>CAWUFW010001167.1:1200000-2400000 GCA_963921515.1 Calotriton arnoldi
TAATGTTAGTGTTCCATTCGTTTTTTTCCTCCCGAGTCTCTTAACATGATGAAGAAGAACCTCATAATAAAGTCCCACTCCTGACTAGCGTAGGACACCAAAATAATGCAGAGAACTGATTAGCTGGCAAATGGTATCCTATCTACATTACCCACAATCGTCAAAGGGGAAGATATTCATTGCTCCCACTATAAAAACGACCAGCTTACCCTTATGGTATAACTGGTCAACTGTATTGGTCGTCCCTTCACAACGTGTAGTTCTATGAAAATGGAAACTGTAAGTTTATGATACCTTCATGAGTCAATGTTATGAAAATGTAGCGAAGGCTGGGGTCGCTGCCGCCTATCATTACTAGTGTGGAAAGCAGAATAGTTGTCAATACATTCTGGGAGTATCCGGGGTCAGATTATCCCGGCAGACCGTGTTATTTAAGTTGTCCCCATGGGATGTCATCATTGCATCCTGTGACATGAGTGCCTAAACGGAACACCCAGCACTGTTCCTTCTCAAATAGTGTCCCCTCTTTGTGCCCTGCTCTATGACTGTCCATTGTATATCCTGTATAGTATGGGTGGCCTCCAGGTAATGTAATGGCATTTTTGTAGAGGTTTAAGAGGTGCAAAACACATTTTACAGTATTTTAGACACTAGGGGTTTATTACTGCACTGTTTAAAGACATATTTTTGTAGGGAGTTTGTAAAAAAAACAATTTTTAAACCAATTTTCTGTTTTCATGAGGATGCCGGTAGCCGCGATCATCGCGAACATGTCACTAAATAAAACAAAATCAGACATTCAATAGCCACCACCACATACAAAACTAATAACTGCAAAAATAGATTATAACCATTGCACTAAACATATTACTATCTAAAATATTCTATAACAGCATGTATAACTCCCTTAATATCTCTATAACACAGTGTACAGCACTTTCAGTGGAACCTGCGACTGCATACATCACTGTATCAGGAAGTCTCTCATTCACTGTATAAGTATTTCAGTGGTTCTGTGAGATGGTGCATCAGTCTATAAATGGTTCTGTAACGAACTGTGTGACTGTCTCACGGCATCTAAGTTGGGTGCATCACTGTCTCAATGGGTCAGTGATTGGTTGCATGAGTCTCTCAGTCGATCTTTGAGTAGGTGCATGAATGACATTGTGTATCTGAAAGTAAGTATATGACTGTCTGACTGGATCTGTGAGTGGATGCATGAGTGTTTAAGTGGGTGTCTGAGTAGGTGAGTGAGTTGGTGCATGACTGTCTGAGTGGGTCTGTGAGTGAGTGCATGAGTCTCTCAGTGGGTCAATGACTGAGAGCGAGATTGTCTGAGTGGTTCTGTTAGTGGGTGCATGGGTCTCTGAGTGTATCAGTGACTGGGTGCATAAGACTTGGAGTGGGTCTGTGAGTGGGTGTTTGAGTGACTGTATGGGTGTATGAGTATCTGAGTGGGTGTATGAGTGTCTGTGTGGATCTGTGAGTGGGTGTATGAGTGTCTCAATGGTTCTGTGAGTGAGAGTATAAGTCTCTGAGTGGGTGAGTGGATGGGTGCATGCATGAATGTCTGAGTGGGTCTGTGACTGGGAGGGTGGGTGTCTGGGTGGGTCTGTGAGTGGATGCATGAGTCTTTGAGTGGGTGAGTGAGTGGGCGCATGTATATCTGAGTGAGTCTGGGAGTGGGTGTGTGTCTCTGAGTGTATGAGTGAGTGACAAAGTGTATAAGTCTCAAAGAGGGTCTGTGAGTGTATGGGTGTGTGAGTGGGTGAATGACTGTCTGAGTGGATCTATGAGTGAGTTTTATGAGTGTTTCACTGGGCCTGTCAGTGGGTGTATGAGTGTCTTGCTGGGTCTGTGAGTGCATGTATGAGTGTGTGAGTGGGTCTGTAAGTGGGTGCATGAGTCTCTGAGTGGGTCTGTACATCAGTGTGTGACTCTCCGATTGAGTCTGTAAGTGGGTGCATGAGTATCTGAGTGGGTGTGAGAGTGAGTGCATGAGTGCCCAGGTGGGTCTGTGAGTGGATGTAAGAGTCTCTAAGTGGGTATGAGACTGTGCTCATTAGTCTATGAGTGGGCCTAATTAGGTGCTTGAGTCTCTGAGTGGGTCTGTACATGGGTGCATTACTCTCTGAGTGAGTCTGTAAGTGGGTGCATGAGTACCTGAATGGGTATGTGAGTGGGTGCATGAGTATCTGATTGGGTATGTGACTGGATGTATAAGTGTGTGAGTCAGTATGTGAATGGGGGTATAAGTGTCTGAGTGAGTTTGAGAGTGTGTACATAAGTTTGTGACAGTCACCAGTCGAGTGTGTACAAATATATATATTTTTTATTTTTCTGCGAATATTCGCGAAGACATCGTGATAGTCGCGATGTCCCCACAATGGTACAGGGGGGTGGCATTAGCAGTCACGGCTCGTATCGAATATCATGTGTAATTAAAAAATCCATTTTGGACACATAACTTGTGCCGCTAACACCCCCATTTCTCAAACAAGGGGTCAGAGTATCTCCACCCTGACCCCATATGTTAGCTTTGACACAAATTTTCAGCCCGGGGAACCGTTCCCGATCAATAAAATGGCGGCTGCCACTTTCTGCTCAGGTTGGGTCCATCCAATAAGAGCATTCCCGTTGGCACATGCATTTGCGATTTACCACAAAATTGTTGCAAAATATCCAAGACCATTGTGAAATTGCCACAAAATATCCACAGCCAAAGATATCACTATATTATTCAGCTTTAATTTCTCCCAAAAAAAACAGAACAGATTTGCACCAAATAAGAAAAAGTACAATCCACATAACAACATCTACCTTTGTTCAAAATTTGGTATAATTCCGTCCAGCATTTCGGCCTGTAGGTTCGACAACACGTTACTATGGGAATTAACATTACAAATGCACCCTTATTTTGTGCCTTTATTTCTCCGTCCCAACTGCACGTTATCACAACCATATGTTCCATGCTGCACAAAATCTACTTTGACACTTTTGTTTGAAAATTTCATGTAGATTGGTCAAACGACGCCAAAGTTATAGGCAAGTCAAAAAATGATTTTCCTATGGAAACTAGGTCCTAACTATTACTACCCACTGGCAACTGCCAGTAGATTATATATATTATATATATATATATATATGCACACATAGACATACAGAAATATATATTATGGAAGGGTGCTGAAAACCAAACATCACTTATATACACACATATTCCCTTTGGGGTGGTGGAACGCATTAGTAATTTGAAAAATACTGTTCTTAAGTGATGTCATCAATGAAGTCTTTACGTCATTTACCATTTCATGAATGATGAAACATCAGTAATGATATTGGCCGTCATAGGCAATGAATGTTGGGGGTACAAGTTAAAGTTAATTGACTAAATTAAAACTAGTATATATCAGTAATTTAGGGGATTTTTAATGTTAGTTTTTGCTTCATTTCAACACCTAACTATAAGGCCACTTGAGTCTTTGTTTTGTCAGTGTATTTCTGCATTTTTTGTCCACTGGTTTCATGCCAGCATTAACATTTCAATGCTCATTTACTTTACCCTGCTCCTTAGGAACAGCTTTAAATTCAATAGTTCCTTTTCCTCCAAAATGGCTTTCAGGAGTGTCTCAGATTTGTCTTGAACACAAAATGTTAGCGCTCTAGTTGTTCATTAGAACAGTGTGGGAAACAGCAGTTTATTAATAGGTAGTTAACTGACAGACTGCTGCTGGTGTTGGAAGTAGATGTTTCACTCTGCATGTGAACATGTTGTACTGACATGGATGAGGAAGATATTAGAAAATGTGTCCTCATTTCGATTTCTAGAGCCTTAAGCTTAATTTCTGTGATAGAAACAACTCCCTAATTTTTTTAATTTCTAAAGGAAATATTTTATGTTTTATAGATTTGGTTCCATCAAATGGTTTTACGTGTGCCACCCTTTTGTCATAAATGCAAAATGTTAGCGCTACAGTTGTTCATTAGAACACAGTGGTAAACTGCAGATAATTTCTACGGAGTTAATTGACAAACTGCTGCTTGTGTTTGAAGTATGTTTCACTCTGCATGTCAGAATTTTAAATGAATGACAATGATATTTGAGAACTCATACAAAATGTATCCTCATTTTAGCTTTCTAAAGCACTATCCATAATTTCCATGACAAAAAGCATCCCCTCATTGTGTTCCTTTACTATAGTTCCCTCTGTAGGAAAGCTGTCACTTTTACAGCTTTGATTTCATGAAGACGGCATGCAGGTATGTCACACTTTTGTTATAAATGCAGAATGTTAGTGCTCACTAGAACGCTTTGGTGAAGCAGCAGTAGGACAATGCTGCTGCTATTGAAAGTACATGTTTCAATATGCATGTCAGAATGGTGAGTGAGCTCCATTACAGCCAAACAGAGAGAAACATTTTTAATTTTGATTTATTTTTGGTACCTTAGCATGAACAGTAAAGCTCCTTAGACATAAAAAGTAACTGAAGCATATGTATAAACCAATAAAACAACAATAAATACAATTAAACATAAATTTCGACTCTAAGACACTCAAAGAGAAATTACTAATAAAGTAACCTATTGTGAAAATTGATCAAAGGGTTAAAATCATATGAATGAAAAAGGATACATAACCAAAAGAAAGAGTAAGCCATTGAGTTCAATGTTCAACACAGACAGTCATACAGACTTATTACAGTTAGCAAGAAATCGAAGTTAGGCAGTCTTAGATGGGCTTCTGATCAGGGGGTATGAGGGTCAGGACTTTTGGAGGATTTTAGCTTCTACCTTAAAAGAATTTCCAGTTCATGTGAGTCTGATTGGGTTATGTCTGCTGAGCTGGCTGATGTGGACTGTTCAAAGGTTCTCTGAATTAGATGAACAAATTTGGAGACGTTCCATACAGGCAAAGGCACCAGTGTTGCGGGGATTCTGCACCTACACAGAACTATGCGCAGGAAACCGGGACCTCGGTGTATAGGGGTGTACCAACCTACCACCTTAGTGCCCAAAATCCCAAAACCGACTAGCTATAGTGTCTCATTCGTTCTCCTCCAAATATCACAGAGCTACAAATGATTAGACAACCCAGAACACAACACTCCGACTCTCTCAGGAATCGCGGTAGCAAGACTTACTCTTTCGCTCGCTCACTCGTACTTGTCCACAACAAGATTAGGCAGAGTCACTGTAATAGTTCAAAATTTTTATTTTAACTATCGTGCTCTACAATACACTATACGAGCCAATACCAGCAGCAAAATGCATAAACTCAAAACAATTAGCATTGTTACAATTCCAAACAGCACAAAGGGGGAAGTCATTTTATAAAGACAGTGGAAAAAGGGCTATAAGACCTAACCACCCTCCCCTTGACTGGAAGATGTTTATTAGAAAAAGGAAGATCTCTGGGCTCTGACAGCAGACCCCATACCTTAAAGCCTAGATGCAAGATTTACATCATTGGAACAGCGTAGCTCTTCTCCATGGAAAAGGCTATCTCCAAGTGTGTGTTAAAACAACATGCATCCCCGTAATATCAAAGCACGAGTCTCCAGCATTGCAGCTGTGTTTAGCATGTTATGTCTAGGTGCTAGGGACTGACCAGAACAGAATAACAAGGGGCATTGTTTATCGACCTTGCACATTGTGTTCAGACTAAACTCCAGGAACTTCAGCAAAGTACGCGAAAAGCAGACAGTTCTCACGTGAAAGGCACAAACAATATCTTGCAAAAATAAAGTCATGTAGTAACGTGCGCAAAAGCAGCATCATGGCAGCAAAGCTCATGCTAACTTAGCAATGTCGACAATGACTCTAAGGGCCATATAACACCAGTAAAGGCCAAAGTTCAATGTGGTGACCTTAAATTTAGTTTAAACCTTGATTTATGTGTACATACAGTGATCATTGAAGCAGTGTTAATGCCTGATGCCATAATTACAAAAGGGTCATTGAACCAGTTCAAGTCATGCAAAGAACTCTAACTGAAAAGTGTCTAATATTGCCTCCACCTTTTAAATAGATTTTACACGTGTGATATCTATTCGTTTCTTTCAGAGATTAAAAAGGGATGAAGTAAGATTAACCAAAATAAAGTTTTTTCTTAGAGCCTCAGTGGTGGTTTTCGATACCAAGGTGCTTTTGGAAAAGTACTTGTCAGATCTGAAGTTCTCCACTGTGAAGCTTCCACTAGAAAGAACCACAACAGGCCTATATTTCCAAACAGAAATTTCCAAAGGTTTCTGTGGACTAGGATGATTTTTGTGATCAGATCCTGGAGATGTGAGGTGCAAGCATTGAGAGGAACAGCTCTTCTAATTCTTATCTGAACACCACAGGGGTTATTTAGACCACAGCCGGAAGAAACATTATTTGGTTGCAGTTTTGAATAGCATACCCCATCAGCCATATATAGATTTTTAAAACACATTTCTAGTGTGACATTGGTAGGTTCCCATAGCCCAATGAAGTAAAAAATCTCTTGCTCTCCCATGCCAATTTTACCATTATGTGGTGGGTTTCCTGCCCATGCAAAATGGATTTTGGAACAAGAAGTCTCTTAGGGCCTTCATTTTAGCTAAACTTATACATGAAGGGCTTGCCTAATAGTAACTCCTCTCACTACATGAAGGTCTACCAAATTGCTTCAAAGGCATTTTAACATCTTTTAGTACGGGTCCAAAAAGATGACTTGCTACAGAGCAGAGTAATCAGAAAGTCTGTGTTGGTCAAAAATAGCTTAGTAATAGTAGAACTATTTTTGATAAAGGCTGGGTCCCTGTCCATACCATCTCCTTCCATCAAAAACCTAGGGATTGTGCAGAGACCATTATAATTCTTGAGTACTGCCAGATGTTTAGTCCAGCCCATTGGAACGTTTGAATAGTGGGTACCCTGACTCAGGAGACCTCATGGCAGTATTATTAACCCCAGATAAAATGGAAAAAACGTCAAACGTCACATAGCTAAAACAGAAAAAATGTCCGAATCTGACCTCAGATTTATTCACCTCATGGCAATTTCCATTCACACTGTAAGTATCATAACAAGCATGAAAATTTGATCCAAGAACATACGTGTAAGTCTGATTTGTAGATTCTCTTATCATACATGGGTCTGATGAAACTGCTGCTAGCTCTCTTGGCAACATCTTAGTCTAAATGACAGAGGCTTACGGCTTTGTTTTAAACAACATTGCTCACAGTGCCCATATATTAGGCAGGGCAATTGAACAGGGTGGCCTATATATTATAGTGTGCTCACAATATGTTCATCATTAATATTTATTTTCGCTGCCAGTTAATATGGGTTTGTTAATTCATGATTCTAGTTGCAATATTTAATGAAAAATGTGCAAACGTTTGTGAAATTCTCTGAGTGGTATCACATCTGAAAACAGAATGTAAGAGCATTCCTCACACTAAAGCATCAAAGCAAATAGATGTAGGAGCCTATATAAAAATGTCTCTTGCAACACATTTTCTGTGCAAACCAGTTTTTCTCTAGAGAAATCATGTACAAATTTGCACCTGTGATTTTCTTCAAATTTTACAAAATCAGTGTAGCATGAAATTAGTGCCTTATACTGGCATAAAATTTGCAACCAAACCTATTTCCAGTGTCAGACTTTTATCAGGACATAGAGCTGAGACATAACAACTGGGTGAGGACTCCATTATGAGTAAAGGGCCACTCAATTTTAAGAGAAAGCATGTGACCGAAGCCTCCTTAGTAGCCTAGGACAACAACAGCGGTCAACCTAAATAGGGGTAACCAAATATTATTTACCAACTGAAAGTACAGAGGACAGGTGGCTGAGGCAGCTATTCTGGGTTTCTGACCATTAAGGCTCTCGCAGATTGCAGCCCCTTTACGAAATGAGTAATCTTTATATCTCTGAATGCAGAAAATGTGTTATACTCGACAGAGATGGAATGAATTTTATAAATGCTCAGGCACACAAGCTAAACCAATGGAGCCTTTTTAAGTATCTCCATACCAAAGGGTAGATTCAGATATTAACTAAAGAAAGATGCAGCTATGGTTTGCACAGGTCTGTAAATTAGAGGGCCTATTCGTAAACTGCATTTTGTACTATGGTGTCACATGGCCCATGGAAACATTGTTGTTTTCTCTAAGTTAGCATGAGCACGCTGCAGATTGCCCGTTGCTTTGCGCACGTTACTACAAGACTTTATTTTTGCAATAGTCTCTATAGCTGTTTTCACATAACAACCCATCGCTGTGTTCACAGTATGCAGGTTCCTGGGATTTTGTCTGTACATTGTGAGCAAGGTCGAACAACAATGCCCCTTGTTATTTTGTTCTGGCCAAGCCTTAGCACCTGAACAAAACATACCGATGCAGCTGTTGTTTGGAACAACGTACTCTGGTCTTATTGGAATACAGGAATAGGTAGCCCACACTTGAAGCGGGACCTTTCCAGGGAGAAGAGCGAGACAGCACCTATGATGTAGATCTACCCTCTATAGGCTAAGGTATGGGGTCTGCAGACTAAGCCCAGATATCTTCTAATATATAATAATACAACTTCTATGCAAGGGGAGGGAGGTTAGGCTATATTGTCTTTTCATAATGACATCTCCTTTCATGATTTATGGACTAACTGCTTTGCTGACAGTATTTGTACTATGCATTTTTCTGCTTGTTGTGGCACGTATACTGCATATTAGAGCACGTTAGTTATAATAAACATTTTAAACTTGTTTGTGTCTCTGTCAAATCTTATTGTGGACAAGTACAAGAGTGCGAGCGAAAGGGTGTGTCTTGCCACCACGATTCCTAAGAGATTTGGGAGTGTTGTGTTCTGGTGTGTCTAATCACTTGTTTCTCTGTGAGTGAGTAGGAGAGCAAGTGAGGCACTATAGCGAATCGGTCCTGGGCTCATGGGTACTAAGGTGGTAGGATGACGCAGTCCCTATGCACTTAGGTCCCATAATCCTACGCATAGAACTGTTTTTGCGGCAGAATCCCTGCATCAATGGAAAGTAGTGCTACAGTTATATACTACAAAATGATATTCACAAACCTACGACCGGAGGCCCCTGCATCAGACTCTCCTGTCTTTTCTGTGTGTAGATCTTCCCACGCGTAGGTAAACGTCTCAGTAACTAAGGATTACAGCAAATGTGCCAAGCAATCGATGGAGCGCGTTTCATGTTAGCAGGGTTTCTGTGTCAGCTTTAACACCCCTTTGATCAGGTGGATGCTGCACATCTGACACATGGCAGAACGAGTTAAGGCTTCAAATGATGATATGGAGATGCACAGAATCTATATTTTGATTATCCTTCAGGAATAGAAGTCCGCAGATAAAGGGCCCCAGAAACAGCATGCTAAATAATATTACATACCATGGGGCAGATTTACGAGCCCCCTGCGCCACCAGTACGTCACTTTTCGTGACGTACTGGTGGTGCAGGGGGCTGCACCATATTTACAAGGAGAGGAAAAGCCACCCTGCGTGACTTTTCCTCTCCTTGTAAATACGGCCCCTTCACACGCAGCACTTTGCGGTGAAGGGGCGTTCCATGGGTGTTGCTGTGGGTGTTCCCACGCAACACTCATGGAACAAGACACATCTCCAGAATTACGAGAAATCGTAACTCTGGAGATGCGTCTGAAAGCTATGCCACCCTAGAGGTGGCGTAGCGAGGCGCACCGAGGAGAAATGTTTTCATTTCTCCTCGTTTTCTCTTTCAATGCGTGCTGCATTCTGCAGCACGCATTGAAAGAGGAAAATGGTTGTAGTGATTGTTTTTGTGCAGGAAGGTTCCCTTCCTGCACAAAAACAATCTCCCATGACGCAGGCATCCTTGCACCATGGTGCAAGGGTGCCTGCGCCGGCGCATGGCTGCAGTTTGTGCGCCAGCGCAGGGGAAGCACAAGGATGCAACATATTCTTGTAAATATGTCGCATCCCTGTGCTTCAAAACTAACGCAGCGCGGCGCAGCAAAATGACTTGCTGTACCCCGCTGCGTTAGTTCAACGTAAATCTGCCCCCAGATTTCTGTTTAGCGTTAGGTTCATAATGAATTGTTATGACTGCATTTTATTTGACATCTTTTTTCATGTTTTGTAGACTGATTTTGATTTATAGAGTGTGACATTTCTCGCCCTTGAATAAACAATTTCTGCTTCATGCTGTTCAATAATCTGACAGCTAAGTAATGTTGTAGAATCGCGTTTTCTAATAGCGGTGTTCATGTGATTCCCAGCTTACCTTGGCATTTGCAGCCTATCTCGAGGTCTTGCCTTCTTGTGCAAACTGTCCACACAGGAAGGCGGCTCTGATGCATTTCAATGAGCTATCATCACTTTGATCTGGCAACCTGGTCTATCTGAAATTCAGAGAGCAATTTGCCTCTTACTAATGGAAAAATTAGCCAGCAGTGTTGTATTTTAAAAAGCTCCAGACTTTGCAAGTCTTAGGTTAGTGAGATAGGGGTCATGTAAACAACACGGATTTGTAGTTCAATTAATTTCTTTAGAAAACACATTACAGACTGCGGAAGTACCAGGGCCTTTGTAAATGAACTGCGGGAGGATTATAATGAAGTATGCTGTTCAAAGTAAATATGTGGGGCGTATAATACATGCGCAAGCCCATGTCGTTATCATTGTGCTTCATCTAATGTACTGTAACTCGTTCTACATCCTGCCTTTGTGTAGGTTTGTGTGGCTTTGTTTTCATGCCACATTCTATTTTATCTCATGAAGCAACAGCTTTGTTACAGACATAATCTGCATAACATTTTTGAGGAAATTCATTATCTAATTTATAGCATTGGAAATTGTCTTCTCAACAAAAAGGTCTATGTGTAGGGCATTCAATTTCTATCTCTAGCACATGGAGGCTTCTGCTGCACGCGTGTCAACTATGTTTATCCCAATCATTTATTTATTGAATGCCAGAGAATTTAAAATATGTGTTTGCACTTCACAGTGCATATGAACCCGAATAAACGTCAGGAACTTGAAAAGCAATATTCTTATTCGCTCAGTGTGTTTCCCAGCAGTTAGAGGAGAAAGATATTGAATTGCAAGCTGCAGAGATGTGAAAGGGAGTTTTCAATGTGTTTATTTTAAAAAATGGCTCCATCTGCATCACTTGTGAATCAGCAGAGAGCACAGCTTAGCCAAATACCTAGAAGGGACCTCTGTTACCTATATAAAAGAAATGACTCTGCAGCAGTGCGTAGTAGCCATATCATGAAATAAGCATTGACCTGGAAACAAAATCAATTTAAAAAAATTGACTTTGAAATAAGCATTGGCAACGCCAATAGATCTTTCATTGGCTGATGACCTTCTAGCTTTGCCAATGTGTATTTTGTTTGTGAAGTCATTTAATGAAGGCATGCATTATTTGAAAACAAGCCTAGTCTAAAAGACAATATATATATATAATTTTATGTAAAAGCACATATTGCACCAGTACCCCCTGGCACTGAATGGGATACCCAGTGGCGGGCGCCATTGGTTAGTTATAATTAGAATTGTGTTTCCATATAGAAGCATTTTTTTGTTTTCCCAATAACTTTAGTGCAATTTGACAAATATTGACAGACCTTTCCAAAATAATTTTATTTCACCTCAGCTCCTTCCTAGAAAGTTTCACGGTGATCCATCGAATGGTGGCAGAGAAAAATGGTAGACTCCCGAAACGCATATTCTCCATTCATTTTTCCGTAGGAAATTTAAACAGGGCTACAGACCAAACTGCTAGATAGATTTACACCCAAATTTGGCAGAAAGCTAGATCTTAGTCCAGAAACTGTGTGTTGTGTGATTTTATGTAAATCCGTTCAGAACTTTTTCAGTAATTAAGCCTAAAATATTTGTATATTTCACACCACAGAGGATCTGTGGACCCGACAGACCTCAAGTTAAGATGTGATTGCCTGCCACCACATCAACAAGATAAGACTCCGGCCTCAGTCCCTACTCCTGAAAAAAAGTAAAAAATGTTATATGAGGCACGGTAGGGATACCCCAGGTCTGGGGGGGGGGGTCCCAGAGGGACACACCCTGGGGCCAAGATAGTTTTCTTTTTTTAAATTTGGCCACAAATTCCCAGAGGATCCGCTAATCCCAGGAAACTTTTTAAAAACGAGAGCAGGCCCCACGCCAGGGTTGAGGGGGCAGCGCATTTAAATATTTAGGAGAGAGGGTGCATGGC
Organism: Calotriton arnoldi; assembly: GCA_963921515.1. Lineage (NCBI taxonomy): Eukaryota > Metazoa > Chordata > Amphibia > Caudata > Salamandridae > Calotriton > Calotriton arnoldi. Next base: position 1,212,211 of record CAWUFW010001167.1, read on the forward strand.
CCATCACACAATGCCTCTAAGAGGACCCCATCCCCTAGTGCCGACATGATAATAAAGGGGAGAGGGGTGTGTGATCCCCCTCCCCGAGCCTCAAAAGGCCACAGGAAGCCTGTCCCTCGGGCAGTATACAAAGTAAAAGGGTGTGTGCAGGGCCCCTCTCCGAGACTCAAAAGGCCCAGAATACTAAATATTAAATAAAGGGGGGCATACTGCCCCCTTCCTGAGCCACTATTGAGCTCCAGGGACACTATCCTCTGGGATGATTTTTATAAAAACCTTTACTGGGCAGGGAGCTCAACTTAGCTCCGGCCCTTTACAAAATGCTGCTCCTACTCTGGGCGGGAGCAAAGACAAAGTTCTGGCTCCCACCAGCACCCAGCATGGTTGGGACCACGGAAGCCTTGAGGCTACCCCAAAGCCCCAAACATCCCCACTACAAAAAAAAGTACCCGGCTCCCGCAAGGAGAGCTGACTGAGGCCGTGGGGCTCTGGGCTGCCCCCCAGTAGCCCCTAGTGAAAAATGGAGTTGTGGTGCCCCAGGAGGGCACTTGGGCAACTACTTAATTAAAAATATGCCAGCTCTCGTTGGCACACATGATGTGTGTGGGCTGGGGAGCCTGCTGGGGCTGCAGTGGCCTTTGGGCTCACCCCACGGGCCCCAACTAAAATACAAAATGTGGGACTCTTACAAAACTTGTGCCCTCACCATGCACTACTAATTACCTCACTTATTATATTACTCATGACATGATCTATGACATCATTGAAAGCATTACTGATGACAACTGTACTGACATTATTGATGACAACACTGTGCATGGCAGGGGTGCAAATTATAGTTCATTTAGGTCACTAGTAATAGTTGCTAGAGTTAAGTATAACTGTTGAGTTTCTGTGTTCTTTTTTAGTTTAAAACTTGACATTGCCACTGAAATTTATACATGTATATATTCACTGAAAAAACAAAGGTTAAAGTAACTTCATAGTTAGGTGAATTTACCAGTAACAATATTAACATTTAGAACAAAAAACACAGAAATTCACCAGTTATAGCTCTATCTATAACTAGTGCCCCTGCCATGCACTGCTTCTGACTTCAGACATGACATCACTCGTGACATGTTCTATGACATCATTCATGACATCGCAGATGACATCCCAAATGACATCACTGATGACATCATCTAATGAGTGTGTTACAGTGTACATAGTAGTGTGTAACTACCATATTACTTTATTGACTAAATTTGAACAGCCTGTGCCCAGCTAATCAGTATAAGTGTTTACAATGCGCATGTGTTCCTGACAGCCGCGGCTGCTGCAGGTAAGAGCGGTGGAGCGGTGGGGCTGGGTGGGGGGATTTCGAGTGATGACCATGAGGGAAAATTAAATAAATAAATAATTTTCCCTCGTGGTCGTCTCTCGAAATGCCCCCACCCGTCCCCACTTCCCCACTGCTCTTACCTACAGCGGCCACAGCTGGTTCCTGATATACCATAGGTGTGTAGAGGTATTAAACACATTCTACTACTATAACTACCCACTATAGTTAGGTCTGCTTTTATGTAGAAAGAGCGATTTTTGGTTTGCTAATAACTTTGGGCCCGTTTAACGACTCTTCACAAAACATTCCCCAATAAAACCTCATCCACCTCAGCTCCTTCATGGAAAGTTTTAGGGTGATCCGTCAAGCTGGGGTCAAGAAGAAAGGGCGTCCAAAAACCTATAAAAAAAAAAATATATATATATATATATGCTCCTGTGTTTGGCGTGTTTCCTCCAGGCAGCCTGACCGCCGGTGGTGCCGTGTGTGCAGCGCTCTGCCACGCACTGCTTAATATTCTAACAAAACCGCTTCCTGTGTAGTTCCAAGAAACCACGGCACTCCAGTTTGCAGTTATCAAAAACGCGTTTATTTGACCAGCAGAGCCATAAACACCATCGGCCGTGACAAAGGTGCTGCTAGGCATTGAAACGCGTTGGTGTTTATGACTCTGCTGGTCACATAAACACGTTTTTGATAACTACAAACTGGAGTGCCGTGGTTTCTTGGAACTACACAGGAAGCGGTTTTGTTCGAATATATATATATATGTATATATATATATTCAAGCTCCAAAATTGCCCACACTTGAGCAGCACTCGAACACAGGCATAAGGTGGCAAACCTTTATTAAGGGTATGAGCAGACTCCTGTCTGCCGTTATCATAAGACAGCCATCTCCGCGTGTCTCGCCTGACACGTTTAAAAAGTTAATCTTTCTTCTTCAGAGGCTTTCGCTGGAAATGGTTACATGCATCCGGCCTCGGTGCCTCACATATAATGCTGATTTCACGCTCCCAGATGGGCTGGTCCAATGACCATTCAACAAAGCATTATGAGGGCCGTAGTCCCGGCAAATTCCTCCCTCTGATGGTTGCACTAATTTCTGTCACAGTTCCAAGCCCCCAGATGGGCCACAGCAGGCAGCGTCCGCTCTCAATCCCATGACCGTGTTCCACTGAGCGGCTCAGTATATACCAAGCCGCATGGCCCCCTCAGTTCACGGGGTGGTGCCAGCTCGGCGGCCGGGCAGCCGCCTAATATTCAAGCTCCAAAATTGCCCACACTTGAGCAGCACTCGAACTCAGGCATAAGGTGGCAAACCTTTATTAAGGGTATGAGCAGACTCCTGTCTGCCGTTATCATAAGACAGCCATCTCCGCGTGTCTCGCCTGACACGTTTCGAAAGTTAATCTTTCTTCCTCAGAGGCTTTCGCTGGAAATGGTTACGTGCATCCGGCCTTGGTGCCTCACATATATTGCTGATTTCACGCCCCCAGATGGGCTGGTCCAATGACCATTCAACAAAGCATTATGGGGGCCGTAGTCCCGGCAAATTCCTCCCCCTGTTTCAAACCACAGGGGTCGTGTATATGATCACCTGCACTTGCAACCTACACTACATGGGTATGACCACTAGGAAGGCTAGTACCACAATAGTGGAACACCGCAGTAACATCAGGTGCAAGCGAGCCACTACAAAAATGATAACGCATTTCATTGAGAAACAACACACCCCCAATGATCTCAGATGGGTAGTGTTGGAACACATTAAACATCTCGACAACCTTGAACACAGGCTGCTCGAAAAGGAACAGCGCTGGGTTTTTAAATTACGCACAGACACCCAAGGGTTGAATGATAACATCCCTTGGGGTTAATTTACCAAGTAAATACATCAGTCTGCGACAACAAATCACATCACTAGAAAGGCAATCCAAATTGACAGGTGTACCTCCGTTTTTCCTATTACACCTCCAATACCATACTAATCACCATATTGGTTCTCGCCTGATGTTTCAATCCTGACGAATCAGGAATATTTAGTCTTGTCAGGTTTTTCCAATATTATATATCGAGCCAGCCCCTTTTTTTCATAATCTAAACGAACAAAGTGACATGGACTCGAGGAATATATATTTAATATGCATGTGTACCCTTCTCGCACATAGACTGAAATACACGAAGAATATGTGTTTTACCACTGGTAAGGAACGCATAATCATCCTTGTTCCCTTAACCAACTCACAACCCGAACTTAGCCCCGCTCTCTACAAACGCGGCATTAACTCGTGTGCACAAACACGATATTCTATACCTCCAGTATGGCCTCATCTTTGTTCCCATAACCAACTCACAATCTGAATTTAGCCCCGTTCTCTACAAATGCGGTATAAACTCCAGTCCACGTACATGATATTCTGTACCTCCAATATGGCCGCCGATATTGCCGTTTCCCGGCGGCCATCTTGATTCTGTACCGCCCTAGTCAATGTAACAATGACTAGGAGGATACGGAAGTATATTTAGTGGCACCCAAGGAGAGACGCTTTAATATGCAGTCTCCAGGGGAGCGAGTAGGTGCATTACCGGTGAGGTGCGCTCTGACAAAGTAAGTTCCATTGACATTTTCCTTTACAGCGGAGGCAAAACCTGGCGGTTTTTAGACCGCATGGAGACATCGGGCAACCCCCGTTTTTCACAGCGTTTTTTACAGGGACAATAATAACCACACCTTTGTTACCATTACTATTGCAGAGTGTGACTACGAGCCCCTCAACCCCTCCAGACCATGGGGCACATTTAAGCCTCATAAAAAGTATGTGACTTTATATGTACATGTTCGTAATTTGGTGTCACGTGGTTTTATGTCTTTTTAAATAACACTCAATCACTATCTCCACAGGAGACACTGATCATATGTTTTCCTTCTACAAAGCACGACAGAACACAAGGTAGTTGTTAACTACACGCACCATAGAGGAGCATTTATACGAATTAGAATGACGCCTATATTTACGATGCCTGCCAGAATCCTGGGAGGCTAATGTTACTCTAACAGTGTTCTGTTTTATTTCCTACAGATACTACGTACCATTGAGTAAATCGTATGTATTTAACCATTAGTGCACGCACATTAGGTGTGGCACTTTTTATTTCACTTTCACACTATATTTCTCTATTTACCTGATTTATAGGTCACCTAGGAGTGGTACGCACAGTGCTGGGCCCTGTGTGGTCCTGAGGAAGAGCTTTGGGGAGGCTCGAAACATGTGGACTTATACTAGGGACGCCTAACTCATCATGGTTATGTTGTTTTTCCCTAGTAGTTACCCCTGTTTTTAAACATACCAACTAGGAGCAAGAATAAAGTGTTTCGCCCACTAGTTAGGTATTTTTAACCCATTTTTCCCACTCCACAACACTGCACTACACATTTATTTCACGTAAGTGCTCCTACGCAAATCCGCAAGTCGTAGCACGCCTCAATCCGCAGTGGATTGAGAGGACCCCTATGATGAAGCATGTCACCAAGGGGAAACCCTGGTGAGTGCGGGGACTATAGAAAGAAATTCTTCTTTCTAACCAGTAGACTTTTCTACTCCACTTGAGCGGAAGTCTCTCTTCTCCCATGGCTAGGTTCTAATTCCGGTATTCCGGTTTTTGTGTTCATTACTGAGGAAGGAGGGTGAACCTAGCTGAAACCTCTCCCCCCTTTTTTGATTGTCTTTTCCAGACACAAAAATGTGATTTAGGGTGTGGAACTTTGAAGTTTTATGTTGGGGCTCTGCTACTTTGAAATGGACATCTCTCCCCTTTCTTCTTCCTCCTGATGGATGTCTGTCACAGCTGGCAGGACTCCAAAGCTAATTAACCCACAACAAGATATATGACCAGAGTTTACACCTGGATGTCAGCTGCAGTGATATGTGCATCAAATGTTAACTCTTATCAGCCCCATCTCCCTCTTCCTGAGATGTGTCTAGGCCCCTTTCCATGTGATTTGTCACTGAATCAAAGAGCCATCTGAAATGCACTGGGGGATCCTGGCTCTCCCGTCATCCAGTGCTTGTCCCACCCAGCTTACAGGAACGCAGCAATACACAAATTCGTATGGGGGGGATTCCTCTACTCCTCATGTTTCCACTAGGCAGGCCTGGGCTTCCCAAAATGAAACCTAAGGTCCTCCATAGTATGTACTAGTGCAGGCACTTCTGCACTCAGGGTACATTCACAACACACTCACTAGTTAGTACTACTGTCCTTGTGTTATGCTACCACCAGCATTCCCACATGCAAGACATGCACTCAGTGTGCACACACTGTTTAATACTCCAGTCTGTCTGTACACTATCAGAGTGTGTTATTTGAAAGCACACCCTGCCAGAACACGCCCATTTACCATGTGCACACTGTACCGCACTTCACCCTAGGTGTAGTGTATTCCTTGCAAGCCCACATGCACACAGCAAGTGTTTTCATCATGCGCTCAGGAGTGAGTTAATCATTCAGAAGCATAATTTTTAATAGAGGTGAGTGAGCCTATAGGACTCATTTCAGTCACACATGCTAAAAAAGGACCTGTTCACTACTACCGATCACTACAATGTATGCTGCCACCACTGCGCTGTTTAACTCCTGTTCAAGGAGGTAGCCTTCCACCACTATGAGGGTAGCGCTTTGGGCGCCCCTCCCGGTCCAACAAGACCGCAATCCATAAGACAGGCCTATGTCATGGCGCTCACGCATGATCCGTGTTGCCTATGACAAAAAATCAGCACTAGGGATGCAGACCACAATACAGTTAGGCACTTAGGGCAGGGTCACATGTCTGTCACCAGGCAGATGACTTTTCCGTCCCAACTCATCCATTATAATATATAGCTGTTATCCCTTAATTTTTGGAAGACTCCATCACATCTTTTGTATTCAAACTTCTCTCTCCTAATCCATATCCCAGTTCAACAGTAAATTACAATGCAACATCTGAGTTAGTACAATTTAACACTGACAATTGCAAGAAGGGGGAAACATCCACTATAACATCAGTAAATGATATTCTTTGAAGGCTTCAGAGCCCTCATACATTCAGTTAACAGGGGATCTCACACCATACTGAATCCACAAGTAGAAGTAGCAGTACTGCCTACAAGAAACTACTGTTGTCATTAAAATCACAGAACGCAGAGTAATATGATACAATGACAATGTCACACTAAATGCAAAGTTGCCCTCCAAAGTCACACATGAGGTGCAATCATTGTGCCCTATTACTGTTAATGTGCTTCTCCCAGGGCAGCCACGAACTCAGGGTGGCTGAATGGTTGTGCATTAGTAAAAGATGGATCAGCTGATTGAGCAGCCAGTCTGCATATTACACTGCAGAAAGCACCCATCCTGCACTTTGAAAGAGGACAGAGACTTCTAGCAGGTGGGTGAAGTGAGTGACTGCACCTCACTGCAGGGGACCTTCCTTCCTCCCTCCAGAGTGGCTCCCTCATTAGGCACCATGACTGAGCGCCACCTCTTTGTGCTCTTTGCACCTGTGTCCCCAATGTAGCGCAGGCACAGAGGCAAAGTGTTTCACTAAATTGAATAGGGCTATGAGGGAATGCCCGTTAGGATAACATCTGTGCTACATGTGCAGCACCTCTATCTCTATTACAGAAGGGGCTGCTCATGCATCTGCGAACCCCTTCTATAATACCTAACTTTTTTGCTGTCTCTAAGCAGACATATGTGCAAGGGGAGCCGCCTGGCTATAGCTCCCAATGTCAAATCCAGCTCTTAATCAGAAAGATGCACAGTCCCTTTATTCCTTCCTTAAAGTTTAGTGGCACATTTGAGAAGTTAATTCCTACAACTTCCTACATCCTGCCAGAATCAAGACTGTAAATGTAGGGTAATAAAATATAATAGCAACATTAGGCATTGTCTTAGTTTGCTGGTGAGAGGAGTACACATATATTTTAATTCACTATGAAGTCAATCTTTCTGAAGAAGTAGTGGATATAAATGTTGGTGGCCTTTTATAGGCTTTACACCTATTATTGCTTCCAGGCTTCATCCGGATATGTGTCACCGCAGTAGCCAGCTTGTGACCTGAACAACATGGACAGCACCTTGGGAGAGAAGCAATTTATCTTTTTCCATCTTTAATCTTAAATTTAATGACAGCATCATGGCAGCTTTCTGAGACTGTGAATGTCTCCTAATCCCCTGCCACTGGAGCTCCAATAAAGCTATCCAATTCATTCAGTCGTAAATGGAGTGCTGAGTCGGCCCGTGAAACTACCAACAATATTATTTCCATTCCAATTAAGGCTACAGTGGAGGTTTTTTCAATAAAACCTTTTTATTGACTTGAAGTGTGATGCAGTGTAGAATACCAAACGATGAAGTAAGAATAACAGAATACATTTGTATTGGAAATGTTTGCTCTGAGAGTACCGTACCCACATTAGACTCCCACCACTAAATAAATACCGTATTGACAATGTGAAATGAAATCTTCAGAATACATAGCAGATGGTTCTGATAGCTGTTTCGATTGAAGAGCGAGTTCATACAGTACCCTTCCGTATATTTGCTTTTTTTCAGTATCATTCATCGTTATTAGTTTTATGGACTTTGTGTCTTTGTAAGTTTCCTTTATGGTTCGAGATGTGAAACGTCCCAGACATGTACTGGTAGTAGTCTGCAAGCCCAGGTTGCATGTCAGCCTATATTTGTCAACGTACAGTATATATTTTGCAGCCTTGGGGATTTTTACGTGGTGTCACTTTCACAGCAGGTTTCAACAAACATGTTTTCCAGGGCATATGATTTATTGCCTTCCTTCCTCGAAAAAGACAATGGTGTGCTTTGCCATCTGAGATTCTTTCACCAACCCTACTTTGCATCTCTAATGCTTAATCTTAAAATGCAGAAATACACTTGGTGATAAATGTAATAAAAAAGCAGCAGATACAGATAAAAGGCAAACAAGTCTGATTTGTTATGTGCCACATTTGTGCCTCACCGTCTTCAGATTCAGAATTGGCAGTGAAGGAAGATGTCTGCCCACTAACATGGTTTCTTTTTTACGATGTTGCCTGGGTGGATAAACCTGTCTAGGAGTCAGGCTTGAAAGGAGGGTGGCATTTTCTGCCACTGAGCGGTTCCAAGATATTGAGCGATCATTTGTTTTCTTGCCTGATCATTTGCAGGCTGTAATGTTACCTGTCTCCTACTGATATTGCACAGTGTACTGGCCAGCATGGAAAATCATTTCAGCAATATTAGAACATTGGAATGTTGGGAGCTCCATTGTAGACAATGGAGTGGTCCATGCTTCTACGGGCCGGTAAAGGCCCGAAGAGCAACATTCCAATGTTTTACAAAGGCCTCTCGGAGCCCAATGGGATTTAAATGCCCTCGAGCTTCGAGAAGCCTTTGTTTTATTTGTTAGAACATTCTGCCCTCTAGTGGCAGAATGTTCTAATAGCCTTATTGCCCTTCGTAGCAGGGCTATACCGGCTATTAAAGTCCCGGTCCCTTGTTAAAGTCCCTCGCCTTCGGCTCGGGCCTTTAACGCGGGAGCGGGCCTTTAATAGCCGGTATAGCCCGCTACGGCGGGCTATAAGGTTATATTAACTCATTTCTTTTTCTACTGTCTAGAATGGATGCAGCACTCTGTAATCCTAGCAATAATATGTGACTGTGTGTCTCATAACATTTTTCAAAGGATCTGCCACAACAAGAGAATTACAAATGTTCACACTCACAGAGATCTCAAAGGAGGCTCCTATAAAATGCAACGATTGAGTTAAGGGATTATGTATGGCTCTGGTAAGGAGTGCCTTGCATGAGAGCCTGTCAGAGCAGCAGGGAAAACAGGGAGCACAGCTTTTGCAGCAGAGGGAAGGGAAGGCAGTGGTGGTGGTGGTGGGTAGCACAAGGCCATGTATTTTTTTCAAATTTGGGACAGGGTGGGGACACAATGTTATGAATGGCTGACCATTACTCCTCTGTCTCTGTAAAGCAGGAGCAGATGATTTTCGGGCCATACATCACATAAAAATATAGATGGGTACAGACATCATAGACAACTTGAGCTGCGCTGAGAAACCATCATTGAAAAACCTCCCTGTAATTCACTGTTCGCCATCTATAATTCCATATGATATATACGGCTCTCACTGAGAGCCACTAGCATGAACATCAGAACATAAATCTGGACATTCTCTGCTATAAAAATTCTATTCTACTCTTGGGATTTATAAAGCTCATGTCTACCCAACGGGCATCCCAGCACTGGTAAACCACTGCTCCAGGTGGTATATGCATGCTGAGTGCTAGAATGGATGAGTTCTGAGTTGTTTCCTGAAGCTGACTTCCGAACTCTTAAGCCTAATGTGATCAGGGAGCATATTTCAAAGTTTAGAAGCCAGAAATGCAAAGGAACTCCTCCCACTTATTTTCTTTACCTTTGGGGAAAGGAGTAGTTTTTGACCTTCTGAACACAAACTCCGATTTGCCGCAAAGAGGGTTACAAGCTGCTGGATGAGCCAGGGGCCTTTGTTGTTTGTGTCACCTGTACCAAACAGAGAGATTTAAATGTTATCCTCTTTTGGATTTGCGGCTAATTAAGTGACAACAGCTGTTAACAAAAGCGGTTACCCACTAATGCTACCTCATAAAGGATTCCCATGCTGCTCTGACAGGCCTCTTACAGAGCCTGTCAGAACATTGCTGGCAGAGCAGAGAGTAGATCAGGATTGGAAAGGAGGGGAAGGAAGGCACAGAGGGGGCTGAGGGTGGTAGGAGGCAAGTATTTGTTTTTTGCTGCATGGAGGAGGAGCCATGTCCTGTATGGCTCCCCCATTACTCCACTGCCCCTCCATAGCAGGTGAAAGCAGGAGCAGAAGCTTTTGCGGGCAATACCTAACATTAAATTATAGATGGGGAAAAAGCGAATTACGGGGAGGTGTTTCACCTTAGGGTTCTGAGTGACATCTTAGACCTGTGGTCCGGGGACCCCAGGAGGTCCGTGAAGCCTACTCAGGAGGTAAGCGACTACTTGGAAAATAAAATAATATTAACAGGTTAATAAAGTGTATATGAATAAAAAAGTTAAATGTACAATTGAAATTTGAGAATACAAATGTCATTAGTATCCTCAGATTGAATCATGGGAGTATTGCAGGTCCATCAACGAGAATATAGTATGGATTATGAGTGGTCTCAAATGAATTTAGAAAAACTCTAACCTTTCTATTAAAATTATTATTATAATTTTTTTAATTTATATGTGTTTACAAATTAAATAAAATGTGTCATCATTTGTGTATTTGCTGGAAGAATGCCTTTTTCTGTATTTGTTTCTGTATTGTTTTGCAGTTCAAATCATCGACTATGCTTATGCTGGGGTACCCGGCTTCCAGTAATGACTCATTGGGGGGGGAGGTCCCTGGTTTCTAATAATCATTCAGTGGGGGTCCCCGGGTTCCAGTAATGATTAAGTGGGGGGCCCCAAAAATCAAAAGGTTGAGAACCACTGTCATAGACAACAGAAGCTTCTCTCATGTGACCTATTTTATGTCACTCAGAACCTCTTGGTGAAAAACATCCTCGTCTGTGTGTTAATTGTCTGAAGTATGATCAATTAGATTATGAAGGACCAAATTTGTCATCACAAAGGACAGTCCCTTGCTCCTGGGACATAAGTAGATGGAGACCCACTTGCTTGGGACTAGCGCAGCAGTGAAGGCCAGCCAGTTGGGGTGGGCCGGAGGGGGCGGCTGTCACTTTGCACCTGGCCCATATGTGGATAGTGACCCGCTCGCCCCCGACGAGTGTAACTGCGGGGACCATTCAGGAGGGGTGGGTCATGGGGGGCAGCAGAGAGGGCTCCTCACCTTTCCAACTTCGGATGAATTAAGCACAACAGGGAGGTGAGGGGGCAGTCTCTTTGTCGACAGCTCTCAGGGGCAGCGCTCTGCAGACCCACAACACTCAGGCAGTGCCGGGGGTCGGTTGAGTGAGCCACTCCCAGAGCACAAGGGAGACCACACATCAGCCCCTTGAGCAAACCAGGGCCGGTTGGGCAAGCAAGGAAGCAGCGTCAGACTCACCTCCTTGATCTTCCCCTATTGCATTTTCCAACCAAACCTCTTGGTTTTCCTCTGTTGTACTTTTTATTCTTTTTCTTTTTTTTGCCGATCCAGGGGTTAGAATGGGGTCAGTTGTCCCCCTGGTTTGACCTCCTAGTTGCCTCAACGATTCTGCACAATCATCGGGGGTCCCCAGGAGCTGTTTATGTCACCGAGGGCTGGTCCAGCACCGTGGGCCAGTGCAGACTAATACCCGAGAGGGCGGCAGTGGTCTCTCCTCACTCATAACAACATGGCTGCCTCCTTTTCTCAGTCCCCCACTCTGGCAAGTTGTCGGTGCGCAGGGGATTAGGAAAGGCAGCACCTGCGAGCCCCTTCAGTTACACAAGCTTCAGAGCTAAGGATGCCATTCCCCTGAGGGAGAACGGGCTGCACAGAGACCACAGGGCAGCCGTCAGTGGGCATTGTCTGCAGGCACACAGCATGGGAAATCTCCTGGGCTATTTGCACTTCGATCTTTGTTCAGGTCTTTTGCTGTGTCACCTGGACTCTGTTAACAGCTGTTACCAGCTGTTTGGAATTGCAGGATTGTTGCCTTCGGTTCCTGATGGTAGAGACTCACTGGGGGGGGGGTGGATTTCCCAGAGATTTACGCTGAGACGGTGATGCCTAGCCCGGGAGCTCCCAGCGGGCGCACCTTATCAGTCAGCCATCTTGGCAAGTGTTCTATATAGATTTTTCTTTTGTGGATTGTTTCAATATTTAGAATTGATGCTGATCACAATGTGTTATGCCTTTACCTTAATTACCAATTTATAACATTAGCAATTGGAATTCAAAGGGAGGAGAATTATTGATGACTATCTTCAATTTAAAGGCTTACTGGACATGTAAACCAATTGAACTTTTTATGAATACCCACTAACATTTTATTGAATAACACCTATATTAATGAGGAAGATAATGTTATTCCCCCATTTCTCTATTTGAATGGCTAATGGAGATTTTTTTTTCCAACTGCTTGAGAACATAAAGGTGAATTTAAATTAGCTATATTGAGTAAAAAACTATGGGGCAGATTTACAAGCCACTTGCGTTACTTTTGCACTGCTGTTGCGTCACTTTTGTGATGCAGCAGCGGCATAAACAATGCGGCCCATTTACAACTTGACGCATCTAGGGAGATGCGTCACGTAAAGCCCTGCGTGATATTATACCTGCGTCAGGTATAATGTGTGCAGGGTGGGCGTTCCCACGCAGGAAAGCCTCGTAAAGCATTGCTGGAGTTGCGTCGTACTTGCGACACGACTCCAGCAATGCGTGACTTTTGGGCCAACAGATGTGTCAGAATTTCTGACGCATCTGTCAATCCTTGCGCCATGGTGCGGCGTATTGTAAATACGGCGCATCCATGGTGGCGCAAGAGTATCGCAGGCTGGTGCAGGGAAACCGGCACATCTCTACAGATGCGTCAGTTTCTTGTAAATCTGCCCCCTTTTCTCTTTCATTCTCCTAAAGAAAGATTGTTGAAGAGTCAGTTTAGGGCCTGATTTAAAATTTGGCAGACAAGTACACCATCACATTTGTGATGTATATTCTGTCTGCCTTATTACAAGTGTATTATAGCCTAATGTGCTTTAACCAAGACAGACAGGATATCCGTCACATTTAAGACAGAGTACTCACCCCCCCAAACTGTAATTCAGGTGCTTAATAAGTGAATGTGGCAACTATATCAAAATCCTCAGTCTAATCACAGTACCAGTTGCGGGATACTGAGTCTGCTGTGATACTAAAGAATTAGTGGAAAATAAGGCATGGCCCAAATTCTTTTAAGCAAACCAAACTAGTGTCATTTTACTGTAAATCTGGAATGTGCAATGACACTATAGTAATCAATTTAACAAATTGGGGAAATATATAACTTCTTCATACTCCCGTAAAGATGTGTCTACAATACATAAGTCTGAATTATTAAAATTGCCCTCAATGCTAATATTTCCACCTTCATTTGAGGACATCATAATCTTGTTTAAGGCTTTGGTTCAATGGGGTTTTAAAATGCAACACATACCTGGCATGACTCTCTGATATAAAATCAAAATGAAATGATGAAATCTAGTGGCTTATTTTATAGACTTTCATGGAATTTAAATTATGCCTCCCAGGAATTGGGGATTGCTTTAGACAAAGATGCAAGGTTCTTCCCTTTGAATATTTGTAAGAAATTAGGTTATTAGTTGACAGGGGTGTGAGCCCTTGTCAAGTAGCAACCACAATACTTGTCAGGGTAAGGCACAAGCAAACCCCAAATTAACCTGTGCTCAACCCCCTGGTAGCTTAGCACAGAGCAGTCAGGCTTAACTTAGAGGCAATGTGTAAAGTATTTGTGCCACACTTCAAAGAGTAAAACAGTGGAAACACCACAAAAAAAGAATCCCACACCCAGTTAGAAGAAAAGAGCATAATTTAGTAAATAAAACAAGGCCAAAAAGACAAAAATCTAATCAGTAGAACAGGAGTTATGAATTTTTAAAGAATAAACAGTAAAATAGCGCCTAAAAGAAGAAAGTGCCAACCGCAGCAATATGGTCACGCCGGCCTGCTCAAAGTCAAAAGTTCAGGCTGACCACAATGGAGCGTGGGTCAGATACAATCCCAGATTAGTCTCGCTGAAGGTTTACCTTCTCAAGTTTTGTGCCAAGAGTCCTGTTCGCATTGGAGAGAGTCACAGGGAGAGCACTGCGGGCAGTTGTCGGCTTGGCGCGTAGAGCAGGCCGAGTGTCGTGTATGGGCAGGCTGGTGCCTCACGTTGGCGATCCTCCATGGTCGATAGATGCCTGCTGTGTGAAGAGACAGGCTGGAGGTGGCAAGCCCTGAATTTGTGTGTGAGCAGCTCGGTTCCAGTGCAAATTGTCCCATTCGCGGTCACAAAGATCCCAAAAGCTTGATTCCAAGAGCCTGTGAGCAATCCTTCTTCCTGGCAGAGTACCCACAGGTCCAGAAATGTGCAGAAAAGTTGGTGTCTGAGGTCCAGTATTTATATGCCAGAGGGCATGATGCAATGTAGTTACATTTCCTGGCATTGGAAAACTGTTTCTTTTTAGAAATTACACTTATAAAATGTAATAGGGCAACTCTAATGCTATCTAGTGGGAAAGGTAGGCCGTGCAGAAGTGAAAAACTAATTTTAGAGTTTTTCACTACCAGGTCATGTAAACCTTAACATGTTCTATGTTTTAAATACATTGCACCCTGGCCTCTGGGCTGTCCATGGCCTACTCTAGGGGTGACTTATATGTATTAAAAACAAGGGTTTTGGGCCTGGCAAAGGGTTTATTTTCCAGGTTGAATTTACAGTTTAAAACAGCACACAAAGGCTGCAATGGCAGGCCTGAGACAGATTTGGAGGGCTACTTAAGTGGGTGGCAAAATCAGTGCTGCAGGCCCACTAGTAGCATTTAATTTACAGGCCCTGTGTACATGTAGTACCACTTTACTAGGGACTTACAAGTAAATTAAATATGCCAATTGGGGCTAAGACAATATTATCATGTTTTGAAGAGTGAGCAACTGCACTTTAGCACTGGTTAGCAGTGGTAAAATGTGCAGAGCCCTAATACAAGAAAAAAACGAGATCAGTACAAAAATGGAGGAGGAAGGCAACAAGTTGGAGGGAAGACCACCCCAAGGCTGACAGGTCTAACAATAGTTTTAAGTTTCTGATAAAACAATAAGTATATTTAGGCAGTTTCCTTGATGATAAAAAGTGAAGAACTGACCCTGATGCAATCATATTTTAGAATATTATCTTATCATACCATATGTCAATTCTTTCTTAATCTCAGAACCAATGGCCTTTCGCATCAATGTATTATGCTGAAATAGAAAGTTCATAAAACCGAGGATCCTGTTTATCATGTCTGTTGCATTAAGCTTCACGATTCACTCCATGATTTAACTTGCTGCTCTGATTTGGAAGATAATTGCACATGGTTCATGATGCATATGTTTACTCAAAGTAACATACAATGTGATGGTGATCTGATACATTTTATTTGTAATCTTTGTACTGTCTCAAATTGCTGAAACTTTTTAAACATGTCTAGGTTTTCCTTTTTTATGAGTGTATATTTTTTCTCTAAAGCTAGTTTGATGATCATATATTTCAGTTCTGTACCAACCTTAATTAAAATATAAATGTATATAGACTGTAACAGAGATGTCAGATTACGCAGTGTGATTAATGTATACTTCACTTTAAGACATTTCTTATGTCATTAAAATAGAGAAGCATAACTCCAAGTAAAAAGAACAAAGAATAAAACAAATCAGAACTGACATTAGAGACATGTGTACTCACATTTACTGAAGTGTTTTGAGAATGATTTTATTAGGCAGTTTGTAATAGATATATATAATTTCAGGATACTTTCATTATTAACACATGCCTGTAGCAGCTATATTTCGAGTTCGGTAACATTGATCTAATTTTTGTTAAAATGTAAAGATCTTCAAAATGCAGATCCGAATCGTGTAGGTCTGAGGATCCTGCATAACACGTGGGGCATTGTAGTCAGAAAATAGCATGAATATTTGGGTTTGGTTGAGCAGTGCATTCCTGTCCAAATAATTTCCAAATGAAAGTGCTAGCTTTTTTGTACCTGCTCTGATAAAACGTTTACCAACAATCCTGGAGGAGGGAATGTGAGAACTCTTAGGAACCTTGAGCATTTCATAATTTTATAGGATGGCTAAGATTGTAGTGTGCACAGAGAGCACCCTGGTACAAAACAGGCATGTGTACAGTTTGACACCTGAAATGTCATAGTCCTTGGACACTTCCTAGTAATACAACTTTAACTTTGGGTGATATGGCACAAGAGCAGTGGCCATTATAGTGTATAGGATTTCTTCCTTGGAAAGCGGAGCTCAAAACAATATGTGTAGAGCTTCACAGAACCATCAGATAATTACATCAAGCCAAACATATAATTTTCTCCTCGTGTAAAGGCTTATTGTGGTGTAATGTGACCTTTGTCTTCTTTAGATTATTCTTGTTAGGGCAGAAATGGTTGGCTATATCTTATCTTATCTTATCTTATCTTATATTATCTTATCTTATCTTATCTTATCCTATCTTAACCTATTTTATTTTATAATGCTAAATAATTTTTCCCCAATGTAGCCGCAATATTTCATGCCAGCTGGCATTTTGTCCATTGAACTCAGGAATCCACTCTCCCATAAAAAAAAACTTCCCACATAGCCTTCCATAAAAGTCCAAAGGTAAATTTCCATCCAGACGAGCTTGGTCCCTGTAGCCTACTGGCAATCCACCACAGTCGGCCTTAACTTTTGACTTTGACCAAAGTCTAGCATGACCAGATACCCGTGGTTGGTGGTTTGTGGTTTTTGGCACCATTTTTAAATCAAACTAAAAATTTTTAACTCTGATTCTATCAATTGGATTTTTGTCATTTTATTTATTAAAATATTCAGTTTTTTTCTAAATTAGTTTGCGATTTTTCTTGTGCTGTGTTTTCACTTTATTACTATTTAGCTGTGTTTTCACTTAATTACTATTTGTGGTCTGCCTATATACATTGCCTCTAAGTTAAGCCTGGCTGCTCTTTGTCAAGCTACCAGAAGGTTGAGCACAGGCTTATTTAGTGACTTTAGTGCTTAACCCTGACAAAGATTGTCATTATTAATTGAGGTGGGTTCTCATCCCTCTCAAATTATGACTCAATTTCTGACAGCATTTATATATGTAATATGAATTATTTAAGCTTTTTTTTATTACATTTGAACTGATGGGAGAGCTAAACCTGTCTCTAATTAGTGGGCTCCAATTATTCAGATGCAAACTTGATAAATCTGACTTTGGCTGGGATGGCTCTACTATAAACATGTTCGTTTTGACCTATGAGGAAAGGTTAACTACAGGAATTGTCTTCAATGCAGGAGGCTTGGTTTTCCAAACAAAAATCAATTTAGATTTGATTAAAACACCCTCATGATACCTAGGTATGGGCTTTATATGTCCCCTCCCCCAATGCCACTAATCTAATTTGAATTCAGCATGACATTTCAGACCACTTCCGTTCATGATATGCTATTGCAATACTTTTCACTGATCGAATTGTTAATGAGACATTCTTGATTTGACTATGGAATTGAGTAAATAGAGCAAAGGGTTACTAACAGGGGGTTTTAATCAATGTGGTATGAATTTTATATGTAGACTGGTAGATAGTATCATAGAAGCTGAATGTCTGGAGTGAGTAAAGCTATGTTTAAGAATTTAGTGACTTATTTAGAGTTTGGCAGATGGGATACTCTGTCACAAGTACAGCAGATATCCAGCATGCCTTATTACAAGTGCATTATATCCTATGTGTGAGAAAGTCCTCCTTTTTGCCCTTATCACCCCTATTTTTTGATTGACACTGGTGGTAACAGACTCTGACTGCACCCTGGGTTCTGCCAACTAGGCCCAGGGCCAGTGCTCTAATTAAAAAGGTATATGGTAATTAGATGTAATACAATTGGCACTGGCAACCTACCTGTAAGTCCGTAGTATATGGTAGGGCACGTAGGTTTAGAGGTTCAGCTTCTTTGAGGCACTAAAGTGTGCACTGCTGTGTTGCCTGCTGTCATTTTAAAAGTCAGCCCTGCAAGCTTCTTTTACATTGAAATTATATGAACATTTTATTTTGGATTTAAAGGTACTTCCAAAGTATTAATCAACATTATATTTACATATACGTCACACCTAAGGTCTACCCTAGGTGCCCCCAGGGTAGGGTGCCATGTAAAAATAAGCAGGGACATTTTAAAAGATGTTGTATGTGCCCTAGTAAGGGAAAAACTGCCAATTTTGTTTTCCCCCCATTGTAGCATTTTAGCTCCAAGGGCTAACATGGAAATATTGTATTACAGTGTACCTATTGACAGGAGTGAGCCAAACTAATATTTTAAGGACCTAAAAGATTGGTAATGATAAATCCAACAAATTGCCACTGTTTAATTTATCATAACTAATACAGAAAATAAGGTATAGGACGTTTTTGTTTCTGTGAGCATATATCCAGTCCTCTAGCAGCCTCTCCTGAGTGGCCAGCCCTTAACAGGCTTAGCCAAACTGCTTTGATGAGGTTATAAGTGGCCTGCATAGAGACAGAGGTTATCTGGTGAGGGAGCACTGCAGCTGCAAAGAACAGGCCAGGAAGGGGACTGGGTAAACAAATTGGGCTTCAAAGTGAGCAGGACAGAAAGGAATGCCAGTCAGGCCTACCCCCTCTTCTTGTAGCCCCCAGCCAGATGGGAGCCCAGGAATGGGATTTGCAAGAGGTCTGAAAGGGGAGTGTTAAGTGTTAGCCAGATATTCCCCTCAAGGAGAGACTTTCTCCAACTTGAATTTTAAAGTTCAGTGCTTTGTGGGACGAGAATATGGCACACCTTGGAGGAGCTGTCATGCTTTTGGGTGGCACCTTGTACCCCATTGGTCAGGGGTTCTCCCCTGCTTGTCACCTCAGACCACTGGATAAATATGTGAGAGCTGCATAGCAAGTCACATCTGCTGCCTGAAATTACAAGAAGAAGAAGGACTGCCCCGCTGGAACCCTGGTCTGCACCCCTGAGGATTACACCTGCTGCACACTGAGAACTACAGCCCTGAAAACTTTGTCTTGCTTCAGAAAGGGTTAAGGACTAGGCTCCCTGAAAGCAACAGGTTAACAGAGATCACCTGCACCATCTCCCCCAAGAAGTCCCCAACCTGGAGTGGATCTAGTGGACTTTAAGGATTTGACCAGGTTCATTATAAGAATATTAGTCCCAAACTTCCAAGGTTCATCTCAGTGGTTCTAAACCCTTGGATTTGTGTTTTGGACACTTTGAACATTCAAGAGGCACTTCAGGAAGAAGTTCCAGAAGTTTGGAGAAATTTGGAGCAGCTTCTGGAAAAAGCTCCATAATGTGACCGACCTGTCGGTGAGAGTCAGTCTGCCGACATCGAACTGGGCTAGATTTCAAGTTTGTCCTGCTCAAGACTTCCAGGGATTCACCGAGGCCTTGCGCTCAGCCAAGCCACCGTTGTCGACTCGAATCCTGGCCTGAAGAGCAGCCTTGTTCAATGGCAAGAGAAAATCCTCCAGAAACATTTCTAAGTGCGAAGGTAAAATATTGACTGTGGCCTCCCGCTTAGTGTCTCCGACCAGGGCTCCATCGCGGTTGGCCTCAAACTTTGACTTTGTCCCGGTCAAGCATGACCAGATGTCCCAAGTTGGTGCTATATGTTTTTAAGCACTAGAAAGTGTTTTTTTTTTTTTTAAAGTCATATCTCCGGTCCCCTATATTGGATCTTTGTCATTGTAGTGTCATTGTAATCATAAAAATATTTCCTATTTTTATAAATTGGTTGTGGATTTTTATTGTGTGTTGTGTCTTACTTATTTAATGTATAGGTGGTTTTAAATGCTTCACACACCTACCTCTTAAGTTAAGCCTGCCTGCTCATTGTCAGCTCCCAAGGGTTGAGCAAGGGAAAAATGTATTGAGATCTTATCTGGACCTTATATTGCGTTGGTGGCCTTTTTACTTGTGATAGGGGCATACTTACTTCTACTAATAATTCACCTTCCAACATTTGGTGGCAGTGCTGGGAAACGTACTTGTGTTTTAATTACATCATACAGTAAAGTAAGTTAAGATCTTTAAAAACCCACTAAATTGATGTAGAACAAAACTTTTGATTTTTGAATTTTTGAAATTTGGACTAAACTGATTTATAATCCACCTTTTTGATTTTTCTAAATGTGTTCAATTCCTGATTTGTAAAGTGTTTGTGACCCAAAACTAGGGATACCATGGGGCCCTATATGGCTAAACTGAACAAACTCACAGTGGCTGAGATTAATGTACAGTGTAGGTCCAGGGGGCTACCTAATAGCAACAAGATCAAGAAGGCAGAGTTGATTAGGTCCCTTAAGGCCTGGGCACAGGCAGCTCCAGAGAAGGAAGGGGAGGGTGACCCCTCGAGCCCACCTCCAGGAGGTGGATGATGACACCTCATCCATTTCTTCTAGTCCCAGGTTCATACTTCCAGCTAATAGGGGAGGGGAGACTCCAACAGAGAGGACCCAGATAGGGCTCTCAGAAGACAAGAGCTTGAGGCTTAGTTAGCTTCCAATCTATGGAAGAGAAGAAGTTAGAACTAGCTAGAGAGAAGTGGGAGTAGGTGAAAGTAAACAGAAATGGTGGAAGCGACAAAGAAGAAGATGTTGAGATGCCCTGGGGTGGTAGGTTTAATCCCAGGCTTCCCAAGGGAACAGTTGCCATGTACACACAGGGGGTGACAACGGCAAATGACTCACTGCATTTGAAAGGGCGCTTGAGATGAGAGGGTTCCATTCTAAGTATTGGGGTTCACTCCTGTGGGAACTAATTCCAGTAGCGGGGGGATATGCTCTTGACACTACAGGGCGACAAGGTCAAAATCTCACTGCCACATGATGCAATGTTTAGTCAAGAAATTTGGTCTGCCCCTAGAGCAGTACAGGGTGAAGCTCAGTGACACCAAAGTGTTAAAACACAGTTCTGGGTGGACTTTGTGGACATCTCAGAGAAGGCACTATAGGGCTGAATTAGTGGTAACTAAGTGATTACTCATGAATGGCTGTACAATTTGTTGCTGAAAGAGCACATCCTGACTCATTGTGTACAACAGAAGTTACACCAGTACCTAGTGGACTCTAAGCTGACTAGCCCCAGAGAGCTGGGGCAACTAGCTGATGAGAGGTTGAGAACTTGGGTTTCCAATCAGCACCAGGGGGGTGATAAGAAGAAGAGAGGACAGTGAAAAAGCCCAGGGGAAAGAAGATCGAAAACAGAAAGAGTCCTCATAAGAACCACACAACCTGCGCAGGGAGTAGGGACACATGAGTCAATCCACTTTCAAGAGGAAGGGGTATCAGGGGAAGTCCTCTGACCGTGCAAAAGCAGCAACTTTCCTTGACCTTATGAGGGTAGGTCAGTGTTTTGACTGTTATCAGTCAGGACACAAGAGAGGAGATGCTGTCTGCACCAAGAAGCCCCCCCCCCGGAGGGCCGTACCAGGGGATTGTCAGCATTGGAGTGGGGGTGGAGATAGTCCCAGAGATGGGGAAGGGGTTGACAGAGGCAACCTTAGTGTACTTGGCTGGGGTGGAAATTGAAACCCGGGCCGCCTTGCCTCCCAACATGGAGAGGTATAGGCAGAGGTCTAACATCAATGGAACTGAGGTTGAGGCTCTGAGAGATACAGGAACCAATGTGACTATGTTCATAGAGAAGCTGGTTTCCCCAGAGCAGATCCTACCTGATGTGTATCACCAGATGACCTATGCAGACAGCAGAGCCAGATTCCATCCCATGGCAATGGTTAGTTTGGTGTGGGGAGGTGTGACAGTTCCTAAGAATGTAGTTGTGTCTCCTGCACTTCCAGTAGACTGCCTACTGGGAAATGATCTTGAAACATCTGACTGGTTAGGGGTGGAGAGAATGTTCCATGCAAGAATGCTGGATCTCCCTGAGTGCGTATGTGCAGATCACAGACTGCAGAGAAGGGAACAAAGGGCCAAGCATCCAATGACAAGAGAAAGGCACAGGGTCTGGTGAGCCAGCCCAAAGAACTCCTGAGGGGAAGGATCTGACCTCTGAGGTAGAGATTCCACCCCTGCAAGATCTGTCCAACTTGGCAAAGTTGCAAAGAGCTGGTGGACCCTCCAGTCCAGAGAGGAGTTGTGTCAGGCACAACTAGAGTGTCCCACTCTTGAGGGCCTGAGGCAGACTGCCTCCAGGAAAAAGAAGGGTTATGTCAGTGGGTTCTACAGAGCCTACAGGGAGGATGGAGTTCTATATACTGAGGCCAGAGACCTCAAGGAGGGAGCCTACAGGAGATTTGTGGTCCACCAGAAGTACAGAGAATTCCTCCTCACTCTAAGTCATGACATCCTCTAAGCAGGTCATTTGAGTCAGAATAAGACTTGGAAGCTGTTGGTGAACCATTTCTATTGGCCCAAAACCTCTGCCAAAGTAAAGGAGTTTTGCAGCTCCTGCACAACCTGTCAAGCCAGTGGCAAGACAGGGGGCAAGCCAAAGTCTTGCTTGATATCACTGCCAGTTATTAGGACTCCCTTTGAGAGGGTGGGGTGGACATTGTTGGGTCCCTAGAACCACCAACCACATCAGGGAACATGGATATATTGGTGGTGTTGGACCATGCCACAAGATACCCTGAAGCAATACCCCTCAGAACAGTCACTGCTCCTGAGGTGGCTAGGTGTGTGTGATGTGTTCACCAGAATGGGTTTCCTCTGTCTCCTAAGTTAAGCCTGCCTGCTTGTTGCCAGCTACCAAGGGTTGAGCAAGGGAATAATTTATTGAGACCTTGTCTGGACTTTATATTGCATTGGTGGCCTTATTGCTAGTGGTAGGGGCATATTAACCCCTACTAATAATCCACATCCAACTCTTTGCTACTAAATCCTAAGGCAGACAGAACATCTGCCACTTTTCCAACATAGTAACCTCTAACTCAGGACCTTATTATTACCACATAATAATTTGACTATAGCCTCCCTTCATATCCAACCACATAAAGACATAGGGAATATCCAGGCAAATGTGTTGCTAAGAGTCTATCATGTACCAGACTGAGAATTATTGAGAGCCTGGGGATAATTTAGTGACGAAAGTGTATAATGTAGCTACATTATAGTGTAATGGTCCTGTTGTAACTTGGGTGTCAATTTCTTTTGTATCAGGCAATAAAATAGTTCATTTGACCAATTATTTGATTCCCAAAGTGGAACAATATGAATTAAGGCATTTCTAAGATACGCTTTCCACAAAGAGTGTTCAATTATGAATGTTTGTGTTTTATTTAATTTTACTTATTTGGTGATAAACACTACATAAACTTTAGTTAATTTAGAAAAACTTCATGGTCCTTTTTTTTTTTTTTTTAGAAAGACTAATTTTTGCTTTGGTCGATGACTCAGCCATGCTGATCTACAGATGGCTTGGCAAGCATTAATGATACATGGAATTGACATCTGGGTATTTCTTATGAAATTGAGAAGGGAAGCTTGATATTCATATTCTAATCACACATGTTCTCCTCCAGAATTTACCACGCCAAATTATTTTCCATTTGCACTGTTTGCTCATAACACTTTGCTTTATGGTGAGAATGCTCACAACTAAATCACCATTGTATGACAAAACATCATTTACGTAAATATTGTCTCACATAAATATTGTGACAAAAATATTGTTTTAATATTGTACATTTGGTATAGAGTATTCCAAATGGGACAATATTTTTACAGATGATATTTAGTACAATATTTATGCCAGGCAATATTCTGACAACAATATTCTTGAACCACACCTTAAACTGGCTAAAAATTCAGATTCTAGATTTTTTATTTTATTCTCAAGTTGGTCAAGAGTATCCTTACAGATGCGCATTACTAGATAACATGACGTGACTTTTAGGAAATGTAACGGATGACATATCAAGCAATGATTTTTAAGAAATAGATTTATTACATATCTGTATGCAAAATAATTGAACATTGAAATATGTCTTGTTCTCTTTTATATGTTTTATATCAACTTGTTTTCTAATCACCTGTCTCTATGCTGTTATTGTCTTGTTGGTCTGTGGGTTTCTGGTATTTGTAAGGGTGTCCGTTGAACGAATGTGGTTTGAGTTGCATGGGTGATAAGTCTTAGCATCAGTGGGGGTATGTCTATAGTTACTCCTGAGTGTAGTGTTTCTTCCTTTCTTTGTATTTATGGATCTTTTTAATGTCTTGTGTTGTGAGATGTACAGATATATGTATATTTATATAGATATGACTGCAATAAACAATATATATTTTTGATAAAACTACGGATGATTATATTGTTGATTCTTTATGTGCCTTTTTAACACAATAGTTGGAAATATATACATGTATACCATGACTCCGAGATGACTTGGTAAGCATTCTTGAAGTATGGTGAGATGCTCCGCTAATTGAATCTGTCAGGCAGTTTTTCTATGTTTTTTCCTCATGCAAGAGTATCCTTAAACCTTTAATTATTTGCACTGACAAAGGAAGGTATTGTACCCCTTAGAACTGCCTTTGTGAGTTTCCATATTACTTCTTGCGCTGCAAATTCCTCATTAATTTGCTTTATGATTTGCAGATAGAGATTACACTCCTGATTAGGTAATATTGCTGGAAAACAGTGAATAACAGATTTGTTTCACAGATTTGTTTGACATCAAATTGACAGTGAGAGGAAATCCCCAGTTGTTTATGATACTATTGAGAACCTGAGGGTAAAAAACAACCCTGTTATTCACTGTTACCCATCTACAATGTTATATTATGTATGGTCCATCTACATAATTTGCACTGCTTTTATGTGGGGATGGATGAGAAGTGTGGCATTCATACACAGCATGGCCTTTACCTGCCTTTGTCTCTTGCCCCATATTACCCAGGGTGTCTCTCACCACCTTCTGGCCGATACGCTCTCACACAAAAAACAAATGTCCGGCATTTGCAGCCCTTCCACACCAAGCTTAGCATTACATCCAAATATTCAAACAAAATCTAGTGACTTGGTGACTTGCAGACTCCCCCTACACCCACTTCATTTACTACTTCCAACTCACTAAAGTTTGAAAAACAAATTTTGTGTCCTGCTACCCACTCCCTACCCAACCCTCTTTTCAACCCATCCCTCCACTTTTCACATATGAAAAAAATGGCTAGCTTTCTGCCAGCCAACCGCCAGCCTTCTGTGCCTTTCCTTCCTCCAGTCAGAACAAAGAGCTAATGCTGTACTTCTCTTCTCTCTGCGCTGCTTTCAGAGGAGCCTGGAATTTCTTTTATGATATAGCACCAGTGGCAAACAATCTTTGTTTCCCACTTCTGCTATGCAACAATAAATAACCAGATTTAGAAATTTGGAATTCTAGCTGGGTAACAGTGAATATTGTGGATGTTTTTTATTGAGGGGTTCTGAATGAAATTTAGTAGACAAGGACACTAAAGCTTGAGTTATCTATGATGTCGCTCACAACCACAAGTTGAAAATCATCCAGCTATTTAATTTTAACCCATCTATAATTGTATGTTATGTATGGCTCCCAAAATCATCTGCACCAGCTTCCAATCGCTACACAGCACAGAGGAGTAATAGAAAAGCCACACCTAGCATGGCCTGCCCTCCATGTCCCAAAATGTAAAGAAAAATATATGACATCCTGCCACCCACCCCACCACCCTCAAAGCCTTCTCTCACCTTCCCTCTTGATGCTGTGCTTTCAGCTCTCCATCTAAGCAAAGAGCCAGTGCTGTGATAACAGTCTCTCTGTGAGCCCTGTAGGATCAGCTAGAATACCTTTATGTCAACTTGCATCTTATGCTTCCCAATATTCTAATGTAATTGCACAGAGTATTCAAATGTAGTATTTAATATTCAGGCTAGAGGATCTCAGTGAAATTCTTACATAACTCTGGTATTGGTGCAAGTGGTTCTCATTGAAAGCCATACACAGATTTTTTTTTTGAATGTCCAACAATTAGACTTTCGCTTGGATCATTCATTTTCTAGCTTAATCTCTACTGGGCAATGATCATCACAAGTCATATCAAGAATATGAGATAAAAAGGATCCCAGTCATTGTTAGACCTGTCAGTCCTAGGGTGGTCTTCCCCCAGACTTTTTGCCTGCTTGCCTTCAATTTTGCTGGATTTGTTTTTGTTGGCCTTAGGACTCTATGTACTTTACCACTACTAACCAGTGCTTACACTCACACCCCTAAGCATGGTTTGATTGACATATGCCTAATTGGCATATGTAATTTACTTGTAAGTCCCTTGTAGAGTGGTATGCCATATACTCAGGGACTGTAAATTAAATGCTACCAGTGGGCCTGCAACATTTATTGTGACACCCACCTAAGTAGCACCCTAAATCTTGTCTCAGGCCAGTAATTGCAGCCTGAATGCACTGTTACACTGCCATGTTGACTTGGCATTTAAAACCCCTTGCCAAGCCTTACACTCCCCTTTTATTACATATAGGTCATCCCTAATGTAGGCCTTAGGTAGCCCATAGGGCAGTGTGCTATATAATTGAAAGGCAGGACATGTGCTTTTAAGTTTTACATGTCCCATTAGTAGAAAGCTCCCAAATTAGTTTTTCACTGCTTTTGAGGCATACCCCTCTCATAGGTTAGCATTTGGAATTCCTTATTAAATGTAATAAGCTGTAATTCCAAATTGAGAGGAGGTGGATTTGTCATGTTTAGTACCTATGGAATTGTAATGATAAATCCTCTTTAATGGCAAAGTCAGAATTATTGTTACAATTTTGAAGATGCCACTTTTCGAAAGTTGGCATTTTCTGCTCTTAGCCATGTGTGCCTGTAGCCTGCCTCTAATACACCTTTGGGGAGGGTGACAGCTGGGCTATGTTTATTCCCTCTAGACAGCCACACACAAAGGAAGCTTAGGTGTGACTTGCTGGGCAATCCTGGGTGGATGGGAAGGAGAATTTGGTCACAGCCTTACACTTATACCTGAATATGTTGTGTCCTGTTCCCACACAAAGGGCTGCATACCCCCCTGTAGCGAGTCTGAAGTCAGGGCAGGAAGGGAAGGGAAGACCACTGTGCACTTCAAAGACCCTTTTTTGAAGTCTCCCCTACTTCAAAGGCACCACTGGGTATAAGAACTGCACCTCAAACCTTATCACTTCAATACACTTCTGCACCTGTGGATACTCTGCCAGGAAGAAGGACTGCTGTGCTACAGAAGTACAACCCCTCTGCTGGACTGCTGCTCTGGAAGAACTGCTATCTTGCTGTGCTGACCTGCTGTCCTCTTCCCGGGGTGAGAAGGACTGGACCCGCATCACCTGTCCCAGAACTGACAGTGACTTCAAGGTCTAGTTGGCTGGCCTCCTGATATGAAGTCTCAGGGACATAAAAGACTTTCAACTATCCTGCTTCTGCACCTGGACTCTGCCATCTGTGACTTCACGCTGCCAGGCAAGACCCGGCGAGGCTTTGCGTCGTCCCGCGTCATTTCCAAGATACTTTGCACGGCTTCATGATGCTTCACGCCGGTTCGTGCAGAGATTAGCTGCAAACCCCAATTCTGAGGCCCTGTAACTGGAAGGAGGCACCTCAGGCAAGGGTAGGACTCACAGATGGCAGAGTTCAGCAGCGCCAGCAGGTTTGCAGGAAGTCTTTTGTGTCCCTGAGACTTCTTAACAAGAGGCAAGCACACACAAGCCCTTGGAGATCTCCTTCAAGCAGGGGACACAGCACACAGCAAAGTCCTTCTCCTTTCCTTGGCAGAAACATCAACTGCAGGCCAACCTCACACAGCACACAGCAAAGGGGCAGTGCTTCTCCTCAGTCTCTCCAGCTCTTCTCCTTGGCAAAGGTTCCTCTTGAATTCCAGGAATGATCTAAAGTCTGGGGTTTTGGGTCTGATACTTATACCCCAAAATGTCTTTGTTCTCTTTGTGTAAGGGGCTCTGAGCCCAGTTCAAACCAGATCAATTTCTTTTCTTCCAAGGCATAAGCTCTCCTGCTCTCCTCTGCCTTGGCCTGTATTTCCATTTCCATCTGCTTTGTTTTGATCCTCAGGACTTCTAGCTCCTGATCCCTGACCCTTTGGTTCTCCTCCAGTTCCTCTGGGGAAAAACAGCTAGAGGAATGATTGCTGCCAGCCCTAGAGGCTGCTCTTCCCACAGGCAGATCCTGTGATCTGAAACCATCCCCTTGTGCATGCCCATCCACCTCTGCATACTCTGCCTCCCCAGCCTCTCTGGCCTCCCACCGGGCCCTTAAGGCCTTCTGTAGCTCCTCCTTCCTGGATCTGCTCTTCATGGGACATCCAAAGCTCCTGCAGAACTGCTTGAGTTGACCTACTTTGTAACCACTTAACAGTTCAATATCAAACTCCAGTTCTGCAACATCACTTGCTGGTTTACCATTCTGAGACATGATGCTTGGATACTTTACGGGTCACCCAAAAATAGAACCAAAAACAAAACACAGTTTGTGGTTGCGTAGTGGTCTGCACTAAACTAGTGATGTACAACCATCACTGTGGGTCAAGTACAAATACAGGTTCAAATCCTCACCACTGACCACCAGTGTTAGAAATGAGGGTCTCTAGTTGGCAGAGGTAGGTACCTTTGTCCAAATAGGGACCCTTGCTTCTAGTCAGGGTAAGGGGGATGCACACTTTAGATAACCCCTGCTCACCCCCTAGGTAGCTTGGCACGAGCAGACAGGCTTACCCCAAAGGCAATGTGTAAAGTATTTGTACCAACACTCACAGTAACACAGTAAAAACACCACAAATGGACACCACACCAGTTTAGAAAAATAAAATATCTTTATCTAAACTTAACAAGACCAAAACGACAAAAATCCAACATACACAGTTAAAAATATGACTTTCCAAAGGTTTCAAGAACTTGTACCATAGAAAACAATGGATGCGTGACTTTTCACCAAAGTACCTGTAGATGCGTCACAATTCACAAGGTCAAACAGCCGCAGAGAAAGGAAGCGTTGGAGAACACAGCGATGCGTCAGTTCCTGAGTCCTTGGGGAAGCAAGGCGACATTTCTGCTGCACACAGGAGAAGTGATGCGTCGAATCCGGACTGTAGGGGGAACTGAGGCGTCGAAATCCAAGACGATTCTGGTCTGCGGGTGATGCGTGGAAAAACTTGGTGCACAGGTACGATGCGTGACACACCGGAGGTGATGCATCGCTCTGCGAGGCTTTGCGCCGTCTGTGCTGGGGGCTGCGTGGCGAGACTTCATGCCGCCTGGCGAGACTTCGCGCCGCCCGGCGAGACTTTGCACGGCTTTGCGATGCTTCGCGCCAGTTCTTGCAGAGATTAGCTGCAAAACCCACGTCTGAGGCCCTGTAACTGGTAGGAGGCACCTCAGGCAAGGGTAGGACTCACAGATGGCAGAGTCCAGCACCACCAGCAGGTTTGCAGGAAGTCTTTTGTTTCCCTGAGACTTCTTAACAGGAGGCAAGCACACACAAGCCCTTGGAGATCTTGTTCAAGCAGGGGACACAGCACACAGCACAGTCCTTATCCTTTCCTTGGCAGAAACAGCAACTGCAGGCCAACCTCACACAGCAAAGGGGCAGTACTTCTCCTCAGTCTCTCCAGCTCTTCTCTTTGGCAAAGGTTCCTCTTGAATTCCAGGAATGATCTAAAGTCTGGGGTTTTGGGTCTGATACTTATACCCCAAAATGTCTTTGTTCTCTTTGTGCAAGGGGCTCTGAGCCCAGTTCAAACCAGTTCTAGGGGGCACTGTGCAAGTGCACAACAACATCCATTGTCAGTGTGAGCCTTGGCTCCATACACACCACAGGGGGCGGAGCCAGCATTGTGGCAGGCAGGCACAGCCCTATTCAGGTACAGGTGCTACTCCTCCCACCACTCCAAATGCAGATCAGACCTATTCAGTCTAGTGCTGACTCATCCAGACTCCTGGAGCCACTGCACCTCCCCAGCCCCTGTCACTCCAAAGCCAGACAGTCAATCCTCAAACAGGCAGAGGCACACAGAATGGTTGAACAAGTGCATATGCACTTTAGCACTGATCAACAGTGGTAAAGTGCCCAGAGTCCTATAGCCAACAAACACAGGTCAGGAAAAAATAGGAGGAAGAAGCACAATGTTTGGGGATAACCCTGCAAAAAGGGCCATTTCCAACAATGGGCTCTATGACTAACAGTGGGAGTCCTACCTAGGATCAGATCCCTCATTAATTCTGACTAGGGCTGGCTCTAAACGCGAAGTTGAACGCCCCCCTGGCCTGAAGCCTAACGGCGTAGCTCATTCTCTGTTTGCACAGTTAATTATTATAGAAAAGGTCATGTACTGACTCATGGGGGAGGCGGGGAGGGTGTTATATTATTTCATTTCAATGATGACGACATGTACTGCCCATTATGTTAATACTTATTAATTCCCACTGATACATGTGAGTTGTAATGTGTACCATGCTTCTCTGAAAACTCATTAAAATCTGTTTTAAAAAAATGTTTAAGAATGAAATATGTAGCTTTTTCCGAGACAGAAATAATATAATTAAATGTAATTCGGTCTACCAAATACTTTCCTATGGAACCCTGCCACAGTGAAAATAGCTTTTAATGCCTTTTCACTCGAAGGACATGTTTAACCTAAGATTTTTACATGTCCTACTTTTGAATGCCATGCACCCTGCCTTATGGCCATTAAGGCGTACTTACGGGTGACTTATTAATATTTGAAAAGAGGATTAAGCCATGTCAAAAGGGATTACCTTGACAAGTCAACTCTGCAGTGCTAAAACTGTCCAGACTGGCTACAAAGGTAGGCCTGCCATCAGTTTTGCAATGTCACTGTAGTGGGTATCACAATAAGTGCTGCAGGCCACTAGTGACATTTAGCTTACAGGCCCTGGAGACACTTTGCACCATATGATAGGACTTATAGGTCAGCTAAATATGAAAATTAGGAGTCTAGCCAAGTTTGACATGTTTTAGGGGTCAGAGCACATGCACTGGGGCCTGTTTAGCAGAGTCATAGTGCACAGAGTTAAAAAACAGCAGCATCAGTCCAATGAAAATGGGAGTGATCATGCAAAAGAGCATTCTCCTACATTATCCATGAAATCCTGCTTCATTCAGAACTGGGGATACAATAAGTATAAGAATGGGCATGTTTTTATTTAGTGGTCCCCTGATTTTTCATATTGGTTTTGCAGGCATCGGGACTCTGGACCTGATTTAGATCTTGTTTGACGGGTTACTGCTGCACAACAGTGATGTATATCCCATCCGCCGGAAGCATAAATCCCAATATATCCTATGGGATTTATATTTCGGCAGACAGGGTATCCATCATCGTTGTGACCGAGTAACCCATCTGCCAAGATCTAAATCAGGACCTCTGAGTGCTATGATACGGCCACTCAGTGTTGCAGCGGCTGTGCTTATCCTTTAAAAACATAATGTAAAAATGGTTACACCCACTTTGCATGTTTATACTTTAGAGGCATGTGGACTGCATTGTATATTGACACCACCCACAGGAATGGAGAAAATACTTTTCTCCAAAGAACAATATTGTGTCTGGACGGGCTAAAGTTTTAAACCACTGCAGTAATAACCACGTCAGACAAAAATGTGCATTGTCATGTAGAAAAAATATTCTTTTATGCTTTAGCTCCACCATAGATGTACCCTGTCAATTCATAACGCTCGGTTCTTGTTGTAAAAAACTTGGACAAGCTATTTGATAAAGAAAAGTATTTCCTCACAGAGCACAGGTTGGTTATCTCTGTGTAGGCCAGGTTACATTTTCCTTTGAGAAGGCTTAAACAACCCACCTCTCTACTTTTCTTAAGCCAACTAAAAAACCTCTGTAATGGATGGCCATTAAATTAGCGACCTAACTTAAGAACTGTCAGATAAGATCTGTGGGTAACCTGCAGGGTGTAGGTTCAAATCATGTCCCTGTCTACTCAGCTTTTCAAGCTCGTGAAGACGGTAAACTTAGAGCTGTGCCAGTTATTATCAGTGCTAGGCAACATTAAAATTGTAATTGCAAGTGCCACATAAAAACGTGGTATTATATTTTAACGATGAATGTATGATTGCAAAGCAGTTTCTGCACAGCTGTCAACAAAAACGTAATTTATAAAATAATTTTTTTAAATGCACAAATTGAAAAATATTAAAAATGCTAAGGGTCCAATTCATAAAAAAAAAATACCAGATGCATTAACCTGTGTAAATGGTCTTGTTCCTTTGATTCTCAATCTGGGAGATATATTTGCAGATATAACTTATTACTGTAGAAAATACACCAACTGTCAGAAGTCATAATTTAGTGTTAGCCTGGAAAAATGAATGCCTCCGAGAAGGAAAAGGGTCTCCAACAGGGAATTTGTTGAAAATCGACATTTGTAACTTGTTGCTTGTATACGCAAATATTACCAATGGCTTTTCACACTCAGGGGCATATTCTCAAGGAGCCATCGCCGATTTATCGGCACTTTAGCGCCGCAAAAGTAGCGATAGACTTATCGCCCCATTCACAAGTTGGTGCACACTGTCGACATCGCCAGTTTTCCTGCGATAGCTGCCGCAAAACACATTGCCATGGATGAGAGCGACAGACAACGCTAATGACATGCAGAGTAGGCGTTCCCGTGCAAAAACATACGAAAACACCACTTCGCGATATTCTCAACGACCAACCAGATCTGCGATGCCGGACAAAAACTGGCGATAAGGCGCGTTAGCAGCAGGGACTTAGCACCTGCTCATTACTGGTCTTAAGTAGGACGAAAACCTGCAGTACAGAGGGAGCCCAGGCCAGAGCCACATCTGAAGACCAACACATGTCATGGATCAAATGATCATGCCGCTCGGAGACCCAAGAGGACCACAACACCCACCGCCACCACCCCCAGGCCCTCCCCCGGACTACCACTGAGGCAGCGCAAAACAAGACAGCTGACCTCCTGAAAACGGCATGGCCCCTCAGCCACACAATTGCAGAATGTGGGGAGAGGTGGGAACCAAGTATGTGTGAAGGAGGCAAGTCACCTATGAATAAGAATGTACACAATGCCAAGTGTGGCGGTGATGTGCTGGACAGACTCCAGTATGCAGAGCACAGACATGTCCCTGTGGACACATACTGCTGGTGTGTGCATTGTTGTGGACAGTAGACGCAACCATCTTGCCTCAGGCAGTGGGGAAGACCTCGCTCATGTAGCAGCATCGTCCCCCCCGTACACGGAAGCACGGTGGGCTGGTCCGGCGTACGCCACACCAGCGTAGGAGTGTGAATAAATAGACCGGGGTACTGGGCGTGGTTCACTTCCGGGATGGCCAACTTGTCTACCAACGCGGCGCCCCTCACCCTGCCACGAGTCCACCGCCGTGACCGCCAGACTCCTCAGCCAAACGCTGGCTTCCGCAACACAGGCCCCCAGCACACCCAGCGGCACAGCACCGCGGACTAATGTGTGCGCTGACTACTGCCTTCTGTCTACACTGCGGTCAGCAGGGCTCACAATCCAAATTGAGACTAAATTTAATTATGGCAGAGTCCAGAAGGCAACAGATATTGCTTCCAGGGCAGCCCGCCCGGACGACGCATCATCGCAGGCCGCACACCCGCCGAGCGCTTCCGGTGCCACGAACTCAGTGCAGCTCAAGTTATGGACCCTTCATGATGTAATCTCCTGTGTGTGAGACCAGTTCTGGTGCCCCTACCTCAGTGCACTGCAAGTCATGGACCCTTTATGATTGAGTCTCGTGTGTGTGATGTCAGAGCTGGTGCCCCTGCCTCAGTGCACCACAAGTCATGGACCCTTTATGATTTAATCTGTGTGTGTGATCCGATGATCACTGTTCTAGTTGTTGCCAGCACCAACCACTCCCTGAGGGCTGGCTTACACTCACCCCACACCCATCCAGCACAGGCGTCACTGGACATGTGACCCTGGTAATAAAAAGGGGCCGGGCGCACGTGCCCGTAGCCAGTTCCACCATACATATAAGTGTGTCCGTGTGGTCATTATGTATGCGTTATGGCCCCTGGCCCTACCACATCACATCGTGCTGTGGATAGCGGACGCAAGCATGTCACCTCAGGCAGTGGGTAAGACCTTGGACATGTAGCTTTCTCCTCCCCCCCTGTAAGCGTAAGCGGAGTGGGCTGGGCCGGCGTACATCAGTCCAGCGCAGGGGTGTGTAGAATTAGCCCGGGGCTCAGGGCGTGGTTCAGTTCTGGCCTGGACAAGGAAGTAACTAATGCATGTGTCTCTGTTGTAGTGTCGGCGCCACCCGGCCCGCAATTGACAATGTTGCAATGTAGCATGCACCCGGAGGGCGGTTTCGCACGAACGGAGAAATAAAGGAGCGCAAGACCGCTCGGGGTCTTGGCTCATACATGCCAAGTGTTTTGTGTATCTGTATTGCCGCAGCATGAGCCAAATGCCTAGCCTTAATCGCAGTGCGAGTTCAGCCAGGCATGAACTCTACATCTGTGTCCGCACTATCCTTACCATAGGCCTACACTCACGTGGCCACCCACCTTCAACGGCCAACATCACAGTGTCGTTGTCAGGCTTGTGGACATGCGCAGACAGGCATGGCAATGGTTTGCCTTTGGAGTGCAAGTGATGCAACCGCGCAGCGTACACAAGTGAATAGGCTCGGGGGGAGGGAGGAGCAGCTGTGAGGCAACGTAACACACAGTGATGCCGCTCATTTGCCACATGCAAGTCATGTCAAACATGAATCCCAAAGTCGCACACATCCCACCCCACACCCAACAAGCCACATCACAATTCCTGAATGCAAGTAGATGACAAACTGACATTAGGGATGAAAGCTCCTTTGTCTGAACTATCAGGTGGAAGCACATCTGCACATCCGACCTCGGAATTGCATGTGCCCGGCACCCCCTGACAGATACGATAGCAGTTGAGGACGACTCCCACACTACGCACAGCCCGACGAAAGACCAACGCATACACACCCCACACACAGAAGTCCTTTCTCGGAGTTATCTTGCATGGAATGGCCTTCACACTTACTCCCACTGCATCCCAGGCGTACAACCGTCGCACTCTTAAACAACTCATTGATCCGAGCTGTGGCATTTCATCCACAGAACTAGCGCAGGTCAGAACAGTGCCGCTTCAACCAAGGCCACTAACGCAATGGCAGAACATCCCGGACACATGCACAACCCCTGTCACGTGGAACTGTACCGTGCACGTATGCTGCATTTACTGGGGGCACTGCCATTGGTAGAGCTGCGGGTCAGTTACCTGCGTTCAGCCTGTGTTGCATTGTCGATCGTGCATATTCGAGTGGTCCATGGATGTCTGCCTATCCAACAGGACGGTAGTCAAACTGAATTTCGACATGTGTGTGCACCCCCTGTTGGCCCACGACCAGGAATGTCACCGTGATTCCTGTCTATGGGATGCCTGGATACTTGGCATACATGCTGGCAGCTGGACCTGGGAAATTGCAGAACTCCTCATGTGCAGTGACCATAATGAGCCGCTCCCCTATTGGGCTGTAGTGCTAATTGGTGACAGGGGGTGGACGCAGCACATCTGTCTGGACCTGCTAATGGCTAGCCTCGCCATCCTGTTTGATGGAGTCGACAGCGACCTCATGTTGGAAATGATTGCCTACGAAGCTGCACTCGCTTTCGTGGGACGTGTGACTACGTACCTGCAGCCACAACAGTTTGGAACCCATTGCAAATCCCGACACCTTGTTGTATCTTGGGGTTCTGGTCACATATCCCACGACAACAGTGGACATGGCTGCATTCGCCTGGACCCCGAATACGTGGGCGGACAACCACGCGGGGTAACACACACCTGTGAAAGGTGAGGCACTCCCCCGGAGTGGACAGCTTCACTTGGCAATGTTCCTCATTCTGACATACTGCTGCATTGGTCCGCATGTTGTGGCACTTCTCTTGCCCGGACTGGCACGCATATGCCAATAAAGTCTACGCACATTCACTTATTTTCAACTGTGATGTGAGTTATTTTGAATGACGATGTGTGTCTCACTGCCTATCTGGGTCACGGCCATACATGCGCATTGATAGCATTACCTAAGGAGTGCCATTTATGTGGAATCACTGTCCCTACATTCATCAATACTTTCATGCTTAATTGATCAGGGCCATGACACATCAGTGTGAATTTGAATGTTTTATTCGCATTCAGTGGGGTGTTTCAGCTGGACCAGTACAAGGCCATGCAAACCCCACTTTCCATTGTCGCCCCGTGGAGGGCCAGCCAGAGTCATTTAGGGATGGACAGGTTCATCGGGAGAGGTAGACTTCAGTCCGCAGTGTGATTGCTGTGTCATTGGTAACCAATCCAAATATGGCTGTCCATGTCAAGGTCCAAGGTGAGTGTCGTTGAGTGTAACGGGGGACAGTGGAAGGTGTTATTGCAGGGCATGATGCAGAGGGCAGTAACAAGCTGAAACAGACCATATGGCGGTGATGTATGCTACCACTTCAATCTTGCCACCAAGCCAGATTCATCGTCATCTTCGTCCTCTGATGTGTCAGTGCCTTATGGTGGTGTTTGGTCTGCCGCACTGTGTGGCACGGACACTTCAGGGGGCGGAGATGTGGCTGGAGTAGTAGCAGCAGCAGTCATCCACGCCAGGCCGTGTGGCGGCAATGCCATGACGAGGATCGGCAGGGCATGGAAGTTCCCAGCTACATCTCGCTGGTGTGCAGCCATGGCAGCCAATCGTTCCACAGGCATCCGCTCCATGTTCTCCATGATCCTCCGCATGTGCCCCAACTCCCGGCTGACATCGCTGGAGCCACTCTGACTAGACAGTTGTTCTTGTCTCCGAGTCATGACTCCAGCGATGTCAGCCATGTATTGTTGGAGAGCATGGAGCGGACAATGGGTGTCCGTTAGGGACTGTAAGTGGACCCTGATGGGACTTATAGACACCCACGTATGGCATCTAGTTTGGCTGCCATGAGGTCGAACCCCACCCGCAGCTGATCAGCCATCTTCTCCTGGCACCCTAACACATGGCGTTGGAATGCCATGTGTTGGTCGTGGGGGTCCTGGGAGACAGCCGTGGTGGTGGGTGCTTCCTGCTGTCTGGTCTGTGCAGGGGGTGGGGTCTCCTCGATGCAGCTGGGCTGCTCTGCTCCTGGAGGTGGGGTGCCGAAGCTGCCCATGTGCTGCTGGAGGGCGTTGGTGTCGATGTTGGGGAGGTCGTCTTCGTCATCAGTGCTGAGTTGTTGTGTCTGCTCTGCAGGAGGTGTTGATTCTCCCTCTGCAATGTGAAGGGGAGATGCAGATTGATACTGTGTTCACATGTATGTCCGCGCATTGTACAAGTTTACTAACGGACTGCATGCCAATGTACATTGTGGATGTTTGTGATGAGATGCCTATTTGATGCGGGACAGTTGACATTTCTACACCATCAGGGATGTGTGGTTGTACTTGTCCATTGTCATCTCACAGTTTCCTGCTATGCCAAATGTGAATGGCCATTTACTACACACAAGCGGCAGCAGTTGTGTCCTCTGTTCTGTTGTGAGAGTGTTGCAGTTTGTGCCACATTGTTGTCAATGTTGTGGTGCTCTGATTCTTCTGTGTGTGTGCTGCATTGTGGGTGTGTTGCCCCTTCAGCTATGATTTGGCTGGCCCTTCTCCCTTTCAGGCGGTGTACCTTTCATTTCTGTGCTTATACAGTGCTGAGATGTTGCAGACTTGGGTAAATTGGGCTCTTGGTCGGTGTTGTGACTCTTGGGCATGGTTTGTCCGCAGATGTGCTCTGCTTACTTGTGCATGTATGCCATTGTGCCCATCTCCCCCCGTCCCCCCAGTCCCTGGTCGTTACTCACCCTGTTGCTGTTGGCTCAGGTCATCTTGTGCAGTGTCCGGTCCACCAACTCCTGCCACTGTCTCCCCAATTATGACTCGGGTCACCATTTCGTCCATCTCATCCAGCTCCTGGTGTGTCGCTGTACTCCCACCTCCAGTCTGCATTGCTGCTCTCAGGTTGGCAGTGGTTTTCAGCTTGGTTTTGCACTTCACATCAGTCCAGCGCTTCTTGCAGTCGTCCACTTCCCTTCTCTTCACTCCGACTGCATTCACCTTGGCCAAGATGGACTGCCATATTGTATTTTTAGTTGCCAATGTCACAGTGGAGGTGATGAACAGTTGGTGGTGGTGTTCTGTTACCTCCGTAATGAGGATCCTGGTTCCCTGCAGAGTGAGATGCGTCTTCCTCTTCTTCTTCTCCTTGCCCTTCCCTGTCCCCGAGGTCCCAGGCTTGTCCTCCGTGTGGCTTGTGGGGTTCTGGTTGTCCTCTGTACTTGCTCCGGCTCCCTCCATGGTGCTTCGCAGTTTTATGTGTTTTGTATGTGGTTTTTTTGCAGCTTTTGTAGTGTTTGTTCCCGCCTTCCTTGTGGGACTTGCGGGCCTGGCGCTGCTTTTCACTGGATTTTTATCGGAGTTGGGCCCATCGCAGCTTTTTTCACGTTCGGGTTCCCTTTTTTATCGCCGTCGCAGTAGTTGTATCACGGACATTTGTGGCGTTCTCGGGAAACTATCGCATGTTACCGCCGTGTTGAGTATGAGACGTTGACACAGAGTTATTTTCCCGCGATAGACGGCGATATGAAAAATTGCGTTAACCTATTTTGGCGATGATTATCGCACGTTCTTGAGAATATCCCCCTCAATGTAAGCACTTTAGTGCAAGAAATCCTGGAAAGGTGCGCAAAGAGTGTGAAAAGCCCAAAGCACTTCAATTTTGATAGAATAAATAGGTAAAGGGATTCGTCCGAAAGGGAAAACATATTTCCACTAGAAAGAAAAAGAACAAAAACGTACACGTGCAACTGCAACTGCACATTTACAAAAGACGGCAAAAGAAAG
Source organism: Calotriton arnoldi (assembly GCA_963921515.1). Taxonomy (NCBI): domain Eukaryota; kingdom Metazoa; phylum Chordata; class Amphibia; order Caudata; family Salamandridae; genus Calotriton; species Calotriton arnoldi. Next base: position 1,251,199 of record CAWUFW010001167.1, read on the forward strand.
AACAAATATGCTTGGCAATTCTTGACTTGTGTAGATAAATCTCCAGAAATGCCGAACACTGGTAAAATCAGAGGAAATGTTGGTCGTTTATTATTGCCTCTGTTGGTTTTGGTTTCATTGGCCATTGTAGTAAACTGTACTCCACAGGAATGGTGTTTTGTAACAAGCACTTCAGTTTTGGCTTCTGCATCTGGGTTTTAGGGCCAGATGTACTAACATTAACAATAGCGATTTCCTAATTGCGATTTTTTTTGTGAATCACAATTAGGAAATCACTATTACCAATGTGTGATAGTTTTAAATTAAAATGAGCAGTTCCTAGAGGGTCACTGTGAGGCCTACGAAGGCTCAAGTTCTAACAGTCACAAATCAACCTACCTCATGAATATTAATGAGGGAGGTTGCAGTTTGAAACCGGTTAGGAATGATAGCCATCACAGATATGGTGGCCTGTTAGGTTCAGCATACCACCATATGTGGGACTGCTTTTAAATAAAGCAATCTTTTTTTCTTTGAGAGACCAATGCCTGCTCTGACAAAAAATATTTGTTTTTACATTCTCAAAGGGTTGTTACAGAATGATTACCACTACCTTTGCCAGTAAAAAATTAATGTTTTTGAAGCGTAATTTGTAGCAAAACATTATTACATACTAGTGTGAATCGTTAATTGTAAGGGAAATCCTAAACACCTCCCTTCCAAAATACCAATTTGCAAACCCAAACTGCGAATCTGTAGAATCGCAGTTTATTGTTTGTTCTACATACCAAAAACATTTTTGTGGTCGCAAGCAGCCCGATTCCTCGAATAGGGCAGTTTGTGACCTCGAAAATTCTTCATACATCTGACCCTTACTTCCTGTTTGCCATTTCCTATCAGCCAGTGACCGGCATGGAATAAAATGATTAGCTTAATCTGTGTCACTAACAGCACATTTAGCACTGCTGCCACAAGACAGCCTTTTTTGCAGAGAGGTTGTATTGGACAACACACTTAGATGCATACACCATGCACACATTTGCACAGCAACAACAGGGTCTACGTGTAACAGATCATTTGCATCCGTACGATTACCTGTAATTTAATAATTCCCCAATATGCCAGGCCAGTGCGTAACAGAACTAAGCCTGGGCGTAGTTCGCGAAGTAGCGCTACGCGAAGCTACGTGAAGTGCAGTTCGCACTACGCGAGCTACGCATAGCACTACGTGAACTGCGTAGTGCGCTGTTCGCAATGATTGCACAGTGCCGGATGCTTGTCCGCACTGTGCAATCATTGAAAATGGCATCTTGCACAGTGCGAGCTGTCTTTTACTGCCGCTCGAGTAGATTTTTACTCGAGCGGCAGCTTTCTCAACGCGGACTGGTAGTTTCTCATTGCGAGCGGTCGCGAGCATACGCGACCACTCGCAGTGAGAAACCTGACCTCCCCGCGTTGAGAATCTCGCCGGGAGGTTTATTTTCCACGCTCGCGATCGGCAACTTGATGTTGCTGATCGCGAACGAGGAAAAAGTCTCGCCGGGATGTCATTTTGCTTGCTCGCGGTCGCCAACTTGACGTTGAGGACCGCGAGCAAGCAAAAAATGACCGCTGCACTACGCTACGCTGCGCTACGCGTGTTTGCACTGTGCTACATGCAATTCGCGTTGTGCGAAGTAGCGCAAACTTCGCAAACTACGCGAGCGTAGCGTAGTACTTCACCCAGGGTTAAACAGAACCACATGATCTACACAGCCTGAGAACGAGATTTACCACAGCGGCTCTTCAGGCACGTAAACAGCATCTTGACACCCTTCTACAAACTGACAGCACCAAGTGTTGAAACTTTACAAATGCAAAATGATTTTTCACTGATCCGCGAACGCAGCATCTGCTTCAATAAACAAAGCTACACTTTGAGATGGCTGAATGGGGTTGAGAGCTACACACATCTCTCGAATGTCAGCATTAATGATGTGTTTCTAGATGTCTGAATGGAAGACAGCATACACATCACAGATGGGGGTCTGTACAGTTGCTACTGTTGTCATGCAATGCTTTACATTACACCAGAGATGAAAGGATAAACAATATATACAGTAGCGGCTCCTCGAGGGAGTGCTGCGGGGCGGTGGGGCGGGGCAGGGTGGGGGGTAGTAAACTCCGGAATACGGGCGAACGGAGTTGAGTAACTAAATAAATAAATAAAACGAATTACATTGCGCGCTGCATCGCCGATTTGGCGTTGCAGCGCGCGCAATGTAATTCGTTTTATGTATTTATTTAGTTACTCAACTCCGTTCGCCCGTATTCCGGAGTTTACCACCCCCCACCCTGCCCCTTCCCCTTCCCCGCCCCGCAGCACTCCCTCGAGGAGTCGCTACTGTATACTTTCTACTAACCTAAAGGAGCATGCTGCGTCATCTACACAAAATCGAATAGTAATACGTGATCAAAACCGAAATACAGCTTGAGTACCCTTTCATTGGCAGTATGGCCGTAGGGAACCTTTTGACACACAAACAATTGTTGGAGAGAATGGAGTCGTGATTATAAAGATTCCCTCCTTTCCTCATCTCTCTCCTTCCTTCTTTCACTGTTGCATGTACTACCTGTCTCCACCGCTCTCTCCATAGGCAACAAGTTGTATCAGCCCAAGGTTTCTAAGCCACAACAATAATTCATGTTTAAGAGCTCAAAGTTTCTACAAGGCTTAACAATGGCGCCTGATCTTCCTGTGAGTGAAAGAGGGCAAGAGGTGGTGTCCCTCTGTATTGTGAGGCGAAGAAGAGAAAGCAAGTAGGAGAGAACTGTACAGTTAAATTAAACAGTAGAAATAACTGTTATCCCCATCTCAATAAATCAATGCCATGGTACCTGCTTTATGAGCGAATGTATACAGAGACGAGGACATTATGCGTGTCCCCTTAGGCTGGAGCAGTGGGCTGCTCTCAGAGCAGGCGGGGCTGCCATGGCCAAACCATCTCCCCATGGCACCATTCTAGTCAACACTTCCTGCAGTGAGTGGCTGGGTTGATTATTTTTGACATGGAGGTGTGTAATGGTGATATATAGTTTTATTAGCAAAGCTGTTCTTGAAAGCTGATTCTAACGTTTATGTAGACAATAGAAGCAAAGCAATAAATCTTGAATACACGTTGTCAAAACACTTACTTTACTCAGTCAACCAAACTCTCCTTGCAGTTATTGACTCTTCGAGTCATTTATAAGCTAAATACTCCTGTGTGTTAGGGAAGGATACTTGTGATTTAACAGAGTTAACTTACTTTTACGTGTCCCGTTCAGGTGTCTAGCACTATTTGTGTTACCACAGAGTTAGCGCACTCTTTACAGTACAACTAAAACTGTTGCATGAGCAGACGATTATGATACCGCTGGCAGGAAAAACAAGTGAATGTATTTGCTAAAGCACATTTCCTTAATAGTATCAAATCATCACTGATAATAACTTGATGTGTTTCAAAGGACACAGTTTAAGAGCAAATAGCTTTTTAATGCAATTTCTGTACTCCTCACTGTGAGGTGTATTGCATGGCAGATACGATTAAATGTTTATATACTCATGCATTATTTTTAAATGCAAATATTCACTGCATATATATGTAGGAAGACACTTTGTATAGTGAAAACCAACCAGCACTTTACATCCACTGAGTCATCCTTTGAAGGTGAACACTGAAAGCAGAGAAAAAAATCCTACAAATAGGTGGGGAACTCCCTAGCATACACAATGAGTAGCTTTGTTACAGAAAGTGTTGCCACTGGAAGGCATGTTACAACCCTATCATGCCATGGGCAGCTCTAGTCAGTGATGAGGTACAAACAGTGGCTGATTGAGTATATAATAATTGTGTTTGGATGGTTGGCTTATGGTTGCTTAAGGGGACCTAAGGAATGCGGTCAATCTTGTGCCTTTTCCATGAGTCATTGCACATGTGGGTCGGAGTTGTCTGTGGGCTGTATATGGCATCTGATTTCTTTGTGTTGCTGATATGGTTATGGAAGAATTTGGTGAACCAAGCTGTCATACCGCTCAAACACTCTCCTCCTTTAAATTTACCGGGCCCATCACTGAAAACACAAGTTGAACTGTAAAATATTTTGAGGAAAAATAGCGTAACAAAGTGTTTGTCTGAGGCTAAAGCTTGCCATTACTTTGTCACAGGGTCAATCCTCATTACAATGCATCACGATGAACTATTGCTTCAGATGACTTTGGATACTTTCAGACAATGCTTTCTTCATGTTCCCTAGCTACACTCTACAACATTACTGTGTTAATGTCAGGAATCAAATGCCCGGAGAGGTGCTACCCCGGGGGCTACGGCGAATCCCGCCTGCACGTAGCCTCAGGTGACCATCACCCCGCCCCGCGTTTGGAAGCTGCCGACCGTTGGTGCGAATCTGTGGCAGTGCAAGGCTCTCTGAGACTGAGCGAGGCGGACTGCGGCTGCAGCTGCTCTTTGTGTGGTTTTGGGGGAAAAAAGCACACTGCACCGTGGCTGTGACGGCTCTACATGCGCCCGCTCCTGTTTCAGCTTTGGGCTCTGGGCGCTTGCTACTTTCACGGAGCAGCCGCTGGAGATTTAGAAGACAGAGCTGCGTTAGTACAGAGAGTCTGAGATGGCGTTTAAACCCGGGCTTCTTAATTGAAATGGCCCCGATCCTCTGGGTTTCATGGAGATGGTGTTTGTGAGTTGAACTTCCCTCAGCAGTCGGAGCGGAGCAAGCAGCGTCTGGAGTTGCATTCAGCTGCTGGGTGTAAAAGGTGAAAGGTGCAAGACTCCAAAGGAGAGCGAGATTTCATCAGCTTCAGCCGGTAAGCGTGCTGGGAGTAAAAGGGAGTAGAAGGCGGCTACAAGATATTATTGCATTTGAACAAAGAAGGAATTGTAAAATTACGAGAGTTGGACTCTTTTTGCCCCCCTTTTTTCTTTTTATTGTGACTGAACTTTGCTTTCACTGATTTCACTGAAGAGGCAGACTTGGGAGTAAGGAGGAGGGGAAGGAGGAAAAAGGAGAAGGGAAAAAAAACAAAATTTGGGGGGCCAAACCCTTTCCCAAGAATTAGGTTGCGCTGGGCAGTGTGGGGTTTATTTGTAGAAACAAATCCCACTCAGAATGGGAAAACATTTAAAAATTACTAATGCACTGGCTCAACCAGATTTAAATATGGTGCCTAAGACTAAAATTCGCACTACACAGCTGAAGATAGCTTCTGTGACAGCAAGAGCTGAGCGTGCGTAGAAAGCTCGCCGAGGATCATCCCTAATTACCCGTCCCATTAGTTCTGAAGACGATGTTTTGGAGCATGGTGAGGGGGGCCAAGGGGCCATTAGTCAAGAGAGGGCTGAAAGCTCCAGTCAGAGACGAATAAACTTAACTCCAGAGGTATTAGAACGAGGCAACGCATCATCTGGTTTGGCAAAGAACGGAGAAAGTCTGGATAATAACTCTCCGGTGATGAATCAGGATGGAACAGCGAATCAGGAGAGTATTCAGGAAAATCCTTCCAGTATGCCTCTGAGCAAAGTCAAGGAGTATTCGTTATTTATGAAATCAAAGGCGCCTCCACTTCCTCCGCAGCCTCTACTCCCTCTATTACATCAGGCTTCGGATCAGGACATACAGGACACACTGGGCATACAGGCTCAACCTTGTCTCGAGTCGGCTGCTCAGGAACTTCCTCTACTCTTTCGACCATTGGTGAATCCTTCATTATCATCAGTGTCGTCTGTAGTGGCCGATGGAATTTTGTCATCAAGTCAAACTCAGCATTTGGAGACCGGGACAAGCTTCCAGTGTGATATAAAAGCTATGCTCAACCTTATTCTTGACGAGATAAGAGAAATTAAAGCTTCTCAAGCAACCGAGATAGCAGCACTTCATGCACGTCTATCAAAAATTGAAGAGGTAGTTGGATCTTACCCGGCAAGACTGCAGGAGGCCGAATCAAGAATCTCTCTCCTGGAAGATCAGGAGACTTCGATGCAGCAGCAGGTTTCAATAGATAAAAAGCAGAAAAACTTGCTGGAAACCAAGCTAGAAGAATTGGAGAATCATTCCCGGCGTTCAAATCTGCGGCTAGTTGGGGTCCCCGAAGGTTGTGAAGGATCACAAACACTCCAGTGGATCGAATCCTTTATTAAAGAGAATGTCCTTCCCAAATTCTCAGGTGATCTCACGATCACACGGGCACATAGTGTTCCAGCACAGCCATTCCCCAATTCAAAATTGCCTAGAACTATCTTAGTGAACTTTGCGGACTATCGACTAAAAGAGCAGATTTTGACCAGAGCGATTTAGAAGAAGCAATTCTCCTCTCGAGATGTTCCTAACTCTCGCATTTTTTCAGATATGAGTGCAGCGGCAGCGCGTCGTTGGAAGGAGTTTGTTAAATTCCTCTACTTGTTTAAAGCGCAGGGAGCTCAAGCAGCCATTGCTCAACAATCGAAATAACGAGTTTTGGTCCAAGGCAAGTTTCATATGTTTACAAGCCTTGATGAAGCCCAGGAACTACTGCAAAAAATTACTAAGGAGAAGTAAAGAGATTGGACTGTTCGACATGATGGACATTGGTTCTTATGTTCTTGTGCTCTTCTCCTTTTCTCTTGGGTTTCTCTTCTTTCTTTCTTCTTTTGGGGCGGGATGGGGTGGTGGGTCACACTAGGGTGCAACAACATGGCACCCGACATAGGGGCTTCACAAAGAGGGCAGGCAGGGGGTAAGGCGGGCAATTCCCTATCTGCCAGGAGTAGGAAGGGTCACGGGGAGTGGTGAGTGATGGGGGGGAGGTAGGGCACGGGGAAGGGGGGGATGGCAGATAATCGGGAAAAAAGTGAGCAGAATTAGAGAAGTAATCTTATCTATTAAGGCAGATATTAGATATAAACGGTACAATGTTAGTTTGTTCTTTGATGCAATATGGATCCAAATCTAAGGACGAAATCGATAAATGTTATTGGGATATCAAATAAGAAAAAATATGGTGGGTTGATTAGATGGCTTACTTCTTTTTCTCCTCAGATCTTGTATCTTCAGGAGACCCACCTGAAAACTAATACTCCTAAACTTTATATACCTAAATACTACTCCAGAGCCTTCTTTGCCTCTGCAGGGCTTGCTGTGAGGGGGGTAGCCATTTATTTTGCTCAAGGAACTAACTGTGAGATACATCAAGTAACGAGAGACCCTCAAGGGAGGTGGATTTGGGTTGCTGCTAGGGTAAACGGGGTACTGTTTAATTTCGTAAACTACTATGCTCCAATCAACGATGATCCAACACCCCTTATATAGATCAATGAGCTTGTTAGAGGCAAAGAGGGCCCGATAGTGCTAGGAGGAGATTTTAATTTTATTCAAGATCTCAAAAAGGATACCTCCAATAAAGGGAAAAAACAGCTAAAACCGAGGACAAAAGGGATTTTATGTTCTATGAAACAGGATTATCTTTTGATGGATCCATGGCGGGAGCTACATCCAGGCGATATACAGTTTACGTGACAGCTTCTCGGATAGATTTTTTCTTGATCCCTCGTTATGTTAATTGTATGAATGCTGAAATTAGAGCCAACTCCTTTTCAGATCATTCTTTGCTTATTATTGAGATTAGAATAGAGGGGGCGAGGCGGGAGAAATCCGGGTGGCAGATGGATCGGCTCCTCCTTTCGAACCCTAAATGGGTAGAAGAGATGAAGGAATGGATTAAGGTATTTTTTCAGGAAAATAAGGGTACGGCGACTCTGTTCTCAATATGGGGGACGTTTAAGGCTACAGCAAGGGGCCAGATGATAGCCGTTTCGGCATTACAATCCAAGATGCGGAGGAACCAAATAATTAAACTGCAACACGCCATAGATTTAGCCTTAATGCAGAGGGATAGTTGCAGGGGAGAGCGTTTAGAATTGGAGCAACAATTAACAAAAACAAAACAGGAGCTAAGGGAATTTTTTATTCTTGAGGAAATAGCCAGCTCCAGGACATATCAACAACGCGTATACGAGGAGAGTCAGTTAGCGGGAAAACTTCTCGCCTGGTCAAGTAAAGCCAAGCTGGAGTCTATGATAATTTCAGAACTGATAGAGCCTGAAACAGGGGCATTGATTTTAGATAAGGAAAAAATTGCACAAGCATTTCTGAGTCATTATCACAAGCTTTATGCAACTGAGTTTATGGTATCTAATGAGGCGACAACCCATTATTTGGGAGACATTGATCTTCCGTACATGACGACTGATCAGGGAGTTGAGGTATATACTGAAATTACCTCAAGTGAAATTAAGGGTGCCCTCGCTTCAATGCCGGGAGGCAGGGCTTCAGGAAACGATGGCTTACCCACAGAGTTTTATAAGGTATTTTCAGAAGAATTAACACCTTTCTTATTGGAGTTATTCAATTGTGTAAGAGAGGGGGGAAAAGTTCCTTCTATATTTAAGGAGTCAACGATAATAAGCTTTGTTAAAAAAGATAAGTGTCATAAAAACGTTAATTTGTACAGACCAATTAGTTTGCTGAATGCTGACTATAAAATGTTAATGAAGATTTGGGCAAATCATTTTTCTCCAATAGCTCAGAAGATTATCCAAAAAGATCAGACGGGGTTTGTCTCTGGCAGACACATGTCATCCAACACTGGGTTCCTGCTCCAAGCGCTTGATTTTTTTAATTCAAATAAACTACCTGTTCTTATAATGACGGTTGATGCCAAAAAAGCCTTCGACCTAGTTAATTGGGAAACTCTTTTCTTAGTTCTTTCAAAGGTCGGGTTCCCAATGCAAATAACACAAATGTTGGCAAATCTAAATCAAGGGGCTCAGGCGCAAGTTATTATAAATTCGCAGATAGCAGGAAGAGTGCCTATAAGGCGAGGAACCCATCAGGGATGTCCTCTATCACCTGCTTTATTCGCATTTTTTACAGAACCTCTTGCTGCAAAAATTAGGGCTAACTTGCAGATTCAAGCGCCTTTGGAAGGAATGCCAAAATTAAAATTATTTGCTGATGACATCATTATGTACCTTAGGCCAGAGGAACAGAATATCAGGACAACCTTAACTGAATTTAAGCAGTTCTAAGCTATTGGAGGGTATAAAATTAACCATAAGAAAACGGAAGTTTTATTACTTAACGCCAGTAGTCAAACTTTGCCTGAGTTTTTGCAACAGCAAGTCCAATCTTCAGTGCCTATCCGTTATTTAGGGATTTATGTGACAAAAAGTTATGAGGAACTTTTTAAATTGAATTACTTAGCAATGGCTACAAAAATGTGAAATTTATTAGATAGATGGACCCTTCTACCACTTACAATAATTGGTAGGGTAGCACTTATAACAAGCATTTGCAATGCAATCGTTCTCGCCTTTTGGACCATATAAGCATTTAGCCATGTCCCTCGTTCCTTGTTACAGGGTTCCCTACTGCCCCACACCTGGGCTGCCTACTGCTTTTATTCTGGCGTCTATTTCACAATTTCCGCCGCTGATCACACTGAGACACTTAACAATACAGTTTTTTATGTACACACACAGGCGCACATACATATATAAATATAGAGGAATGTTCTAATTAATTACACCATGATCCACGACACGTGACAAACGCAGCTCTAGTACACCCAATGTGGATGAAATCAGTGAGTCTCAGCGCCCTGTATAAAAGAAAAACGTTCATAAAAGAAGCAGATGCTATTCAAGTTCGTCTTCCAATAATCACAGAACTATAATAGCATGCCTTGTGCTTCTTGCAGCCCACAAGCATGGTCATCGTCCACAACTCCGGCACTGAAACCCTTGTTGCCAGCGGGCTCTACCCTTTAATAATGCCCCTCACCTGGCCGTGCTCGCTGCTCCGGCCCCTTGGAGTGTCCTCGGGGAGGAAGTACAGCTTGAAGCTGGACTGGAGCTGCCCGCTGGTCCTCTCCTCCCACAGCAGCTGCAGTTCCGCTATGCAGACCGGGTGCCCCCCAGGCTGGCACCGCACAGGGAAGAAGGCGCCAAGGCATATGATCCTGTCTCTGCCCTCCAAGCGGCACTGGAAAGCCTTATAGAAGGTGTACGATCAGTGCGACCCGCAAGGGGAGCCGACCCACTGCAAAGGGGGAAAAAATAAAGCAGGATCACGCGCTAAGAGGTGTTAACGGCCACCACGCGTGTTAATGGCACTCTGCCTGGGCAGTGGAGTGCTCCTGGGGTCAGCTGCGCCCCTAAAGCCTCAGGTATGCAGCTGGCTGCCCGTCCTGCCGGGGGTTAGGGGTGAGCGGCACGGCACAGGAAGTGTGCCAAGGAATTCTTCCTGGCACAGATCCTGTCCCCCTGCCGCCCCCCGGCCTGAAAGTTGCTGCCGGTCCTGCCTGCGAGCTCTCGTCCTGGACCCTCCATCCCAGCCCTTGGTGTGAGCGGAGCCCCCCCCCTCTTACCTGCAGCGCGGAGTCCTGCTCCTTCATCTTGCGGCTCCGCTCAGTGCATTGAACTCATAACTTGTTGGCTCGAATGGCAGTGCTGGAGGTCCTGGTAGGGGAGGGTGCCGCCGGCTGCCGCGAGCTCAATATCGCCTCTGAGCCCCGGCGGGAAGCAAAAGGGCCACGAGTGGGACCCCACCAAGCCACGTGCTCAGACCCGAGCGAGAACGGACGGCTAAATCCGCGCCCAGAGGAGAATGCATCCTGGGCGGAGGGACGGGCGTCCTGCAGGAAGCGCTTCAAGTGGCCGAGCAGCGCCGCGTTGGTATCCTGCCGAGCCATTATCGCACATCTCGGGGCATTGCACGGCAGAGAGGAGCTCCACAGCGGTCCCGCTGGATGTCCTATTACACACCGGCTACCCTACATAAGATGTATCCCGAGGTAGAGGACAAGGGTTTTCGTTGCCAACAAAGGGGGCTGGAGGGCTGGCTTCATATTTTCTTTACATGCCCATCTTTAACCCAGTTTTGGGAAGAAGTGTTCTCCGCTGTTAATGAAAGTTTACGGAGAACACTTAAACCAGAACCAGAGATCGCATTATTTGGGTTTGTAAGGCAAAGATTGAATACCCCAATCTCCAGAGGAGAGAAATCATTTATGGCGATTTCCGCTTTGGTGGCCCGCTCCTTGATCCTCCAGAATTGGAAGACAGCGAAAATCCCAACCCAACTTGATTGGTATAGAAAAAATGCAACGTACGAAAACCTTTGAGGAAATTTATGCAAAAAGAGTAGGGGCCACTAGGTAATATTTAGCAGTTTGGAAATTTATGGACTAAAAATGGGAAGTAAAAGGTTCAGTGTTTTAGATTAAAGTGGGATGAGTTGAATGTGTTAGTGAAAACTTTCGTGTTTTATAGTCGAAATGTTATTATGCACTGCACTTTATTCAATGCATCTAGAATGCGAGGGATTAGCTCCCCCCCTCTGGGAAAAGTTGAATTTATTAACTTGATTATGGTAATATGTTATTATGCACTGCACTTTATTTTATGCATCTAGAATGCGGGGGATTAGCTTCCCCCCTCTTGGGGAAAAGTTGAATTTAATAACTTGATTATGCTAAAAATGGCTTTGCACAGCACTTTATTATTCAGTGTTTTAGATCAAAGTGGGATGAGTTAAGTGTGTTAGTGGAAAAAAAATGTTTGTGTTTTATTTTGTAAATGTTATTATGCACTGCACTTTATTCTATGCATATAGAACGCGAGGGATTAGCCCCCACCCTCTGGGAAAAGTTGAATTCAATATCTTGATTATGGTAAAATGGTTCTGCACAGCACTTTATTACTCATTATTTGCACACCGTACCCTCTTTGATAGGTATTTGAGAAAAATCTATAGGTGATGAGGAATGAGGGAAAGGGATTCCAGATATAGGTTAAGAGGATAGATCGAATTTTATTTGTACAAACTAATAATAACTGCTGGTATTGTTAAAAACAAAAAAGGAATCAAATGCCCATTAGCACCCAAATCAGCCCTAGATAGAAGATCATGGTCTAATAATACATCATTTGTTGCGTGGGAAAATCTATTAGTACATTTATTTTCAATAAGCTGTTTAGTATGTTAATTGTGCATCCAAGCAACTATACGGCCTTATTTATGATCAGACCACAACATTCCAAAACCTATTGTAGTAATTTACCTTGAGACAAAAATGAATAAAAAGAATCAGTTGACAAGACCTTCTTGTCAGATCACTCAGAAAATAATCTAAGCTGTTATGTTTTTACATGACAGAGGTCATAAAACTAAAGTACGTTGATACAATTATCACATTGACATGAAATGTTTTGTAATGTGTTTATCAGATACCAAATTTTCTAATTTTCTCAAATATGGCTAACTTTCAGCTACCTCATTTGAAAAAGAAAACAGCACCTGATCAGAGAAAACTGCAATTTCAAGTGAAATTTCAAGATGTTTGCCTCTACTCCCGTTAAGCTTGCTGACCTTTAGACAATCATCACAAAATGACTCTGGTCATTGATGTTTCCATTGAGTTTCACTTTGTGATATATTTTCGGAAGATTGATTATTTTGCTAAATTAAAGCAAGATCTCTCTCATATTGAACAACTTTCTATGATATAGTTCAAATATCTGGTGATAATTGAAAACCTATTGCCGGTTTGTAGATTTCTAGATTGAGCAGTAATGGAATTATCTGCAGGCCTAATAGAGTGTCCATTGACTATAGGGAAAATGTGTGAATTTCTTGAATCACATCTATGCCTGCTCTGATGTCTGGGACTGTATCAGACCTGCGCTCCATTGGGATCGGTCTGAACTTTTGATTTTGACCCATTCCTACATTACCACTGTTGTGAATGGAATTTTTTAATAGACAGACTTATAGCTGTTTTTACATGTGTATTTTAAGCAGTGCAGAAAACATGCTAGATTAAGATAAGCACGAATGTTAACCAAATCTGGTTGTGAGACCCACAGTCTATCTATTTCTAATCACTCAAGCTCCAATTGGCAGCCAGTTGTAGTGTTATGAAGGCAACAATGACAATAAACCAGACACCTTTTGTGAGCTCTGTGTTTGTCTTTGTTTGAATGTAAGATAAGACAGCTTTAAGAAAATGTTTTTTGAGCCTCCTCCGCAATATCCTTCCGCACCGTCTTTAAGTGAGCGTGGTATTGACAGTGTCCACATGGAAATTAAAAATGACAGGCTTATATAATTAATTGCAGCGAAGGCAGTCATTACAGAATTGATTGGCCAGCGTGCAATATTAATGATCTCAGAAAGCTGGTGCTTTGCATTTAGATAACTAACTGCTTCCAGGAAACCTGCTTGATAAGGAATTAAGAGTCAATGAAATGTCAAAAACATTGAGGTCAAATATTGAGCAAATGAATATTTTGAATGAATGTTACTTTTTAAAAATCTGAAAATACAGATTTTATAGTGCATTTGTAGACACTTGAATATTAGTGCTAGAAAAGCTGTTCTCTGCTAGTAAATAATTGCAGTTTAGCTGTAGAAAGCCACCCAAACTATATAAAGGAGCTTATTGTGACAGTGTAGAGTTGTCTTCTGTGGCGTAATTGAGTACAGCAGTGACGGAATTAAGCCCGTGCTCTCCTTTCCGTTCCTTTAAGAACTTTGATGTTTTCTATAAGGTATTTTTGTCTTCTTTTTAGTACACTTGTTTTATTATCTTTCCTTATGTCGACTATAATACTCAATAAATTGTCGATATAATTACAATTCCACACGCCTAAATACTCCTTCAGAATTGACAATATCATTTAGAGGTCTCAAACTCGTTTTTTTGCTGTATAAAGTGCCATAACAGACATATAAATTAAGCAACATTCCCATCGCTTTGCGTTAGCTTTGAGTACCATACTAGTGTACCCCTTTTTGGAAATATATGTGCTCTTCAGTCATAATCCTGAATTTCTTGACATACTGCACCATGGAAAAAAGAGTTGGTTTCATTTTGCCCACTTGTAGTAATACACTTCCTTATTGGTTTGCGATTTTGATGCATTTTCACTGCAGAACAATTAGGAATATTTTTTAAAAATTACCTATTATTTGACTGAAAATACTCTATGTTTTTGTTGCAAAAGAATTCCTCATACATCTAATAAACTCCTCCATGGCCTGTTCCTCAGTGGTCAGCTGGGCATTGTAGGATTCTCAAATTCTTCTGCTGTTTATTTCCTTGAAGCAGGCAACAGAAGCCTGACCACATGACCTTTAAAAGCCTTTCCATTCCCTGTGTGCCAGCAGGATCAGAAGTTCTTGAGTTCTTTTCTTCAAGTGGGGTCTTGTTTCTTCAGATGTTGTCTTCCCAGGTCTAGAAATGTTCTAAAAAGGTGGCTGTGAGATGAAAGTCCTAAGTAGTAGCCAGTGATTGAAAAATTCCCACCATCCACTTGTAGCTTTTTTTACCACCTCCTTTTACAGCACTTACTCTGTGATTTGCTGAAAAAATTCCCAGAAGTCTTACATCCAAGATGGCTAACCCATTCTTCCATGTGGTGAGGCTCTGGCTTTCTCCTACACTCCCCTATGCAGATGATGTCTTCTCTCCTCTGTCAGACCCCATACTGGTTGTCCCTCATGCTGGGGTTGGAGCCAGAAAATCTAGGGTGGCACTGGAAGTAAAAAGAGCAGTCAGTGCCAGGCCCATTTACTATTACCAAGTCAAAGAAGTAGTATAGCTATCCTTTGTTCTTTTAACAGTTCCTTCGCCCCTCCCAGGTGGCTAATGTCTGATAAGCGGCCTGATGTTGATAAATCCTCTGCCTTCCTGAGCACAAAGGTCAACCCTTTATAATCTGGTAGTAGGGTTGTTAACTCCAAGTCAGGAACGTACATTAAGTGCCCTACTATGATGTCGGTTGGAAAGGCTTTCCGACCGACATCCCTGGTTTGACTTCCGACCCCTTAATTACAATGTAGGCAGTGTAAAGTCAAACCGGCCGGTCATTCCGGCTGGCTTCCGATGGGCTCAAAGAGCCCGTCGGCCAGTCGGAACCGCAAAGTAATCCCTTTAGGATGGCGTTTGCGCCATCAGGATTACGATGACGGTTTCACACAGCCTTCCCATGCCAGCCTTTCCGACATGGAAAGGCTGTCGGAAATCAACTTTAGAGGCCCCTAGCAGGGCCCCCTTGCCTCAACGGCCTACGGTTGTGGGCCTGGAGGGCACAGGTGCCCACTGTAAATCCCTGCACCGTGTGGCAGCCACCTTGAGGTACCTGCCACAGGGTGCAGGGATTTACATAAAATCCCATTTCTCTATGGGAGCTTGTGCTGCCAGCCGGTTTCCGACTGCAGCAGAAGCTCCCATAGGGAAATGGGAGTGTGCAATCGCACCATGTGCAGCCGCTTCGTAAGAATTTGTGGTCGGAACCTCCGACTGCACATCGGTCGGTCCCGATTCCGTGCCAATGTCGGTTAAAGGCACCTTTGACCAACATTGTAATCAGGCCCTTCTCTGAATCAGGGATGAATGACAACCTGGTTCTTAACCAGTTTTCTCTCTTATAGTATAAAGTACACTTTTATTAAAGTTACTTTTCCACTACAGTTATAAAAAATATCTATTTTCACCACTGAATTGGATTTTTGAAACTAAGTGAAAAATAACGTGGATAATTTTTCTTGCATTTTCCTAGTTGAAGTTATAAAATAGGATTTTATTGGCACATAAGCCTGTTCATGGAACATCCAGCCATTTCTAGATGGTTGAAATAGCTTTTGGATAATTTCATTGTGAGGTCATAATAGTTTCATTATGCAGTATTGCACATTTTTATGTACTAAGCACCCAGCCCTGTGGGCTATAACACACTCTTATGCGGTGACATATAAAAAAATATGTTTACCTACATGGCAAAGGCACTTTTTCCTACCATGTTGTTAGAAATGGGGGTCTCTAGTTGTCAGTGGCTTGCACCCTGTCTAAGTAGGGATTCTTCCTTCTAGTCAGGGTAAGGGGATTACACAACTAAGATAAGCCCTGCTCACCCCCTTGGTAGCTTGGCTTGAGCAGTCTGCCTTATATCAGAGGCAATATGCAAAGCATTTGTACATAAACACACAGTAACACAGTGAAAACACTACAAATGGACACCACACCAGTTTAGAAAAATAATGAATCTTTATCTAAACCAAACAAGACCAAAACGAGAAGAAAAAAAACATACATAAATCAAGATATCACTTTTAAAGGTTTAAAACAGTTCTATCAATATAAAACTATGGATGGTCACTTTTTGCACAAAGTACCTGGGATGCGTCAAAATCACAGGACGAAAACAGGCGTATGGGAGGTGAGACGCCGGAATGCACAGTATTGCGTCAGCTCCCTACACATACGGAAGGTGATGCATCAGTTCCTTACTCACAGGGACGGTGATGTGTTGGTTCCTTGCTCAAGGGAGGTGATGCATTGATTCCTTACTGCTACGCAGGGGAGGTGATGCGTCGGTTCCTTACTGAGAGATGAGGTGATGCATCGGTTTCCTTCTGCGAGGGGAGATGATGCGTTGGTTTCTTTCTGCGAGGGAAGGTGAGTCGTCGATTCTCTGGACATGCGGCCTCGGTTCCTTACTGAAGCCCAGCGTTGGTGTCGACTTGGCACACAAGTGCAATGTGTGGAAAATCTGGACATGCTGGGGTTGATGCGGCGGCAGCAAAACAGGCGCTGCGTCAATTCTTCCAGCTGTCGGCAGGTGATGCGTTGATTCCTTCAGCCGCACATGCAGGTCCTGCATCAGAGTTGGAGTGGGAGTTTCAGATGTCAAAGTCACGGTGCTCTGAATTTGGGCTGTGGCAGTTCTCTCAGCCGCGAACAGGCAACACCTCAGCTCACTTTGTGTGACATTCTAGAGTGAATGCACAAACAACTCAGCTGTCAGTCTAAACCAGTAGTGGCCCGTGGTGGGAGTGCTGCCGGGCACTGACGTGGGGCGGGGGAGGGGCAGGATGTGGGGTAGTAAACTACGGATTACGGCCGATTAGAGGTAAGTAAACATATAAATAAATAAAACGAATTTTGTTGCGCGCGCTGCAACGCATTTGGCGATGCAGCGCACGTAACGAAATTCGTTTTATTTATATGTTTACTTACCTCTAATCGGCCGTAATCCGTAGTTTACTACACCCCACCCTGCCCCTCCCCGCCCCACGTCAGCGCCCGGCAGCACTCCCACCACGGGCCGCTACTGGTCTAAAGCAGACATTGATTCCACAAATAGGCAGAGACCCAGAATTGTAAAGCAAGAAAATGCCCACTTTCTAAAAGTGGCATTTTCAAACACACAATTTTAAAACCACCTTCACTAAAAGGAGTATTTTTAAATTCTGAGTTCAGAGAGCCCAAACTCAAAATCCCTTTCTCTTCCCAATTGAAAGTTACACTTGTAAGATGTTACAAGGCAGCTCAAATGATAACCTGTGGGAGAGATAGTCCTTGAATAGTGAAAAACGAAATTGGCAGTATTTCACTATCAGGACAGTACATGTCCTACCTTTCACATACACTGCACCCTGCCCATGGGGCTATCTTGGGCCTACCTTAGGGGTGCCTTACATGTAGAAAAAGAGAAGGTTTAGGCCTGGCAAGTTGGGGAACTTGCCACATTGACATGGCAGTTTAGACTGCCCACACAGGCTCTGCAGTGGCAGGCCTGAGACAGGTTTGAAGGGCTACTCAGGTGGGTGGCACAATCAGTGCTGCAGGCCCACTAGTAGCATTTTATTTACAGGCCCTGGGCACATGTAGTGTACTAGGGACTTATTAGTAAATCAAATATGCCAATAATGGAGAAACTAAATGCCATTACATTTTAGACACAGAGTGCATGCACTTTATCACTGGTTAGCAGTGGTAAAGTGCAAAAACAACAGTTGATGGACAGAATGCAGAACAATGTCATACATTCACCCCAGTACAGAGATCTGGGCCTAAATCCATCGTTTTTTTGCTCACCATGCCATTCCAGTTTGAACCCAGCCATATGCAAATCAGTCTTGACCCTGTGCCTCATGGGAACAGTCCAGCCTGAACTGCCAAGCCAGGTCCTCTCTGGACTGGAAACAAGCATCCTAGGACCGGTTTCGGGGTGGTAAAGTGCCCAGAGTCCTAAAACCAGCAAAAATTAACTTCAGCTCACAGTCAAAAACAGAAGGTCAGAAGCAAAAAGACAGGTGAAACCATGTCAAAAGAGGCTAGGTCTAACAATCAGGATATTCCGTGCAGTTTCCAGTTGATTCATGCAATTGTCAGACTTACATATGGAAAAGGTCTGTGAACCAGGGCCTATATGTTTGGGAGGAGCTTTTAATGCAACATTAAGTGGTATCAGCTATTAAATACAGTAATCACCTCTATCTGTGGGGCGCGAGAGTACTTAGTATAAAGTAAAAAGGCCCTGCAAGGTCTGTTTGAATGAATGTAATTTACATATGAGTAAGAAGACAGAGACTCAAGATGGCTGTTAACATTAATTCAGCTATTCATTAACAAAACATGGCCCGATGACAAGACAGAAAGTCAAAATAGGAAATAACATGCAGAATGTGGTGTTTACTACACATAATTCCAAATGTATGACTATTAACTCACATTTTGGTCATGTAAATTTACCTGGGCAAAACTGCAGGAGGTAAGAAAATTACTGTGGTACTCTGAATTTTAATATGTGCTGTAACAGGAATTACTAAACATATCAAAATGAATCGCCTTACTTATAATAGGGGCCTATAATTTTATGTTTACATAAAGATATTGAGTGTTATCTATTGGCTAGTAGGTGCTGATTTTTGATAGGCTGACTGGCTATGGAACTACCTAGAGACTTTTTTATTCGGTTTCTGAAGGAAAAAATCACTGGGTGGGTGATGAACCATAAACAGTCACTCATTATGAAGTTTGTTTGGGTTGTTAGTTTAATAGGAATTGTACAAGATTAATGACTCATACTGTTATACCACCAAGTGAAACAATCCTATACAATGTGCCGTTAAAAGATTAGCTGTCAAACATGACTTGCTTGTTTATTGTGTAAGACATTCTCTGCTGGACTATCATTTTTCAATCAAGTAGGGCATATGATTATGAATAAAATGAATGCATGTTCTTTATGGAGCAGGGGCATTTAGCTTCCTTGCTCAAAGAGGAACTCTTGCCTCATTAACATTATGTTGCTAGCTCTACTATTGCATTTTGAGGTATGCTCTATTGCTCTATGCCTTTTGAATTAAATAATTAAAAGAGGAAACAGAAGCTAAACATAATCTGTACCAATAGCCAGACCTCACCTCCACAGCTGGTCACTCAGCTATTTCCCAACCTCAACCAAACCATGTGGTACCAGCATACCATTGTCCTAAAAACATATGCAAAAAATATTACTAACAGAAAATATACAGCCAACAAGGATGATATCTTTGAAAAAGATATTTAGGTCCTTTACTGTCCTTTATTGGCAGGCAATATTTCTGCTAATTATATTTTGACATACAACCTCTCTCTGGCCTAGCATCATCCTTCCCATTTTCCCTGCAATCCTCTTGATTGACATTCAATAGAAAATCTCTTTAACAATTTGAAAATTCATAATCCTTTTTGCACTGAAGTCGTTAATGATGTTTCTGCTTTGGACATGAAGGGAGGAAGGAATCCTAACTGTTTTGGGGGGAGTGACGCAAAGGTAATGCACCAGCAGTGTAGCAGGGGTCAGCAGAGTGTGGAAGCCCAGCAGGCGGGCAGGAGGGCATACTTTCTGCGGTCGTTATTTGCAATGCACGATTGCCCTTCTCTAAGACATTTTACTGACGTGCTTTCAGAACGATCTGAACTCTCATAGACTGAGCTTCAGTAGCTCATACACTATCTTTAGAGATCGCTTAAACCATCAGACTTCAGTGCTGCCAAGTGTTACATTACTTTCTGAATGATGGATGTGTTTATATATTCTCTGTTGGGCTGCTCATTATTATTGTTTAGTACACCTTATGAAGTCTTTTTCTAGGACATTGAACGTAATACGGGATATATTCGTGGAAAATGTATATATAATGATGAATATAATAATTTTCAAGAACAGGTATAATTTGCGCTAATATTCTATTCTGAGGTCCATTCTATTCAGCAACAAGACCTTAATGAGTTCCCAGCGCCAGCTCTTGCAAGCAATGAATGAATGAGGTCATATATAAAATATGCATTCATTTTACTCACAATCGTCTTTCCTGCTTGATTGAAAAATTATAGGCCAGCGGAGAATGTTTTACACAAAGCACAAACCAGTCCTGCCTACAGCTGATCGTTAAGTGACACATTTATGGGACTTTTGCTCTTGGTGGTGTAAGAGTGTCAGCCATTAATCTTGTGCAACTCCCATTAAACCAACAACACTAACAATTGCATAATGTCTTGATTTACATTTTTAAAATGTGTGACACCCTGGAAAAAGTCCTGCTATATATCTTGTGGATTATTGGCCTTTGTGGCTTGTCTCATGATAATTAAAAGTTTTTGCTCTACATACTCATCATGTAATAATATGCAGTATTAAAAAAGTGGGAGCAATATCAGTAGTTTAGAGCATGTTATGTTTTCTCATACTATATTTTAGTGGAATGTCCCTGAAAGCTCCGTTTTACGCGGCGATATTTTACTATGACAAGAGAATTCTAGCACATTAATTTCTCTATTAGATAATTTACAGCACGCTGCCTTTGCAGATTATTTCCATATTGTTACAATATGTTATACATTATTGTTATATTTTTATATGCATGATTTCTAGTCTTTTTTTGTCATTTTACATTTGCAAGAAAATCAACTGTAATGCTGCAAGACCAAGAGTGCCCATCTTATCCGAACTGTGACTGAGAAGATTCCAAAAAAGCAGCCCAGTGTTTTTCTGCTCTCTCAAATCTGCGACGACTGCTACAAAACACAAAAAGAGCAAAATAGCACACCTTCACCTCATGGAATAAGACCCCTAATGCTTTCTGTCTCCAGCAACATGATTTAATGCAAACTATTTATTAAAGTGACTTTTGTGATACTTTCCATGCCAGGAGCATTGTCATAGTGTTGAGTTAGCGCAGGTGAGGCAGATTTCCAATACTGACTCAGATCACTTCCGGGGTCTATGTCATGCGCACTTCCACATAGGTGCAGCCTGAGTTTGTGAGAGTGCACAGGAGCTTCTGGGACTGGACAATTGATATGCATTAGTACATGAATACCTCAATAAATGATCTACAAAGGCAGGGATATTTGACTATTGCCTTTTATTTATTGGTAACAAGTGGGTAACCTTCAGGTGAGTCACCAGTCGAATGTAGAGATGTCCTACTCATAAGAGTCTGCCACACTTGAATACTGAGCACTCTGGAGAAACTGGACACGATGCAAAGTATTTGTTCATACAAGCCTGCATGCAGGTGTGCTTGCACCCCTAAAATGTAAAGACTGGCCGCTTGCTGTAACTGGCATATGTCTCATCTCAGAAATCCTGGAAGGAAACCGCCAACCAGCACCCTCGATCGAGTCTTAAATGAGTCAGATCACATGCATAACCATGGTTGGGCATAGACCTGGGTGTTTCTAAGAAACCTCCATCTCACTGGACCAAACACTGTGGCAGACGTCGGTCAGAAGAAAGCTGTGGCTGCCTGGTCCGACCTGCCCTGGAACATTCTACCTGTCTGTTCTGGCTTTTCACATCGTCCCTTCGCTCTCCTAGATGAGCAACTATGTCTTCCATCAACTATCTGCCACTTACAGAATCTTAATTTTTTTCTGTTTGATAAAAGGGTTGTTCCTATCCTGACCGAGATCCACTCCAAGACTGCCTGCAGAAATGGAATCCATAGAGACCCACCAACCAGGACAACCTCCATGAACCAGAGAAAGAAACTACTCCTCCCAGATTCATACTTAGCCATGAGATCACATTTCACCCTCACTGATGCCACGCCACTATTTCCTGACCAAACATTGTGTCGAATTCACGGACCTATGCCATATACATGAGGCCCAGCCCCTTTATGGTTCAGCAGCGTCCTATTTCTATGGTCTGATGCTGACACACAGGGCTCGAGTCGGGGTACCACGCGGGTGGACGGCGTCCCCCCACTTATTTTACCGGGAGCTCGATAACTGGAGCAAATGGAGCCACACATTCACTCTTTGGCCTCTCTGGGGCGAGATCGGAGCTCATTCAGAACGCTGCTCACGCGCTGGCTTCTCTGATGCAATCGCATCTAAGGGGTGAGCGAGGGGAGGCAATGAGTCTGATGGTGCAAGCCACCTTTCGTGACGTCACTTCCTGTCGTGACGTCAGCGTCCCCCCACTTCTTTTTTTAGGACTTGTGCCCTGCTGACACATCCATTGACAGAATACCTAAAGACGCAAACCAAAACAGGCTCGCCATCCAGACAGTGAGATGGTAATACTTTCAGATGCAGTATGGTTGGTTCTCGATTCTTTAGTTGCCTAAAGATAGCTTAGTTAATTAAGCATTCTTTGCTGACATGTATGTATGACCAACCTCTATATATGACCAGCAGGACATGAGTTGAAATGCTTGCACATCCAATTCAGCCTTTTATCCTTTTGAGATCAGGAACTCGAATAACTTTATATTCTGCAATATTTCCACCGCTTACTTGTAGTGCTTGAAAATGTCATATATCAACCACTAAATAAAAACAAATTATTAATATTAGTATCTTTTTGAAATAACGACGACAGCAATGATAATAATTTGCTATTATTCAGAGATTCAGGAATGCCCTGAAAATCTGCCTATTGCGTAAGTTCCCAATACAACGAAATTGCAGCCAGTGGCCATTCTGCACAGCAAGTGGTCTCTGAATACGGGTTACTCCCACGTGCCGATCTTTTGTAATCTTCCCTTCTTGCGCTCGTGGAAAGCACTTTGAAGCAACTGCTGTGCAGCTTTCGCATAGTGCATTTGTTTGATACTATAATATAATAAAATAAAGAAAGCTTGGTATTTTGTTTAGTTATAAATATGTATGTCTTTACAATAAAACGTACATTTCAAATGGGAGATTTTTCAATTGAAGTATTAAGGGCTCTTAAAACTAGTTTTACTCATATTCTGGGAATTTGGTACAATGATAACATTTATTTACTCTAAATGAAAACTGTTGACGAAAATGTATAAATTAACCAAAACTTTTTTTAAATATGTATGTCTCCAGAAAATAATGTATAATTCTGTCCATTGATATCACTGAAAATCAAATATACTTCAAAATATTGATCATATTTGTATTTATGCCCTTCATTTAACAGCCTTTTACAGACACCCAAACTTAGGTCCTCATTTATGGGGAATTGGCGTAGGGCAGCGCTGCAAGTCTTCTTGCTGCTCTGCCCTATGCTAATGTGAAAGGGCATGACATGCTACCGGACAGGGGTGGTGGGTTAATTAACAAAAAAAAACACTTACCTTTAACAGCTGACCCGCAGCCGCCTCCCCTGCCTCGTCTTCCTTCTTCTTTTCTGCAGTCCGGCGGCAGCAGAAAGCACCGGGCACACAGGCTCCCCTGAGCCAATCAGAAAGCTGCAATGCAGCGTTCTGATTGGTCTGAGCACCGTGGATCGGCGCTCAGACGGGAACAGGGAGTCTGTGCACGTTCCTGACCAGACTGTGTGATGCAGCCTGGTAGGAACATGCACAGTGCGCATGAACTGTTTGGTTGGCCAAATAAAATAAAATACAAAAAGGGAAAAATAAAATGCAAATAGCGATACATTATTGTAATTTTATTTTTCCTTTTTGCGCAGTGGGGCAACGCTCCTCTGTCTTAGCTGAGGAGCTGCCACTGGCGCAGGAATGCACCGTATTTATGAAATGCGGTGCATTCCAGTACTTTTCCCCTGCAATGGTGCAGAATTTGCTGCCTAGCGCCATTGCAGGCACCCTTGCAGCATCGTGCAAGGGTGTCTGCGTTGCATGCAGGATTGTTTTTTGCGCATAACTAAAAAGCCATTGTAACCTTTGTTTTTTTCAGTGAATTTCTATGGCTTTTTAACTAGAAGTTGCGTTTGCAGTGTGGTGGAGAAAGGGGGTGTGTCCTCCAACCAGCTCTCAGCAATTCCACTGTTTGGGACTTACTCGAGGTAACAGAAGGGGTTCCTGGCCCCCAAGGACCTCAGCATCCAAGGGGACTTCATCCCCCAACCAGCAGTGCGCCAGGAGGTGCGTTTGCAAAGTGGTGATGAGGGGAGGCATGGCCTCTGAATATCTCTCAGCAATCCCGCTGTGTAGGACTTACTGGAGGTAACAGGAGGGGTAGTTGGCCCCCAAGGACCCCTAGCAGCCAAGGGGACTTCATCCCCAAACCAGCAACGCACCAGGAGGTACATTTGCAGAGTGGTGGTGAAAGGGGCTGTGACCTCCGAAGATCTCTCAGCAATCCCGCTGTGTGGGACTTAGTGGAGGTAATCTGAGGGCTTTTTGGCCTCTAAGGACCCTCTGGAGACAAAAGGGCTCCATTCCCCAACCAGCAGCGCACAAGGAGATGCGTTTGCAGAGTGTTGGAGAAAAGGGGCGGGCCTTCCGGCAAGTTGCCAAGCATTTTTCTTTTCTTTTTTTTAGGGAAATCAGCCCCCTTCCCTGGGCTGATTTCAGCACCAGGGACCTCATCCCCCTGGGCCTTCCCCTTTTTTAAATTTTATAATTTTCTTAAACAGGGAGGGAGCTGCACTGCCCCCTTCCAGGGCTGATTTTGGCCCTGGGAACCTATCCTTTAGACCCCTGCCACTGTTGTGGGTGCCCTGGACCCACCCAGGGCACCCACTTGTCACTGATGGGGACCCAAGGGGGAGCCTCAAGACCCCCGCATTCCCTGCCAGCTCCTTGCATCCTGCGGGAGCCAGTATTACTTTTGGACAGAAGGAGCTGCTAAACATGCAGCTCCCTCGGTCCAAAAGCAATTCTGGTCTGCTTTCAGCATGTTTGCTATGGCTTGGTGGGAGCAGTGAAGCTCCAGCCAAGTCATAGCAAACAGCTATGTCCTGGGGGTGGGCACCCCGGGACACAGCAGGAGCTGACCCTTGGGGTGGCGGTCACCAGGACCATCTTTGGCTCTAGGGGGGGCAGCTGGCCCCCCTCCTTTGTTCTAATTTGCCCCAGGGAGTTGGTGGTCCCTGGGGCTGCAGGAGGTGTCCATGTAGCCCTCCTGCATTTTGTAAACATTAAGCCCAGAGGATGTGGCAATCCCCAGGGCTGGGGGGTCCAAGAGGCCCCCCATGAACAAAATAAATAAGCCCCGGGGAGGTGGTTGTCCCTGGGGCATATTAAGCCAGGAAGGGGGCCTGTGTGCCCCCCTCCTTTTCTGCATGATGCCCCCGGTACCTGACCCTCCTGGGGGCTGATAATTAAGGAAGAGCAGGAATCCGCACTTCGTTTTTTTAAAAATATTCATCTGGATCCGTGGATCCTGCAGAATTTTTTTTTAAATGCTATTTTTGGCCCTGCGGGGTCCCACTGGGACCCCCCCAAAGAGGCTTAGGGGGTCAGGGTGTTTCTTTTGTAAAAATATTTTTTGTGGGACTCGGCTTCAGAAGTTCAAAACCTCAGAAAACGAGCTGGAAAACAACTATTTACAGTGGTTTTCAGCTCGTTTTCCCTGCGTCAGAAGTTCAAAGCCTCAGAAAACGAGCTGGAAAACAACTATTTACAGTGGTTTTCAGCTCGTTTTCCCTGCCACCGTGTGATATTGGCTCCTCACCGGGCGACCTTGTGAAGGGAGCCGATATTGTGTATCACACAGTGGCACTGTGTGAATTGGCAGGTATAAATCAAATTTCAGTAGGATCTCAGTAGGTTTTTGGGTTCCTAGATATCTATATTTTTTAAAACTTAAATATCTCTGGAACTACTGAATGGATTCACACCAAATCACAAAAAGTATGCTTTCTGGACCAACATCTCGTTTTCTGCCAAATGTGGGGTAATTCCTTCTCAGGCACCGCCGTAGGGATTACGAAGTTCCTTTTGGTCTGTCTTTCTATGGTGGTCAGACCACCATAGAAAGACAGGCAGAAAGCAACCTTGGGGCCCCCTAGCAGGGCCCCATTTCTCCCTGGCCCTCCACTATGTGGCCTGGGGGGCACCTATGGTACCCCGCTAAATATCCCTGCAGCATGTGGCAGGCACTGCATGGTCCCTGCCACACAGTGCAGGGATGTTTATAAACTTCGATTTTTTCTATGGCCCTTCTCCGGCCGCCGCACAAGCTGCAGTAGAAAAATGGATGTTTCCGACAGCATCAACATACTGCAGTTGGAACCGCTGACTAATAGTTGGGCGGTTACATTCCCGCTATGGTGTCAGTCGGATGCTCGTCCCACCGACATCACACTCAGGCCCTTAATACTCAAAACAATTAATACTATCACATACTTACCTTTAAAACTTTAACAACGAATATGCCTTTACCGTTCATACCTTTCCAACAGAATTTATTGTAATGGCATGCGTGGTAAAGGCATATTTGTTGTAAAGGTTTGCATGCTAAAGACTTGCATGGTAGTGCCACATGCGTGGTAAAGCCTGTGTGGTAAATGTCTGCAGGTTTCTGGCTTCATTGTAAAGGCTGTTTCCCATTAAAAGAGCACAAATTGGAGCACGAGGGCACAGGGCAACATCTTTTACAGGGTTCACACCCAGGTATAGAGAAGGTGAGTACCTAACAGGTGAGGAGATGAGCCTGCACAGTTCCAGCATGAATCGTTTCTGCACATGTTCGCAAAGGGGATTTGGACAAGGAAGACTCAAAATGTAGGAAACAGCAATGGCCAATGGGTTCTATTAAAGTGTAAATAGTGGCTCTGTTCTATATGAAGGTGCTATGTCAAAAATCAGATTCAGCAACAAATGATATCTGCTAATCATCCTGAATAAAAGAAACCTGTATATTTAATGGGGTAGCGAAAGGATTGTCTAGCTTTTGTTTGTTTTCAGAAGTCTATGGCAATGAGTTGTACACCTGAGACCTAAATCTAATTGACTGTTTATTTGATGTGGTTTTAATGCTTTCCACTTGTAGACTATTAGTATACATGAAAACGAAGACACCACAGGCATTGTTATATCACCTGTCGAGGTTTTTGCTCTATGCGAAGCAGCTTGGACACTATTAGCAACAAACATCGTAAACAAGCATTAGCAAAGCCAATAGGTCTGGCCTTGTCTTGCCTGTGCCATGTTGAAGTTTTTGTACATTTATATTGCAACCATATGACACAAAAATGTTACATTTAAAGAACATTCACTGAGGTGGCTGTTTTACTAGTGAGATCTATAAAAAACACAAGCCTTTCAGATGTGCAAGGTATTTTACCATTACTTTTTGTGATGCCAGCAAGAAGAAATCATCACCCAACTAAGCACTCAAATTTCAAGCAGCTACATTGCCACAATGTCACTTAAACATTTTTAGCAGCAACTCTGACAAGGAGACAAAAAATAAATCGCTATCTGTCTCGGCACCAGAAGTGCAAGCCAAATAAATAGCTGTTTTTATACACAAAAGCAAAATGAAAAAGCACTCTTCAAAAGAGCTTTGTCACTGAAGACAAAATACATATTCTTAAGTGAATTTGAATAATATTCACAAGCTTTGTGCAATCACTCAAAGTGAAGGGAGCCAATGGGTAAAGTGGGACGACCCACTGTCACAAGTCGTACTCTAAGGTGGGCAGAAGCAAAATGTGAATGACAATTAGACAGATCAATGGATGAAGTCTGCAGACCAAAAGCCCCTTTATGTATGCATCTTTTTTCATGAATTTCTTTGGAAAACAGTAGTCTGTCGAGAAAGCTCAAGCTGTCTCAATTGCTTGACCTAAAAATAGGCTTGGCTTTTTTATATGTTTATTACACAGAGGGTTCAACATGAGGGCAAACATGCACACATAGAACACTCATATAAACATTCAGACATTATCTCACACCATAATATTAAGTCATACAGGTCACGGAGGTTCCAACTCCTTTGAACCAGCTGTGTTCTGTACATCAATTATACAATCTGAGGGTGTGTCTGCTGCCTTTTTTCTCTGAAGTGGATTATATCTCAATAGCAGAAATTGCTTCAGTGAAATAATCACTGTGATGGCAGGTTCACGATACCAAAACGATGTGTTAGACTTATTTTTCAAAAGACAGACACCTCCAAGTGGGTCTCTGTCTTCATGAAAGAAAAAAAAGACCTTCACCTTAGAAGTTTCTTCCCAGAATATGGGAGGCATTTGTAAACTTTTTCTGTTTGGTACTGCTGCTGTATGCAGGAATGATGTCAGAGGGGCAACCTAAACATAGCAGTGCTCTACCCCCATTTTGACCAGCAGTGGGTCCATCATTCCATGCAGCCTAAATGAGCTGGAAGATGCAAGAGGTAGGTTGTCCGAACAGCTCTCCTATTACCACCTACTGTTTGATTAGACCCTAATAGAAATGCATACACTCATGTGCACAGACAGATATGCAACAGTACACAGGCAGATATGTAAATAGATCATCAAACATCCAGTTGTCCTTGCACAAACACCAAATGGTATGCTGTCAAACATTTCACTCATGTGGAGAGATCAACAGACATACAGAAACCGAGGCACAAATGCCAACAAATATCCAGAAAGTCATGATCTTAAGGCCAATAAACCCAAAGACACTCATGATACTTTCTCTATCCACCAGACAGCTCTAGCTTCAGGGAGTGGAAATTCAACAAAGGAAAACACAGTGCACCATATATGAGACTAGTCTACAGAAAAATGATAAGTATCACACATTATATAATCAAAGGAAAGTTAATGACCACAGTTATTAGGGAGTAGTCACACCATAACGGTGTGAGTAAGTTTGAAGCTTCATTGTAAGCGATGCAGGTAAAAATGCCTATAGCAATAAGGTCTAAATTGCTGCTACAACTTAAAGTCATCCAATGGGCTGGTATGAGGGAACAGAAGCCACCCTCTCTATGGTAGTAGGTACACTTTAGGTGCACCTTCTTTGAGGAAAGCGAAGCTCTGCTGTCGATTGTCGTGAGATGAATGTTGGGGGAACTCAATTGCACTTGAAACTTGTTTAGTGAGGGAAAAACAAACGATTTCAGAAAAACAGGAGACAGTGGACAACTTTCCAAGCCAATTTCTATCTCAACATATGCTCCTCATTCATCACATTATGAACATAAAGACATTTTGAAGTCAATGCAAGACACAATCAGCCTACTTTGTAAATAATTTGACTGATTAGCTTGAGACACTGAAGGACCCCTGTGGGAAATTATCATAGTTAATATTACTGTTATTTTCCTAAATGGGCAAGTAAACCTTCAGAATAGGTGCCAGACGTCTGTAGGGTAAATAAATCCCATTCTCTATTTTAGATGTTTTCTTTATTTTACCGCCTCTACAAGTAAAAGAGCTCAGGTTGCCACCCTACTTTTGTTGTGAAATATAAATATTGGAACAGGTGCACTTGTGGGAGGAAGACTGCATATATGGACCAATTCACCACTCCTAATGAGGATTGCTAAGCTTCACTTTACATAGCTGGGTGTGCTAAACCTCATACAATAAATCTATTGAAATCACACTAAGTGATTGTTTTGGATGTTATACATACAGGCATTTTCTTGACTGATGTCAATAAAACTCATACACATATACACACATGCACACTTGAGAAAGGTCCTAGACTTGACGAACTGCATGGATATACTGAGAAGGCCAATAAGCATACTTACAATCAGCGTGCAGGCAAAAAATTCTATATTCCATCGTTAACGATTAGATTACACCATCCTCTAGTCATTTCATGGCTAAGGCATGGGAAATTAAATGAACTATGTTGTATGGATGATTGCTTTGGATGGACCCCTCACATTCAGCTTTCCACTAGACTTATGACACAAACCCTTGGTGCTGTAAAATCTATTGTGTTACGTATTAATGTTAAAATCAGGATCGGCTTGGCACAGCACTACTGCACGGGGATTTTTGACCCTAGGAGCCATATCAAATAAAGAGAGCAATGAAAGTACTAATTTAAGTCAATTTTCTGCCACAGTTTGGGCTACCTGGTGTCTTACATATTTGAAGATCTGGATATGTGTTATTTTACCACCTCAGACAGTGGTAAATGGTTGCTTGTCACAGGAACATTAAATTCATGTGCTCCTTTTGTCATGGTAATGAGGAACTCCTAAATTTGTTTTTCATTTCTGTTAGGCCTACCTCTCCCATAGGACCATAGGATAACATTGGGTTACCTTATTAAATTTAATAAGTGATAATGTTAAATTGGGAGCAGTCAGGGAAGTTGATTTGGTCTCCAAAGGATTGTAATTTAAAACCCTCTTTAATGGTGAAGTCGGATTTTCGAGTCACAGTTCTGAAAATGTCACTTTTAGAAAGTTGGCATTTTCTTGTACCACCCATTTGGTGTCTGCAGCCAGTATCCTGGGTCATAGGACTAGGTGCAGCTGGAAGTTGGTCTTTGTGTACTGTTCCCAGACATGAGACAAAGGGGGAAGAGGTGTTGGAAGGATGGATCATCTCTGACTTGATAGGGGTGTCACCTACCACACTCGCACATCAAATGGTTCTGCCTCAGCACACTCGCAAAGGGTTTCATACTAGTGTTTTGTGTACCTCAGACTAGCTGAAGCCAGGGCAGGGAGGCTGAAAATTACAACCATTTTTGGGGTAGAAACCTCCAGAACCTTCACCTACTTCAAAGCTGGCACTAAATATAAGTATTGGACTCTTCAGTACACCGCTGGTCCTGTGGAAGACTCTGAAGAACTGCTGTGCTGCTTTCCTGCAAGAAGAACTGCTACTCTGCTGCCTTGCTACTCGACTGACCTGGAGTCCTGCTGCCTGAGTGAGAAGGAGTGGACCTGAATCTTGAACCCAGGACTAACAGAGTGGCTCCAAGGGCTAGTTGGCGGCCTATTGATCAGAGCATCAGGGACAGAAAAGCCTCAAATCACCTTGAACCCTCTACATGGATTCTGCCTGCTCTGAGTATTGCCCCCAAAGTGGTGCCACTCCAGTTCTGGACCCTTTTAAGTGGGCCTGAAGGTGCTCTGACAGCCCACCAGTGATCCAAGCAGAACTGGCTCATTGTGACGCATCGCCTCGCAGCCATGCATTGCATTAACGCAACGCATCCCTGATACAGGACCCTGCAGCTCCCCAACAGATTTATGGCATGGCGCATCCTCAATGCAGGACCTCAGCCCAGTTGCTCCTCAGAACCACTGCGTGATGCATCCTCGACACAGGTCCTCGCATCGCAGCCCCGAAGCTCATTGGAACTGCTGTGGTGCAACGCATCCTCGACACAGACAGACTTAGTCTGAGGTCTGCCAGAAAATGGTATATCAATACACAGAAAATGGAAATGAATGTCCAATAATTTCCTAGAGACGAATATCTGCTGACACAGTACCTTGCAGCGTAACCCCGACTCACCGCTGTGCAACACATCTTTGGCACGGTACCTTGTAATCCTCTGCAACCAGGATTTAAAACACTTTTTGAGCTGACCTAACTTGGCCCCTGTAGCCGGCCTGCGCTCCATCTTTGTCGGCCTGAACTTTGTCTCGGTAAGGCGTGACCACATAACCACAGTTAAAGCTATGTGCTTATCTAAGAACTATTTTTACCTTAATCTTTCATTTTGCAAATCTACACTTTTACCAATTGGATGTTTGTTGTTTTGGTGTCAAAAATTTGGTAATTTTTACTCTATTTGTCTAAATTAGTGTGGGATTTTTCTTGTGTTGTGTTTTCAATTTATTACTGTTTGTGTGCTGCATAAATACTTCATACATTGCCACTAAATTAAGCCTGACTGCTTTTGTGCCAAGCTACCAGGAGGTTAAGCACAGGTTAATTTGGGATTTGCTTTTGTCTCACCCTGACAAGAACTGTTGTTTCCTTTTGAGTAGGGTTTCATCCCCCTCAACCAGCAACCCAGTTTCCTACACCAGGGGTATCAAAAATGGATACAACTAGTTTTAGTACTCAGACTCATACACAGACAGAGTCCTACTACTAAACACGTGGTACATGCATACTACATATGCACACACATTCAACATACAAAAAAGATGTGGGCAAAAGTTTTCAAATAACAGCAGAACTTTATGCAAGAGGGGCCGATAGGCACAGATAAAAAAAAGTCTGGGCAACTATAAGCAATCTCAAAATATGCCACCACCCCCTTATGTGCTGGACCCAATACTAGGATAACAGACCTCTGACCACTATAAGGGTATGCTCCTCCAAGTCACATGAAAGGTCTCACATTTTCAGGTTCATGCCTACGTCTCTGTGCATAACCAATACCAGATACACACACAATGGGGCATTCAGGACAGGGTACAATCTATCTTATGCAGGGGACCTTTGTATCCCAACAATGGGTCTGTTGCTAAGGAGACAATAAAAAAATCCTAGTTTGTATTTTGCCAAGGCTCGTGTTCACCAATTGACAACATTCTGTGTTGTGTATACATTCCCTGATTATGTTTGATTTTATGTTTACAATTCGACAAGAGATATTTTTTTTCTGTTTATAATTCGACAACAGAGATATTTTGAAAGATAAATTAAACACATTTGTATTCTACAAGAGCTTCCATAAATCCATCCCCTCCAAGGCCAGTTAGCTATTATGAACCGCAGCAACGGGAGCCAGCTGTCTCAAACTAGGAAGAGTGCCTACGGCTACCTGACCCTTTGCTTTCCTTATGAAATATTGAATTTGGTAGCAAGGCTGAGGGAGACAAAGGCTCTCTCTTCATAAAAAGAGAAATACTAAATTAAATATGCAGCTGTTAGGAAGTATTGAATTTGACATTTAAGAAGACATACCAATATCTATTAACGCAAAAAGAGGTATACATCATCAGTTTTAAGGCGAAATAGAACAGCTAATTATAAATAGATATCTTTCATTGTAGTTCCAGTTAGTGGTATTTTTCTTTATGGCACATTTACTGCCAAATACCCCAAAGCACATACAAGCAGCTAAAAAACAAATACCAGTCGTAATTGCAGAGTATCTCATGCTCCCCAGACAAGGTACATCAGTCAGTCAGTAGGACATACCTTAGCATAATGTATTAGTTTCTTGTGGATGCCCCTGTCCTCTGCTGTGGCTGCTGTCAACAAATGTCCCAAGGAACGTGTCAAATGAAGTGAGTGGGTACCAAGGTTATTTTTTATGGAATTGTAAGATTACCAAAATCATGACTGAAGTCTCCATCACTCGCAGAAGGAAGACTCAGATATGACATGATAATGAGATAAATGATTTTCTTAAACTCTGAAATCGATTCCTGGTGGATTTCTTCCCATCTCTGGAATAGATTGCAACCTTTTATTGGCTTTGCAAATGTCCCATGGAGTACTCATAAAAATAATAAGTCGTAGATTTCTATAAGTACTCTTACTGCGTTATGCTTGGTCATGCTGATAGTCAATGACAAGAGAAGCACAAAACTGAGCATAAGTGTGCACAAGAAACACTTTCCTTCATAGGATGTGTTTGATTTTTTGATTCAAAAACTCTTTTCTTTTTACTTCCCACCCAGGACGAAGCCATGTACCGTTCCTTTTGCAAGGATAATTTACTGTACTCCAGATTTTTGGGTGTGAAAAAGAGTTTGTTGAACAACTTCTTATAAAACTCAGGGGCATATTTACAATAGAAGTGACGGAGCGCGACGTTAGCCTTCTTGGCTTAACGCCACGCTCCGCCACTTCTGAAACGCAGGGCTGCAACAAGTTTACAACAATATGGTGCAGCCCTGCGTTTCCCCCTGCGCTGGCACTAAATTAAGCTGCCTAGCGCCAACGCAGGCACCCTTGCACTATAGTGCAAGGGTGTCTGTGTTGCAGGGGAAGATTGTTTATGTGCAAGAAAGTACCCCTTCCTGCACATAAACAATCTTTAAATTGCGTTTTGTAACTTCTATGTGTGTTGCTTAACCCCTTCGATGCTCATGACGAGCTCAGCTCGTCATGCTGCGCGGTCGCGCTGTGCGCATGACGAGCTGAGCTTGTGACGACCACACCCGCGATCGGAATGTCCAGCACCTGGGCGGAATTCCGATCGCGGCGAAGCGGTTAATGTAGCACACATAGAAGTTGCAAAACGTCATGTTTTTTTATGTGCAGGAAGGGACGCCTTTCTGCACATAATCAATCAATGGCATTTTGCTGTTTGAAAACAGCAAAGACGAGGAGAAATTAAACATTTCTCCTCTTTGCGCCAGGGTTACACCAGGCTTTCCATGGTCTTAATTTTGGTGCTGCCTCATACTTACGCCAGCCTTGTAAATATGGGGCAGCGTCAAAATCAATGGGTGTTGCGGTGGAATGTCCACCGCAACACCCATTGCCTTCCCCTTTCAGGCTAGTTTAGCGTGAAAGGATGCGTTATTTACAAGTCAGCTTTAAGCCACGTTAAGTGGCTTAGCGCTGCCCTGTAAATATGACGAAGCCCCTATCGCGACCACAACGTCGTGAAAAGTGACTTTGTGTTGGCTATAGGGGCTTGTCAATAAGCCACTAATTTTCTTCCCTTTTGCTTCCCTTAAGTCACATATACTCGTATAGAAAAGTACAAAAAACGGCAAACTTTTTATCAGGCCTAAGTGAATTTGCATTTTTAGTCAATTCTTTAAAAAAAATCTATTCATTTAGCAAAGTTTGCATCTTCAAACAAATACACAAAGTCCGAGTATGTGAAACAGGATCCACATTTTACGAATAAAAAATCAACTTTATTTTTACCTGCGTGTCATGTAAGTACAGAGTAACGATAAATTATAATCTCTATGCTTAGTCTGGGACGTGGCCGACAAATGTACAAACCAATGTGCCCGGCGTCTCTTTCTCATAGCACGAGGCAAATCGAAAGAATGCGGCATTAGCCATTGTATTTGGTAATTTAATAATGTAATGGTCAACTGAAATACTTCTTTACGCAAACTTTTCTCTCGGCACTTAATGGCTGAACATGTTGCTAAGGTCGTTATTTTTCTCCAGGTTCACGTGCCCATGTACTTCTGTTTTATTAAATGATCACCAATACAGCACACAATACAATAGCTGCCACGCACCTGTGGGTGGATGAGAGGTGAGGGAGGGGGTGGCGGAAGTAGGGGAGTAGGATTACATGCTCCACTTTATTAAAAAACAAGCATTTGCAATGCAATAGGTCTCGCATTTGTTAAAGTAAGAGCTGATGGCGTTGAAAATGGCAATATATTTTGGTTGTTTTTTTTTTAGGAGGAGTAATTATATTTGCATAGCGTTATTGCCATTGGTATAAAAGAGCTAACTTAAAAAACATTGTCATTTTCAATGTGAACAGCTCTAACTTTATCAAATGCGAGACCTATTCTTGAGCTGCCTCCATCATTTCTTTCATTTATTTTATTTGAGTAAAAGCAACCTTGTTTTAAATAAGCAGCTAAAACATTTCCCTGCTTGCTGGCACGCAGACTTGGTCAAGGCTCAGAGTTATAGGGGAGCAGTGTGTAAAAAATAAGGGGAAATAACTTTCTCATAAGGCCTTATTTTGATTGATTTGTGCATAGGTTAATGCTGGTCTTCCTTTTGTTTTTAAAGAGAGTGAGAGGTGACAGGATGGAGGAAGGGATGGATTATAGAGAGTGTGCAGACAAGGTGGTGCAGCAGGAGTTAGAGGTGAGAGGATGGAGGGAGGGGATGGATTACAGAAAGTGCAAAGAAAAAGGCGTAGCAGGGGAAAAAAACACGAGGAGACAGCACTTGAGCTGGGGTTGCCACAAAGGGTAAAACTTATTACCGCTCCCCAAGCTAATCGCAAGATTAAGCAGAATCGCACTCAGATGAGGTTGGAAACAATTGTCTAAACAGATTGCAAAGGCATTAAAGTTATCACACAGACGCACAAAACAGCCTTGTTTTTACGTAAATAGAGGTAGAAGTCGGGTAATGGAGAGAGTGACAAATGTTTGTGCCTGTACATATTAAAAATTGATTTGCGGTACCACATGTATGCCCGAAAGCTCGAAGCAGAATATTGTGTCACATGTGTGAGATAAAAGGATAAAATGGAGAATGATAGATTTCTTTACCTGCTTTGGAGCTCAAATTCAACTCGCTCATTTAAAATGTGTTTCTTGGCTGAACCACAAAGCGCCTCCCTTCTGATTTTTCTTGGAGGAATCCTATTTTTAGCCGAAATGAACGGAAGAGGAGCAGAGAGTAGGAGCGAAAAAGATGGCCAGACATAGTAGGCGATAGGGGCAGAGAGCAGTGGCGAGCTAGGACAGCAAGAGAGAAAAGACAGAGCGCCTCTCACGAGTGATGTGTGCAGCGGCCACTGCCGCCATTATGGAAAAAAGTTGAAAGTGAAAGTGCATATGGCGCGCAGAAAATGAATATGAGAACTCCTATTTTTAGCAGCAATGAAAGGACAGAGAGCAGGAGAGGCAGAGGTCCAGGAGAAAAAAAGAGGGGCAGAGAGCGAGAGCAAACTAGATGGGCAGACATAGTAGGCGATGGGGGCAGAGAGCAGTGGAGAGCTAGGACACCAAGAGAGAAAGAACACAGCACCTCCCGTGAGTGATGTGTGTGGCAGCCTCTGCCACCATTATGGAAAAAAGATGAAAGTGAAAGCGTGCATGGCGCACAGAAAATGAAAACGAGACGGGCCCTCCATTGCTCAACGGCTGCGTCCCGCGAGTGGTGTGTGCGGTGGAACCAACTGCCATTGTGACAAACAAATAAAAGTGAAAGTGCACATGGCACGCAGAAAATGAAAACGAGAGGCATCCTCCATTGTTCAAGGGCAGCGTCCCGCGAGTGGTGTGTGTGGCGGCCAGCGCCGCCATTGTGAACAATTAAAAATGAAACTGAAAGTGGAAACGGCACACTGAAAATGACAAGCACTGACAAGGGACGATCAAAGTCAATTTTTTTTTAAAGCGTTCTCTAACACAAGAGCTGAAGAAACAAAGTGTAAGGAAATGGTACTTTACCGGTGCGCCTCAGCCTGAAGGGAAGTGACGTATCGGCAAAGACAATGAATTAGGAGGCAGCAAAGAAGAAGGGCAGTGGAGTGAACCAACGGTAAGTAGCAGGTGGGAAAAAAGTCAGATTATCGATTACAGCAGGTCTTGCAGACAGCGCATGCGTGCTGTAGCTTGACCTAAAACAACACAGTCAAGGGGGTCTCATGTGATCTTTTTCCTACAAGAATTACCGGACCAAAATATTGTGTTTTGTTTTCCCACACCCGGTAAATCGGTGAGGAAAAAACAAGCAGCTCATATTTATGAAAAACGACATTAATGCTAAAAGCATGTGTTAATTTTGCTCTGTATCAACCAGCATAACAAAAGAGGAGCCGGGACAAACTCGACATGAAGTTTGAAGCTTTGCCCCAGTTCTCCATATTTCTTCCATGCATCCCTTTTCCCAAGTCACCCAACAGTGCTGAGCAAACATGTATAAAAGGTCAGTTAGTTGGCAGTACAACTGAGCGAATAAAATGTTATGCCAATGACATATACAGTGATCTGTAGTTCAAAGTTCACAGTACAGACACCTGGGATAAAACAAGAGCTTTAACAGTTATGACTGTACGAACAACTAATTACAAAGGTAATAGATGTTTTTAAAGATGGCAAGTAAATTAAAAGACTTGACCTGTAGTGAGGAGGAATGTTTGGGTTAATAGTGGCTTGCTAATTGTCACTCTTGTTTCAATGGATGTACATGTAGTCGTGGGTTTGGACAAGCCAGGGCAATAACAATTGTGATTGTATTTACAGAGAATATAAAAAAAATTAAGAATTGTCATGAACAAATTATGAATTAAGAACTCTATTCAAATGGAAATTTACTGTTACACTTTGGAGTAACTTTACCATTTGGGCTATTCATCATTCCTGAGTGTAAAGTTATTCCAATGTGTTTTCAGCATTGAAACCAGTGGGTGAAATCACATTTACGAGTTCATGTTTAATAATAGTAACTTTTCATACGAAGGTAGAGGTCACCACCAACAGGGCACATATTTCCCTGTGGAAAAGTATATGGAAAAATAAAAAGAGATTATTAAAACTTGTAAAAAAATGTATAAAATATTTTAATGTTACATATTAATGTAAAATGTTTTTATATATTGTTTTAAACC
Source organism: Calotriton arnoldi (assembly GCA_963921515.1). Classification (NCBI taxonomy): domain Eukaryota; kingdom Metazoa; phylum Chordata; class Amphibia; order Caudata; family Salamandridae; genus Calotriton; species Calotriton arnoldi. The sequence continues at coordinate 1,289,413 of CAWUFW010001167.1, forward strand.
TAGAACAAATGAAAAAGTTACTGTACTATTATCTTGAAAGTGTATTACAAAATAATTTTATAAAATATATTTATTTATACATTCAATTAAGATATACATATTTATTTAAATATTTGTTTTAAAAAAATGCCCATCTACAGTCAAATGCTTATTTTTAAAATACTAAAAATGACTAAAAGTTTGTATCTATTTAATTTTAGTTAAATTAATTGTTTGCATAAAGATAAGTTACATTTATAATTACTTTTTTAAAGTTTCTATAATAAATATATAATCAAATGTTATTTATTGTGTTCTATATATATATATATATATATATATATATAAATAAAAATATATATCATATAATATAAGTATATTTTTTTAACATTAAATAAAATGTATATATATTTTTTGAAAGTCAAAAAATTTAATTTATTTTAACTTTTTTTTGCTATGGGGGTTTTATTTAAAGTCCATACCTCCATTATTTTCTATGGAAGGGTGTTGCAGTTCCAGTGCTTGGCCAGATGTTCTGTTGGGCTAACCATAGGTCTGTGCTGGAGTACATTCACTACTTATTTGGGACCTTTTTGGTTATAGTAGTAGTTTTAGAAGAGCAGTTTGTGAATAGCAATAGTCTAACTCTTTTATGGGCGGGTGTATGTCCCTTCTCAAACCCCTTTTCAGCTCTCCGTAGAACCCTCCCTAGTCCTCCTGAAATGCCTTCCAATATGTAGTAAGTAATCGCCATTTTCCAGCCACTCCCCGTCCCTGCAACATTTACTTCTAAAACGTACTAGAAAGTGCAGTTTGTGAACAGGCCCCTCCGTATACCAAGGAAGGTACTAGTCACAGTGTTGAAACATGGTTGAGAGAGGATTTAGCTCCCAACATTCTGAAAACTATTCCTCAGAGCTATGCAATTGTTAGACAGGACAGGGTGCATCAAGAAGAGGGGACGGGATAGCTAATGTTTTCAAACAGGGGTTACACTGCTCCTACTGTGAGCTAAACATTGATGGATGTGAAGAGTACTCTTTCTCTCTGGAATTTACCAAACACTTTATCAGGGGCCTTGATTTATCGTCCCCTAGGTGATCTTCTTAATTTTGTTAAGTCTTTAGTTGATACTATAACTCCTTTAGTACTACAATATTCCAACTATATATTATCAGGCAATTTTAACTTGCGCTTTCATAGCACTGGCTGCCCGATGCTAAAATCTTTTGTGGGGGATTTGGAGAGCTTGCAACTCATTCAACAAGGGCCCCATGCATAGGTCTGGACATATTCTCGATTGGTCTTTTTTAATCTAGGCATTTTGGAGATTGATGACTATTCGTTTGACCTGGTTGGATCACTCCGTGATCCCTATCTTGATAAGGGATAAAGGTGTTCCGGCTGGCTCTGCCCCTCCGCCAGTATGTTCGCCCCAGTGGGAAAAATGTGTTCCTGAGCACTTTTGTCTACTGTTCAATAATAGTAAACCCACCCTAGACAGGAAGCTAGACAAGGCCAACAAATCAATTGATAGCTGGATTGTCGGGGCCTTAGATCAAACCATCCCTCTTACTTAGCGGATATCTCTCAGACAGAGGCATTCGGGCTCCTGGTTTACTAAGGATTTACTCACTATGAAGAAAAATGTAAATGCCTTGAGCATCTATGGTGTAAATCCTATGAGCTGACCTGTAAATTAGATTGTCTAGCAGTGCTACACGCCTACCATCATTCAATTAGGCAGTCTCGCAGAGAATTTTTCGCAATGAATATCCAGATGACCACCGATCCCTCTAGAGAGATATCTTTCTACAGTTAAGTTGCTAATCTCACTTTTTCAGTTTCTTCTGCCATTTCACCTTTGGATGAGAGATGCAATGACTTGGCTCTCTTTTTTTCTCAAAAAGTAGCTAACAGCTATGCTTCATTTGCGGCAGAAGCAAGAAGCTCTCCATGTTTGAGTTCTCTGCTCATTAAATCTGATGATACCTCTGAGCTTGTTAAAATTGATGCTATTGAGCTGGCCAATATGGCCTCTTTATGCTCTTCAGCTAAATCTGACTACCCCCTGGACCATGTGTTTCCCTTTTATTTTGGAGCTGGGTTCCACAGTAATTTATCAAGTTTTTTCGACCTTTTGAATTGCTCTTTAGGCACTGGCTCTGTACCCCAGAGTTGGAAACATGCAATGGCAGTCACTTAATTTTTTATTTTTTATTTGCCTATATTTATCTTTTCAACAAAAATGCAACAGGTGAACAGCGTTGAACAGCACATATTGGTGGATACTACAGCAGAGTCACATAATTAGAGTAGGACCTCTCAATTTATAATATAACAAAGCATTAGGAATCAAGGAGCCTGACTATACTCATTACAGTGCCCCCTCTGCCGTATTTTCACTCATTCCTGACTCATTCTGATCACTTTCATTTGAGTCAGCTGTTAAAAATGCGTTACAAAGCTCCCTCCACTTTCTAAGATCCTCTTCTAGCTTGTCATTCCTTCGACTGTTTTTTGTATGGACTTCCTCCACCAGCAACCATTCATGCACCTCCCTCAGCCACACTTCGAACTCAGGGGTACGCTTGCCCATCCACGCTATGGCAACCCTATGCCTCGCTAATACTATCTGCAGCTGTATGAGTTTGTAAGCTATCTTGTGTAGTTTGGGTTTTCGAACGTGTCCCAGCAAGCAGTGCAGCAGTGACACCTCCACACTGAGGCCCGTGCCCCTCCACACTCTCTCCACCACCTGATCCAGAATTGACTTACCCCGGTACATCCCCACGCTAAGTGAATGAAGTCTGCCCCCGTTTCTCCGCACCTAGGGCACGTATCCGGGTCGGTCTGGCGCTTTGCGGTGCATCTTCACTGGGGTCATGAATGTGCGGTGTAAGTAGTTGTAGTGTATTAGTTTGAAGCGTGCATTGCATGATACCAAGTGAGGGAGTGCACTTATTTTTTTTCCAATTCTTTTCCCTTAAGGGCTCAGTCAGGTCTACGACCAAGGTTGCATGTGCATGAGGAGGGAGGCCCGTGGAGTCCTCCCTCACTGCCTTATAAAGGAGAGAGACAAGTCTGCGTCCAGCACCACATGTGAGCATTATATCCAGTGTTTGTGTCATTTGTGGGATGGCGGGATACACTGGCCAAGTTGCTTTAAACAGGTCCCATAGTCCAACATAATGGAGATAGTGCCCCTGGCCCCACCCCCCGGCCAAAGTCCTCGCAGGCCTCTTTGTAGGAGATGAATGTCTTGCCTGGGAATAAGTCGGCCATCTGCTCACAACCTCCTTCCCTCCATGCCTGGAAGGACATATTGCCCATCTTTCTTTGCACCGGGGCAAGTATCCATACTGTAAGTTCACGATGAAATGGAGCACGTCTCAAGATACGCTCCCCGAACTCTGCCAGGTGCTTGCGGTCTGCCTGACTACATGCGGCATGTCATCAGGGACACCCAGACCCTCCATCAGCGCTGTCGGGAGTCTAGCCGGCAGGACACATCCCTTCAGCAGCCTCTTCTCCCAGTTGTCCCACTCATCCAGCCACCGGGTCGCATGTTGTAAGTGAGTCACATAATAGTAAAGATCCATTCTAGGGGCCTCAAGTCCTCCCTCCTCATACTGCCGGTTCAGAGTGGCCAGAGCCACCCTGCTGCGCTGGCAGGCCCAATAGAGGGACACCAGTATAGAATTCAACTGCCTAAATACACGTACGGGGATAGGGCACAAGAATTTGGGAACATATATAAGCAACGCAGCAGTTTGTTCCAGAAGGTCACCGACCTCCTCAACGTATTGACCGTCCTGTGTACATTAAGGTGCAATATTTGAGAGTCCATATGCGCCACCTGAACCCCCAAGTATCAAAAACATCCCGTCTCCTAGTGCAACCCAAGAGTAGGAAATCGCTCCATGGGTATGGCAGCCAGGTGGGCCAGTGGGAAGATCAATGATTTACATCTATTAAGACACAGTCCCAAGTAGGTACCGAAGTCCTCGATGAGCTGCAGCTGCCTTGGCATTGCCTCACGAGGTGAGGGGACATAGAAAAGAGCGTCATAGGCATATAAAGATATCACTTGAAGCAAACCTCCTATCCGGATGCCCCACTGCTCGAGATCCCTTCGCGCCCATATCGGCAATGGCTCGACGGCCAGTGCGAAGAGAACCGGCAAGAGCGGGCAACCTTGGCGTGTGCCCCACTCCAGCATCCACCCCTCAGAATGACTCTGGCCCACGTGGACCCGGGCCCATGGCACAGTGAAAAGGAGTTTTGCCCATCGTCGACATCGCAGCCCGAACCCCGCCACCCTCAGTACCTCCTGTAGGTACCCCCAGTCAACTGTATCAAAAGCTTTTTGAAGATCTATAGATACCAGGGCCAGCTCCTCATCTCTGTGTTGTACCTCGTGCAGGGCATGGGTTAGCCACCGTATGTTCATACCAGTATTGCGAACGGGTATAAACCCGCATTGGTCCTCATTGATCAAGTGGGGCATGTACGTAGGCAACTGTTGCACCAAAACGTTACACAATATTTTGATATCCGAGTTAATCATGGTGAGAATTGGTTCCAAATTTCCATAAAGCCAGAATTAGAGGGAGCTCTTTCAGTTACTTGGCTCCTAAGATCTGGAACACTCTGCCTTTAAAAGTCCATCGGTACCATCTGAAGCTTCCTTTAGGAAACAATAAAAAATATGGATTTTCAACTTATATCATTAATCTTCCGTATGAGCAGCTTCACCTGGAGTGGAATCCTAGCTCTGGGACACATCAATAAAGTAGCCATGCACTCTATAAATCTACTCTAGCTTCAATATTATTGTTGTAAGTATTTTAGTTTACATTGAAATGTTGGGTATAAGGCAGATACCTGCCTTGTTCCGTATAGAAGCAGTCATTCTTGTCAAAGGTAGATCCTAATGAAGAAGCATGAAAGCGTCAAAATGCCCTGACATAATGGTGAGTTCTGATCTCTGGAACTTTTAGATGAATTGTAGCTGCCACGCAAGGAAACACTATTGACGGGCAGCATCTTAACAGTACATTCCACACCTGTGCCACCACCTGCTTAATTCCCCCTCATTCTACAGGGAGGAGCTTGGAAGTTTAAACTGGGCATAGGGGTTTATTCACACCTCCTTCTGTTAGGTGACCGGCAGGATGGGGCCAGGAGAATTACCTCCAGTGGTGTCTTCAGCTAGTCCTATTTTTGAGTTGTTGTTGCAGGGGGATCCAACAGTTTGGACATTCAAAATTAACCAAAAATGGGTGCTCTGATAAGGGGGCTACTGGCGTAGCAATCACTCCAAAAGTGCCCAGAAGAGGGGGGGCCTGTGACAATACCTCTACAATCATTCCATAGGACTCTGGTGAAAGTGCTGGTACCACTGAATTGCCCGGATAAATTGCAAACCTGAGCAGCTGCAGGGCTGGCCTGTGGTTCCTTAGTCTTCTCTGGGAGCTATGCAGTTGTATGTTGCCTTGTTGCTTGCTGGTTAATCTTCTTGGGAAATCATGAGAAGGTTCCTAAGTAGTAATTTAATGCACTGGGTGAAAAGAGAAAATTGAGCAGTGGCAAAAACTTTGTAACGCTGATAATAATTACAAAGAAGTTTTAATTAAGCTATAGAATGTGGAAATTATGTGGATATTCACAAGTAATTCCTGGCAAAGCCAACTTACATCCTTTGGATGACGGCAAATTTAGTATAATTTAATTGTTTGATAGTAGTACAGTGCCTAGAAAAGGTGTTATTGTTAATGTGCTCCAGTGAGGAGGGACCGGATGCCTTGGCTCTCTCTGAAATTCACATTCAGGAAGTCATTCCAAAATATTCATGGGTGCTATCATTACAACAGAGACAAACATATGAAAAATATAAACTCTGGCTATCACCTTACATGTTTAAATATACTGACATGATAAACCATAGTATAATCCATGATTCTTTCCAAAACAAACAACTTGTCACAAAAGGGGCACACAATGCTGTGGGAACAAAATACAGGTGACAAAATACAGCATTGTGTGGTGGGGGTGGGCCCTAGAACGCGCGTCGCCATAGTGCTGACACAACTACCCAACTTTTTGAGTCTAATGGCTCTTGTGAGAGAAAACGACTTCTCATGGTTATCATGGGCCAACGTTGATACCACTGATAACTCATTTCAATTGCCCAAGAGTTATTTTTTAATATCCACCTGATTCTCCCAGAGCATCTTTTTCAAAACTGCAAATATTCACTATTTAGCTTATGTATGCCTTTCCTACAAGATTCACTACAATGTTCTCAACATTGCCCCGCTCTCCTATTTCAGATAGGCTATTTCTGCTTCTCTATTCCAACATTTTATATTGGTTGGTGTTATGCCGGTGAGGTAAAGGTGCTTAGAATACGAGAAGAGTCTGATACCCTTAACCCTTTTCAAACATAGTTTATCATACTCTTGATATCTATACAGAACTCATCTATCACTGCTGTCTTCTTCCACATAATATGTAACCTCATATGAAGGTCACTACAATAAGCTTTATTTTACTCCAGGTACTGCTACCCACTAAAACGGAATAGAATGAAAAGATGAATTCTACATTGTGTGCCCATCAGCTGCTTCTCTTATGTGCTATGATGACAGCTACATGTAAATAGCTATCTCATTACTTGTTATAATTGGATAATAATGTCATTATCTGACATTGATGGGGACATGCTCTTCTCAATTAAAATAATTCTTACTCTACCTAGTGCATGATCCTAGGATGCAACATGTGCCAGGATAAGCCACTATTCAAAGGCGATACATAAAGCAATCCAGTAGGGGAAAGGGAAGTCTGGGAATAGTCTGAAAGTCAAACGGGGTGAGCCTATACCAGCCCATTAAAAGGAAGGCCTTTCTATTACTAAGTTTGGGCTAATCAGAGTTTGTCATCTCCGATCACCATGACTGAGCAATGGGTAGAGCTGCTTCTTTGTCTGGATGTCTTAGAGTATGAAATAAAATGGCTATAATTTAAGAATTGAGGAGTAAATCACTGCGCAGTATCTAATTCAACGTTAATATTGTAAACACGATAGCATACACTATCTGTGCATTCTTTTTTATTTTTTTAACATTATATGGATGATTTTAGTACAAAAATTGTAAAGGTTTTAATTAACTATATACAATAAATTTACTTACTTACTTACTTACTTTGTCTGGATGTGTCTGGCTTTTCAACAGAGCTGCAAGAAAGCTTTGCTGCATAGTATGTCCAGTAGCATGCACCACAGATATATATATAACAGTGCTGGGGAATCTGTTAAAACTGGGTGCAGGTACGGTAACAACATCCTGTGGGAAGAGGTACATAAGCTTCCTCTCAGTGTTGGTCCGACAGAAGTAATCTGTGCCTCCCTAAGAGGAGCTAGGAAATCAACATTAGATGTACAGCATCACCAGAGAGCTACAAAGCCACACACATTTAGAGAATGTACATTTGCAGTTCAGAGGACTCCATACATGGACAGAGAAATAGTTTTACTGGCTTCTCTGTTGAACTGTAGTGGTGGACCCTGATGTGTAGGAAGGAAAACCATTCTTGCTTTGAAAATGAGCCAGGGCCTACCATGGAGACTAAGTGAGTAAAAACACCTACATGTGCACCCAAAAAGGATCTGGATCCCTCTGGTTCCTCATGTAGCCCCAACCCTGTTGTCCTGAAAAATTACTGTGTGACCTACATTTTGTGCCTCTCTCATGGAAACATTGGATCAGGCAAACATGAATTCCTGGAAGCCTTTAAACACTCTATGGAGGGCTACCGGAGATCGCTGACTGTGGCTGCGACTTCTCTTTGCTATATAACATATTTGGATGTAACTTGGTACCTTACCGGATGTCTTTCACTCGATGTAGGTATCCAGCAGTTTTCTGCAAGAACTATTTTTCTAAAATTACTTTGACCTTTGCCTTTAGGGGTCTTGGATCTTCATTTGAAACATCCTGTCCTGAGATGGTCTCAGAGATTCCTCTTGGCCGAGACCGAACCATCAACACTTTAACCCATTTCCTTTTAGTTTTTTTAAGATTCAATACTGGGGCAATTTTGTTTCTATGCCTAGGACATTCTCTAAATCATTTATTCCTAGGAATGGGCTATTGTACATTGATAGCTACAATACTCTAACTGCCTAGAATTTCCGTTTGGTCTGTTATCAATGTTGCTGAAGTATCTCCATATATTTGAACCCCAAATGTAGCCATTTTTTCTATGATTGAAAAATATAAGGGTATAATAGATACACCCAGTTGTATTGATTTATTTCTGCATTTTAGTAATCTAGAATATTATTTTTCTGTGAATTGGGTTCCTTATGTCATGATCAGACGTTCAAAAAATAACTAAAGATTTTATTTGATCATTTTTTTAAATATATCCCTTGTAGGCATCTTTACCTAATACTTATTTACCCAAGCCCAAATGGGTATACTGGGTTGCCCATTTTTTTTAATAACTTTCTAAAAGTGACATTTTCAAAATTGTAATAAAAAATCTGGCTTTACCATTAAAGAGGATTTTTCATTACAATTTCTAAAAACCAAACAGCAACTGGAAATATGGTCCCAATCAAAAGTTAGCTCTATTTAAATGCAATAAGGCAACCCAATGTTCTCCTATGGGACAGGTAGGCCCCACAGTAGTGAAAAAACGAGGACCTGTGAAACTTAAAAGTAATTGTCCAACCTTTTGATTATAATGAATCTTGCCCTGCACGCTACCAAGGGCCTACCTTAGAATTGACATACGTAATAAAAGGGGAGTTTAAGTCTCAGCAAAAGGGTTATGTTGAAAAGACGAATTGGCAGTTTAAAACTGCATTCAGGCCTAAGACATGTTTTAGAGTGCAACTTGACTGGGTGCCACAACATGTGCATTACATTAAGTGTTAGTTTCACATCGCACTATCAAATAATACAAAGAGTGGTCTGATAAAAAGATCCACTGAAAGAAATCTTTGTTTCGCGTTATAGTATATTTACTGTTTACGACTGTGGATCTAATGTATAGGTGACAGTTTTTATTAATGGCTATATATACACACACACACATATATATGTAGATATATATATATATATATATATATATATATATATATATATATATATATCCAAACGAAATTGCACCCAAAAAATGGAGATCCACACAGGTAGGTTTCTGTTCTCCCTTTATTATGCTTGGAACTGCAGTCTCAGAAGCAGGAACCAGACAGCCAGTATCACCTCGCCGACGCGTTTCAGGATAATTCCTTTCCTCATGGCGGTACAGTGAGCGTGTCTCGTCAATTCTGTATTCCTTCTTTTAAACACCACAGTGGGTTGACTGTGCAGTTCCGCTCCCAAAGACTGCCTTTTCATGTTTCAAGCACGGGTCCTACCTCCCATTTCAACGGAAACTGCCAATCATGTCTCTCTTGGTCCGCTGATATGCAGTGGGGCTCTCCAGCGGCTAGGGCCTGCAGTTCATAAATCCCAAAAAATTGCACCCAAAAAACGGAGATCCACACAGGTAGGTTTCTGTTCTCCCTTTATTATGCTTGGAACTGCAGTCTCAGAAGCAGGAACCAGACAGCCAGCAGTATCACCTCGCCGACGCATTTCAGGATAATTCCTTTCCTCATGGCGGTACTATACAAAGCAAGACTATTTTTCACCTGGCTATAAATGTTTATTCCCGCCCCAGTGGGCGTGACCTATAAGGAATTCTGGTTCTAGTAGTTCATCTTACCGCTAAAGTGAGCGTGTCTCGTCAATTCTGTATTCCTTTGTTTAAACACCACAGTGGGTTGACTGTGCAGTTCCGCTCCCAAAGACTGCCTTTTCATGTTTCAAGCACGGGTCCTACCTCCCATTTCAACGGAGACTGCCAATCATGTCTCTCTGGGTCCGCTGATATGCGGTGGGGCTCTCCAGCGGCTAGGGCCAGCCGCTCATAAATCCAAAGGACATTGCACCCAAAAAACGGAGATCCACACAGGTAGGTTTCTGTTCTCCCTTTATTATGCTTGGAACTGCAGTCTCAGAAGCAGGAACCAGACAGCCAGCAGTATCACCTCGCCGACGCGTTTCAGGATAATTCCTTTCCTAATGGCGGTACTACACAAAGCAAGGCTGTTTTTCACCTGGCTATAAATGTTTATTCCCGCCCCAGTGGGCGTGATCCATAAGGAATTCTGGTTCTAGTAGTTCATCTTACCGCTACAGTGAGCGTGTCTCGTCAATTCTCTATATATATATATCACAAAAATATCACAAACATTGGAAAGTGAGGAGAAGTGGGAAGCACACCACAAAGAAACCAGGGGCCTTCATTGCCCAAGGGGACGCAGAAGTTTTTAGGTGTCTCTATAAGTGTAATATAAATCTATGGTGTAAGGGGGTACTTTTTTAATATTAGCACACTCACTAGTAGCATCTAGTAGCATTTAATTTACAGGCCCTGGTTATATGGTATACCATTCTACAAGGGACTTAAAAGCAAATTAAATATGCCAATCAGGTGTAAGCCAACCAAAACATGTTTAGGGGAGTGAGCACAAGCACTTTAGCACTGGTCAGCAGTGGTAAAGTGCACAGAGTCCTAAGGCCAACAGAAATTAATTTCAGCACAAAAAAGGAGATAAGTTGGCAAAATGTTTGGGGGAAGGCCACCCTAAGGCTGACAGGTTTAACAGCAAAGAAGGACCAATAATGTTCAGATAATTACCTGATAAACACTGATACTGGTGTGTTTGCAACTGGATAAGACACAATATTGTTTTGGCTCACATTGCATGCATTTTATTGCATCATGAATACCAACTATGAATAACCCCAGCATTTTGTCTTGGCCCAGGATTCGACCTCTGGTGTTGCTGGTACTACATTATTGAAGCAACATGTGGTCTCCTAATCAATTGAATAATTGGACCTTTGGTATGCCAATTACCATTATCACAGAGGATTTGCACAGAAAATGTGGCTAAACCTCCTCTTGAGTATTCACTAATCAGAGAATGATTTAATCATTTAGTTTTCCTTGCATGATCTACTCTTAAAGAAGGACTGTCTGGATTGTATGAAAACAAAACACATACTTGCTTGCAACAAGGAAAAGGACAGGGGAGACTGAGTTTCTGTTCTGGATCTCTGAGTCTAAAAATTGGCTGCAAGGACTAAAGAGCCTTTTGCTACATCTACATGGCCATAGGAGTCCAGGTCCTGTCAGTGAAGACTACTTGTCTCATCTCAAACTTATTTCATGTGTCGGCAGAGTCCATAACATTCTGGAATCCAAAGGAGCTGTGAGATATGTAAAAAACTTCACAGTTAGGTACTTCATAGTAAGAACATTTTGCTGTAAGCCACAAGTAGAGCATTTACTTTTTAAAAGATACATTCCCAAAATAAAGCTGTTTGGCATTTGTGTTTGGCTGTATTCGCGGCCCGGATGGCCTCTCCTATCGGCGGGCAATACGAAAATACCCACTGGTTTCGGCGCAGGACATCTCCTCTGGTGTATGAGGACCAGTGTCGCCGGTTGCCCCCATCTTTACATCCAGTAAGAGGGGATTCTGCCCACAACAGATCTGAGGAGCCTCGACTCGTGTCCCCTTCTCTTGCGGCACGGGCCCCTACGGATACCAGTTCGGCCCTTCTTCATCAGACTCCCATGCTGATTCCAGGGAGCCCTGCTCCCCTGCATCCTCAGGTGCACATTCTTGCTTCTTGGCCTGTCATTTTGAAATGGGCCTCTGTTCAGGTACACCAGGTGCCCCACTTCTCCTGTTCATCTCCATTTCTGCGCCCTGAAGAAGGTGTGACCCATCCCGGGTCAGTCACCGAAATGCGCGTCGGCGCGGCTGTCCCCTGATCTACACGACTCCATCTCTTACCACCTGATATATGCTCACCCCTGAGGCTAACCTGTAGCTTCAAGAGTATCATTCAACAATTGGTCACCGACTAGACATATCCATTCTGTGACTGCATCATATTAAGCAACAACTATAAAGCACTGCATGTTGAGATGTATACTAAATACCATCTATTACCTTTCTAAGAGATTATTTATGGAGTTAGTGGAATGCCATTGAACTATTTGTTGTGTGAATGAGTCAGCATGATATTGTGGTATTCATGTGAGGATTTAGTATGTGTCTGTGTTGCGCCTGGGTACTGTTTTCACTTATATCATCTCTGATGCATAGGATGTGGTTTTTATTGTAATATTTATTAAATGTTGTCCTAATGAAATTTTTGATACTTGAAGATATCTGATAATTGAAAAATGTTGAATAAAATGAATACTATTGCCATATAATCAAGGTTTCTCTCCCGTCATGTGTATAAGATTGTCTATCTCCACACAGGTCCCCGGTTTCTCTGCTCCCAGGGGTCTGGATTGACAGTTCCCGTGTTTTTTTATCTCCGACATATTGCGGATCTACTAAACAATTCAGGCAGCTGGTTTTTGTTTTGACTTGACTTACGGCATTTGTGTTATGTCAGTTCCAAAGGTAAATGCACTGCTGCCTTCAGGCAGAATTGTTTTTAAAGAAAGACCTGGTTACTCGAACTGAAAAATGATTATTAAGATCCAAGTACACCCGGCACATTTTTTATATAACCTTTAATCTATGTAGTTTATTTCTTTTAAATTTAGCTTAGTACATTCATATATTATTTAACCAATTTGCTTTATGACTTTTATGTTTCTCATGGTTTTACAAGTAGTGTTAGTTTCCTCATCTGTTGCACATGTACTACATATATATCTCTCAGGAAAGTATTTCGGATTGAGTAATCTACCAAGAGTGAGCCAGGCATTCCTCAAAGAAATCTCATTATTTAATAAAAGCCTAAATGTACAGTCTATGTAGGGTAGAGCTCAAGGACTATGAACTAGTTGTAAGGATCACTCAGGAAATGTTGAATTTGGCTCAATGTTATTTCTGAACTAACCCGAAATTCAGTATTTCAGCACTCTATTGTAAGAAAAGCATCCAAGTTATGTTGAAAACGGAATCGAATAAAAATATCAATGTTGAAAACCATAACATAAACAGTTTCTATACATTCCTCCTCAATAAACACTAAAGTTAAAAGTTGCTATTGGTAAGGTTACACATAATGTGTGCTAAAGTGGGAATAACAGGGTTGATTTGGTATTTTTGCTTCCACTTGCTGACGCTTTAAAAATTGCAGTCAAATGAATGCATTGGGATATTCGTGCCTGGTCAGTCAACTGTGTTCAAGCTACGTTCCACACAGCAGTCAATGGTCATGTGCTATTGTGTTATAATGTGATGTTAGTTGTAATGCATCTTCTCCATAGATTCCTTGTTTCCTGCTGCTCAGCCAGTGTGTGATGCCATGGAATGTTGATGAGTGTCTGTAAGAATGTCAGTTAGAGAGAGTGGGCTGAGCAGTGAGGATCCTGCTCTTGGTGGGGTATTTACCATTTAACTTGTAAACTATAACCTAAGCATAACTTCAATAAAACTACAAATTGTAACCCACGTGAACTGGCTACCTGACTCCTGTCTACCAAGAGGCTATCTTTCAATTATAACACTGGCGACGACTTTAAACTGAACCTTCAAGTAAGGAAACTCGTGAAACAAAGGAGTGAAGGAACATTGAAGGCACTGGAGAAGAAAAGAGACACAAGAAGAACAATAGTAGATGCCCTGAATCCCTGCAGTGTCTTAACCCATCAGACAGCCTGCAGACTGAGAGGGTGATCTACTTAGCTGTTCACAGATGAACACAGAATGCAGCATTGTGGGTAGAATGGTGAACTGGTGAAATCTGAAGTGCAGATGTTAACAATGTTGATCATCTAACCAGAGTCTACCAGTGCCACGAGTTGAACCGGAATCACATACTGAATGGCATCTGTTAGACAGGAGAATGCTGACAGGCGGCCAATGTATTTGGAAGTCAAACATGATTAGCACTGATTCTATGCTGAGACAACTTAAATTCGGTGGTGCACGGAGAAAAAAAGGTACTGTGTTTCATTTTCCGCTTTTGTTGGGGGGCCCTACCACGTGAAACTGAAGTGCGTGTTTTTGTAGTGGTGCCGTTATGAGGAGGAGCATGACATTTAAAACGACATGTGATGACCTGCATGAGGAATTACTGCAGGCATGGACTGAAGGGTGAGAGCCCAAAATTGTAATGCCTGGCATGAGCGCTGAGTCGTTAGCAGCGCCTGGATAAGCTGAAGTGTTTGCTTTTGAGGTTGTGCTGCTATCAGGAGGAGCATGCTGGTGCTGTCAGCCAGACGTGCATAGGTGTCAGAGACTAGTATTGAGCCTCTGTGAAGCGTGTGCAGACATAAGTGCGTGTTGTGTTCCGAATGTGCTAGTAGTTGTGAGCCGAATGTGCCAGCCTAGCAAAGAAGCTGACGGCTGCTGGTGCTGGTGCTGCTGAGCGAAGGAGTGTGATTTCTCAGCAGTGGCCTTGGACTATGCAGTTCTGCAACTCCATATCCGGGAAGATCAGGGGCACTGATTGGGCCTCAGGACTGTAGGAGTGCGGTCCTGAACAAACCTGCCATCGTTTCCCTGGTAACTTGTTGTTGTAGCAGGGGCGAGGGAGCAGTTACTTCTTGATGACACAGGATTAACCAGTAGCGCAACTCCCGTCTGTTGAGGAATGCTGGGATCAGTTTATGGCTGAACTGATCAGTGCATGTCAGTGAGTAACACCGTTTGGGAAGAAAAAAAAATAACTAATGAATCCTTACAGTGTGGCCCGTCTTGGAGAGGAGTGAAGTTCTTGCTTGCCACCCCAAAGGTTGAGGTAGAGAAGGGATATCCTCTTAGTGGGCTGAATACTGGAAGGGAGTATGATTATTTGGCAGCCATGATGAATTGAGGAGCATTAAGAATAGAGAAAGAATTTATACATGAGTTCATGCCGGTGCAGTGTAGTTTTGATGTTCGTTCGGGTGAGAGGTCGCTCACCAGAGTGGAGGATTTTATGTTATTACTAGTGGCTATTTTTTAATGCCATGTTGAATTTGTGGCAGAGAGTAGGGTTTAATTTGCTCCAGTTTGAGTAAAGTGTGTCAGGAAAATGCTGGTATATGAGTAGCATTCAATATATGTGTCAATGAGTTTCCTGGTCCTGCAAGGGTATGCAGTAGAAGGTGAGAGTGTGTAGTGTACCTGGACCTGCAATGGTATGCAGTAGAGGGTGAGAGTGTGTAGCGTCCCTAGTCTTGCGAGGGTGGGCAGTGGAAGGCACATTATATTGTAGTTATCCCTCGTCTTGCAAGGTATGCAGCAGAGGGTGAGTGTTGAGCTTCGTGGTCCTGCAAGGTATGCAGTAGAGGGTGACTGTTGAGTTCCCTGGTCCTGGAAGAGTATGCAGCAGAGGGTGAACAAGTTAACTCTGGTCCTGCAAGGTATGCAGTAGAGGGTGAGTGTTGAGTTACCTTGTCCTGGAAGAGTATGCAGGAGGGTGAAGAAGTTATCCCTGATCCTACAAGGTATGCAGTAGAGGGTGAGTTCCCTTGTCCTGGAAGAGTATGCAGGAGGGGTGAATAAGTTATCCCTGATCCTGCAAGGTATGCAGTAGAGGGTGAGTGTTGAGTTCACTGGTACTGCAAGAGTATGCAGTGGGGGTGAACATGTAGTGCTAGTCCCTATGCAGTATAGGCTGAGTGCCTTGATCCCTGGTCCTGCAAAAGTATGCAGTAGAGGGGGAGCGTGTTGTATGTTTACCAAAAAGTGTGTGCGGTAGAGGGCATGAGTATTTCCCTGGCCCTGCCATGTATTTACTTGGTTCTATCTTACGTTTCCTGTTGTATTTTTATTATTTTTCTATAAAGGAAGGCGATGTGTTATAGCATGATGTTAGTTGTAATGCATCTTTTCCATAGATTCTCTGTTCTCTGCTGCTCAGCCAATGTGTGATGTGTTGGAATGTTGATGAGTGCCTGTAAGAGTGTCAGCTAGAGAGAGTGGGCTGAGCAGTGAGGAATTTACCATGTAACTTGTAACCTAAGCTATAACTTTTTCAATAAACTTTTTCAATAAACCTACGACTTGTAACCTATGTGAACAGGCTAGCTGACTCCTGTCTAACAAGAGGGTATCTTTCAATTATAACATATTACATTCTTGACTAGTTAAAACTGTAGCTGCCACCTTTTGCCAGCTTTTTAAGGACCACCACAGCACAGAGTATTATTATGTAGGTCATCTTCGTCTATCCTTAAAGGACCCCTATACTTGCCCTCAACAGTCAATTTAGATCCCATCTGGAAACTTTGGAGTGGCAAGAGAACACCCAGATTTTGTTTCCATCCTGGAGAAAAAATGATCCGGAGACTATAATAACCCTGCCATTCAAGGACCATGCCTATGTGCCTACACCAATACCATGAAATAAAGGTATCTTGAAGAGAATAAAAACAGAACATATGATAAAAAAACAAGATTTCTGCGTTTATGCCTGAAGCATTGCAGACTCGTTGATACATGAGCAGATCGGTCCAAAAAGCGTTTTTTTAAATAAGTGTACCTTAATTAACAAATGAATTGAAGTGCTCTGGATAGTCTTAGGGAGAGGGTCAGAGTGCCGAGCAGAACATGTCCTCTTTGCTGCAGTTCTCCAATATCTGATTTCCCTGATTATGAGCTGTGATTTGCTATTAGTTGAATTGATATTATACTACGCAATTGGCAGAAAAAACTGAGATAAATGATTTACTATTGCATCTTCCATATGGTAGTGTTTTCCGAACCACATCATATGAACATCACGTGCTATGATTAAGCTCTTGCTGCTTGTGTTCATTGTTACAGCCAATTGCTTCTTTAGTATTAACTGACACTGTTTTCTTCTAAGATTTAGAAGTAATTTACATGGCATTTATTGTCATCTGCTTTTTAATATGTTGTGTGTTGCCTTGATACATTTTGATCTGTTTGTAAATGCGATGTTCACATTGGTTGGAATGTTATTTGTGCCAAACTGTTGTAAAGTTTTATCGTTGCCTATTCATTTATTATAGGTATTTATGAATACATTTAGAGAGCACAAACCCAATGCAACTGTTGCAGAGAAGTAGCAAATTCATAAAAGAACCCCAGTGACAACTTAACAGAGAGAAGAGTGGTACATCAATGGTTTGATTGATATTGCTTACAAAGATTAAACTTTGAAGACTAGCAGAAGGCTGTGACAGGGGTGAGGGTCTGGGTCCTTCGAGTAGGGAGTTGCAAACATTTAGTGAGTACCTGGAGAACATTTAGCTCTAGGTTTTCACTTGTTTGGTGATTCGCATATCCAGTGGCACACCAGACTTATTCTGATGTTCCAGACTCCTCCTCTTATGATTGTTTTTTTATAGAGGTAGCTAGGTCTGTTTTTATGGAGGCTGTAACTTGCTGGAGGTAGTCTGCCTTGTATGTGATGTATAGAGCTTACAATTCTGACTTCTGACTTCCACCTGACGTGAGGAGAGTTCCTGATTATGGTGGGTGAAGACATGGTCAAATTGCTTTGAACGTAATACTAGACTTGCTGTGGCAAGCAGGACTAGTTTGACTGGGGCTGTGAATTCTTTGTTGGGGCCTGTCAGGATTGCAAGGTTCAATGCAATATGTGCTAGGACTAAAGACTGCACCAGTTGGTAGACATTTGTGTTAGAATTTATTTTCCTGAGTTGGTGCAGTTGGAAGTTTGCAGTCTCTGTGATTTTGGTTTTGTGGTTCTCTGATTGACATCACTTATGAATTCTAAACATGTAGCTGAAATTACATAATTGGAGCTATTCCGAGAGGGATGCAGCTCCATTGGAATATCTAGGGGCCATTACTTGTGTAAAAGAGAAGAAATTCAGTTTTGTGTAAGAGTAGTTTTAGTTAGAGGGCAGACATTAAAATCTTGAGAATTGAAAGGAAGAATTTCGGTTTTTCAGTGTGTTCAGAGGAGGACAATTTTCAGTATAGAGTATCCCATCTGTATATTGGTGCATGGCCACACCATGCTCTCAAGCGACCCAAGCAAAAACAATTTCATGTACAGATAGAAGATCGTATGGGACATTGAAGAGCCTTGAGAGATGTTATAGCCCAGACCATCAGGATTTCTAAATTGCACTATTTTTTCACAAGTCTTCATGCTTCCCTTGCTTTAACGTTTAGGGACTGGGATACCCTGTTTTATATGATTTTATGCTTTTGCACTTTAGTGTGATAGAAGGCAGAGTTCAGAAGCCTTTTAGCACCTGAAAGATATTTGTCCATTAGGTCACTGTATGATGAATATTTGCTGGATTTGAGATCAATTTCTTGTAGGAGACAAATTAGTCTTTCCCTCATTAAGATACTAAGGGCCTCATTATGATGTCGGGCGGACTTGCGTCTGACCACAACAGTTGCGGAAAGGAACCCTCCGACCATAGGTCAGCGGTTCAGACCGCAGAATCAGGATGCAACCACCCATAGAGTGGTCAGAAACATCCATTCTACAATAGCAGCTTGTGCGGCAGGCGGAAAAGATCTGCAGCACAAGCTGCCATTGTAAAATGGATGTTTGTAAACATCCCTGCACCGTGTGGTAGGCACCAGGCGGTGCCTGCCACAAGGTGCAGGGATGTTTAGGGGGGCGCAATAGGTAAGCCCCAGGCCCCATAGTGGAGGGCCAGGGGGGAAAGGAGGCCCTGCTAGGGGCCCTCAAAGTCATTTTCCGACAGCCTTCCCATGTCGGAAAGGCCGACATGGAAAAGCTGTCAGAAAATGACATCATAATCCCGACGGCGGAGCCGAGGTTGACTCTGCCATCATTAAGAGATCATGAGCATTTCTGATGCTCCAACAGGCTCAAGGAGCCCGTCAGTACAGCAGCGGACGGTCCCTCCACCCGATGCCTCCGCCGGCCACATCGTAATGCGGCGAGCGGACTGCAGGAGCAGATGTCGAGCTGACCGCAAGCGACGGTCGGTCAGTTGCGGTCCGCCTGACATCATGATCAGGCCCTTAGGGTCTTCACTAGACTTTTTTTCTCCTCCTTTGAGGAAACCTTTTTTATGTATTATATTGCAGAGGCATGGAGGATCATGAAAAGACGTGTGGTCCTACCAGTTCGGTCCAATGAGCACAAATATTTTGTTAGAAATGGCTTCCATTGGAAGCCTTTATCATTTACACCAGATTCTAAATCTGGTAATTCACTGCTATGACATGGTAAGTTTATAATCAAACTCGTTGCCTCCTATTGCTATGTCATAAAGGCCTTCCATGCCAGGCTGACATGGCTCACTGAGTGATTGTTAGTGCTGGGCTGACTGTTTTGCCTGAAAGCAGAAAGCACAGCTACAGTAAAGAAGGCAGGGAAAAAAGGTGATGGGGGTTTGTTAAGGATGGCAGCTAAGGCATTCTTTTCACATTTGGGTCAGGAGAGAGAGAGACCATGGTATATATGGCTCTCCCATCACTCCTCTGCCCATGCAGCAGGTGTAAGCAGGGGCATCTCATTTTGGAGGCCGTACATAACATACAATTATAGGTGGCTAGACAGCACATTTCTGGGATGTTTTTGACCTCAGCGTCCTCAGTGAGATCATAACAATTCCAACCTTGCTCTTGTTGTCTTTTTGATGTCACTTTGAACCTCTCGGTTAAAACATCTCAGTCATGCACTATTACTCATACATAATTCTATATTTCGTTGCCTGTCCAAGAGTGGTTTGCTCAAACATTTTGATTCCTAGCCTTGCATCTGTTGTAGGGTTCACCTGTATTTGTGGCAGGAGCATTCTTGCTCTTCTTTGAGAAATTGTGTGTGTCATATATTTGTGACATATTTTCTGAAAAAAACATCTATGTAATGTTTTTTTTCCATTAATAACCTGTTTGATGATGATGATTTAAATGAATCAGAATTAAGCTCTCATCGAATATATTCGATTTTCTTATGAAGAGTCAGTGAGCCCTTGTGAAGTATGTGAAAAATTCAATTTGAAAACCAGTCTTTATACAAGTGATCACTCATCTCGTATAACCAAAATAGTACTGATTAGTCTGTCTTGGGTTGTAGGTATCCCCATCACGAGATTTTACATGATAAATCTCTTCTTGATGCCAGGAAAAAAAGCCCCATTTGTTATTTTCCCGTTCACTCTTAAAATGCGTTTAAACGTCATTAAAAACCTTTACATTCACAACGTAATTAGTTCATTAATGACAGTGGATACCAATTCACTGGAAAGTTTAACGTTGTTTTGCTGTAAATATTAATTCAATAAACATACCACTGCAGCCCTTTATTTGAAAACTTGGATACATCTGGGATTACAGCAATGTATGTGGGTACAATTTTAATTTACTGCTTTTCAATACATTAATTCACAAAGGTATGTTCGCATCTGTTTCAATGGGAGAAATGTTATTCAAGAACTCTGTAATACAAGCCAGATGCATGTTTTATTTGGGTTTTAGTGGAATGTGCGACTAAGATAGTGACAGACATAGATAATTAGATTTTTGTTTTCTCAACGTCCTTGGGGGAAATGACATCAGACGCAACCCGTATAAATAATGCAATCTTCATTTTATTTCTTCTATCCTTCCAGATACTTGGATTTAGAGAATGGTGCTTGAGGCAGAAAAGCTGGGAATGACTTCCCCTGAGATAAGGGCAGAAAAAAATGGAAAAACATACAGGGCCATATTATCAAGAACGGCGATAACATTATCGCCGCTTTAGCGGCAGGAAACTGCCGCTAAAGCGGCGATAAGGAGCTTGATAATATGCCCTATAGAATTCAATAGAAGCCCAGGTTTGATGTCCTTCACACCAGAACCTGGGCTTCTATTGGAATTCTATAGGGCATATTATCAAGTCCCTTATCGCCGCTTTAGCGGCAGTTTCCTGCCGCTAAAGCGGCGATAATGTTATCGCCGTTCTTGATAATATGGCCCACAGTATCACTAAAAAAGCGTGAATACCTTTCCATCGAAAGAGAAGCGAGCCTGAAAAGGGAGAAGGAGTTTATCGATGTAGAAATGTGGTTTAATTTACTTCTGATATGAAAAGGCCCGTTATACTCGCTGCACACGCACCATTGCCCTCTAATTTGGTGTTATATTTTGGAGCTAAATTATAGAAATGGTAAGATCCACTCAAATGAGAAACTGATGCCACTTGGGCAAATTACTGGCACCTTTTTGCATGGTGCACAAATTGGTACCACGGCTTCTATACCATGGGTCTAATAAAAGTGCTCACCCACTCAGTAACAGTTTACAGTGGGTGTTTTCAAGGGCACACTGAGGCAAGGAGACATGAAACTACACTCCAAAGAGGACTGGATGGAATCACCACATACTATCACATCCTACACAGTGCCCTACTCCCAGACACAATGACCACGTGCCATAGTATTTTTCCACCAACTAGCACATCATCTTATCCAAACTATGCATGTACCCCTGAACAGACAGATGGAAGACGTTAGGATGACATCCAACAGGCACGAAAAGCTGTCCTGGGGGATAAACTCAGGCCAAAAACTGTTGGCTGGATAGACTCTGGGCACATTCAGTCGGGATATTGGTGTCTATGCTCACCTGTACACCGATCCACGTGACAACCACAGAATAAATGTACTGATCCTCTGTGATGTACCCTGCACAATCACCTATGCAGCACCGGAATACCAGGCTCAGACCAACACTTGTCTGTATTTCCTGATTTCATAGGGAGTGCTGGCTGTGGATTTAATATGCCACAAACATGGAATACATGAATCTCAACCAAAAAAGAATCGAATCGCCCTATCAGCAAGTGAAAGTGTATGCCTTCAGGTGCATGTAATGACACCTCATAGGTTTTTCTAGGCAGAATGCACAATCGTTTACGGGCATGTGTAGGAGAATTCTTGGGATTCCGCAGCCACACTTCTGCTGCCTGCGTGCCTTCAGAAGGACACGTCAAAAGTTACCTGCATTTGCCTCTCAGATGTTTCAGGGAGCTCCAGTTTACATCAATTTTGCAGTATTCTGAAATATGACGTTTGAGAAAGAATTGGCTGAATTAGCAGTGCAAAGGGAGCATAACAGAGATAAGGGAAATAGAGAGCAGAAGTCTTCTTTGAAAGCCCATGCAACAAGCACGCTAGGCAAAACCTGTCCTAGCTTGCTCATATTCCAGTTCAGAGAGCACCTGGCTTTGCAGTTCAGGCTGGACTTTTCCCATTGGAGCAGGGTCAAGACTGATTTGCATACAGCTGAGTCCAAACTAAGGTGCCATGGTGTGCAAAATAACAATGGGTTGGGATGGGGCTCGAGCGATTGCCAGTGGCTAAGATTAATTCAAGCATTACATCTATCACCTTTTGATACTCTGACATTTTCTGGGTAGTCTGCAGATTACGAGGGCTGTTATCAGAGAAGGATAGTCTGCTATGACTCAACCATGCCCCCAAGGCTACATTGTAGTCACAGACTTCTTCATTGTGGGGTTTGTAAAAACATTTTTGCAGGGCTGATTTTGGTATCCTGTCTGGTCCTGGACTTAGATATGGGCCTAGGTCAAGCGAGGACTGAAGCAGGACAGATGCGTGAAGAAGAAGTTTTTAAGATGCACCTTCTGCAGGTTAGGCCCAGGGTGCAAAGGTCAGGGGGTGTGGTAATGGGTAAAAGGGTTTCTTTAACATGCACTCCGCGGAAACAAAGAAATGAGATCACCAATTCTTCTTTTCACTTGGTTACCCTCATTTCCTCCCTTCCAGTATTGATTCCCAGTGTCACAGCATAAGACCCAACACTTGTAGTGTCCTGTGACCTATGAGTTGTACCTGTAAGCAGGACATAATGGTTAAACTAAGCCATATTTGGGGGCCACATTGCTTCTGATTATCAATTTATCTTTTTCTGTCACATAGATTCCCAACCCTGAAATGACTGAACTGGCATGCCAGAGGCAGTGTGTCACAGCTGCCCATTTTGATCTGGCAAAAATACTTTGCTAGGGTTCTAGACAGCTTCGGTCACAAGCTAGTTATTATGCATCTGTTTTGCTTTAAGCATGCCATTGGCCGACATAAACTGTGTGTGGGTGATTGGTAGTTATTTTTGTCAATCAAATGAACCAAGGAAAAAAAGGTGAAAAAATGTGGAATGTACACTAGCTTTGCGCACTGGTATGTGAGATTTGCTTTAGCCCTCTTCCATCTCTTGAGCAGTTATCGCCACCATTTTATCTGTCTCCCCAGACCAAAACAAGGGAAGGATGATGAACAGTCAGTTGCACTGGTGCAGCATAGAGCTGAATGCCTGTGTTTTTGTGTTTACACTTACTAAGGTGCATTCATATAAATTTGGACTTTCTCCAAGTTAATGTGCGAACTGTAGTTAGCATAGCACAGAAGCAGAGTGGAAATCATGGTTCACTGTTTCTGATTTTGCTGTCTGCAGTTCATGCATTAACTCTAAGAAATTCTGAGCTAATTGCATGCACACTAGACAGTGCATACACATAAAGCAGTGACTTGGCGCTGCAAGTGAGCCAGTGGACTAGTTCACAACATGGCCAGACCTTCAACTTCAACATTATTCTGAGTATAGAGAGTCACTGTGAATTCACATCTGTCAACCATGCACACATTTCACAACAAGACTAGTAGAGACAGTTATTGGTAGGGAGAGAACAATGTTCCCTTTCCAGAGGTACCTTTGCAAAGTGGATTCATGCTTGGTGATTACTGCAGGACCGTTGTCCTCAACCAGTGATCCACAACTGGACACCCATGTGGGTGAGCTGTCCCTCTTTGTTGGGGAAATTTCTCCCTCCAATTTCAAGAATAGCATTATCCTTCTATCTCTTGGAGGGGTTACTGGTAAAATTTACCCCAAATAGACCTTAACTGGGGGGCAAAAAGCCCACTAGACTCCAGGGTCTGATATAAAAAAAGGGTAGTGGCGGCCCATTTTGCATCGGACCATGCACCCATCCAAAAAAAGCCCCAACAATGTCTCTGCCCCTCCGGGGACAGATTGGGAGGTTTACCCTCATCTGACCACACCAGGAGCCATGTGAAGACCACTTTGACTTCATATGGTATCAGTTATTCTCCATTCCTGTTGTCAGTGCTAGACTCAACCACTCATGTGGTGAATCGTTTTGGGAATAAGTGTGGGAAAGATGGGTGCCAGTAATTTTGTGGATCCCTGAAATTCTGGATCTTTCCCTTTCAGAAATATGAGGAAAATGCATGATTTTAGCCAAACTTTGCGCCTCATAGGGCATTCTTGGTAATACAATATAGTGGGATCCATACACATCACGTCACCCTAGACTTCCCCGTGTGTCTAGTTTTCAGACAAGTCTGAGTTTTGTAGTTTTCCCTAGGTAGTGCAAAGTACAGACCCAAATACAGCTGAGACTCACATTGCCAAAATGGGTTGAGTTTGATGACAAATACTTAACGACTCCACATTGTGTTTTCGGGATTTTCTGTTTGCAGGGGCTAGACTCATACACACAAGTGGGGAACCCTTTTTATTGCGAGAAATGTGGGGACACTGGGTGGTGAGAACTCTATGGATCCCTGCAGATTTCAGAACCTTTGCTCACAGATAATTGAGGAAAATTTGAGATTTTAGCAAGAGTTTCAGGTTTGCAAGGTATTCTGAATACGAAACTGTAGGTGGATCCATGCAGGTCACACCACTTTAAACTCCACTGGGTGTCTAGTTTTAGAAAATGACTGTGTTTAGCAAGTTTCCCGGGGTGGCAGCCAAGGCCAGGTCTAAATATGACTGCTACCCACATCTCAAAATGGGTCAATTTATTAAGGTGAGTGATGGACCTGACCCCTTTTGCAGGGTTATCCACAGACATTTTGCCTTCTTCTTACTATTTCTTCTGACCTGTTTTTTTTGTTTTAGGTCTCTGGGCACTTTGCCACTGCTAACCAGTGCTAAATTCTGTGTAAATTGTATTGGTGATTGGTTTATCCATGATTGTCATATTTGATTTATTAGTAAGTCCCTAGTAAAGTGCACCAGGTGTGCCCAGGGCCTGTAAATCAAATGCTAGTAGTGTGTCTGCAGCACTGATTGTGCCACCCATATGACTAGCCCTGTAAACATGTCTCAGACCTGCCACTAAAGTGTCTGTGTGTGTAGTTTTAAACTGCCATTTCGACCAGGCAATTGCACCTACTTGCCAGGCCTAAACCTTCCCTTTTACTACAGGTAAGTCACCCCTAAGGTAGGCTGAAGGCAGCCCCATGGGCAGGGTGCAGTGTATTTAAAAGGTAGGCCATGTGCCGGTGTGTTTTACATGTCCTAATAGCGAAACACTGCTAATTTAGTTTTTCAAAATTGCAAGTACTATCTCTCCCATAGGGTAACATGGAGATTATAAAATATCTTTTAAGGGTAATTTCCCATTGGGAGCTGATACAGAGTTGGAGTTTGGGAGATATAAACTCACAATTTAAAGTACATCTTTTGGTGAAGTTGGTTTTTAAATTGAGTGTTTGAAAATGCCACTTTTTGAAAATGGGCATTTTCTTGCTTGACCATTCTGTGCCTCTGCCTGTCTGTAGAATCCACATCTGAGTTAGGATGACAGTTGGTGTCTTGTGCATTCACTCTAGACAGTCACACAAAGAGAGATGAGGTGTGCCTTGCGTAGCCTGGTGAGCCATCACCAGGCTGATGGGCCTTCCTGAGCTAGAGTGGTGGGAGGAGTTGTCACTAACACCTGAATAGGGTTCTGCCTGTCCTCACACAGCGCTGTCTCCACCATGCGTGTGTCTGGAGCAAGGTCAGGGAAAGGCAGGGTCTTGTCCACTACAAAGACTTTCCTTTGAAGTTTGCTACTTCAAAGCCAGAAAGGGGTATAAATATTGGACCTCTGACACTCAAATCAAAACACTTCACGACTGAGGACATTCACCAGAATGAAGATCTAGATGCTGTAGGAGGAAACTGCCACTCTGTCTGTTGCTTTGTTGTGCTGGCCTATTGCTTGCTTCTTCTGTCCTAGGAGTGAAAGGACTAGACTTTGCTTTCTGTATCCTGCTTTCCAAGGTTCTCCAAGGGCTTGTGGGTGCTTGCCTCTTGTTAAGAAGTGTCAGGGCCATCAAAGACTTCACCTACCAGTGCCTAGGCTCTTCTGCTGAGAGTTTTGACTTGCCAAGTGGTGTCAAATCCAGTTCCCGCTCCTTTGGAAGTAGAATCTGGTGAACTGAAGGAGAAAATCCATGCACCAACTTCCAGCGTCAGTTTTTATGAATGCATCACTATAAACTTTGATGCACCGCCACTGCCAGCACCGGAGCATGGTTCCCAATTGGCGCATTGACCACAGCTTCCACTGTAAGCCCCGGCTTTCTGTCGCAGCCTGTCAGAAGAACCGCCGCAGCATGAGTTTTGAGCACCGCATAACCGAAGTCTGTGTCACACCTCTCCAACTCAGATGCAGCACCTGCTTCATCGAGGTGAAATGGATGCAGCATGTCTGGATTTTTGACACATTGTCCCTGGGCACCGATTTCTTCATCGATGTTGCCCAGCAGTTAGGAACCAAGGCTGTGTGTCCGGAGATCGATGCATCACCTCCCCCGACAGTAAGGACCCAGTGCATCACCTTTTGTCCGTATCAGTAAGGAACCGATTTATCTCCTTCCCTGTCAGTAAGGAACCGACGCATCACCTCCCCTGGGAGTAAGGTATTGACGCATCTCTTTGCTTTTCCGGCGCCTCACCTACCCTGCGCCTGTTTTGTCTTTGTATTTTGATGCACCCAAGGTAATTTGTGCTGAAAGAAATGCACTCATTGATTTCTATGGACTGAACTTATTTAACCTGTGAAAAGTGATATCTTTACTTGCTTATGTTGAATGTTTGTTGTTTGGTCTTGTTTTATTCATATAAATATTGACTATTTTTCTAAACTGGTGTGGACTCATTTTGTAGTGTTATTACTGTGCTACTGTGTTTGTACAAATGCTTTCCACATTGCCTCTGAGATGAGCCTGACTGTTCATGCAAAGCAACCAAAAGTGTAGTCAGGGGTTATCTTAGCTGTGTGACTGTTAGACCTGGTACCATTGGCGTGGGTCTCCCTTCCATTTTTTCGCTATGCCTCCTCTGTTGTTGACCTATTTTTGCTGGTTTAGATGCTTTGGGCACTTTGCCACTGCTAATCAGTGCCAAAGTGCCAGTGCTCCCTATGATAAAATGATGTATGGATTAGTGACTCCATGATTGGCTTATTTGACTTACTGTCAGACCCTAGTATAGTGCACCGCGTGTGCCCAGGGCCTGTAAATCAAATGCTGCTGTGGACTTGCAGCACTGGTTGTGCCACCCACCGGAGCAGCTTGGAAAGCATGTCTCAGGCCTGCCATTGCAGAGCCTGTGTACAGTCTAGTACTGCCATGTTGACTTGGTAAGTGCACCCACTTACCAGTCCCCAAACCTTCCCTTTTCTGCATGTTAGTCACCCCTAAAGTAGGCCTGCGGGCATGGTGCATTGTATGTAAGAGGTAGGACATGCCCTGATGTGTGTGGCATGTCCTGATAGTGAATTACAGCCAATTTCGTTTTTCACTATTGCAAGGCTACCTGTCCCCATAGGCCAGAATGGGCAGTTTGATTATAACATCTTATAATCCTAACTGACCCAGGGAACATGGTAGAAAAACGAATTTAGTATGCCTGAACTCAGAATGATAAAATACATCTTTTAGTGAAGCTGGTTTTAAAATTCTGTGTTTGAAAATACCACTTTTAGAAAGTAGGTATTTTCTTGCCTAACCATCCAGCCTGCCTCTGCTAGCTTGTCTATTGTATGTCTGGGTTTGTGAGTGACAGGGGTTGGGGGACTCCAGGAGACAGGGTGAGTCAGCACTAGGCTGAATAGACCTATCTGCATGAGGAGTGGTGGGAGGAGTAGCACCTGGGCCTGAATAGGGCTGTGCCTGCCTTCCACAATGCTGGCTCCACCTCCTGTGGTGTGTCTGATGACCCTGGCCCACACTGACAAAGGAAGAAGTTGTGCACTGGCAGAATGCACCCAGAACTGGTTTGGACTAGGTACAGGACCCTCTGCCTTCAGAGGACAAAGGATTTGCTAGTATAAATATTGGGGCCCAGACCCCAAGACTTTAGATCACTTCTGGGAATCAAGACGAACCTTTGACAAGGAGAAGAACCAAGGAAACTGAAGGAGGAGACTGCCCCTGTGCTGTGCTGTTGGGGTTGGCCTGCAGTGGTTACTTTATTGCCAAGGAAAGGAGAAAAGGAACTTTGTGTGTACTTTTGCAATCTTGAAGAAGAATCTCCAAGGGCTTGAAGTGTGCTTGCCTCCTGCCTGAAGTCTCAGGGATACAAGACTTCACCACCAGCTCCCATGAATTCCCTTGCTGGGAATTCTGCCTGCAGAGAGGTGCCTACTGTTGTTTGGGCCCTCTGAGAAGACTGGGTGTCGCTGGGAGCGCGACGCAACGAGGAGAAGCATGTTGCCGCCGCAGCAGTTGCCGTCACATCGCCGAAGAAGCGTGCCGCCGCCGCCGCCGCAGCTGTTCGCCGTCGCATCACCGACGAAGCGTGTCGCATCACCGGAGAAGCGTGCCGCCGCCGCAGAGGTCGCCGTCGCATCACCGAAGAAGCATGTCGCAGGGCCTGTCGCGGCTCAGAAGTTACCGAGTTCGCCGCACGGCCGTCGGGCGTGCATGCATCGCATCCAACGTTGTTGCATCGCATCAAGACGCCATTTTGTCACATCGCACCGGATTGTCCCGTCGCATCGAGGCGCCATCTTGTCGCATCGTCACCGGGCCGCAGTAAGAAACGACGCATCAACTCCCCACACAGTAAGGAAGTGAGCCTCAACTCCCCTGCGCAGCAGTAAGGAACCAACGCATCCACTCCCCTGAGTGTAAGGAACAGCGCATCAACATCCCTGCGACCCTTTTGTTTGTTTGCGTGACGCATCTAAGGTACTTTGAGAGTAAAGTGTCGCATTTACCATCTACATTGAACTAAGCTATTTTCTACCATTTTAAAGTCTATTTTTGATTACAGTATTGTGGATTTTTGTCGTTTGGTCTTGTGTTAAGTCTAGTGAAGATTACTTATTTTTCTAAACTGGTGTGGTGTCCATTTGTGGTGTTTTCACTGTATTACTGTATGTGTTCACAAATGCTTTACACACTGCCTCTGAGATAAGCTTGCCTGCTCGTGCCAAGCTACCTAGGGGGTGAGCAGGGGTTATTTAGGAGTGTAGCCCCCTTACCCTGACTAGAAGCAAGGGTCCCTATTTGGACAAAGGTACATACCTCTGCCAACTAGAGACCCCCATTTCTAACATTGGTGATCAGCGGTGAGGATTTGGACTTGCATTTGTGACTCATATACAGTGATTGGTGTACACTACTAGTGACTGCAGACCATAACGCGACCACATACTTTTTGGTAGAATTTTCCTTGGAACTTCTTTTTGCTTTTTGAGAACTGCCAACTGTTTTTCACCATGAGCAAAGCAGCATCCATTGCATCTGTTGACATTGATTTTGAAGAAGATAGGATTGACACTTACACTGTACTGTGTCTTACCTTAAGTATGCTTGCAGGAAATGTAAAGTCTCTATGAAAGGCCTCACCAAGAAAGAGGAATACCAAAAGACACTGAAGGCCTGGGTAGAATCTAGGAATGCCACTGAGCATCCTGAAGAGCCTAGCAAGGAGGTAGAGAATTTAGACGGGCAGCTAGAGGGGCCAGTGGGCCTGGAGGAGAGGAAGGTGCCTTCCAGAGCAGGCAGCAGTGTCTCTTCAAAGGACCTGTCCCCAAGAGAGTTGGAGGACAGGGAGAGAGATAGAGTGCATAAGATGGAGCTGGCCAAGCTCAAAATAGGTGGGCAGATGGAGTTGGAGAATAAGAAGTTGGCCTTGGAGGAAAAAAGAATGCATTTGGAGCATGAGAGGATGTTGAGGGAATTGGAATTGAAAGCCAAGAGTTTAGAAATGTCTCCCTCTGGTGGCAGTGCACCATCTGTGCCTGTAGGAACAAGAGTGTTCATTCCCAAGGATGTCATTAAGGAATTTCATAAGAATGAAGATATTGAGCAATGGGTCAAAGCCTATGAGGTAGCTATGACCTCCCACCGGGTCCCTGAGAAGGATTGGGGAGCAGGGTTGTGGGGGCGGTTCCTCAGTGATGGGCGGCATCCCTTATTGGAATTGCCTTCTGAGGATCAGAATTCTTATGTGCAAATGAAGGAAGCCTTAATGACCAGGTATGGGTTGACCCCTGAGCTTTATAGACAAAGGTTTAGGAATTTTAAAAAACTGGAGTCTAGCACTTGGGTAGAATATGTGACTTTTTTTTGCAGAGCCATGGATGGTTGGGTGAAGGGTAGCAAAGTGAATGATTATCAGGGGCTCTATGATTTGTTTGCATGGGAGCACTTGTCTAGTAATTGTTTTCCAGAGCTACGTCAGCACCTTATTGATAGCAAGCTGACTAACCCTAGGAAGCTTGCTGAGGAGGCGGACCGCTGGGTGAGCACCCGGGTCCACATGGGTCATGTGGGAGACTCCGCCAAAGGTGGGCAGGGTCCCCAGCAGAAGAGTGGGGGGACAAGGGTAAACAGAGGGAGTTCCAGAAAGGGCCCCAAAGTAATCCCCAAGGGAACCAAGGGAAGGATTTCCACCCTCCCCCTGAGAAGAAGCCAGGGCCTCCGACAGGTAAACCTGTTCATAGGGGACCCAAAAGATGTTTTACATGTGGTGAGGTGGGCCACCGGTTCTTTGACCCCCAGTGCCCCCAGAAAGGCAAAACAGCACCCCCTGGTGCACCACCCCACAGATAGCTATTGTAGCCCTGGGGGAGGAGATGGGTGCCCAAGGTGGGTGGGGTCCCGCAGAGATGTCCCTAGTTTCTTTAGGAGACTGTGAGGTGGTCCCCAGGACCTAGCTGCCTGATAACACTAAAAAGTACAGGCAGTGGGTGACCATCAACGGCCATAGAGTAGAGGCCCTTAGAGACACCGGAGCCAGTGTGACAGCTGTCAGTTGTCGGCTGGTGTCTGAAGAGCAGGTCGTCCCCAATGTATTTTACCTGGTTGTTGCCGCTGACAACACAGAGAGCCACTGCAAGGTGGCTCAGGTTCCCTTTGAGTGGGGGCGGTCTCAGGTACTCTTCAAGTAGCTGTGAGGCCAGCCATGCCTGTTGACTGTCTGTTGGGTAACGATTTGGAGAGCTCCCCTTGGGCTAAGGTGGAGCGAAGTGCTCATTTGGAGATGTTGGGTCTGCCTGAGTTGGCGTGTGTGACAACTCGGTCCATGGCAGCCAGTAAGGGTGTTCAAGAGGACCTGGAGCCTGAAAGAGTGGCCCAGGTGCCTGCCTTTAAGAGAAGAGGCAGGGGGTGCGGGAAACCAGCCCCCACCGTTCCCACGGTCCAGGAGGAGGCACACCTTGAGGGGGAGGCCCTGGAACCTACAGGGGAACAGGTAGCTGAACTGGGGGACCTGCCTGAGCTGACCCATTGGCAGCAGGAAGGAGGACCCTCCAGGGAAGAGTTCTGTGAGGAGCAGAACAAGTGCCCTTCTCTTGTGGGTTTGCGGCAACAGGCTGCAAACCAGGCAGCAGGTGATCAGTCTGGATCACATTGGATCTACTGGGAGAATGGTCTCCTGTATAGCGAGCCTAAGGTTGCTGAGCCTGGGTCAGCCCATGTGCTGGTGGTTCCCCAGTGCTTCAGAGCCTTCCTACTGAGTTTGGCTCATGATGTACCGTTAGCAGGACATTTGGGGCAGGAGAAGACCTTTGAAAGGCTTGTCACCCACTTTTATTGGCCCCAAATGCGCAAGAGTTCAGACACTCATTGCAGGACATGTCAGACTTGCCAGGCAAGTGGAAAAAGTGGGAGGAAGCACAAGGCTCCCCTCCAGCCTTTCCCTGTGGTCAGCACCCCCTTTGAATGGGTGGGTATTGACATTGTGGGGCCACTGGACCCCAAGACAGCCATGGGCAACAGGTTCATCCTGGTCTTGGTGGACCATGCCACCCGGTACCCGAAAGCCATCCCTCTTCGGTTAGTGACGGCCCCCGTGGTGGGAAGTGCACTGATGGGGATTTTCTCCTGCGTGGGGTTCCCCAAGGAGGTGGTGTCTGACTGTGGTACAAACTTAATTTCCAAGTATATGAAGTCCCTGTGGCAGGAGTGCGGTGTAACGTACAAGTTCACCACTCCTTACCACCCCCAAGGTAATGGGCTGGTTGAGAGATTCAACCGGACCCTGAAGGGCATGATTATGGGTCTGGAAGAACCCATGAGGCGTAAGTGGGACGTCCTCTTGCCATGCCTTTTGTTTGCTTACCGTGAGGTGCCACAGAAGTCCTTAGGGTTCAGCCCCTTTGAACTGCTCTATGGTCACCCGGTAAGAGGACCTCTGAGTCTGGTGAAAGAATGTTGGGAGAAAGCTCCCAGTAAACCTCCCCAGGATGTATTTAGCTACATGCTGGCCTTTAGAAACCAGACTAGGTGATTCAGGCAACTCGGTGAGGTGAATCTGGAAGCCAGGCAGGAGGAGATGAAACGGTGGTATGATCAGAATGCCACTCTGATTGAGTTTCAGCCTGGGCAGAAAGTGTGGGTCATGGCTGCCGTGGAGCCTTGCGCGCTCCAGGATAAGTGGACCAGACCATTTGAGGTGGTGAAGCGCAAGAGTGAGGTCACCTACCTGGTGGACTTGCGATCTCCCAGGAACCCTTTGCGGGTCCTACATGTCAACCGCCTAAAGCCCCATTTTGAGAGGTCCGAAGTGGGCATGCTCCTAGCAACAGATGATGGAATGGAGGAGGAGACAGAACCTCTTCCTGACCTCCTGTCTGCAACAGAGCAAGATGGATCAGTGGAGGGTGTGAACCTCTCTAACTCCCTGACACCTGAGCAGCAGGAAGACTGTCGCCAACTGTTGGGACAGTTTCCTGACCTGTTTTCCCTGACTCCTAGTGTCACTGATTGGTGCGTCCATGATGTGGACACTGGGGACAGTCCTCCTGTGAAGCACAAGGCTTACAGAGTGACTGTCAGGGTGAGAGCTTGCATCAAGGAGGAGGTCGCCAAGATGTTTGCATTGGGGGTGATTGAGTCCTCTCACAGCCCTTGGGCCAGCCGAGTGGTCTTGGTCCCAAAGGCTGCTGCGCCTGGTGCCACGCCCGAACTCCGGTTTTGTGTGGACTACCGAGGACTCAATTCAGTCACCAGGACTGACGCACACCCCATCCCCAGAGCTGATGAGCTCATTGATCGGTAAGGGGCTGCCCGGTACCTCAGCACGTTTGACTTAACGTCTGGGTACTGGCAGATCGCCTTGACTGATGGGGCCAAAGAGAGGTCAGCATTCTCCACACCAGATGGGCACTACCAATTCCGGGTTATGCCCTTTGGGATGAAGAATGCCCCTGCCACCTTTCAGAGGTTGGTCAACCAGGTGTTGGTTGGACTGGAAGATTTCAGTGCCACCTACCTGGATGACATCACAGTGTTCAGCGCCAGTTGGGAAGAACATCTGCGCCACCTCTGGGAAGTGTTGATGGCGCTGCGGAGGGCAGGCCTCACGATCAAGGCGAGTAAGTGCCAGATCGGGCAGGGTTCCGTGGTGTACTTGGGACACCAGGTTGGGAACGGCCAAGTGGCGCCCCTACAGCCCAAGATTGATACCATTCTGGCTTGGGAACCCTCCAAGACCCAGACAGAGGTGAGAGCCTTTCTAGGACTCACCGGGTATTAAAGGAGATTTGTCAAGGGGTATGGCAGCATCGTTGCACCCTTGACAGAGCTGACTTCCAGGAAGCAGCCCAAGAGAGTGATTTGGACTGACACCTGTCAGAGAGCTTTTGACGCCTTGAAGACTGCCACGTGCACGGCCCCCGTGCTTCAGGCGCCCAACTTCTCAAAAGAATTTGTTGTTCAAACAGACGCTTCAGAGCATGGTGTAGGGGCTGTTCTGGCACAGTTAAATGAGGAGGGCATAGATCAACCTGTAGCCTTCATCAGTAGGAGGTTACTTCCACGGGAACAGAGGTGGAGTGCTATTGAGCGTGAGGCATTTGCTGTGGTTTGGGCGCTGAAGAAGTTGAGACCATACCTGTTTGGGACTCACTTCCGGGTTCAGACAGACCACAGGCCCCTCAGATGGTTGATGCAGATGAGGGGTGAGAATCCAAAGCTGTTGAGGTGGTCCATTTCCATACGGGGGATGGACTTTACGGTGGAACACCGCCCTGGTACAGAACACGCCAATGCTGATGGTCTGTCTAGATTTTTCCGCCTTAGTGATGAGAACTCCCAGTAGGTAGGGTAGTTCTCCCCACATTTCAGCTGGAGGGGACACGTGTTAGACCTGGTACCATTGACGTGGGTCTCCCTTCCATTTTATCGCTATGCCTCCTCTGTTGTTGACCTATTTTTGCTGGTTTAGATGCTTTGGGCACTTTGCCACTGCTAATCAGTGCCAAAGTGCAAGTGCTCCCTATGATAAAATGATGTATGGATTAGTGACTCCATGGTTGGCTTATTTGACTTACTGTCAGACCCTAGTATAGTGCACCGCGTGTGCCCAGGGCCTGTAAATCAAATGCTGCTGGTGGACTTGCAGCACTAGTTGTGCCACCCACCAGAGCAGCTTGGAAAGCGTGTCTCAGGCCTGCCATTGCAGAGCCTGTGTGCAGTCTAGTACTGCCATGTTGACTTGGTAAGTGCACCCACTTACCAGTCCCCAAACCTTCCCTTTTCTGCATGTTAGTCACCCCTAAAGTAGGCCTGCGGGCAAGGTGCATTGTATGTAAGAGGTAGGACATGCCCTGATGTGTGTGGCATGTCCTGATAGTGAATTACAGCCAATTTTGTTTTTCACTATTGCAAGGCTACCTGTCCCATAGGCCAGAATGGGCAGTTTGATTATAAAATTATATAATCCTAACTGACCCAGGGAACATGGTAGAAAAACGAATTTAGTATGCCTGAACTCAGAATGATAAAATACATCTTTTAGTGAAGTTGGTTTTAACATTCTGTGTTTGAAAATTCCATTTTTAGAAAGTAGGTATTTTCTTGACTAACCATCCAGCCTGCCTCTGCTAGCTTGTTTATTGTATGTCTGGGTTTGTGAGTGACAGGGGCTGGGGGACCCCAGGAGGCAGGGTGAGTCAGCACTAGGCTGAATAGACCTATCTGCATGAGGAGTGGTGGGAGGAGTAGCACCTGGGCCTGAATAGGGCTGTGCCTGTCTTCCACAATGCTGGCTCCACCTCCTGTGGTGTGTCTGATGACCCTGGCCCACACTGACAAAGGAAGAAGTTGTGCACTGGCAGAATGCACCCAGAACTGGTTTGGACTAGGTACAGGACCCTCTGCCTGTCAGAGGACAAAGGATTTGCTAGTATAAATATTGGGGCCCAGACCCCAAGACTTTAGATCACTTCTGGGAATCAAGATGAACCTTTGCCAAGGAGAAGAACCAAGGAAACTGAAGGAGGAGGCTGCCCCTGTGCTGTGCTGTTGGGGTTGGCCTGCAGTGGTTACTTTATTGCCAAGGAAAGGAGAAAAGGAACTTTGTGTGTACCTTTGCAATCTTGAAGAAGAATCTCCAAGGGCTTGAAGTGTGCTTGCCTCCTGCCTGAAGTCTCAGGGATACAAAACTTCACCACCAGCTCCCCTGAATTCCCTTGTTGGGAATTCTGCCTGCAGAGAGGTGCCTACTGTTGTTTGGGCCCTCTGAGAAGACTGCGTGTCGCTGGGAGCTGGAAGCGTGACGCAATGAGGAGAAGCTTGTCGCCCCCGCAGCAGTTGGCGTCGCATCGCCGAAGAAGCGTGCCGCCGCCGCAGCTGTTTGCCGTTGCAACACCGACGAAGGGTGTTGCATCACCGGAGAAGCGTGTCGCCGCCGTAGAGGTCGCCGTCGCATCACCGAAGAAGCGTGTCGCAGGGCCTGTCGCGGCTCAGAAGTTACCGAGTTCGCTGCACGGCCGTCGGGCGTGCACGCATCGCATTCAACGTTGTCGCATCGCATCAAGACGTCATTTTGTCGCATCGCACCGGATCGTCCCGTCGCATCGAGGCGCCATCTTGTCGATCGTCACCGGGCTGCAGAAAGAAACGACGCATCAACTCCCCACACAGTAAGGAAGCGAGCCTCAACTCCCCTGCGCAGCAGTAAGGAACCGACGCATCCACTCCCCTGAGTGTAAGGAAAGGCGCATCAACTTCCCTGCGACCCTTTTGTTTGTTTGCGTGACGCATCTAAGGTACTTTGAGAGTAAAGTGTCGCATTTACCATCTACATTGAACTAAGCTATTTTCTACCATTTTAAAGTCTATTTTTGATTACAGTATTGTGGATTTTTGTCGTTTGGTCTTGTATTAAGTCTAGTAAAGATTACTTATTTTTCTAAACTGGTGTGGTGTCCATTTGTGGTGTTTTCACTGTATTACTGTATGTGTTCACAAATGCTTTACACACTGCCTCTGAGATAAGCTTGCCTGCTCGTGCCAAGCTACCTAGGGGGTGAGCAGGGGTTATTTAGGAGTGTAGCCCCCTTACCCTGACTAGAAGCAAGGGTCCCTATTTGGACAAAGCTACCTACCTCTGCCAACTAGAGACCCCCATTTCTAACAGTGACTCTCTTACCCTGACTAGGGTGAGGGTCCCTAGTTGGATAGGCTGCTAACCACTTCCATCTACACACTCTATTCCTAACAGTGAGAATTTGTTGTGTCATTTGCAAACAAGAGCAACCCAAATGTCAATGTGAGACAGAGTAATCAACATGAAACATGCAACAGTGGTTCACACCAAACTCATTCACAGTATAATAACATATATAAAACAGCAAGATTACGGTCATTGGCATTATTCACCACAAATACAATATGCAGGTTCCAGTTACAAGAAATGGTTAATTCACAGCATAACCCACATGTCCAGGTTGGCATTGCAAAGGCATAAGTGCAAAGTGGCCTCCATGTGAGAAAACCACAACCACAAAAGACAGTAAATAAACAATGCAAAAGAAGGTTTCAAAGGTGTGTTGGTGTAAAATCTACTGTGAGTAAATTAGTCCATCAAAACAGGCCCATAGTTGCATGTGTACATGTGTATCATGGAATGGTAAGCAGTTTGCTTGTAGTATTTGTTGACATTTTGACCCTTAACAGAATTCAAGCGTCTAATCAGGACTAGGAAGTGCCTTGGTGACCTATAGGAATTCAAAACAGTAGGTGAGAGTGAAGGAGGCTGCTGAATGGGAATCCCTATTTATCTTTTTGGCTATCTCAGTACCTGCCAGTTCCCAAAGTTAAAAGGATATCTTTAGGCAAACTGTGGAATACAATATGCAGAGCTTGAACCAGGGTACCCACAGCAATGTGAAATAAATTTCTCATGGGTCAATAGACCTGTTAAAAAAAAAACAATGGTAAGAAAGAGGACCTAATCTCCGAAGATATGTGACAGAGAAAAAATATCCAGAGTGAGTCTTTCTGGTGAAGGAGCTGCAAAGTTAGCTCAGGGTACTTCTCTGCGAATTAATCGGCTAAGCCCACGCCCAAATATCGCTACTAAATACATGGCCAAAATGGTTTGATTTTGATGGCAAGAATTTGATATTTCCACAATATGTTTTGGGGTCTTTCTGTCATGGGCAATAGGCCCAGTCACACAAGTGTGGTACTCTTTTATTAGGAGAAGTGTAGGAATGCAGGTAGGTAGCAATTTCGTGTATCCATCCTGATTCTGGAACTTTCCCTTACAGGAATGTGAGGAAAATGCATGATTATAGCCGAAGTGTGAATTTTGCAGGACATTCTGGTAAAGAAAACCTAGTGGAGTCTATGCAGGTCACACCTTCGTGGACTAGCCTGGGATGTCTATTTTAAAGAAATATCTGGGTTTAGTAGGATTTCCTGGGAGGCAGCCAACATCACCAAAAAGAAACAATTTTGATGCAAAATGTGATATTTCCATGTTTCTCTGTCACAGCTGCTTGGCCCACCCACATACGTGGGGTACTATTTTTATCAGGAAAAGGGTGGGAACACCAAATGGTGGAGCATTTGTTATAATCAATTGAATTTGTCTCAATTTCTTGCTCCCAAATTTAAGTTGGTGTGCAAGAAAGAAGATATTTTGCAAAATGCTCTTTGAATCACATGATAGTGTAGCTATGGCCAAAATCAGAGATGTACAAGTCATCGCAATTCCTAAACTCATTATCTTGGCACACTTCACAAATTCTTTAGATATGTCACACCCAACTTTCATTGAAGAGATTTTAACATAGAAATTGTAGCTTAGTCGTTGGATCTGGGTATTGCTTGTTTTTGGACAACCAACAAACTCTATATATCCCTGTGACCACTTTTGCAGCAACTTTTTTCCCTTTTTTATTACATTTTTTTTATTTCAACAATTTGTTTCTTTGAGAAAACCACAAATGGTCTACATAAATTACCACTTACTGAATTCAGAATATTATCTAGTTTTCAGAAATGTATAGCTTTCTATTTTCGCCCATTTATTTTATACCTGTTTCCACCATAAACTTCAAGTAGATGAAAACCACAAAAATAGGACCACTCTACCTCTTCTTGAAAGCTGGATGATGGTAATCTTAGCACAGAAATCCTTTTGTTGGTGCTGTTTTGCACAGCACTGTTTTGCACTTTTTAAAGAATAACAATATTATTTCCATTTTGCTTTTTTACCATTTCATCCAGGGCAGTCTACAAACCATGTGTACATTTAGAATTCCCAACTTTTGGGGGAAAAAGGATGCAAATTGACTTGAATACCTTTTGTGGAGAAAAATAAATCCAAAGTCTTAAGCTCAAAGTGTCCCAAACATCAATAAAAGGGCTCAGCTGAGGGAGGAAAAGGCTCAGTAATTGAGTGGTTTAGTTGAATTGACTCATCATTGTGAAATAAATCAAACGAGAAAAGATGAGAAACAAAAAGTGAAACATATCATGAAAATTCAGAACACACTCCACATGCAATATTTACTGCACAATTGAATGGCAGCAGTATTAGACCATCTTTCAAACTTATGATTCTTCAAAACAGATACACAAAACCAATACAAGCTGCTCCTCTATCTGAACATCTGCTCACAATAGTCACTGATATTAAGACATATTGGCTTGAATTCCCGAGAGACACTGCTGTGGACAAGAATATACTTAAAACACGGTTGATAATGTCTGGCATTTCTGACCCACTGGAAGCAATAAAATTATTGTTAATGTATATCCATGCTCAACTCAGCAGAAAGCTTTTGGCTGCCCAACACATGGAGAGGATATGATCATCTTAGAGACAACACGATCAAGGGATGAAGTTAGTATTGATCTTTTTTCTCAAGTAATAACCAGAAATGCTGACAAAAAAAAAACAATTTTCAAAAGGAGCTGCAATCTGAGAATCACATATTGTGTATATGAAAGACATCACGATTTATTTGCCATAAACATTAAAGAAGTCCATTTTATAATCTATTGGAAATTTAATTTGATATGTCACAATGTTTTTTTCTTTAATGGATAAGGATGATAGTATATGTGTATTGGAACCTATACTTCAGAGCTATGCAGAAAAGTAAAGGTGAATAATTTGTATCATGTAATTGGTTAAAGGTTTTCTAACATAGTGTTGCTATTTTTAGTGAAGAGAATACTCTTTTTCTGCTGATCGTACACAGTTCAATGTCAAAACACCTGCTACATATGCAGCAAAAAAGGAGACACTGGAAACCATTTGAAATTGTTTGTGACTAGTTTATTAATTCACAATTACTGCAAGAAGAGCATAGAACTTGTAAATGTTATGCAGAAAGGTGTATGCAATTCACAAACAATCCTGGCATGTGTCTGTAATCCGTAACCCTTACTGTGGAGGAGTCTCCACAATCTGGAGATCCTGCATGCAGAAGAGTCATTTTCATGAAAAATATTTTTCTACTAAGTGGGTTATTCTTTCACCAGGTGTACTAATAACACCTTTGATTATTCAGCTGTAAGTTCAGAAGTGTCAATAGCTTTGGGAAATGCATTGCAAATGACTGTGAATGCCCAAAATGTTGTGACTCTATGGATCTTAACCTTATTTTCATAATATTTTCAGCCCATTCCTCTGGCTCCCCATGGAAATGCCCATATCTGTTTACACATGGGGATTCTATGAATGGCGAAGTTACACAAACTCAATGAAATCTACCATGCTGCAGTATCATGCCTGGTGCATAGTGAAGCAAGTCTATGTATCAAACGTGGATGTTATACCTTTTCCCATGTCTGTGGATAATTAATGGATGTACAATCGTTTAGTACCCATTTGAGGTGTACTACAGGGTTTTGCCCTCTGATCATTTTTGTTTCATACTTACAAGTACCATTTAATTCATTTACAAACTTCAGTTTCATATGTGAACTCATAATACTCTGATCTATATTGATTTGGCAGACAGAATGGTGAACATGGGAAACACCTCCCAGTGCCTTCATCACTGATTCTTCTGAAAAAATACATCTCCCTTGATGTGGTCAAGACAGATGGCATGATCATGGATGCTGCCAAATATGGATCTTTACTCTGGGGTTTTACCTGTTCAGACCCATTTGGGGTCTCAACAGTTGGGTCCCTTAATCACGATCTCCAAAAGTCAAATGCTGAGGTGTAATCTTTGACTCAGCCCTCAATTTCAAACACCAAGTAAATAAAATGCTTGAGATATAAACTTACATGTTTCATGCTTAGAAAAACAAAGCCACTTCTCCAAATACAATGTAAATGGCTTTATTGCTTCCATAGTAA
Organism: Calotriton arnoldi; assembly: GCA_963921515.1. NCBI lineage: Eukaryota > Metazoa > Chordata > Amphibia > Caudata > Salamandridae > Calotriton > Calotriton arnoldi. The sequence continues at coordinate 1,330,286 of CAWUFW010001167.1, forward strand.
ATTTACTGTAATGTTGTTTACACTGGCTTTGCTGTCAAAATAAGAAACGGAATCAAGTTCATGCAAAGCTAAACTGTACTGTCTGGAGTAAGAAAATAAATTATAAAGGAGCCATCTGGTGAATGATGTAAAAATGGGTCAAAAAAACCAAGCTGAAGTCATTAAAACATGAAATTTGCAGAATGTTTCTTGTTGCTGATTGTCAGAGATGTAAGACTGGTTAATTAATTATGTTTTTGTAAACAGAATGCCCCCCTTAAAACAAGCCCAAACCCCTTATTTTTATCCCAGAGGAGGCCAAGATTACATTTCAAATCATCTGAATTATTCACAATGCCAGACTTAAGCAGAGTCGCTGACAAGCTTTAGAACTGTGTACAAATCTATGGGTATGATTCACACAAAAGTGAAATTTAGATCTCTGTTTGAATGTACTTTAATGCTTTTTTGCAAATTGCTAATTGTTCTGCAAGTTCGCCTGGAAATCTATGATAGGCGCAGGTTTCCTGGTGTCCTAGTGAGAATTTCCTATGACATATTCCTCATGCTAAATCATAGGGGACACTGTTCCAAGATCAAGGTGCAGAATGTCACCCACTCAACAAAAAGAAAGATTGAGAGTAGAGTAGATGGTAAGAGGAAGAGGAAAGAGAGAGAGGCAGAGGTACATCCCCAGTATCAAGGATCCAATCCCGAAGGGGAGGGCCGAGTCTTGCCTCTTAGCTGCCCTCACACACCCCGAAGGATGTCATGCTTCATCATTGGGCTTTTGCTCCTCGTCGGGCCGGCGCTGCAATGCCCGACGGGTCCCCCGAAGGGTCACTTTCACAGAGATCTTTTAAGAGAAAAGCCGTCAGGTGAGTGCGGGTGTGTGGGGTGGATCCAGGAGAAGAAGTGGTGAAGTGCGTGCAGTGAAAGGTGTTCAAAAAATATAATAAAACTACCTAGGAGTATCCACAGGAAGAACCTTTAATCGCGTGGTACCCCTGGTAGACTAAAAAACCCGAAGGTTGGTGAGTTACTTTGAGGCATGAATGTGCCTGTGTAACTATTACACCTTGTAATAGCTACACGGGCACATTCATAGACGGTAGGTCATAGTTTTATTATATTTTTTGAACACCTTTCACTGCACGCACTTCACCACTTCTTCTCCTGGATCCACCCCACACACCCGCACTCACCTGACGGCTTTTCTCTTAAAGATCTCCGTGAAAGTGACCCTTTGGAGGACCCGTCGGGCATTGCAGCGCCGGCCCGACGAGAGCAAAGCCAATGATGAAGCATGACATCCTTCGGGGTGTGTGAGGGCAACTAAGAGGCAAGACTCGGCCCTCCCTTCGGGATTGGATCCTTGATACTGGGGATGTACCTCTGCCTCTCTCTTTCTCTTCCTCTTACCATCTACTCTACTCTCAATCTTTCTTTTTGTTGAGTGGGTGACATTCTGCACCTTGATCTTGGAACAGTGTCCCCTATGATTTAACGTGAATTTGAGGAGCACGGACACTGGACCTCAACAGGCTCCTGGTCCCCCCTCTCTCCTTTGTTGACTTAATATTCCTCATGCTTCCATTTGCACAGGGAATAATTGTATATAGCATACAACTACAAATTGGGGAATTGCAGCCAGCAGTGCAATGTACATTTTTTTCTTATTTTTCTCTACAGGAAAAAAATATTTCCTCGTTGTGAAATCTTTTCCATACTTCTTCTGCAAGTTTGGAGGTGATGTGTGGCCAATTCGTCCCTCTGAAGAGATTTACTCCAGCCCTTTGCTGTAGTAAAACATAATTTCCAGTTGCGGGAAGGTGTCAGATCAAAACTTGCAACTGGGGTTGTGAGTGCTCCCAAACGTACAAGACAGACTACACCTTTTTCTGCCCACTCTCCAGGTGGGAATATGTAGCAGTTACAATTAGGGAAGGTGAGCAGCCACTCGGGAAGTTCACCCACAGGTCTAACAACACAAAGGACTCATGCTGACTGGGGAGTAACTTAGAAGAGCCTCTCGATGGGATGAGGTGCCCCAAGCGGTACATGATGATCTGGGTCGTGCCCAGGCAATTCGGCCACAGCGCCTGATGCACATTGGTATGAGTCGCATCAGGCACTTTGAGTTTTCAAACATGATGAGTGGCAAATTCAGAACCTCCCAGGAAAGGAGGCACAGCAACCGGTGCACGTTGAGATCAGCAGCGCCCAGTGCAGGTAAGCGTGGTGGGGCGGGGCGGGGCGGGGGGATGTCGACAGACAACAGAAAAGGATTTATTTATTTAATTTTACCTATTCCGTCATCTGTTGACATCCCCCCTGCCCCACCCCACTGCGCTTACCTGCACCGGTTGCTGCTGGTTGAGATGGGTTTCATCAGGCAATTCTGGCCACAAACAGCGAAGAGATGCAATACCGAACCTCCTTAGAAATTACACAGTATGGGCCTGATTACAACTTTGGTGGTGTGGGAGCGGGACACCGCACCAGTGCCCCGCTCCCACACCACCAAAGTTGACCACCGCCCACCAGATTACAAGTAATTTCATGGTCTGGCTGGTGGGTGATGCAGCGGTTCTGCGGTGGTGCAGTTCAAAGGCTTATATGTGAGCCTTTGAACTGCAGCACGGAAAGACTGCCAAACCAAGTTCCTGCACAACATGTACTTTGCAGTCCATGCTGTGCAGGAACTGGGGTGCATGCACACAGGTGGGCACAATATGTGCCCCCTGCATGTATCCCCAGGCCCTGAGGCAACAGGGGGCTCTGTAGGCCCCCTTAGTTTCCTCACCGCCACCCTTTTCATGGCAGGCTCCATGAAAATGGTAGCAATGAGGAAAGTCTTAATATGCTTGGTGGTGCTGCAGTGGCACCACAAGCATATTGCGATCCTTAGACCGCCGAGGTATCACGGATCCCCGGCGGTTGCGGTGGTCCAATGGTAATACAACCACCGAACTCAGAATATAGCAGTCGGACCACTGGTGCGCACTGCCACCGCTGCGCCACCCATGTTTGGCAGTCCACACTCGGAATCGGGCCCTATGTCCAATGCACAATGATACAGATTGCTCCAGACTACCCCCTCCGAGGATCGCACCCTGTGACCCTGTGAATTGGGCAAAGCCTGCATTGAGCATGTAGTTGGCATGTTGCACGAGAGAGAGGCAGCACAATTAATGAAACAGACCACGTGGGGTCCCGCAATCAGTGAATCCAATCACCACCAACTAGACGCCTTTAAGTGTCAAGGGTCCCTGCAGTACGGGAACCACACTCATTAGATGCAGGCAAGATTTCTGGGGCTCCGCACTAGGCAATACGGTCTCCAGACAGAAGCCTTAATTCCATGCTCACCCCGCAATACCAGTTGGGATTCAGTAGCTGAGGTGGGCCCTTGAGAGGGCACCACTCTCTAGATTCACAGCTAGATGATGTAGATCCCTTGTGGAGATCTTTGATGTCCCTGAGATCTCCAGGAGAACAGGAGGTCCGCAGTCGGGCCCTTGGAGAGCACATTTCAGGGTGCCACAATTCAGCAGGCCCTCGGCCCAGGCCAGGCAGTATTTGGACAGTTATCCTCCATGTGTACAACAGAGTCCTCTGGCAATGTGCAGCATGCAGTCCGGGTTATCCGGTCCCACGTCCCCTCAAGAATATCTCACCCTTTGCTGAAGGATGACACCCGTAGGTATATTTTCGTGTGTCTTTGAAGTTCAGGGTGGTTTAGGGTGTTTCCCTTTGAACCACAGATTTTTCCCATAAATTGTAGGCCTGTCTTCTATGGGGTGATGGAATGCAGATCTCAATCTTTAGTGGGGCTATGACCCGGCCCCCAGAGGCTAAGTGTCAAAACCTTTATCTTCAATCTATCCCATTGGGCCCTAAATTGGCATGCCCATGGGATGCCCATGGTTTATGGCTGTAGATTAGGGAATGCACAGATGTGCTCCACCCGACACCTGGTGTCCACTGGTGCCAGGCCCTTCACCTACCCCTTGCCAGGTTGAAACGTCAACATCCTGTACGTCCTGGAATGTATGTGTGTTCTACAAAGGGGCAATTATGAATGATTCGATTATCCCTCTTTAATGAGATCATACTTATGCTGTAGAATAATAATAGCAGACAGGCTATTTTGTAAATAATTATATATATGTAATAGGTCTATTTCCTTTCTTGTACTTGTTTATATTCAATGTACAAGCACTCTTTTTGAGCACCCCTCCTTGTCTCTTTTTGGAGCAACCATATATGTATATAATGTATTTATACTGTTGATTTTCAAATACAGAAAAAAATCATACATCTAAGTGTAAATTCTTTGTGTGTGATATAAATTTATAAAGTTACATATACTCTTCCTTACCTTCAGCAACAAAATTCACCCCATCCTCAAGTTAAATGAGTTGGGGTTATTTTTTTATTTAAAAGCGATCAGGATAAGTTAATTCATTTAATTTATCCGTTTGGTTCATCTCTCTGATTGGACCACTGTTTGTACATGTATGTATGTTTTTATATGGTGGGACACATATAGTCTCTCACAAAAAGGAGGGCCAGGGAAGATTTATAGACCTGCAGGGGTTGACTCCCAGTCTAATTAATACCATTCACAAAACAAACATCTAGGTCTTTAAACCTGAAGAAAAAACAGGGGAAATGACAAGGGAACACAAACTAGCTGAAGGGGGATATTACTTTTTAAAGACAATTCCCCTCACCCACCAGAAGTGACATGCTTCATCATCAGGAATCTCCTCACACCATGACAGCTGATCATGGTGTTGGCTACAACTACCTCACTCTGAAGGAGGAGCTATGCGGATGTTTTCTCACCTTCCAGAAGCAGCACGTCTTTTTTGCCTTTTAGACCACCACTGTTTGTTCACATACATTAATGCTCGAGCTCATAAGCTAGCTCAGAAGCTAGCTTCCAATACTGTGATCCCTAGCAATGGCTCTATAATGGTACAACACTTGCTGCCTTACTATGGTCTATTGATCGGTTACTGACAGAGGGTTTGAGTTTAAGCTCTCACTCTTCGTATTATGCCTCACACACTGGCCTCCTGTTCATAAGATGATACACCAGCACTTTATGACATGAACACTTTCAATCTTCTCATGCTTGGACTGCCACAGACCATAACACACTGAACAGGCCCTCTAGTTTGTCTCCAACAGTGGGTCTTCACCAGCATTGACTGTGGCCATCTGTCATCCACTGACAAATATCCTGATCCCGACCATTATCACATCACGGTGTTCCCCACACATTGTTCTTATGGACATCTTATCCTGTTTGATTTTTACATTAATTAGCTGTTCACAATATAAATTACATTGTGCTGCTTCCCTCATTGTAGCTTTTGAAATGCCCCAGTACATGAGAGCCTCATCTTCTATCTCCTACTCTCTCCTAAAGTCCTACTATAGGATAGAGTGAAACCTGAGCCCCATGCCTGGGTCCCCAAGTTGAGGCACCTCATCCGACGATTGAGGGTAAGCCTAATTTTGTTTGTGGGTTTGTATGGATGGTGGTCATGATTATTATTTAGCATTTTTAAAGCGCATAGCTACCCTAGGGCATCCCAGAGCTAGCGGCTAGACAGTAGGGAACGTGACAGGATTATAGGGCAGAGTGTTGAAATAACCAGGTTTTAAGAAATTTTCAAAAGGGGAGATGGCGGGATTCCGAGCGAAGGTGTAGGGGCAGTGTGTTCCAGAGTCTGGCTAGATTATAGGAAAAAGATCTTCCTCCGCTTCTTAGATTCCTGATTTTGGGGATGACTGCGAAGTTAAGATTGGCCGATCGAAGGCATTCTCATGGGCTGTAGGAGGTAATGAGGGAGCTGTTGATAGCAGGGCCATTTCCCCACAGGGTCTTATGGGCTCTGCACAGAGCCTTGAATTTTTCTCTTTCCAAAATTGGCAGCCAGTGTAGGGTCTTCGGGGCCGGCTTGGTCGACTGAGTTTTCGGTATCCCAAGCAGCAGCCTAGCAGCGCAATTCTGCACGACTTGGAGCATCCTTATCGCTGCTTTAGGTGCTCCTAAGTAAAGAAAATTGCCATAGTCCAAGCGCGATAGGACCAAGGCCTGTATCAGGGTCCTCCTTGCACCCATCGGAAGGAGAGGGAGGACCTTCCGAAGTAGTCTGAGGGTGCCAAAGCAGGCCCCTGTCACTCTCACTGCTTGGTGGTCGAACTTAAGAGAGTTATCCAACCAAACGCCCAGGCTTTTGATCATAGTCTTGGGGGTTGGGGCAGGGCCCAGGCAGGTGGGCCATATCTGTTTGAGATCCATGCTAGAGGTGTTGCCCAGGTGCATTAGTTCTGTTTTTCCTCCGTTTAGTTTGAGGCAGGAGTGCTCCATCCAAGAGGCCACTTTCTCCAAACAGGTTTCAAAGTCTGAGGGAAAGTTTCAGGGACCATTGAGGGTAATTACCAGCTGCGTGTCATCCGTGTAGGTGATGATTTTGATCCCGTGAGGCACGATGATATCAGCGAGTGGCCGCATGTACACATTGAATAATGTGGGGCGCAACGAGGATCCCTGCGGGACTCCGCAGCTGAGCGCTAGGCTCCTAGACGTCGACTCCCCTGAGAAGACATGGAAAGTTCTACTGTCTAGGTAAGATTGGACCCAAGTGACCGCCTCATCTAAGACACCCAACCTCCTGAGTCTCTCTAGTAGGATGTTAAAGTTAACTGTGTCAAAAGCTGAACTTAGATCAAGGAGGATAATGGCTACTGCTCCTCCTTGATTGATTATATAACATACACTGTACCAAGTCCTGGGTGAATTGTGTATGAACATAGTGACTGATTTATTCTATGACATTTATTGGGGTGACCGGTGGCACAACTGGATAACTGCCATGTTCAACTGAGCTATAACCTAGCTGTTTTTAATTTTCTAACAGGTTGACTGACAGTGGATCCATTCTGGACGTAACAGTGGACCGCTGTTTGGTTTTGTATCTCTCCACATGAGCAATTTTTTTTTTAGAAGTAGCACTTTTATTCACAGGTCTTGAAGAATGCCAGTACACTGCTGTTAAGGGTAAAATGGCAGAAACATGTTGACCTATTGTGACACATTGAAGCAGGACTAATTAGTCCCTGCCGTGTCTGTCTATTTTAATCCTTACCCAGGCTGTACACTAATAAAGTTGCTTGTGCACCCTGGAGTCAGTTCTAATCACTTTCACCTGCACGCTCTGCATACCTGCATACCTCATCACCTTTTAGGTCACCACAGGGACCTACAATCGTTCTATAAAAACATCTGCAGAGCTCCTTCTTCACAATGAGGGAGTTGTAGCCCGCACCGTGATCAGCTATCACGGTATGAGGAGACTCCCGATGATGAAGCATGCCACCTTTGGTGGGATAGAGAAATCGTCCTTAAAAAGGAATATCCCATTTCAGCTACTTTGTGTTCTCTTATTTCTTTCCCTGTTTTTTATTCTTGCTTAAAGACCAGGTGTTTGTTTTATAAATGGCACAATGACATATCAGAAAGCCCTTATGCACCTGGAACTCACTCGAAACCATCTGTAAGTGCTCAGTTGGAATTTCCACAGGGGAAGAAACACAAATTTAAACAAAGAATTTAAGTTATATTATTACATTTTTCTAACAGAATTCAAGGAAATATTGGTACTGAGTGATGAAAGGATCCTAGAGGAATAAAAAAAAACAATCTAAGGAGATGAATTAAAATGTGCATATATGTTGCCTTTGCCTTTGGTGTACCTAGATGGCTTCTTACTGTCACTGTATCTAACTTGTATCACCCAGACTCTTGGTTATTAAGCTGTCATTCTTTCCATCCCTATTTATTATTTTCCATTCTATCAGCATGAGATAAATCAAAATCAAATAAACAACTCTCAAGCACTCTGTAGAATTAGGAAAATAAATACACATGATGTCACCCCAATTCAAGTAAAAGCACAATCTGCCAGGCAGACAGATGCAGTATCATGAACCAAGCACCCAATAAAACTAGCCAACACACGGTATCTCTCGCAAAAGTGGCGGTGGAAAAAATCAGCTCATATGTCAAATGAAGAAGCAGGCTGTCTGATTCAGTACGGTTTGTGTGGACTTGAGTGTAAATAGGATGCATAAAAAGGCCTTTTGCACCTCTAAATTCCCGTTTTTGGTTTACAGGTGCAGGATTAGTTGCACTTTCAAAGAGCAAAGTGGACGTAGAGTGGCAGAAAACCATCCAATATGAAAATACCACCTTTCTAATATTAGATTTAGAGACAGAAAAACAATAATTTTATAGGCATAGGGAGATATGAAAAATGTAAACAACTTCTGCAAACTCATACGTTTATGTATATTCACATAAACGTCTCAAGTAGTTTGTACCCTGGCAGCACATGTAAACCTATTTATGTTTCGTATGAAAAGACTTCTTTGGTTTCTGTTCAGAAGGCTGTATTATTGGAGCACATGGCCATGAATGTATGACGTTACTACGACATACAATCCCACGCAGAAGGTTACAATGCGGATGTTACATCGTCCGCGTTGTTACCACGCATGGTTTTACATCGCAAGTTGTTTCTACGACTTGCACTAGATGGCGCGCTGGACTTAGGAATAGTATAAATTACTATTCCTACTCCAGTTAGCGCAACAGTAGGGAATGTGTTGGATTTAAAATCCAACACATTCCTTGGTGTTGCGCGCCATCTAGCGCAAGTCGTAGAAACGACTTACGATGTAATGCCATGCGTGGTAACAACGCGGACGATGTAACGTCCGCGTTGTTACCTACCCGCGTGGTGTTGACAGCGTTATAAACGCTGTTTCCCCATGGCCATGAAGTCCAGAGCAGCCTCTTCCTCCTTACTTGCAAATCTTAATGATGCTCAGTTATGTTGCTTTGACCCTCGATTCGGTTTCAAAGTTAGTGATTCAACTGACATTTCTTTTAAGAGTTATTAGGGGGGAGATTTTCAAACCTTTTGCGCTGGTTTAGCATCACAAAAGTGACGCTAGCCAGCACAATTTTTTTTGTGCTATTTTCTTTCCAGTGCTAAACTTGTTTAGCGCTGGAAAGCACCCTCAAAGTAGCGCAAAGCAGCCAAGGTGGAGTTACATGGGTGGCACATGGGCGTTCCCATGCAACCACCCATGCCTTTTGATGCAAAACCATATTTACAAAGATTTGTAAACATGGTTTTACGCCAAAAGTTAACGCCCCTTCAAAGGAGGCGCTAACAGGAGAAGTGCTTTCATTTATCCGTGCTTTTCCAACTTTCCATGCGTGCTGCAGGACATATGCAAAGTGGGAAAAGCTGTGCATCATGCCTAGCATAGTATTTTGTACTGGAAGGGTACCCTTCCTGTACAAAACCTATGCTACACTCATGCACACACCCTAGCGCTGCGGCGCTAAGGTGTGTGCATGGCGCACGGCAGCTGAAATCAGCGCCGGCACACGGGAAAGGGGAGGAGAGAGCCATATCTCTGAAGATATGGCGCTCTCCTGCTCGCTCCCTGTTGGCAACGCAGCGCAGGTTTGCCGGGGCTGCGCTGGGTTGCGTGACTTTTTTGTATTTCTCCCCCTGTGTGTGTTTGCATGTGTGTTTTCAGAAAAAACTATTTATCGTTTTGATTCAAAGAATGAACCTGCACAGTTACATTGTTCATAAGAGCTAAACAAAAACATTGGGGAATACGCTTCAGTTCTAGGACACAACTTTAGGGCATACTTCCGACATTCATAAATGAGAACTTCAAAATGCAGAGTGTGAGGAGATCACATACATTCAAATTGGGTAATGTATTTAGGACTCTGTCAATTGAATTAAACGGAGTGAACACTTCTTTCACACTTTGTTAGAAATGGGGGTCTCTAGTTGGCAGAGGTAGGTACCTTTGTCCAAATAGGGACCCTTGCTTCTAATCAGGGTAAGGGGGATACACACTTTAGATAACCCCTGCTCACCCCCTTGGTAGCTTGGCACGAGCAGGCAGGCTTATCCCAAAAGCAATGTGTAAAGTATTTGTACCAACACTCATAGTAACACAGTGATAACACCACAAATGGACACCACATCGGTTTAGAAAAATAAAGTATCTTTATCTAAACTTAACAAGACCAAAATGACAAAAAGCCAACATACAAGTATTAAGAAAAATGACTTTAAAAAGGTTTTAGCAAATGAGCCCATAGAAAACTATGGATGCGTGATTTCTTGCAAAGTACCTGTCGTTGTGACAAAATTCACCAAGCCAAACAGCCGCAGCGATGGGAAGCGTCGAAAAACAAAGAGATTCGTCGATTGCTGAGACCTTCGTGGATGAGATGCGACAGTTCCGCTGGACACAGGGGAATGGTGTGTCGGGTCTGGTCTGTAGGGGGAAGCGATGCATCGATTCTGAGATGACTCCGATCCGCGGGTGATGCATCGGGGAAAACTTGCCGCACAGGGACTATGCGTGGAAATACGGGATGCATCTGCGAACGTTGCGGCGGCATTGAGCGGCGCTGCATAGATTTCTTCAGCTGGGATCCCTCGATGTGTCGCTTCTTGCAGCGGCGACAGGTGCTGCCTCGGTTTCAGCAGCGGTGCGGCGGTGCATGGAGATTCTTCACGCACCACGGCGCTGCGTCGGAAAAACTGTCACAAGAAGAGCGATGCATCAATTTTCTTGTTGTTGCGTTGCTTTCCAGCTCCCAGTAGCAGTAACAACCTCCAGAGGCCCCACACAGTCACACGCACTTCTTGGCAGGTCAGAACTCCCAGCAAGGAAGTTCAGGGGAGCTGGGGGTGAAGTCTTTGTGTTCCTGAGACTTCAAACCAGGAGGCAAGCTCTACTCAAGCCCTTGGAGACTTTCCTCAAGCAGGGGACACAGCACGCAGCAAAGTCCTTCTCCTTTCCTTGGCAGAAACAGCAACTGCAGGCCAACCCCAGACACACAGCAAGGACAGTACTCCTCCTCAGTTTCTCCAGCTCTTCTCCTTGGCAAAGGTTCCTCTTGATTCCAGAAATAGTCTAAAGTTCATGGGTTTTAGGTCTAATACTTATATCCCAAAATGTTCTCTTTGTGCAAGGGTACCTGAGCCCAGTCCAAACCAGTTCTGTCCTCTCGTGTGCAGATGCCCGGCAGGAGGTGGAGACAGCATTGTGTAAGGCAGACAGACCCTATTCAGGTGCAAGGGAAATCTCCTCCCACCACTCTAAATGCAGACCGGGCCTATTCAGGTGCTTCTGAGAACCCCTCCCCCTACTCTGAATGCAGCCCAGGTCTATTCAGCCCAGCCCTGACATTCAGGAAAGGCAGGACACACATCAACCCGCCCCGGTGGCTGTCTGAGAGAATGCTCCTCCCCAGCCCCTGTCACTCCAAAACCAAACAGTCAATACACAAACAGGCAGAGGCATACATAATTGGTTAAACAAGAAAATGCCTACTTTCTAAAATTGCGATACCAAAGGGGATGATGGACGGAGCGCTTGAGCAAATCAAACACTCACCCCCAGTCAACTGATCTGGGTTTAATCCATCATCATTCTTTAGCTCACTCCACCACCCCAGTTCAGACATGGCCATATGCAAATCAGTCTGACCCTGTGCCTCATGGGAACAGTCCAGCCCGAACTGCCAAGCCATGTCTTCCCTGGACCGGAAACAAGCATCCTGGGACCGGTTCTTGGCATTTTCAAACACACAATTTAAAAACCATCTTTAATAAAAGATGTGTTATTAAATTCTGAGTTCAGAGAGCTAAACTTTATTTCTCTATCTTGTTCCAATGGGAAGTTACATTTATAAGATGTTATAAATAAACTCCCATTCTGTCCTATGGGGCAAGATCGCCTTTCAATAGTGAAAAAACTAAATTGGCAGTATTTCACTATCAGGACATGTCACACACACCAGTACATGTTCTACCTTTCACCTACAGTGCACCCTGCCCACAGGGGTACCTTGGGCCTACCTTAGGGGTGACTGACATGTAAAAAAAAGGGAAGGTTAGGGCCTGGCAAGTGGGTGCCCTTGCTAAGTCGACACAGCAGTTAACAACTGTGCACAGACACTGCAGTGGCAGGTCTGAGTTACCGTTTCAGAACTACTCATGTGGGTGGCACAATCAGGGCTGCAGGCCCACTAGTAGTATTTGATTGACCAGCCCCGGCACACTCAGTGCACTTTACTAGGGACTGACCAGTAAATCAAATATGCCAATCAGGGAGAACCAATCATAATAACAATTTACATAGGGAGCATATGCACTTTAGCACTGATTAGCAGTGGTAAAGTGCCTAGAGTCCTAAAACCAACAAACACAGGTCAGGAAAAAAATAGGAGGAAGAAGAAAAAAGTTTGGGGATAACCCTGCAAAAAGGGCCAAGTCCAACACACTTCAAAATTAACCCCTATATTTGCAGTGCCCCTTCAACCTTCTGATAGTTTTCAAGAAAAACAATGAAAAAAGTATTTTAAAGTGCTGTGTCTGTACACAGGAATAAATCAGATTTTTTTTGCCTGAGAAGGCCTGCTTGTTAGTACCCAGTTGTGTTCATAACAGGACAATACATGTATCATGCCATTCAGCCAATTTGTTTCAATGACAGCTGGATGTAAAATACATTCAGACATAACGTAAAAAACAGAGAAGAATATTTCCACCGTTCCAGTTCTAGACAATCTTAAAATTTCGTGCTCACGTTGTAATGTGTAATTCTATTAACCTTTCAAAGTAAGGGGGGCAGCTTCAACAGTACTGTATCTTCCTCAGGAAAGGACATCTGTGATATTTAAATTTAGCAACTTGAAATGTGACTCTCCCTGAAAAATGTACTAAATTTGCAAAAAAGCATATTTAGGTCTGCCCAGACAGCACAGCTGTCTGCAAGACCTATTGATACACCAATGTTTCGAAATATACATATATACAAATATATATTTCTCTCTCACCTCATGCTAGTGACTGTTTGAAGTATCATTCCACCTTCTATAGACCATGCACTGCAGCGCTTGAGGGGCTATTTTACACCTCAGAAGTACACTGAAGACAGACATTACATTTTCTATCATATAGATGCATTATATACATAAAACAACCATTTCTTGTTTTGTCTTTTCACTGAAGTAGGTTTTCCTTTAATGTTTTAGTCGAACTCAAAATGCAAGCCAGAATTAGTATTGCCAATGAATGTTTTGTTAATATTATCAACGATAACGTTAAAATAAGAACAAGGTGTATTCCTTCTCTCTCATTTGGGCAATGTAGCCAGTGTTCGGTGCAGTTAAATCTGTTTTTTATACACAGTTGCGAAAAAACTCACAATCCTAAATTCCTAAAAAGTATTCCAAGCTTTTACAGGTTTCTGAGCTAGTTACTCATATATTCTCAAAACAAGACAAGGCATTGGCTTCATTCTGTTGAAAATCTGTGGGAGGTTCTTTAAGTAATATAAAATAAGCTAATTCCTAAAGTGCTAATAAATTCCTCCTCACTGTAAGAATCTTCCTTGCATGTACGTATTTTCAGACTGCCTATTAAAGTATTCATACCACCCCACCCCCCTTTTGAAAGAAAATATTTCAACGATCGGTCTCTCATAGAGAAATAACGGTTCTATAAATTTATTTCCACCTGAAATCAGCCCTTCTTCTTTTCACTTACAGCAACAATCTAAAATGAACCAGAATCCATTCTTTGTTTGGAGGTGATGACTCCAAAATGGCTTCACTAACACTCAATTTCTGGCTCTGCTTTAAATATCTTGGTCTGCCAATCAAGATCACTTTTCTTAAGTTCTACTTCAATTTCCTCAGAGATACTATAACATTCAATAATGTGTTACAAATGCCAAGCTTCTCATTTACAATTGGTTTTCTAGTTTTCATTTATTACCACTTGAGTTGCAAAGGTGGTTCTTTGAAGCTTCTAATCTAACAGTGTGAATGATTTCTAACAGTAGTGGCACTCGTGGACGCTGGAAAATGTGGTTTCTGATAAAAGATTTAGAAACATCTGCCCTGCTAATATATATCTTTAAAACTTTGGGGCATATTAGCAAGACCCACGTTAAAATTATCGCCGTTTTAGCGGCAGGAAACTGCCGCTAAAACGGCGATAATGGGCTTGCTAATATGCGTTATAGAATTCCAATAGAAGCCCAGGTTAGATGTGCAGGACATCTAACCTGGGCTTCTATTGGAATTCCATAACGCATATTAGCAAGCCCATTATCGCCGTTTTAGCGGCAGTTTCCTGCCGCTAAAACGGCGATAATTTTTACGTGGGTCTTGCTAATATGCCCCTTTGTTAGTTACTCATCATTCTTGTACTGTAAAGCCCTCCTCTGCAAGTGTCTCAAACAATTGCAATCAGGTTGTTGCGGTGACACATTTGTTAGACCTGACGTGATGGATTCTGTCACAGGAAAAAGGCTCCAAAAGGGGAAGTAGCATTGAAAATGAGTGCAATAATATCAATTTACCCAGTAACTTCCTATTCTATATGGAAATAGTTGTAATCCTAGGGTAATTCTGCATTGCAGATTTGCTGTTTCACCCAGTATTGATAATTCCATATTTGAAATGGACACATCAGAAGTTCCAATGCAGTAGTATTGAGGGCCTTAAAAGTTAACTATCTATGAATATATTGTAATGCATGAAAATGCACAGAGGATCTATTACTATCTATAATTGTTTTTACGGCAAACATTTTATTGATACTAGTTAAAAAACTTAGAAGTGATTGGATACATGTAGTACAAATCCAAATATTCCAGTGCTTACTGTGATCTACCACAGAGTTTCCAATCAAGTATCTGCCTCAGGCACTGACTCACAATACAAATGCATATGTAGATTTAGAATCAGTAGCAGAAGGAGTACCTTCTTTTATGCCCGCAGTTATGAGATAGCAGATGGCAGTCCTGCTTCGGTTTGTACATAGAAGTAAGATCACTGTCTACCATCTATGGATTATAATCATAGAAAATGGCAGCCATTTCTATGATGCATACTTTGAGCCACAGGTAGTACAAGAAGGATAAGTGAAAAAACCAGCACTTCCTTTAGCAGCCTATCCTTAAAACAAAAAGACATTCCCATCCTTTACCTGCTTTTCTGAACAGGTGTTTCCAAACCTCACAATGTTTTTTTGGTTACACTCTTCCTCATAAGTTTTATATATTTAGAGAAATATTGCACTGTCTTTCTACAAACCCTTTTCCCTTCCCCAGCTCTGATGGAAAAGTAAAACAAGCATAGAATGATTCATATAAACCGAAATCACTTTGAAATTCAAATAATTTGAATCTGTGGTAAAAAGCCGTTCGTCAGGACTGTTCATAAACTCTTGTGAACGTTTCATTTCACCACATGTGAAAGTGACTTGTTAGACCTGAAATCCTAGATAGGGTATTCTCCCAGACGTTTTGCCTTCCCTCCCTGATTCTTGCTGAACTCATTTGATGGTGTTAGAATGCTGTACACTTTTTCCCTGCTAACCAGTGGCAAAAAATACTAGTTCCCTTTAACATGGTAAAATTGAAAATCGCCTGATTGGTACATTTAATTTACTTATAAGTCCCTAGTAAATGGTACTACATGTATTCAGGGCCTGTAAATTAAATGCTACTAGTGGGCTGCAGCACTCTTTATGCCACCCAGTAAAAAGTGTTACATGTTCAGGACTTCTACTGCAGCCTTTGTTTGCAGTTTTAGCTGCCATTTCGACTTGGCAAAATTAACATTTTCCAAGACTAAAACCTCCTTTTAGTGACACCTAATGTAGGCCACAGGGCAGGGTGCATGATGTTTAAAAAGTGGGACGTGTGTTAAGTTTCACGTGTCTTGGCATGGAACAACCCCTAAAGTTGTTTTTCACTGCTATGAGACTTTCACTCCCAGAGACTAACTCGGAGTCACCTTATTACACTTAATAGGAGCTAACTTCAGTGTGGGACCAGATAGAGAAATTATGTTTACACTTAAAATCTACTTTACTGGTGTAAAACAAATGTCCCTTTCTACCAGTGTCCAGGGTCATATGATTGTGGATGGTTCTCCTGTTGTGGATTCTGTATTGCTCACATTGAGATAAAAAAGGCCCTATGTGTGAAATGAGAGCGCTTCCTGACAGGATTGTCGGAGTTGTGCTCTGCCCTAATCACATAAAAAGGCCCTACTTGCAGCAAATAAAAGGAGTCCTGACACCAGGCATGCCCTTGCCTTTGTCACCCTAGACTGTTTAGAGCCAGGGGAAGGGAAGAACTTACCAGAACCAGTTATGAGGGTAGGACAGGGAATACCCCAGCAAAAAGGCTGGCACAAGATATAAGAGGGGAACTGTTGGATATGGCCCTTCTTAGGGAATTTCCCTAAAATGTTTTGCTTTTTCTCCTCCTAGTTTTTGCTGATTCTCTTTCCATGGCCTTAGGACTCTGGGCATTTCTCCACTGTTATACAATGGGAAAGTGCACACACCCTTCTTACACGTGGTAGGAAGTGGTGCTTACTTGATTGGTTTAGGTGTTGTACCTGTGAGTGCCCTGTAAAAAGGTACACCACATATCCAGGGCAGGTACTGCACTGGCTGATGGTGTGATGCAGCTCTGATTGTGCCACCCACCAGAAAAGCCTTTCAAACATGTATCAAGTCTGCCATTGCAGGCCTGTGGGTGCACAGTTGCGCCTATGCTCAGGTTGGCATTTTTAACTCATTAGCCAACCCTGAGTGTACCTTCTACCACCAATAGAGCACCCCTGGGGAATCCCCTGAGGGGTAAAGCAAGTGGTAGGTGAGAGGCAGGCAGGTTAAAATGGGTAGGTAGTGAAGAATATCCATGTGTGTTTTCACTACCTATGATGTTTGCTCTTCCCAAAGGTTAACATGGGGGAATAGTTGAAATAACTTCAAGGTGCAATTGTGGCTTTCAGTGGAGTAGCCTCATAATGTTTCCTATCATTAGATTCACAATGGTAAACCCTCTCCTGTGGTAAAGCAGGGTTTGTCATTAATAGCTTAGAAATGCCACTTATTCTTAAATCTCTTTGTGCACTTTTAGTTTGACTCTAGTCTACACTGGAGTATGGGGGAGCACATCTGCATATTCCCCAGAGACAGCTATAAACATTGAGCATGCAACTGGAGTGATAGACCTCTGCCACTTGAGAGCCTGACTGGATAAAATGGAGAGGGAGGTCTTGACATTTGGCCTCTGGGAGCCAGATCACGACCTCACAAAAAATTAAAATCTGCATTCCACTGCCCCATGTCAGACTGGACTGGTATTGAGGGGAGACATCTGTGGTTCAAAGGGAAGCCCTCTGAACCATCCCCCACTTCATAGGCACACTACAGTATAACTACTGGTGCCATACTTCAGCAAGGTAGAGATACACTAGTGGGGACGTGGAACAGGAGATCCCAGAATTATAGTGCACACTGCCAGAGAAATCTGTTGTGCACAAGGAGGATTACTGTCATTGGAAGGGACCGTGCACCCTTCCTGAATAGTGGCTGGCCAAGGTAGACTACCAGCTGCTGTGTGGCACCCTAAAGTGTGCTCTCCAAGGGCTTGTTGGCTTGCCCCCTGTTCTCTTGTGGAGGTCTCAGGGATATCAAGGACCTACTGCAAGAGACTCACATCATCTACCTGTGACACCTGGAGAGCGGTGCGCTCTTTTGTGGCCACATCGCCTGCTGGATTGTCACTGTTAGCAAGGTATGAGCGTGGAACTAAGTATTGTGCCTGGAGACTGAATTACCTGGTGCAGAGCACCAAAAGCTCTGCCCAAATCTCAGGAGTGTGGCCCCTGCATCTTGGGGCCTCAATACTCATAATCGTCTTGTTGGTAGTGAGCG
The DNA here is from genome assembly GCA_963921515.1 of Calotriton arnoldi. Classification (NCBI taxonomy): domain Eukaryota; kingdom Metazoa; phylum Chordata; class Amphibia; order Caudata; family Salamandridae; genus Calotriton; species Calotriton arnoldi. The sequence continues at coordinate 1,348,147 of CAWUFW010001167.1, forward strand.
GATTCTCCAGGCACGGGACCCTGTGTGGCCTGCTTTGTCAATCGTGCTGCATCTCTCTTGTGCGACATGCCGACTGCATGTTCATTGAGTGTGGTGTCTGATTCACAGGTTGGGACCCTCGGAGGTGGGGTCATACCTGTAGCAGTGTGTCATTCTACCTCGTGTGGCACCGCTGAACTTGCACCTGTGTGTATGACCGGAATTGTCTGGTGCGAATCAAATTAAGGCGCACCAGACATTGTGCCTCATTTCCACGGAGGTGCAGAATTGATAACTCTTCGCTGTGTGTGACTGGAATTTTCTGGTGCAACTCAGCTCAATGTGCACCAGACGCTGTGCCTCATTTCGAGGGAGGTGCTGAGTTTGTGACTCTGCATTGTCTATGACCGGAACTCTCTGGTGCAACTCGAACCAACACACACCACACATTGTGCCTCATTTCCAGGGAGGTGCAGATTCGTGTTCCAGAGTGCCTTAATTGCCTGCGCGCTACTTTGATCGACATGTGGCCTATGGGGTGCCTCCTTCTTCTGAAAGGCTCCCCTGCTTCATACCCCATTCATTCATTCCTCCTTTTTGTGCCCTCAGTGCAGCGGACCAACTGCCCTCTTCTTATGTTGCCAGGTAGTATTGCCTGGATCAGGCCTAAGCGGTAAGAGTAAATGACTAGGCTAAAGAACGCTTCTGAGAGCGATCGGAAGCAGATCAAGAGACTGCGTAGACCACCCTGAGCTTCGCAGAACTGGGCTGGTACCTGAAGACACAGTGTGGAATCCTATGATTGAACTTCCTGAGTAGTGGCCAAACCTCCATTTGTCGACTGCCACCGAGCGCTGCATCGCCAAATGCGATGCAGTGCGCGCAACGAAATTCGTTTTATTTATTTAAATGTTTACTTACCTGTATTCGGCCGTAATCCGTGGTTTACTACCCCCCACCCTGCCCCTCCCCCACCCCACGTCACCGCCCGGCCGGCACTCCTACCACGGACCGCTACTGCATGTAGACACAATGACTCTAATCTCGGAGTATATAATTTCCTATTTGAGTGCATATGTCACCTTCTGTTTTCTCAAAAACAGAGATGTGAGTTCTAAGGCGCATCAACTGGTTTGCGAATGGCTATGTAATGGAGATTTAAACATTTCACAAGACTCTCGCTGTCATAAATCCTGTGATTTTATTTGAATCGTTGAATATGTGACTTCCGCATTTTTTGTATATTGAGCCTTCATATGCCTTAAGGGTCTGAAGCATCTTTTTTAATTAAGTAAATCTTAAGACTCTTGTGGTAGATGCAAATTCAAAGGTAGTTGTTCCCTCATTTACGTGGGGGGAAACTATTTTCCCTCTCTGGAGTTGGTGCCACTGTCAGATCAACCCATCCCTGTTCAGGTCCATCATCGTCCTGTCAAGAGATTTTCTGTGGCTGCCACCACATGACTGGGGATGAGTCACAGTAGCTGGCTCTCATTAGCTACTGGAATTTTTATGTGCAAATTATTTCTGATATCCCTTTATATGTTCAATTGTTTTGTTAGAAAAGCACATTTAGTATCATCTCAATGGTTCTCCCTTCCTTTTCGTTGTTAATCCTTTGTTATTCTAAAGGTCAAAATGTTAACAATTATATATTCATGCTGTATCTAAAAGCTGAAATAGAATTTCAATGAGAGAGATTATGGCCAAGGACATAGTTACTCACAACCCACAGTAATGCCAATCACTGATAGTCCTGTACTAAGAAAGAAAAATATTCAGAGAGAGGTTAGTTAGCGCAATAGCTAGACACCTTAAAAAAAAACCACACAAAATCATAGTACCAATAGCCATGTAGAAATACCTCTGGCTCAAGATTAATGTCAATCCAAGTTTAAGGTGCAAGCTCTCCATTCTCTTACTGAGAGCTGAGAGCTGAGAGCATAGCACTGGGATCTGGAAAGTAGGGTGACCTCAGTAGTGTAGGAGAAGAGGGCTGATCACTAGTGTTGGATCTGCCCCTTTCTGCAGGGTCTCCCCCAGATTTTCGCCTTCTGTTGCTGAACCCTTTTTTATTTGCATTAGGACTGTGTACACATTTTCCCTGATAACCAGTGGTAAAGTGCTTCTGCTGTCTCCCTAAAACATGGTACAATTGGCATTCACCTGATTGGCACATTATGTTACTTGTAAGTCCCTATCATATGGTACTACATGTACCCAGGGCCTGTCATTAAATGCTACTAGTGGGCCTGTAGCACTCCTTGTGCAACCCACTAATGTACCTTTGAAAAACATGTCTCAGGCCTGCCACTGCAGTCTGTTGTGCACATTTAAATTGCCATTTCGATCTGGCAACATATACCGTTTGCCAAACCTAAACCTTCCTTTTTAATGTATAAAGGTTGCCCTTAAGGTGGGCCCTAAAGGCTCATAGGCAGCGTCAATTGTATTTAAAAAGTAGGACATGTGTTGTTTTTCACTTGTAAGGCCTATTTCTCCCATTGACTAACACCGGATTACCTTATTACATTTAATAAGTGATAAGTTAAGATTGGGAGCAGATAGAATTATACTGTTTACACTCAAATTAATTGTAATTTGAAACCCTCTTTAATGGTTAAGTTGGATTTTAAATCACAATTCTGAAACTGCCACTTTTATAAAAGTGGCATTTTCTTGTTTTGATTATTTGTGCCTTCAGTCAGTGTCCTGGGTCACATAACTGTGAATGACTCTGCTGCTGGATGTTATATATTCCTATTCACCTATCATAATATCTATATATTACATTGATCTGTGACAAAGCGGACCCACTATTTTAAACAATGGTTTTCTCTTCATAGAATGGGGCAATAAAGGTTCAATAGTACACTGATTGACGTTGACTGATACCTGGACAGGAGTCACAGTGTGTACATCATGGGTCTGATTCGTGAGGGTTTGGCACACCTGAGTTTAACTTAAGAGCAAAAAATAAACTTCATTTACAAGTGCAAATTAAGATTCTTGGTTCAAGGAATCTGATTTTTCACTCTCAAATGAATTTGATCCCATATAAGCAACTGTCAGTCAGGATTGATTCTGGAAATCTGATCACCAGTTGAGATTTGTGGGCATTGCTGGCCAGGGACCTCTGCCAAAGGTGGGGGACCCATACAAGCCTGCATGTCTATGGGTTTTAGAAATTTGTTTTCTGGTTGGCAGAGGTATGCATCCTGTCCAAGCAGGAACTACAATCCTCGTCGGGGTAAGTCACCACAAACCCTAAATTATCCTGTGCTCACCCTATGGTAGCTTGGCACTTAGCAATAAGGCTTAACTTAAGAGTCAATGTGTAAAGTATTTTTGCAACACATCAAACAGTAAGTCATTTAAAACACCACACAAAAAAATCCAAAGCAAGTTAGAAAAATTGCTCTTAATTTAATAAATAAATCAAGACCAAAGTGACAAAAATCCAATAAGTACCTCAAGATATGCATTTTTAAAGAATTAAAGTGAAAATAGCCCTTAGAATCAAAAAGCGCCTATAGGGTTAATAGGTCGCACTGGACTGGGACAAAGTCAAGAGTTCAGGCTGACTGCAATGGAGTGCGGGATGAATACAGGAGTCACACAAGTCCCGCTAAACAAAAGTACCTTGATCCTGGTCGCAAACAGCGAGATGCGGGCTACAGCCAAGCGATGCTTCGGTGTCGATCCCACAGTAGAGGTGATGCATTGATTTTTTCCAACCAACTATTGCGATGCACTGGTTCCGGAGACGAAGCGCTGCTTCCAGGATGCGCTAATTCTGAAGCCAACGTTCTGGATTTCTCCACACCATTGAGGTTATGCATCGATCATCTCGCTGCAGGGGTGGCGATGCAGTGGTTATGATGCGCTGGTTCTAATTGTGATGTGTTGGTTCCAAGTGCGATCGCCGGTTCATCTGCCACAACAATGGCGATGTATCAATTCTGCATGCGCAGCAGAGAATGCGTCAGTTCTGCTTGATAGAGCACCTCAGTCCACTTTCGATGGACCTGGAACAGAATAGAAGACTTTGATGTTCCTGAGTCTTAAAACAAGAGGCTAGTCAGCTAGCTCTTGGAGTTACTCTGGGTTCAAGTGTTGACGGTCCAGTCAGAGAGAGCAGCAGGACAGCACAGCAAGGCAGCAGTCTTCCAGAGCAGCAGTTCAGCAGAGTGACTGTCCTTAAGCACAGCAGTATTTCTTCTTGGCATATTGGTTTAAGGTCCAGAAGTGTACTAAGTTGGTAGGGTCAGCGGTCCAGTACTTATACCCAGTTGTGCATTTGAAGTGGGAGTGCCTTCAGAATGGTCTTTGAAGTGCACAGAGGTACTTTCTTCCTGCCCTGGCTCCAGACCCACTACACTCGGTGATGCAGCTCTTGTGTTTGGACAGGACACAGTATATACAAGTATAAGTGTGAGGCTGTGCCCAGCTTCTCCATCCCATCCTCCCAGGAAGATGCATGAAGTCAGACCCAGGCTTCATTTGTGTGTGGCTGTCTATGGGGAATACAAAAAGCCCAGCTGACACCCAGCCCAGCCAGTGATCAGAGACAGGCAGCAGACACCAAATGGCTAAGAAAAGGAAAATGCTTAAATTTCTAAAAGTATCCATTTTCAGAATAGTAACAACAAATCCAACTTTACAGTTTAGGGGGATTTATCATTACCATTCCATAGGTACTAAACTTGACCACTCCACCTTCTCTCAATTAGGAATTAGAGCTTATTAAAAGTAATAAGAAATCCTCAATATTAACTTATGAGAGGGGCATGCCTCTCATTAGGGCAAAAACGAATTTGGGAGGTTTTCACTACCAGGACATGTAAAACATAAAAGCATATGTCCTACCTTTTACTTACATAAAAACCCTGCTCTATGGGCTACTTAGGGCCTACCTTAGGGGTGACTTGTATGTAATAAAAGGGGAGTTTAAGGCTTGACAAGGGGTTTTAAATGCCAAGTCGACATGGCAGTGTAAAATGCTAAAACAGGCTCTGCAATGGCAGGTCTGATACATGTGTAAGTGCTACTTGAGTGGGTGGCACAAACAGTGCTGCAGTCCCAGTAGTAGAATTGAATTTTCGGACCCTGGGCACATGTAGTGCACTATACTAGGGACTTATAAGTAAATTAAATGTGCCAATTGTGGATACAGCTATTAAACCATGTTTAGGGGAAGGAGTGCATGAACTTTAGCACAGGTTAGCAGTGGTAAATTTCTCAGAGACCTAAGCCAACAAAAAGAATTCAGCAAAAATATGAGGCAAGCAGGCAAAACGTTTGGGGAAGACCACCCTAAGGCTGTCAGGTCCAAAAGTAGGTATCTGCAAAATCTTTGCATGTAGGGTCCCAACCTGAAAATGGTCAGAAATTTACTTTTCTCAAAGGCAGGAACGAATCATGTTTCAAGAGCGATTTGAGAAGAATTTGACCCAGAATTGGCGGAGGCGTAGAGAAAAGAGTTTCTTGTGTAGTAGCAAAAATAAGTGTAAAAATGCAGTGATAATTTAAATACCTCTCATCCTTCAAAACAGAGAGACATTTTTTACTATGCAGAAACCTTGAAGTGTCAATCAGAAATAATTTATCAGTAGGCAGATAATTGCAATTGTATTTATATAGCGCTTACTACCCCTGACGAGGCATCAAAGAGCTTTTTGGTGAGTAGCATGCTACTCTGGAACCCAAGAGGATCAGTGGTTGATTAGTATAGGGAAATATGAGTTAATTTGAGCAGTGGACATGCGAGACTGTTAGTGGTATTGAATACAAGAATGGAAGGATAGAAGAAGGAAGAGTCTAGCAAGTATTAGTTGGGAGGTCATAGAAGTAAGATGAGGTTTGGGATGAGTAAAGAGTTTCATGTAAGGGATAAGGGAGGTAATAGTAGTACAATGAGGTTTGGGATGAGCCAAAGGAGGGATACATGAGGGAAGAATTTTGAAAGGGTTTTTTGGAAGATCATAGTAGCAAATTGAGGTGTGGGGTAAGCCAAGGAGGGATAGAGCATGGAGTCCAGAAAGTTGATTTTTTTTAGATCATAGTAGCAAATTGAGGTGTGGGGTAAGCCAAGGAGGGATAGAGCATGGAGTCCAGAAAGTTGATTTTTTTTTAGATCATAGTAGCAAATTGAGGTGTGGGGTAAGCCAAGGAGGGATAGAGCATGGAGTCCAGAAAGTTGATTTTTTTTTAGATCATAGTAGCAAATTGAGGTGTGGGGTAAGCCAAGGAGGGATAGAGCATGGAGTCCAGAAAGTTGATTTTTTTTTAGATTATAGTAGTAGAATGAGGTTTGTAATGAGTCAGAGAGTGGAGGTGGAGGATATATTGAGAGAGGTTTAGGGTGCGACAGAGTAGTGCATTGGAGGCAGTCAAAGTTTTTTGTTCTTTCGTTCTACCATAGGAGTAAAGTAATAAATATATAGATACATAACTACATAGAAAGGGTATACATGTATCAGGAACATACTATATTGAGATTTAAAATTGTATTGTATAAACTCAGACTTTCAAGTGTTGCTGAACTTGAAGCTAAATTATTTGTGTATTTTGTTAACTCAATTTTTTTAATATTATTATTTTTTAATTTTAAATTGTTCTTTTCCTCAATATTTCAATAGTGAAGCACCTGTAGATAAACTAGTTATGATATTTACATATTGTGATATATAAATACAACAGAGACCCATAGCATTCTAATCGAATAACTTGTATAAAAACTATGCGTTGAACGTTGTATAATATATATATATATAAATATATATATATATATATATATATATATATATATATTATCTACTGGCGGTCGCCAGTAGATAGTTATAGTTAGGACCTATTTTCCATAGGAAATCCGCGACATTCTATTTGAAATAACTCTTGCGTCAATTGACGAATCTTCGCGAAATTTTCAAACTTTATGGCCCGCTCCGGTCCGCTCCTACCCTGAAAGTCTCAGGGTGATTCGTCAAGCGGGGGCCGAGAAAAAAGGGGGGGTCCAAAACGTGTTTTCCCCATTCATTTTCCCATAGGAAACTTTAGACACGGCTACAGCCCGAACTGCTGAACGGAATTACACCAAATTTGGCAAAGAGGTAGTTCTTGGTTCAGAAAGAACCCTTTTTGGTAAATGGTGTAAATCCGTTCAGTAGTTGCGGAGAAATTAAAAAAATAAGAGTCAAAAAATCAATTTCCCATAGGAAACTTTATGCAAGGCTACAGCCCGAACTGCTGAACGGAATTACACCAAATTTGGCAAAGAGGTAGTTCTTGGTTCAAAAAGAACCCTTTTGTTAAATGGTGTAAATCCGTTCAGTAGTTGCTGAGAAAATCAAAAGTAAAAACACATATATATCTGGGCGGAGCCTAACCACACATGTCATCGTGAGATCTGATTGGCTGTCAGCACTTCATCCTGGAATTGCTGGCAGCCATCTTGGGACCAATATAAATGATAGTACCATTGAAATGCATTGTAGTGAATCGAAGATTTTGAGGGTTACCAAAAGGAGAACTATAAAGGGTGATAACAGACTTTAGTTACATTAGAATTCATTTGTTGATGGTACCATACTAATTTCAGGAATTGTGGTGTGTTCTAAGGTGATTTTACCCTGTGAAAAACCTTCTGCTGGGATATCATGAATCAAGTTTGAGAGAAAACTATTTTCACATGCTTGTCCCATACAGTTTTGGAAGGTGCCCCAGAAGCTAAAATGAGAGCATATTTTCTGTAAATTCACATTATCTTTCTCAGTCATGTGAGAATGAAGTCTGACATTCTCAGTAAAACATGTACATCCAACAAGGGCAGAGACTGTCAGTTGATTCCTTTGTGTTCTACTGCAGCTTCCAAGAGTGTTCTAAAGAACAACTAGAGCGCTAACAGCCTTACTTATGACAAAAGTATGGCACACCTGAAGCCATCTTGATTGGAATAAACTGGTAACACTTAAAACATTTAATTTAAAAGGAACAAAATGATGGGGTTCATCTTGTCATAGAAATTATGGTTAGTGCTCTGGAAAGAAAAATTAGGACATGTTTCAATTGTGATCTCAAATATCTTCCTGTTAAATTTCAACAGGAGCAGCCTGCCAGTTGATGCCTTTGTGTTCTACTGTAGCTTCCCAGAGTGTTCTAAAGAACAACTAGAGCGCTAACAGCCTTACTTATGACAAAAGTATGGCACACCTGAAGCCATCTTGATTGGAATAAACCGGTAACACTTAAAACATTTAATTTAAAAAGGAACAAAATGATGGGGTTCATTTTGTCATAGAAATTATGGTTAGTGCTGTAGAAAGAAAAATTAGGACATGTTTCAAGTGTGATCTCAAATATCTTCCTGTTATATTTCAACAGGAGCAGCCTGTCAGTTGATGCCTTTGTGTTCTACTGCAGCTTCCCAGAGTGTTCTAAAGAACAACTAGAGTGCTAACAGCCTTACTTATGACAAAAGTATGGCACACCTGAAGCCATCTTGATTGGAATAAACTGGTAACACTTAAAACATTTAATTTAAAAAGGAACAAAATGAGGGGTTCATTTTGCCATAGAAATTATGGTTAGTGCTGCAAAAAGAAAATTTAGTGCATGTTTTAAGTGAGATCTCAAATCCTCTTCTATTTCATTAGAAAATTCTGACATGCAGACTGAAACAATCACTTTCAATACCAGCAGTAGACTTCCAGTTAACTCCTTGGTGAGCAGTAGCTTTACTACAGTGATCTAATGAACAACTAGAGTAATAACATTCTGAATTTATGGCAAATGTGTGACACATCTGAATGCCTTCTTGATGGAATCAAAGTAAAAAACTGAAAGCATTTCCTACTGAGGAGACTGCAGTAAATGAGGAAATTAGGAAACTTCATAACAAAGAAGTCTTCCAAGATGGCCACCAGTGAAAAAAGAGCCCAAATGTAGCACAAATATTACCCAGATGTAGCCCACATATAGCCCAATAGCAAAAGTGTGCAAAACACTTTTTATTTTTAGTTTTTTTGCAGTTTTATGTAGTGCAGACTGGTCAGGTATTGGAGCGTTGCATCTTAAAATATGACCCCCCTACACTACAAAAACACCACTGCACTACCCTAAACCCAAAAACACTACCCCAGCACGACCCCCTACACTACACAAGCACCACTGCACTATCCTAAACCCTAAAACACTACCCCCAGCATGACCCCCTACACTACACAAACACCACTGCACTACCCTAAACCCTAAAACACTACCCCAACACCACTGCACTAACCTAAATCCTAAAACACTACCCCCAGCACGACCCCCTACACTACCCAAACACCACTGCACTACCCTAAAACATGACCCCCTACACTACACAAACACCACTGCACTACCCTAAACCCTAAAACACTACCCCCAGCACGACCCCCTACACTACACAAGCACCACTGCACTACCCTAAAACCTAAAACACTACCCCCAGCACGACCCCCTACACTACACAAACACCACTGCACTACCTTAAACCCTAAAACACTACCCCCAGCACGACCCCCTCTACCCAAAAACCACTGCACTAACCTAAATCCTAAAACACTACCCCCAGCACGACCCCCTACACTACCCAAACACCACTGCACTACCCTAAAACATGACCCCCTACACTACACAAACACCACTGCACTACCCTAAACCCTAAAACACTACCCCCAGCACGACCCCCTACACTACACAAGCACCACTGCACTACCCTAAACCCTAAAACACTACCCCCAGCACGACCCCCTACACTGCCCGAACACCACTGCACTGCCCTAAACCCTGAAACACCAGCCCCTGCACAACCCCCTACACTGCCCGAACACCACTGCACTGCCCTAAACCCTGAAACACATACCCTAGCACGACCCCCTACACTGCCCGAACACCACTGCACTGCCCTAAACCCTGAAACACCACCCCCTTCATGACCCCCTACACTGCCCGAACACCACTGCACTGCCCTAAACCCTGAAACACCACCCCCAGCATGACCCCTACACTGCCCGAACACCACTGCACTGCCCTAAACCCTGAAACACTACCCCCAGCAAGACCTCCTACACTGCCCGAACACCACTGCACTGCCCTAAACCCTGAAACATCACCCCCAGCAAGACCCCCTACACTGCCCGAACACCACTGCCCTAAACCCTGAAACACCACCCCCAGCACGACCCCCTACACTGCCCGAACACCACTGCACTGCCCTAAACCCTGAAACACCACCCCCAGCACGACCCCCTACACTGCCCGAACACCACTGCACTGCCCTAAACCCTGAAACACCACCCCCTGCACGACCCCCTACACTGCCTGAACACTACTGCACTGCCCTAAACCCTGAAACACCATCCCCAGCACGACCCCCTACACTGCACGAACACCACTGCACTGCCCTAAACCCTGAAACACTACCCCCAGCAAGACCCCCTACACTGCCCGAACACCACTGCACTGCCCTAAACCCTGAAACACTACCCCCAGCAAGACCCCTACACTGCCCAAACACCACTGCACTGCCCTAAACCCTGAAACACCACCCCCAGCAAGACCCCCTACACTGCCCGAACACCACTGCCCTAAACCCTGAAACACCACCCCCAGCAAGACCCCCTACACTGCCCGAACACCACTGCACTGCCCTAAACCCTGAAACACCAGCCCCAGCACGACCCATACACTGCCCGAACACCACTGCACTGCCCTAAACCCTGAAACACCACCCCCTGCACGACCCCCTACACTGCCCGAACACCACTGCACTGCCCTAAACCCTGAAACACCACCCCCAGCACGACCCCCTACACTGCCCGAACACCACTGCACTGCCCTAAACCCTGAAACACCACCCCCTGCACGATCCCCTACACTGCCCGAACACTACTGCACTGCCCTAAACCCTGAAACACCACCCCCAGCACGACCCCCTACACTGCACGAACACCACTGCACTGCCCTAAACCCCGAAACACTACCCCCAGCAAGACCCCCTACACTGCCCGAACACCACTGCCCTAAACCCTGAAACACCACCCCCAGCAAGACCCCCTACACTGCCCGTACACCACTGCACTGCCCTAAACCCTGAAACACCACCCCCAGCACGACCCCCTACACTGCCCGAACACCACTGCACTGCCCTAAACCATGAAACACCAGCCCCAGCACGACCCCCTACACTGCCCGAACACCACTGCACTGCCCTAAACCCTGAAACACCACCCCCAGCACGACCCCCTACACTGCCCGAACACCACTGCACTGCCCTAAACCCTGAAACACCAGACCCAGCACGACCGCCTACACTGCCCGAAAACCACTGCACTGCCCTAAACCCTGAAACACCAGCCCCAGCACGACCCCTACACTGCCCGAACACCACTGCACTACCCTAAACCCTCAAACACCAGCCCCAGCACGACCCCCTACACTGCCCGAACACCACTGCACTGCCCTAAACCCTGAAACACCAGCCCCAGCAAGACCCCTACACTGCCCGAACACCACTGCACTGCCCTAAACCCTGAAACACCACCCCCAGCAAGACCCCCTACACTGCCCGAACACCACTGCACTAAAGCCTGAAACACCACCCCCAGCAAGACCACCTACACTGGCCGAACACCACTGCACTGCCCTAAACCCTGAAACACCACCCCCTGCACGACCCCCTACACTGCCCAAACACCACTGCACTGCCCTAAACCCTGAAACACCACCCCCTGCATGACCCCCTACACTGCCCAAACACCACTGCACTGCCCTAAACCCTGAAACACCACCCCTCAGCACGACACCCTACACTGCCCGAACACCACTGCACTGCCCTAAACCCTGAAACACCACCCCCAGCATGACCCCCTACACTGCCCGAACACCACTGCACTGCCCTAAACCCTGAAACACCACCCCCTGCATGACCTCCTACACTGCCGGAACACCACTGCACTGCCCTAAACCCTGAAACATCAACCCCAGCAAGACCCCCTACACTGCCTGGACACCACTGCCCTAAACCCTGAAACAACACCCCCTACACTGCACGAACACCACTGCACTGCCCTAAACCCTGAAACACCACCTCCAGCAAAACCCCCTACACTGCCTGAACACCATTGCTCTGCCCTAAATCCTGAAACACTAGCCCCAGCATGACCCCCTACACTGCCCAAACACCACTGCACTGCCCTAAACCCTGAAACACCACCCCCAGCACGACCCCCTACACTGCCCGAACACCACTGCACTGCCCTAAACCCTGAAACACCAGCCCCAGCAAGACCCCCTACACTGCCCGAACACCACTGCACTGCCCTAGACTCTGAAACACCAGCCCCAGCAAGACCCCTACACTGCCCGAACACCACTGCACTGCCCTAAACCCTGAAACACCAGCCCCAGCATGACCCCCTACACTGCCCGAACACCACTGCACTGCCCTAAACCCTGAAACACCAGCCCCAGCACGACCACCTACACTGCCCGAACACAACTGCACTGCCCTAAACCCTGAAACACCAGCCCCAGCACGACCCCCTACACTGCCCGAACACCACTGCACTGCCCTAAACCCTGAAACACCACCCCCTGCATGACCCCCTACATTGCCCGAACACCACTGCACTGCCCTAAACCCTGAAACACCACCCCCTGCAGCACCCCCTACACTGCCCGAACACCACTGCACTGCCCTAAACCCTGAAACACCACCCCCTGCACCGCCCCCTACACTGCCCGAACACCACTGCACTGCCCTAAACACTGAAACACCACCCCCAGCACGGCCCCCTTTACTGCTCGAACACCACTACACTGCCCCAAACCCTGAAACACCACCCCCAGCACGACCCCCTACACTGCCCGAACACCACTGCCCTAAACCCTGAAACACCACCCCCTGCACGACCCCCTACACTGCCCGAATACCACTGCACTGCCCTAAACCCTGAAACACCACCCCCTACACTGCCCGAACACCACTGCACTGCCCTAAACCCTGAAACACCACCCCCAGCACGACCACCTACACTGCCCGAACACCACTGCACTGCCCTAAACCCTAAAACACCACCCCCAGCATTACCCCCTACACTGCCCAAACACCACTGCACTGCCCTAAACCCTAGAACACTACCCCCAGCACAACCCCCTACACTACCCGAACACCACTGCACTACCCTAAACCCTAAAATACTACCCCCAGCACTACCCCCTACACTGCCCGAACACGACTGCACTGCCCTAAACCCTCAAACACTCCCCCCAGCACGACCCCCTACACTACCCGAACACCACTGCACTGCCCGAAACCCTAAAACACTCCCCCCAGCATGACCCCCTACACTACCCGAACACCACTGCACTGCCCTAAACCCTAAAACACTCCCCCAGCACGACCCCCTACACTACCCAAACACCACTGCACTGCCCTAAACCCTAAAACACTACCCCCGCATGACCCCCTACACTACCCAAACACCAATGCACTACCCTAATCCCTAAAACACTACCCCCCGCATGACCCCCTACACTACCCTAAACCCTAAAACACTACCCCCGCCTGACTCCCTACACTACCCAAAGACCACTGCACTACCCTAAACCCTAAAACACGACCTCCTACACTACACAAACACCACTGCACTACCCTAAACCCTAAAACACTACCCCCTACACTACACAAACACCACTGCACTACCCTAAACCCTAAAACACTACCCCCAGCAGTACCCCTACACTACCCAAACACCACTGCACTAACCTAAACCCTAAAACACTACCCCCAGCAGTACCCCCTACACTACCCAAACACCACTGCACTACCCTAAATCACTACCCCCAGCACGACCCCCTACACTACCCAAACACCACTGCACTACCCTAAACCCTAAAACACTCCCCCAGCACGACTCCCTACACTACCCAAACACCACTGCACTACCCTAAACCCTAAATCTACCCCCAGCATGACCCCCTACACTACACAAATACCACTGCACTACCCTAAACCCTAAAACACTACCCCCAGCACGACCCTCTTCACTACCTAAACACAACTGCACAATTTGTTACAGGCGTTGCAACGCAGGCCTGTGGTGCTTACTGGAAGTACCTAGTGGGCTAGTTGGGCCCCAGGGACCCTCAGGATTCAAGGTGACCTAATCCCCCAACTTAAAACGCACCACGGGGCGCGTTTGCACAGTGGTGAAGGGAGGGCGGGGCCTCAGGTGACATGTGCGCAAACACGCCCTGTGGTGCGTTTTAAGTTGGGGAATTAATTCCCTTTGAATCCTGAGGGACCCTGGGGGCCAACTAGCCCACCAGGTACCTTCAGTAAGCACAACAGAGTTGCGTTGCAGAGAGGTGAAAAAGGTGCGTGGCCTCGGAACGCCTCTCTGCAACTCAGCTCTGTGGTCCTAACTGTAAGTACCTGGGGGCTAGTTGGGCCCTAGGGACCCTCAGAATTCAAGGGGACTTAATCCCGCAACTTAAAACGCGCCACGAGGTGCGTTTGCACACATGTCACCTCAGGCCCCCTCCCTTCACCACTGTGCAAACGCGCCCTGTAGCGCGTTTTAAGAGGTAGTTTTAATCCCCCTGCCCTATTATGTACTAGGGACTTGCAGAGGAGGTCATGCTAATCACAGGGGTACCCCAACGCAGAGTGTTCCCTAGTGTATGTAGGTGTTTTCACTGTATTCTAAGTGTCTTTTAGCATAGCACTGGCTCTGGTTAGTCAGAGTCAGTTACCACCAGTACCCGTCTGAAAAAGTTGTGGGCACAGGATGATTTTGCAACAAGGCCTCTTTCTGCTCCTCTGTTGGTTCTTTCTGCACATCTTTTACTTCTTTCTGTGCGTTTTTCTTCTTTCTTCACATGTCCTACCTCTGTAGGCATAGTTAGAAACTAGCATTTAAAAAAACTTTGAAATTCACTTAAAAAATCATAGGTTTCAGGCACGTTATAGTTAGAAATTAGCATTTAAAAAACCTTTGAAATTCACTGAAAAAACCATAGGTTTTAGGGACAGTTATAGTTAGTTGGACATTTCACTCGTACAAAACCATAGAAATTCCCCCGTTATAGTTAGTTCAGCTAACTATAACTCGCGCCCTGCAATGCACTGCTGATGACGTCACATATTACATCACTCATGACATGGTCAGTGACATCACTGATGACATCACTGATGACATCTCAAATGACATCACTGATGACATCATCCATGTGATAATTTCATGCATCTTCTCACACCCTAATATAACTTTTGATACACCCACTCTAAATTACAGACTGCCATTCTCAAAACCATAGACACTCCAACACCAAAAACTACATACCCACTCACTGATTCTTAGGTCTACACACACATCCACTCACTCACCCGTACAGTCACTCATACTTAGTCACTCAGTACAGGACTATCATATGCACTCATACACCTATATAAACACTCACACACCGCCACTCATCCATAGAGGTACTCACACACCTAGTCAGTCATGCAAAAAACTTAATCACACACCCATTTACTCACCTATACAGTTATACACACACCAGCTCACTTACTCATACAAATACTAGCACATTCTTATGCTCTTATACAATCACTGATACAAGTACACACTCATCCATACAGCCACTCTCACAATCACACACTCTCACTTATAGCCATTTATATACTCCAACACACATATATACTGCCTTTCACATATGTAGTTACTCACACATGTACCACTGAGATATACATTCAATCACTAACACACCCATACACACACTCACCCACCCATACAGTCCATCACAGATGCACTCTTGAAACCATGCACCCAGTGAATCACCAACTCACACTTCTATGCACAGAGTCACACACACCCCACCCACACAAACACTCAGGCACCCATACAGATACTCAGACAATCAATCAATAACCCATGTAGATACTCATGTAGCTATTCAGAAAGCCATGCAGCCGCTTACAAACCAACAGACAGACGGATACAGACATTCACACAGTTTAGTCACTAACCCATGCATTCAGTAAGATACATTTAATCACTCACTTGTAGAGTCAGTCACTCACGTACTAAATCATCCATTCAGACACTTATACACCCACTCATTCTTCAATACGCCTTTCCCTATATATATTAAACATATTTAAACTTTACAGAAACACACAGTCACTGGATGATGTCATCAGTGATGTCATCAGTGATGTCATTTGAGATGTCATCAGTGATGTCATCAGTGATGTCACTGACCATGTCATGAGTGATTTAATATGTGACGTCATCAGCAGTGCATTGCGGGGCGCGAGTTATAGTTAGCTGAACTAACTATAACGGGGAATTTCTATGGTTTTGTACGAGTGAAATGTCCAACTAACTATAACTGTCCCTAAAACCTATGGTTTTCTCAGTGAATATATATATATATATATATATATATATATATATAAGAGAATTAACATTTTGAGGCATTTTATGGTTGACAAAGGCTGACATAGCAGCCGAAACGCGTTCCAAGATTTTACGAGCGCTGCCTTTACAATAAATTGGATTACACCAGAGTTTTGAGTGCAGGTTCTTTCTTCGTGAGAGACAAGTGGCCTCATTAGGATGGCGGGCGGACCTTAGTCCGCCCGCCACCCTAGCGGTGTTGGGACCAGCCGCCAGCGGTGCGGCGGTCCCGCACCGCAAATTAGGATGCAACCGCCTCCCTGACGGTCGCATTCGCATCTTAAACATTGCGGCGGACGGTGCTGTAGGCAGCACCCGCCGCAATGTTCAAGAGGCACGTCGTGCATTGCCATGCACAACGTGGCAGGCACCGCGCGGTGCCTGCCACCTTGGGCATGGCAATGTAGGGGGGTACCATAGGTACCCCCCAAGTGCAGCCCCTCACCCCCCCGGGGGCCCGCAACAGGCCCCGTGGCAAAAGACAGTATGCCTTTCTAAGGCGACATCGCCGCCATGGAAAGGCCGGTCACTGCCGGCATCCTAATCTGGTGGATGGTGCCTGCTAGGCACCGCCACTATTTTGGCCTCCCTGAACCGTCCGCCAGGCAATCGGGTCGAATGCTGGCGGCGGACGGTCTTTGCGTCCGCTGCGGACGCATTCCTGTTCCCACTGCCATCCTAATCTGGCGGTGGGAAATATCCATTCGATGGCAGAAGGACCGCCACCGCCATCATAATCGGGCCCAAGGTTTCTTTCCTTATTAAAGAGGCGTGGTGTGGAAACGCCTCTAAACCGGCACCGCCACCTTCCCGGGGCTTTGTTTATCATAAGCGGGGGGCACACGGCCCCCCCGCAGCCCCGGGGTCTGACACCTCCCCGGGCATTCCTAATTATGCAGTAAATGTTTGATACCTAAGACATCTGGGGACACAGAAGCACTGCGGACAAGGGGGTGGGAGCAGAATTTCCAGGCGAAGTACGTGATACTCATGAAAAGTTATAAGCAAGCAGCGTGTCTGAGCATGAGAGGAGCGCCCGTCACTCCTGATGCATAATGATGATGTCCGCGATGCAACCACACCTCACGGGGGAAGGGGGTAGGGGAAGGGTGAATCTATGGAGTGGGTGGATCATTAAAGGTGGTATTAGGGCTTCGTATAAGTTTGTATGTACTGTAGATTTATATAAGACTTACTGCCCCTGGCACGGTACTGAAGCAGTTTAAACCATGGGTTGCTGCCCTGTCGAAGGGAGGAGTGAATGTTCCCTGATCTGACGGCACTGAATTGATCGACCTGGAAGGATTGGGGGCAGAGATGGCCATATTGGGATTAGTAATTTTCACCTGAAGGTCACAGACTGTCGCTAGCAGTAAATGTTTGATATCTAAGACATCTGGGGACACGGAAGCACTGCGGACAAGGGGGTGGCAGCAGAATTTCCAGGAGATAAAAGCACGGGTTCCGGTTTAGTGCTGACCATTGTGGCTTAAAATATTTTGTTAGACTTCTTATTGGGAGCTAGAGACAGCTCACTGAAGGGACCCCGGGGGTGCAGCAGCAACAGTCGGGGGTCAGGTGGGTGACAGGGAGTTTGGACAGGAGAGGAGACCGCTGCCTAAACACCAGAAGCCACCTTCATTATTTCAGGTGCGTGTTTATTCACGGAGCTCATGTAAGGGTCTGCTAGTACCTCAACACCCAATAACGGCAGTGCAAGCTACACATAGAAAAGCTTCATTCATAGACCAAGCATTTCTGACATCTGAGACTTCTTGGGGGAAAACGAACATTAGCACCTCTTTCCTTGCGGCCCTTGAAGATCTAAATATTTTTTAATTTACCGGCGGTTACAGCTGCCACGTGAGCAGATCCTGCATTCGCTTTACGACATTGACATCTCCCAGCCTGTTCTATTTTTGTTTCACAGTTTTATTTTTCAATTATATCCCAAAACATACAATATTGTGATAACAGTTGTATAATGTATGACAGGAAAGTGAAATATATGCTATAACAACCACTATAATAGAGATTGAATTACTCATAATAGTAACGGTTATTAATCAAATATTTTGCAGGTTTAATCAAAATTGAAAAGATCAGGCCTCATTAACAACAAAAAATGCCGCAGCGCATTGGCCTTGTAAATGAGGCCCAGCGTGTTTAAGAAAAGGACAGAAGAAATGGGATGTCGAAGTGTGACATGAATCTACTTTGGTGTGTTCGTGTGTTTGTAGCTTCTACACATGTGTGTACTCTGTGAATGCCACTTGCGGCGTGAGTGTATATGTGGTGTACATGTGTCTGGCACGCATAGGAAGGTGCGTCAGTGATGTGTGTCAGTGGTGCGGATCTGCTTGCGGCTTCTACACACGCATGTGTGTGTCTATGTGTGTTTTCAGGGTCTGCATGCATGCTTATGGTGTGAACAAGCAGGTGTGTCTGTGGTGGTCTATGAATGCGCGTCAGTGGTGTCTGCATGTTTGTGGCTTTTGTGTTGTGGTCATAAGGGG
The DNA here is from genome assembly GCA_963921515.1 of Calotriton arnoldi. NCBI lineage: Eukaryota > Metazoa > Chordata > Amphibia > Caudata > Salamandridae > Calotriton > Calotriton arnoldi. The sequence continues at coordinate 1,367,135 of CAWUFW010001167.1, forward strand.
TGTGTGGTGTGTATGAATGTGTTAGCGGGGTGTGTGCATTCTGTGTGAATAGTTATGCGTGCCCGTGCTTGTGCGTTACATGTGTGTCAGTGCTGCATGTTTCCATGTTTTCGCTATTTTATTCTGAAATACCTGCAGTGTGTGAATCTCGCCATTTCATCCTTTTGTTGTTTATACATTGAATGCCTTTGAGCCTGGTGATAACGAGCACAGTACTAGGCGCTATATGAAACACGCAGCACTAGTATTCCCACAAGAGACGTGGGCTTTGTCCTTGAATTCTCTTCTGTTATATTCGCTCTGCGTCACTGTTCCAGATGACCAAGTCACGAAGAAGGCCACGGAAAAGGTTAAATTACTTGACAAACAGTTCAATTCAGCACTGCACAAAAAAAAAAACACGCAACGAAGATTGTAGCATCCGTAACATTTAAATATGTGTGATGTCAAAATATAGCTCTGCTGTTTAGTACTGTCTCAAGTGCATGCCCCCCTATACAGGGTTAAACCGCCCACAGTTTTATGTACAGCACCTGCAGTTTATAATGCTCCTGCTACAATAAATTAGTGCTTTGTAGCACTTCCGCTTGGATGCATCTCTGGGTTATATCAAACCCCGAAATTAAAATTAAGAAACACGCGCCCTGAAGCAGCCTGGTCTCGCCGCACAGTGCGGTAAAAGCACCGCATTACAAGATACTGTGAGATAAAAGCGGATTCAGCTCCTCTTTCTTTCTTTTCCTAATCATATTCAGCTGTCCTGCCCCCCGTGAAGAAACATTTTTTAGTTAATTATTTTACACATAAGCTCCCTTTGTTTGGTGTGCATTCAAGCTCTGTTAAGACAAAACAAGTGCTGAGAAATTCGAGAATCGCGAAAATACTCGTGCGTTCACTAGTGTCTGGTGATGCTCACACTTTAGAAATATGGACCAGTTTCACAAAACTTTCTGCCCACCTAAGGGTCACTCACCGGCATAAAACCCGAAGGTCCAACCGGAAAGCAGGAATGCTGATTCATTTCTGGGGTTTTTTTTGCAACAGTTCCCATTGCGACTGTTGAAAATCTGCAAACATTGAAACTGAACATAGACGCAAAGGTAATGCTGGGGAGTGGATTGCAGAGAGGTGGTCCGAGGCCATGCCCCTTTTTACACCACTCTGCATACGCGCCTGTTGGCGCACTGCTGGTGGTGCGATGAGTTCCTTTTGTGTCCTGAGGACCTCAGGACACAGGTGGACTTCATCCCTGGAGCAGCAGTACGCCAGGAGCTGCGTTTGCAGAGTGGTGTAAAAAGGGGGCGTGACTCAGACCACTCTCAGCAATCCAGCTGTGTGGGGCTTACTGGAGGTACCTGGTGGGCTAGTTGGCCCCCAGGGACCCTCATGAGGAAAGGGGACTTTATCCCCCAACCAAGAGCGTGCCAGGAGGTGCGTTTGCAGAGTGGTGGAGAAAGGGGGCGTGGCCTGTGTCTACCTCTCAGCAATACCACTGTGTGGGGCTTACTGGAGGTAAGAGGTGGGCTAGTTGGCCCCTAAGGGCCCCCAGCAGTGAAGGGGGCTTCAATCCCCATCGAAGAGCGTGCCAGGGCGCGTGTTTGCAGAGTGGTGGGCAAAGGGGGCGTGGCCTGGTATGAGTACTTAGCAATCCTGCTGTGTGGTACTTACTGGAGGTAATAGGAGGGGTAGTTGGCCCCCAAGGATGTCCTTGGGGGCCAACTACCCCTCTTGTTACCTCCAGTAAGTCCCACACAGTAGGATTGCTAAGACGTCTTCGGAGGCCGCGCCCCCTTTTCCACCACTCTGCAAACGCGCCTCCTGGCAGACTACGGGATGGGGGATAAAGTCCACTTTACTCCTGAGGGACTTTGGGGGCCAAGAAGCCCTCCTGGTACCTCCTGTTTCCTACGCAGTGGAATTCCTGAGCGCTGGTCGAAGGCCCAGCACCCTTTCTCTACCACTCTGCAAACGCGACTACTAGTTAAAGAAGCATGTTTCTGCACCTCTGACTTAGAGGTAGTTTTAATCCCCCTGCCCTATTATGTACTATGGCCTTACAGGGGAGGTCATGCCAATCACAGGGGTACCCCAGCCCATAGTGTACCCTAGTGTATGTAGGTGTTTTCACTGTATTCTAAGTGTCTCTTAGCATAGCACTGGCTCTAGGCCTGGTTAGTCAGAGTCAGTTACCACCAGTGCCCGTCAGCAAAAAGTTGGGGGCACAGGATGACTTTGCAACAAGGCCTCTTTCTGCACCTCTGTTGGTTCTTTCTGCATATCTCTTGCTTCTTTCTGCACCTTTCTTTGTCTTTCTGGACTTCTGTTGCCTCTTTCTGCATTTCTCTAGCTTCTTTCTGCGCCTTTCTTCCTCTTTCTGCACATGTCCTACCTCTTTAGGCATAGTTAGAAATTAGCATTTAAAAAACCTTATAAATTACTGAAAAAACCATAGGTTTCAGGGACGTTATAGTTAGAAATTAGCATTTAAAAAACCTTGGAAATTCACTGAAAAAACCATAGGTTTCAGGGACGTTATAGTTAGTTGGACATTTCACTCGTACAAAACAAGTGAAATTTGGCAGTTATAGTTAGTTCAGCTAACTATAACTCACGCCCCCGCAATGCACTGCTGATGACGTCACATATTACATCATTCATGACATGGTCAGTGACATCACTGATGACATCTCAAATGGCATCACTGATGACATCATCCACGTGATAATCTGATGCACCTCCTCACCCTAATATAACCTTAGATACACCCACTCTAAAATACAGACTACCATTTACGAAACCATAGACACACCAATACCAGTTACTACATACCCACTCACTGATTCCTAGGTCTACACACACATCCACTTATTCACCCATACAGTCACTCATACATGCATCACTCATCAATACAGCACTATCATATGCACTCATACACCTATACAGACACTCACACACTGCCACTCACCCATAGAGTTACTCACACACCTAGTCAGTCATGCAAAGAATGAATCACTCTCTCATTTACTCACCTACACAGTTATACACACACCACCTCACTTATTCATACAAATACTAACACATACTTACTCTCTTATACAATGACTGATACAAGCACACACTCATCCATACAGCCACTCTCACAATCACTCACTCTCACATATAGTCATTTATATACTCCAACACTCACATATACTGCCTTTTACATATGTAGTTACTCACACATGTACCACTGAGACATCCATTTACTCACCAACACACCCATACAGACACTCACCCACCCATACAGTCCATCACAGATGCACTCTTTAACCCATACACCCAGTGAATCACCCACTCACACATCTATGCACAGAGTCACACACCCCTCACCCACCCACACAGACACTCAGGCACCCATACAGATACTCAGACAACCAATAAATAACCCATATAGACACTCATTTAGCTACTCACCAACCGATGCAACCGCTTACACACCAACTGACAGACTGATACAGACATTTACACAGTTTAGTCACTAACCCATGCATTCAGTAAGACACGTTTAATCACTCACTTATACAGTCACGCACCTACTAAATCATCCATTCAGACACTTATACATCCACTCATTCTTCAATACACCTTCACATATATATATATAAAACATATTTAAACTTTACAGAAACACACAGTCACTGGATGATGTCATCAGTGATGTCATTTGAGATGTCATCAGTGATGTCACTGACCATGTCATGAATGATGTAATATGTGACGTCATCAGCAGTGCATTGCGGGGGCGCGAGTTATAGTTAGCTGAACTGACTATAACGGCCGAATTTCACTGGTTTTGTACGAGTGAAATGTCCAACTACCTATAACGTCCCTGAAACCTCTGGTTTTTTCATATATATATATATATATACATATGCACACACACATATACACACATACATATTATATATTAGAAATGTTTACATACACAGGGATATGCTGTACATTAATGTTTGAGTATGGTGGTTATGTAGGAAAGAGCCAACTCTTGAGTCGTCTTCTGAAGATAAGATAGTTATCCATGGATCTTATGTTTTTGGGTAATTAATTCCATAGTTTGGCTGTTTGAACAGAGAAAGATGTACCACCTATGGTCTTTTTCTTTTATGGTGGGTTTTGGGGTGAGTGATAAAGGTATTGAGGACCTTTGCAGATTCATAAAAGCATACCATTCTCCACTTGTAGAGGGTGGGAGTGCAAAACGGATTCCTGAGGAAATTGAAGAGTGATGTAAGTTTCTACAAATATCGCATGGGGTGAAAATCAAAGGGAACTAAAGTGCACCATTGAAGGTTTCACTTGAAATGTGGTAAGTGAGAGGAGTAAGGTCATGACATTTTTGTTTTGACCAGGGTATCAGGGTAATTTCTTATGAATTAGGACATGTTCGGAAAGTGAGGGGTTTATTGTAAGAGTTGAGGAGGACACCAAAGGTCTGATGTGTGTAGTAAAAAAGGAATGCAAGGGAATTTCCAACACAAAAAATCCTACTACAAGACAGCCATACTATTTCCCTTGATAAGTACTCACTATAACCACCCTTTTCAGCGCTCAAAGTATCCAGGCTGCAGAAAACATATACAAATTAGCTATCTTGATGACAGCCTGCTCTGTACCAAGAGTAAACATCCAATGGAGGATTTGGTTAAAACCTCAAATCACTTTTCCTAAGGGATTTTTATAGAGCTCTATAAACCATAAGGGCTGAGTGATAGAAATGAATGCTACTCTTTTGTACTTGGCCAAGTGTCTATCAACCTCAGGATAAGGTAATAACAAAGAGGAAGCACCAGAACATGAAAAATATAATGCTCTTGGAAACTAGATCACCATCTTGCATCCATCAACTATAAAGAATAAAAAAGTGAATGGTTAACAATACAAGCTGGGTAGAAACTAACCAGGTGGCTTATGACACCCCAACAATCGCTTTTACATGTAGAACAATGTTTGCTGCTATAAGATTTCCTACTTTAATTCTTGCAAATCAACTTTCCTTTTTCCTCTAATACGAGAGCTTATGTTAAGTTTAAAACCATTGTAAATCACTTTGCAGATTAATTACTCTTTAGTTTGGTGATCTACGCCTCATGCAGTTTTGGTAGCTTATTTGTATAGAGGTTTATGCTTACTACAGTTGTACTTGGTAAATTACGTTTTTAAAATCAATAACAGAGTGTTGTTTAAAAATGAAAAAGCACACATAGGTTTCCTGAACAACTGAGAATGATCCTGCAACTTTCTAAACAAATAAGTGATACACTGAACAACCAATAACATTAATAATGAATGTGAAACAATATTGCAATATCACGGAAAAAAATCACAGAAAACAAAATAGAGGTAAGGCCAGCCGCAGGTTCCAGTTATCTCAAACAGAATTAAAAGACAGGTTGTGTTTTTTTAAGGGTAGGAAAAGAGACAATTTAAAGAGCTAGTATGTACATTCCCTCATATACTTCTTCTTAAAGATGTACAGCAGCTTCCAATTGTCTTAGCCAGCAGTGAGGCCACAAGAACAGCTTAATCACTTCAATCTTCATATATCGCCACTCCCAAAAACTGCTTGCCACTTCTCTATTCATTACAGGTAATTTGTCACTGAAGGCAACATGCAAGGACTTTAAACAATTTTTACTTAACTTGGATAATTCTGTGATGGTAGTATTGAGTAATTTTTATGCAAACAGAATGTGCTATGCTTTAGTAAGACAATCTTTATTTTAGAAACCTAATTGGGGAATAGAGATCTGATTTTCCACAGTAGTGCATGTTTTATACCTTCAGTAGATAACAAGCATTGGTAAGTGCATTAGGTTTCGCCTATGTGATTTGGATCGTAATTCAACACGTTTCCCATATACATGAGAGGGAAGGCCCTGGACTCATAAACAGATAAGCAGAGACAAGCTCTGCATAAAACACGATCCTGCAAGTCCGGTGATGCTTGATAGGCAAACATGCGAGATATGCGAGGCAGGTGGGTGTAGTCGGGTGCCACTGCGGACAACATCGATGGCCTGAGGTAGTTTAATATATAAAATCTGTTACCACATGCACTGCATGGCCCGTCGGGCATGTGCATCCACGAGACTGTGAAGCCACACCAGGAACTGTGTCACATCAGAGCAGCGTGGGTGATGTCCACGTGAAAGGGCAGCAATAAATAAATGCTGTGCATGCAAAACCTTAGGCTCTAGCAGTCTCTGTGAGTACCATGCCACGATCTGCATTTCTCCCTGAAGGGTCTCTGGCTGCTGCCTGCAAAACCTGGGGGCAGGGCTCAGGGCTGAAAGCGAGGCTTGGGAATGAAGTGTTCCAAGCCTCGTTTAAGAGAAATGAAAGTTAAATAGCAAACACGTAAACTGCCCTTTGAAATGCGTGCTAAAAATGTTAAAAAGAAAGACATTGGAGAAAGCAGGAAAAACAAGTATCAAGATAGTGGAGAGGATGTGGTGCAGCGGCCAGAGCTGTTGACTTGAGGGCTGGGGATCCCAGTTCGAGTCTCCTGGGCAAATCTCTCCGGGTGATAAATTGGGCTATATAAATCTGCTAATTTAATTGAAAGTATCACGCAAGCGGGAAAATCAGAAAAAGGCAAAACTCTATGAAAAAATAGTTCCACCAAAGCGGATGTTAACAGTATTTCAGCTAGAGGAAACTGATAAGAGAAGCAGAAAGGAACAAGCATTGGGAAATTTAGGAAAAATATGCAACAGCCAATAGAAATGGAGTAATAGAAAGTGGCAAGCACATGAATCAATGAAAATCCAGGAAAGCGAGGGGGGCAGGATGTAAGCTCATTTTAAGATTTATATTAAAACAATAGGCGAAACCTAAAAAGGAACCTGGACCTGGGGAAAGTTGAAAATGTATCTGGCATCTTACGCGCTTTTGTATAGTTGATGAATCCTCTGAGGAAGAGCAGAAAACCCAACACTATTTGAATAGTACTTGTTGGGATGAGGCATAAAACTGACACGTGTGGCATTTTTTTGCTTTATTGTGACTATTAAAAGTTACTGAACTATATCAGCTGATTTCATACAGAAAAATTGAAACATCCACACTCTGCTTGTAAAATAGGAAGACCATATGTATGCCTTACAAGAGTACACCACATATTTTAAATAGTTAGACTAAAGGGGTAATCATAGTACTTCCAACAACATCCATTTTTTTTTCCAAGACTCAAGATAGATATGGTGTCTTGCTTTCCAGTACCAAGATTTAGATTCACGAATAATTTATCAATTTGCATTTGCTGCTTGTGGTCTCTGTTGTGGAAGAATGACGCCTGGTTCCAAGCTAGATTAGATGAGTAGGTTTATTTAAGTAAGATGTTAACTAGAGCCCCATCAGGAGCAGCCTTCCTGCTGCTCAGCCCATCCTCCAACTGAGTCTCTCAGTCACCAACATTCCACAGCCACCTCACACACCAACATTCCACCGCCACAGTCACACTGGCTGAGCAGCAGGTATAACAGTCTCTTACTGCATTTAGAATGGAACATAAAGCCTTTATATTTGCACTTTCCCATGTAAGTGCTCTGGTAACAAGAACACAATTTCAGGCGTCTCTAAGTATCAGGGGCAAATGTATTCCAAATATTAATGCTGTTGCTGTATTTAATCAATAACATTGATTTTTCTCTGCTTTGGGAGATTTGCATTTCCCACCCACCTGCCTTTGTGCTGCTTTTCCTAGAGATGTTCCTTATGGTGCTTAAACTACTGAAACTAATGAAAGCAAATAGCATTTCTAATATGTTACAGCGGTCAAACGTGCCATAGCAGCAACGTTGTATCCTTCACGGGCACACTTAATCAATCACAAATACCTCTCACACATTCTTCCACAAGACCGTCTGCGGTAATGCTAATTACCTCACCTAATACTTATATAGCTAGCTAGTGCACTAAACAACATACCGTTGGCTGTCACACACATGTATAATCCTCATAAAACCCCAGCACCTCAATGTCCCTCTGTTTGGCATACTGCGACAATTCGCCACAACCAATCATTTTCCATACAACTCAATTAAGGATCCTGCACATATCGAACACACCTAGGACCCAGCAGTCACCCACACCAACCTATCCTTGACCCATACTGCACTCATGGATCAGTCATCTCCTTCTTAAAGATATATTCTGTCACAGTTAACACACATTTACAGATAATATAACTATATATATGAGAACAATTTTCAACAAATGTTTCCTTGTAAGCAGTTTGCTTAGTTTCCCAATTTTCATTCAGCCTAGTGTCCTGCCTGTAATAGTTAATAATATTTATAAGTATTCGTTGCTTCTTAGCCGGATTCGTTTTGATTTTCATATCTTTATTCTTTCTCATTATTCATGATATGCAAATGTCCTGACTATTACCTCATCACAGGTTTGAATTTTAAGTTAAACATTTACTTTTCATATGATTTAGTTGTCAATGGATTTTTGTTTATTTGTTACCACCGTGCTTGCATCTCTAAATTTCATTTGCTTATGTTTTGGTAGGGTTGTTTTTACTCGACACTGGCTTGTGCTTACTCTAAAGTGAAATCTCTTCGGCTAATTACAGATTTATCATTCACCACTGTCCGTGTACCTACTTCTGCCTCTAGTTAAGTAGTTCTGACATTTTAATTGACATTAAACTGTTTATTAGTAGCGCCCGCTGTTTACATTGCTTTTAAAGTACAAAACTGGGAAAGTTAATGCTGTGTAAAATAGATAAATTACCAGGTTTGCATGCTTGTACTATGGGTGTAGCAAGACCTTCTTAAACTAGATTCATGTTTTTATGCTCTCTTCTCATTTGCATCGCTCAACTGACAATCAGAGCTGCAATTGATATTACATGGTGAAATAAATCCACTCAAGCAACAACTCCAACGTAACTAACTGCAGCTGAATGATTACAGCAACATCTCTACCTCTTCTATATGTCGAAAGTGGATTACTGTTTTATTTTGCTTTTATTACCAACGCATTGCCTGCAATGCAATAATGTCAGGCAATCCCTGCACAAACTCTGCAGCTTCTGTATCTCTTGCTTGTGCTCCAAGTATTTCGGACACAATATGTAGAATAGTGATGCTTTAACATATGTAATCAAAGAAAGGATATCCAAAGGTTTAATTGGGGTTTCCCTACTGAGTGTTTGTGTGCAGATCTTGTAAGTGTTAAGATAACAAAAAATACCAGCACTAAATCAGTGTGCTCTGTGTGTTACGTGTGACTGATAACTGGCCGTATCAGTAATATTCCATTACCACCTGCACAGTAAATCGGTATTCCATTTCTGTTTTCATGCACCATATCTTCGCCTTTGTCTTTTCTATAAAACATTAATGCACTCTATGTTTTATTCATAATGCAATGTTTTCCCATCCTTTCATTCATCCTCCACCTTACCGCCTTCATGTGGGGTTTTGTTCTACCCAGAAGCTGTGATCTCTATTTCTTATTTATAAGTCCACTGATCTCCACAATGTTTTAGTTTAGTTTTCTATACTACTGCAAAGCCTGGGAGGAAATAAAACATATTACGTAACTCAAATTGCCATTTTCAAAAGACAGTGGATCTACATTCAAATTCTTTTCAATGAGCAGCTGTGTCTTACTTCTGACTCAGGAGTCAACTACAACTAAATATTCGGGAGTGATTCCCTATTGGAAATTCCCAGACAAGTTACCTTGGCCTGGAGTAAAATACAGTTACTCTTAGATAAAGATTAGTGGACGTGGCGTAATATATGTATGAGCTTGACCAAAACAGGAAATAAGCTTGTCTAACTTAACATCGGGAAGATAGTCTATTCAAATGTTTTGAGTGCCTTTTGAGTACATATTGGTGTTATTTGTATATATTTTGATGGTATTCATTATGTGTGACCCTGGCTGAAAAGGCAACAGAATCATGCACATATTAGCCTGACTCACAAAAAAGTGTAGGCCCCATCACTGGCATACTCATAATGTCAAACCACCATCAACAAAGAATTCAGAAGGTAGCGGATTGAAAGATGGAAAATGAATCTTATGTCTACATAGAAGGTACACCTTATTTTATTGCAGAATGTCAACAGTAGCTATGAAACAATTACAAAGAAGAGCATTACTGTATTAACATTTCCTCAACTTTTTATTTCAATTTTTGAAAATTGCAGCTACACTAACAACAGAGATACAATTGACTTGCCTGAGGGAAAAGAACAAGAAACAGTCTCATACATAAAATTCCTGTTCTGTTTATTGTGGATTAATATTTAATACTGTAACAGGCAACACATTGATCCTTATGGGCATTGAAGCACTAATAGTTATCTAAAATAATGAAGATTATTTTTTCATGGCAGCAACCTCCGGGGCGAACAAGAAAGAAACTCGAGCCAATGTTTGGTAGAATAAAGGGAAAATGATTTTAAGAAAAGCATAGTTTGTGTATCGCATCATGCAATGAATGGTTCCAGAGAAGAAAGCAGCTCTGCCTGTTTTTATCATTATCAGACATTTGTTACACTCTGCATTAACCTGAAGATACAACAATTCGGTTATTTCATATGTAAAGAGACTGTTAGTATTCTACATAGACAAATTCATTAAGTGCTGGATGCTTTATGCCTGGTTGATGTTACTTCATGATAAAAAATGAAGATTTTTAATTTTGAAGGAACTGAAGTTATGAATGGCATGTGCTGTCAATATAGATAGATGTTTTAGTGTTTATCAAGTGTGACTGTGATGTCACTGTTTTGTTGTGATTATCAAATCGTTGTTCTAATTCTGTATGATTACCCTGTCCAGGTCCTCCATGCAGGAAAAATCTGCATCTACGTCTACAGTCCATCCTAAATATGGTAGGTCTCTCTGTGCTAGAATGGTGAAGATCGTGTGGGCAAGGATGGTGTGCCAGTGGAGCCAGCTGAGGCTCCGCCATGCACAATCAGCTGTTCCTCCACCTCTAAATGGATTGGGCTAACCACTCGTTTAAAGAGTCGGAAGGCTCAACAGTATACTATGGGATTCCCACGCTACCAAACCATACAAAAATCCCTATAGGTTACATTTTCTGCCAAGCAGAGTTTCAAGACTGCTGTCTACAAAGCTCATCTATTACAACATTCTAGCCGCTGTTCTTTTACTTTTTACTACTGGATCAATTTCCATACCTCGCCAACTCTGATTCTCTGTTCTCCCAGTAATCTAATGCCATTGTATCATACATACCATTGTGTTTTACGATCCTGATATCTATGAATCCAATATATTTGCTAATGTGTATTACATTTCTGATATATTTGTTAGTCAGCAATTTCATACTGCATTTTCCAGTTGAAATTCAGTTTTAATTAATGACTTTCTGCTTTAATAATGTGCTAGTGCCACTCTCAGCTCTTTTCATGTTTTAAAAACAGGTATGGATTTCTGTGACTTTTTTAATGCGAAAGATTCTTCTCCAAAAGATCACCCAGGATTTCTTCTATTTCTAACCTCAGTCAAATAGAAAATAGTGCAGCCTATAGAAGTTTGAGAACTGAAGTAGTCACATACCTCACCTATTTAGAGTTTATGCTTTGTTTGGTAGGATTTATTGTGATTTATTCCTGAAATGGTATCTAGAGATAATCATCACAATTTGAACAAAATATGAGATTTGACTTTGTATTGGGAAGATCAAAAGATGCACATGCACTTTTGCAATATAATCTTTTTTAAAGAATTTGCTGTTTCCTCAAGAGTGACTGTAAGAAATGGGGTTACTGGTTGAGAGGGGTAAAACCCTACTTAAGCAGCAACCACTATCCTTGTCAGGGTGAAGTCACAAGCAAACCCCAAATTAACCTGTGATCATCACTCGGGTAGCTTGGGACAGAGCAGTCAGGCTTAACTTAGAGGCAATGTGTAAAGTATTTGTGCAGCACTTCAAACACTAATAAAGTGAAAACACAACACAAGGAGAATCTTACATCAGATTAGAAAAATATAGTATCATTCAATAAATAAAACAAGTCCAGAATGACAAAAACCCAATCAGTGGAACCGGAGACATGCAATTGCAAATGTTCAGTGGATAAATTGCCAAAAAGCACAAAGTTCCAACTGTGGTTATCTGATCGCACCAGACCAGGACATAGTTACAAGTTCATGGCACTGCTATGGAGTGCAGGCCAGCTACAGGGCCCCAGTTAGGGCCACTAAATGAGAGTAATTTAAATCCTGGTTGCAGAGCATTGCGAGGTCCTGCATTGAGGATGGGTCATGCAGATGAGGCGATGTCAGGTCCGGGTCAATGATGCGTCGTGCAGCATCAGTTCGGAGGACCTACAAGACAGCGATGAGAGGTCCTGCGTCATTGTCTAGGATATCTTCTAAAAGAGTGCTTGTGATGTGAAGTCCTGCAATGAGGATGCGTCGTGCACTGACTGGTTCCAAGGGAGCTGTGGAGTACTGTGACATCTTTGAAGAAGCCATTGATGAGGGGCTTGCGATGCAAGAACCTACATTGAGGATGCATCCCACTGCTGCAGTTTTGATGAGGCTGTGAGCGGAGAAGTAGATGTGAAGTCCTTGCCATGGGCAAGTCTACGTTGCACAGGCTATGCAGCTTTTCTGTTCGGGGTTGTTGGTGTTCAGCAGAGGAGATGAGTCGGTACTGCTGGGTCCACAGATGGCTTGCAGAGCATCTTCATGCCCACTTCCAAGGGGCCAGGACTAGGGTGGCACCACTTGGCAGAGTAGGACTCACAGTTGCAGTGTCCAGTACTAGGATGGTGCCACTTGCAGAGTACAGGCACTGGTTACAAGAGTTTATCCTTTGGAGTAACTCTGGTGGTCCTAGGTACATGTTACAGCTCCAGTCCATCTCCCCAGGCAAGAGTACAGCCTGGGGAGATGGTCAGCAGGTGTGCAGGTCAGCACAGCAGGGCAGTAATTCTTCAGGGCAGCAGTCGAGGAGTGGCAGTCTTTTCATAGCAAAGCAGTCCTTTTACTTGGCAGAGTCTTCCACAGGTCCAGAAGTGTACTGAAGATTTGCTGTCTGAGGTCCAATATATATACCTGGTGCCCACTTTGAAGCGGGAGAAGCTTCCAGAGGACTCCTCACCCTCAGAGTTGCTTGATCTTCTGCCTCACTTCCCTGGCACCAGATTCCCTGGGATCACAATAGACTAGTGTCAAACGTCTTTGTGAGAATGCCCAGGCAGGACCTTTGTCATGTGCAAGTGCGGTAGGTGACTGCTCTTCCCCCTCGTTAACTCATAGTTGCCCATCCTGCCAACAACTAGCTTCCCTCTGTCTCACTGTCTGGGAGCAATACACAAAGACCAACTGCCAACTACACCTAGTCATGTGACTCAGGATACAGGCAGCAGACACCAAATGATTGGGTTAAACAAATGCCATCTTTCTAAAAAAAAAAAGGTATTTTAAGAATTGTGATTGGAATTCCGACTTCACCATTCAAGAGAACTTTTCATTACAATTCTTTAGACATCAAACTCGACATGTCCTCCTGCTTTTAACTGAGAGTTATCGCTTATTCAATGTAATAAGGTAACTTCAAAGTTACCCTGTGGGAGAGGTATGCCTCACAGTTGCAAAAAAATAAATTGAGAGTTTTTCACTAGCAAGACATGTAAAACTTAAAAGTACATGTCCAACTTTTTAAATACACTGCACCCTTCCCTCTGGGATGTATAAGGTCCTACCCTAGGGGTGACATATATATTAAAAAGGAAGGTTTAGGCCTGGCAAAAGGTTTCATTTCCAGGTCGAAATGGCGGTTTAGAACTGCGCACACAGCCTGCAAAGGCAGGCTTTAGGCATATTTATAGGACTACAATGAGAGCTTCAGGCCTACTAGTAGCATTAAATGTACAGGCTCTAGGCACATGTAGTATCACTTTACTAGGGATATACAAGTAAATTAAATAGGCAAATAGGGTGTAAGCCAATTCTTCCATGTTTTAAGGAGAGAGCCCTTTAGCATTGGTTAGCAGTGGTAAAGTGCGCACAGTACCACAAGCGAACAAAAACAGGTTCAGAAAACAGAAGACTGAATGCTAAAAGCTTGGGGATGACCCTGCAAAACTGTATTGGTACTCCTTTAACTAGCATCCTTGGTAAGTTGAATCCCCTGACTTTGGCTAAAGTCAAAGAATATGCCAAACCATAAGATAAAATGATAACATCTCTGCTGGCTTTCTATCTTCATAGCGAATATGATGGAGAGGAAAGCATTAATTATTACTCAGTAGTATATGTGTAAAGAGACAAAACATAGCTAAGGACCACTGTACTGCACCACCTGTGAGTGCCACAAAATATGTTCACTTGCTGCCCACCTCTATAGGTTAGCTACCAAATAACCCAACATAAAGATATTTTTTTTCATTGGAGTGGCACCCAACAAAGTAAAAAAATATAACGAATCAGTTTCACAACTTTGATCAAGAGATTTCTTATTGTTTGAATTCTTTATTCTTCTTCATACACAAACAAAGGCGCAACCAAAGCATTTCGTCCAAAATAGAGGTTCATCGGGGCTGCAACATGTAAAGATATAAAAATACATTCACTACTTTTTTTTAAAACTGCATAGCGAAGTAACATAAAAACCATCAAACATTTAACTGCATAGTTGCCCAACCAACAGAGTTATAATCAAGAATACAAATAAGGAACAGAAAAGTAGCATGGACCCCGACACTCAGGGTTCTCTAGACACTGTAGATACATGTGATTCCACTATTACATGAGTCTCATAATCTCTGCCATCTAAAAAGCAAACCTGTTAGCAAAAGAACTGAAATACAATCTGAGTATAGGTGTCAATTATCATCCACAGCCTTATTTATGATATCCTGTACTTGAATCACTAAGGAGTTTTAGACCAGCCCAACAACATCATAATAATGAATACTGATTGAAATATCTTGGTAATGATACTGAAACCACTTTAAATACGCAGGTCAGAGTATGTAGTTACTTAGAAGTATATGGTACTACATGTACACAGGGCCTGTAAATTAAATGCTACTAGAAGACTGCATCACACATTGTGCCACACACTAACATAGCACTGTAAAACATGCCTCAGGCCTGCCATTGCAGCCTGTGTGTGCAGTTTTAAACTGCCATTTCAAACTAAACCTTTTAGCCAGCCCTAAACATTCCTTTTTAATTTTGATTTGTCACCCCTAAGGTGGGACCTAAAGACTCATAAGGCAGGGTCTATGGTATTTATAAAGCAGGACATGTTTGCCTACATTTTACATGTCCTTACACTGAACAATTCCTAAAGTGTTTTTCCACTATTGTAAGGATATCTCTCCCATAGACTAAATCTGTGTTACCTTATTACATTTAATAAGTGCTGGAAGTGGGGGTCTCTAGTTGGCAATGGTTTGCACCTTTGTTCAAATAGGGACCCTTGCTTCTAGTCAGGGTAAAGGAGTTACGCACATTGACAACACCTGCTTACCCCCTTGGAAGCTTGGCACAAGCAGGCAGAATTATCTCATAGTCAATGTGTAAAACATTTGTGCAACACATACAGTATCACAGTGAAAACACTACAAATGGACACCACACTAGTTTAAAAAAATAGGAAATCTTTATCTAAGCCAAATAAGACCAAAACGACAAAAATCCACCATACATTTATCAGGAAATGACTTTGAAAAGGTAAAAACAGTTCTGTCTATAGCAAACTATGGAGGTGTCGCTTTCAATACCAAGTACCTGGGATGCATCAAAAATCACAAGCAAAAACTGCCGCAAGGAAGGTGATGCGTAGGTTCCTTACACGCAGGGAAGGTGGTGAGCCGGTTCCTTGTTCCAGGGGAGGTGATGCTTCGGTTCCTTACTGCTGCACAGGGGAGGTGATGCATTGGTTCCTTACTGGGGAGGAGGTGATGCCTTGGTTTCTTATTGTATGGGGAGGTGATGCGTCGGTTTTTTACTGCGGCCGCGGCATTGCAGTAGATTTGACATCGAGGTGTGATGCATTGCGCACCGGGAGTGAGGCGTCGCTTTGTGAGGCTTCGTATCATCCGGTGTCTGTGCTGGGGCCTGCGTGGCGAGGCTTCGTGGGGCTTTGCGTCATCACGCATTGGTTCCAAGGAGTGCACAACTGTGCAGCAGGACTCTGCAAGGCTTCGCGTCATCTGGCGTTGGTTTCCGAGGAGTATGCATCTGTGTGGCAGGACTCAGTGGGGCTTTGCGAGGCTTTGTGTTGCTTCGCTCTGGTTCTTACAGAGATCAGCTGCAAAACCCACTTTTGAGGCCCTTTGTCTCTGCTCTGAGAACAATTTTCACTCCTCTTTCATTCAGGCCAAGTACAGGCTGGGCAGTTGCTGGAGAGCTAATGCACATTGGCCTCTAGCAGTTTTAGACATGGACAAAGCAACTTTCTAAAAGCTACACTTCCAATATATTTAATACAAATCCGACTTCATCATTAGATTGGAGTTGTATTAAATATATATATCACATAGGGCCCAACCACTACAGGGTCCAAGGGAGTGGGAGAGGGTTTGCCTAAAGGCTGGGGACCATCGTTCGTGCTCTCCATTGAAATACAGCCTCCACCAAAGAAACAAGGATTCTTTGGCAAACGTGAGATGGCCGATGATGAAGCCTGATACCTGGGTGGTGTGTGCGGCCATCCCGTCAAATTTTTCCGCACAATTGTGTGGGTCCATAATATTGGAAGAACAGAGCAGCTAGAGTTATTCCTCGGTGAAGGAACACCTACATTATAATGTGTAAATGCCCCAAAAGGTTGGGCTAGTAGCATAGGGGCCCATTCGTTGTATTAAATATAAACATAATTCTTTGTTGAATGGAGTTTATAATATATAAATAATCCATACTTTTAATTTTCCTATTTGCCATTTACAGCCTGAACAATGGCATTGCCGTTTGGACCTAGTCACTGAGAGAACATGCCATTTCTAATACCACACACATTCCTCTCTTTCTTAAATATGATGCACCCTACCTTTTGGGCAGCACGGTTTGCTTAAATGTGACATTTGATATTTAAAATCAGGTTTTCACACCTGTCAACAGACAGATCTGTGCAGCAGGGTTCAAGATGCTGCTGTCAGGCTACACGAGGTAGTGATGAAGCTATGTTTTCACTGCCCACTCTGAATGTCAAAAAAGGTGCTGCAGTCCACCAGTAACTTTTAACTTGCAGGCCCTGGCCACTTTTTCTATACTATTAATTAGGGACTTTTGGAAAGGTTAAGTACATTAATTTGAGATAAGCAAATTTAACCATGTTGAAAGGGGGACCAGATTTACTTTATTCCTGTTTCGCAAGGGCAACAGTGTAGAGAGTTGTAAGTCCACCAAAAACAGAGTTCAGAAAATTGCAAATAATCTAGTATGACCATGCAGAAATGGTAGATTTCCTTCACCGCTGTTAGAAAGAATGTAGGCCATTTGCCCTTGTAGGGCCTTCTATGTGATTCACCTGATTTAAGTATTCACTGGGAGCCAGTGGATCACTCTTAGAGCAGATCTGATATGCTCATACTTTTTCAAATAAGGCAAATTCTGACCCCCTGGTTTGAAGTCTTTATAGTCTGGCAATAAGTCACATGAGATCTGTGCAAATGATGTTGCAATAGTCTACCATTACTAGGACAATCAAATCTCTATCCAACTGTAATTGTAGAAAACTGTTTGGATTTTACAGAGTTAAGGGTGCTGTAGGTTTATGCCTTTAACTACTTCATTGTCTTGAGAGATATGAGATCAGCATCACATATGGTTTCATGGGATGTCTTAACTCCTAAAATCTTTTCAGTAACCAGGAACTTGGAAGCAGACTTTGCCTTGTTTTGAAGCGCTTTCCATGACACCACCATTTGTTAATTGTAAGTTTACAAACCAGAGATTATTCAAATTAATTGTGAGTCGATGAATTCTGACATATCAAAAACAAGATGGGAAGGAGAGGAATATTTAAGGTGGTCCAGCACACATCATTCCCAGGAAGTAAACAATTCTCAATTATACAAAGAGTGTTCCACAACACCACATGGCCCCCACCCACTGAAGTGGCATGCTTCATAATCAGGCTGTGCTCCTCACTGGGGTGGGCCTTGCAATAGGCTCTTCACCTGAGATGTTTTTCTATAATCCCTGCACTGTATTTACCACAGTAAAGGATGATGCCCTTAGTTGATGGTAGTGAAAGGAGTGGTAGATTTGGTGAAGATGTGGTTAAAGTTTGCTATGGGCAATCCCTGTTTAGTCATTTTTTATCCCTGGCATATGTCTGTGCCAAGATTAAAATAAAATGGTGAACTAACTGGGTATTGTATAGTGGTTTCGCCGTTTGGTCAACATGCTTCATGGCTATGGTCAAAGGCATTTCCTAAGGACTGGCAAAAAGGAAACCCTAATCTACTGGTTAGGTTTCAACACCAAGAATGTAAAGAAGGTGCCCATATGTAGTCCAAATAGTAAAAAGGTGTGTGACAGGCAAAACATATATCACATCTCACTTTAAAAAAGTCCTTGGTGCCCAAATTTCCTGTAAAATAAGAAAGGACAAAGGCAACATGGAACACTTCAAAAAGGGATAATATGTCCTGATGCGACATCATTTTGCACCGCAATCATTTTGGTGACAATCAATGCAATGGCATTCAACGCGTGATCACAGCAAATGGTGGTAGAAGGTTCACAGCGTTCTCTCTCTATTTCGATGCACACACTACCTTGGCTATCTTGTCTTCAGGCTGAGACATGGTGGTGGTGCGGAACAGCACACTTTGTGCAATTGTGAGTTCTGACATATCCATGACATGTCACAGAAGCCCTGGGTTGCAATCATGGATAAAACGGTGCAAGAGATAAGCTGAGATATTAAGGTATTTTTTAGAAGATTAGCTACCTTTAATATTCTAGTACTGTTCGATCAGCTCTTCAGATCCATTTAGCCTCGGGTTTGTCAATGTCTTGCTCAAGTGTGTTACACTGCAGTGCTACACAATACTAAACAGAGGCCTTCTGCCGCAGACCTATTGTATTCTAGGGCATTCTTCTCAAGGCTGTGTATTCTGCTATTCCCTACTGATCTGTGGCATAATGACTAATCCGCTCTGCTAGCGAGGCAAGGGAGGGATGAATGTTCCAGAACATGCCCGTGGGTTCACAGCGCACTGACTGCGCCCTGCATTTATAAGGGGTCTTATCTTCTGTGGCTGAAACAGCTTGTTCAGGTGACGAAAATACCTCAGTGCACAAAGCAGGAACACCTGATACATTGTGCAGATATCACGATATTTGTGCCTAATGTCCGAGGGCGAAAGCGGCTATATGATGAAAAGGAACAATGCTCAGCATTGTATTGCAGAAGGCTGTGACGTGGCACTTGGATGGCACCATAAGCCATCCGCAGACTTTCACAGAGGACCCCACACTGCCTGTCTGGGCATAGGCATTTCGGCTTTTATATGAGGTCGGCCACTCTCTCGCACGTGAGGCTGTTAGAAATACAAATTGCACTTAAGGATGTAAAACTGGCATCCAAATGTGAGCATTTTTTGTCTATGGTTGAAAATAATCCTGGTGCCCTTTTTGTGCGTGCATCAAAAGAGCAAACTTGAAATCAGTCAAACATACTGACACAAAACTATGTTGTGCGCCCTGACTAAAGTAGTAACTCTAGTTTTGAAGGACGGTTGACATCCACGTGTCACTCAGATGAGACTATGGGGCATATTTACGTTCCCTGGCGCATCCCTGCAAATCAGCAGGGATGCGCCAGGGAAGATGCGTCACGCAAGTTTGCCCTTGCGCCACCGCCGATGCGCCGCATTTACAATGCGGAGCGCCCTGGCGCACGGATGGGCAGATGCGTGACGTATCCCCCGACGGAAAGGCGGCGCATTGCTGGAGTCGCGTCGCAAGCGCAACGCGGCTCCAGCAAGGCTCGGGGTTGCCCTATGCCTAACATGCTGCGTCAATTCTTACGCCTGCTTCAAGCAGGCGCAGGGTTTTGACGCAGCATGGGCGTAAAAGTGACTCAGTGAAATCTTGTAGATTTCACTGCGTCACCTTTACGAGGCGTACCTGCGAGGACGCCCACCCTGCGCCGGAACGCCCACATGAAACCTGACGCAGGTTTCATGTGGCGCAGGGGTTACAACGTGACGCATCTCCCTAGATGCGTCACGTTGTAAATATTGCGCAACATGGCGCATGTTTTGCGTCGCCGCTGCGTCACATAAGTGACGCAACGGCGGCGCAAAAGTGGCGCAAGGGGCTTGTAAATCTGCCCCTCTGTCCTGAAAAACTAGCGCTGGCTTTCTTTGAAATGAGACAAGAGCACACGTTGTAGCAAACAATGACAGAGACAATCCTTTGGCCTTTGCATAGTCCATGCACAGAACCGTACAGGTGTACACGATCGCGGCAAAATGAGTATAAACACCCGTTTCACAATTTCAACAAAACATACAGATAGCTATGCACATTTATATACTGGGATCGGACAAACAGTTAACATGACCATGCACAACAGAGCCCTTGCTGTGACAGCGCAGAGGTGAGCGCCTGTTTTTGTGCACCTAGAGGGGCAGATTTACATTGAACTAACGCAGCGGGGTACAGCAAGTCATTTTGCTGCGCCGCGCTGCGTTAATTTTGAAGCACAGGGATGCGACATATTTACAAGAATATGTCGCATCCTTGTGCTTCCCCCTGCGCTGGCGCACAAACTGCAGCCATGTGCCGGCACAGGCACCCTTGCACCATGGTGCAAGGATGCCTGCGTCGTGGGTAGATTGTTTTTGTGCAGGAAGGGGAACCTTCCTGCACAAAAACAATCACTACAACCATTTTCCTCTTTCAATGCGTGCTGCAGAATGCAGCACGCATTGAAAGAGGAAAAAACGAGGAGAAATGAAAACATTTCTCCTCGGTGCGCCTCGCTACGCCACCTCTAGGGTGGCGTAGCTTTCAGACGCATCTCCAAAGTTACGATTTCTCGTAATTCTGGAGATGTGTCTTGTTCCATGGGTGTTGCGTGGGAACACCCACAGCAACACCCATGGAACGCCCCTTCAACGCAAAGTGCTGCGTGTGAAGGGGCCGTATTTACAAGGAGAGGAAAAGTCACGCAGGGTGGCTTTTCCTCTCCTTGTAAATATGGAGCAGCCCCCTGCGCCACCAGTACGTCACGAAAAGTGACGTACTGGTGGCGCAGGGGGCTCGTAAATCTGCCCCGCAGTGTGTAAAGTCCACTCTTACCCGATATTTCTCCGAGTTACAGCTTTATTTTCGGACAATAGAGCTCTGAGTAAGGTTTGCCTTTTTTGTTTCTGGCCTGCTCTATGTAAACAAATGCACTAACTCAGAGAAATATTTGATATTTGAATTGCTTTTACCCATTGCAGGTGCATAAGATCTGCGCTGAGGTAGGGGAGCCCATCATGAATCGGGCACAGTGATGTGCACGAGGGGAGATCAAAGTGATGTGGCAGTGGAGCGCCACTGATGTACCTCTGGGGAAGCATTGACTAGAGACCTAAGGGCACTAGTGATGGGACACACCACACCACGTCATGGGGCCTCTTTGAAGCACTCAGCAGTGCCGGGTGTGCGGGGTGTTGTGCGCAAGGCGTGTAGCCGGTGTTGTGCATCAAGGGAGCACAGGTAGCTGATGATTTGAGGAGCACAAGGAGGTGGACAGGTTTGAGGAAGGAACAGCAGGAAGTATGTTGAGTATTCAATCAAACCGGAGACTTTTGGTCAGAAACCTTTTGTCTGATGGGATTCTGAAGCCTACAACTATAATTTTAACTGAAAACTACATGTTTCAGTATGTGCATTTATATTAGCTAAAAGACCAAAACTAGCTGAAAGTGACTACTTGAAAGCTATGCACATGGAAGCGTGAAAATAAATAAAAATTGTCCTTTTTATGGATTTCACATGTTCTTGCTGCTTTAAAGATTTCTTAACTGTTGGTGTCATGCATCCTCAACAAAAAAGTGTTTTTTTTATGTACTTTAATTTACTCTACTTCTCTAAAACGCACTCAATCAATCAATCAAAACATTTGTATAGCGCACTAATCACCCGTGAGGGTCTCAAGGCGCTGAGAGGGGGTGCAGCTACTGCTCGAACAGCCAGGTCTTGAGACGTCTCCTGAAGGTCAGCAGGTCCTGGGTCTATCGCAGGTGGGTGGGGAGGGTGTTCCATGTCTTGGCAGCGAGGTAGGAGAATGATCTGCCGCCAGTGGTCGTCCTGTGGCTGCGTGGGACGTTGGCGAGGGCGAGGTCAGCGGAGCGAAGCTGGCGGTTCGGGGTGTAGAAGGTGAGTCGTTTGTTGAGGTATACTGGTCTGGTGTTGTGGAGTGCTTTGTGAGCGTGGGTGAGGAGTTTGAAGGTGATCCTCTTGTTGACTGGGAGCCAGTGCAGGTCTCTCAGGTGAGCTGTGATGTGGGTGCGGCGGGGGATATCGAGGATGAGGCGTGCGGAGGCGTTCTGTATGCATTGTAGTCTTTTCTGGAGTTTGGCCGTCGTTCCTGCGTAGAGGGTGTTGCCGTAGTCCAGTCTGCTGCTGACGAGGGCCTGGGTGACTGTCCTTCTGGTTCCAGTGGGGATCCATCTGTAGATCTTGCGAAGCATGCGGAGGGTGTTGAAGCAGGAGGAGGAGACGGCGTTGACTTGCTTGGTCATTGAGAGCGATGAGTCCAGGATGAACCCCAGGTTGCGTGCGTGGTCGGATGGTGTAAGTGCGGCTCCCAGTGCGGTCGGCCACCAGGAGTCGTCCCAGGCGGAGGGGGTGGGGCCGAGGATGAGGACCTCTGTCTTGTCCGAGTTCAGTTTCAGGTGACTGTTCTTCATCCATTCGGCGACGGCCTTCATTCATTCGTGGGGGTTGGTTTTGGCGGTGGCGAGGTCCTTGGTGAGGGAGAGGATCAGCTGGGTGTCATCGGCGTAAGAGATGATGTTGAGGTTGTGCGATCGGACGATGTTGGCGAGCGGTGCCATGTAGACGTTGAAAAGGGTGGGGCTGAGGGATGATCCTTGGGGTACACCGCAGGTGATCTTGGTGGCTTCGGTATCGGAATGGAGGGAGGTGGACCCTCTGGGTTCTGTCGGTGAGGAAGGAGGTGATCCAGTCCAGGGCTTTGTCGCGGATCCCTGCATCATGGAGGCGTGTACGTAGGGTGTGGTGGCAGACGGTGTCGAAGGCGGCCGAGAGGTCCAGGAGGATGAGGGCTGCGGTTTCGCCGTTATCCAGCAGGGTCCTGATGTCGTCGGTGGCAGCGATGAGCGCGGTTTCGGTGCTGTGGTTGCTGCGGAAACCGGATTGGGACGGGTCCAGGGTGTTGTTCTCCTCGAGGAAACGGGTCAGTTGCCTGTTGACGATCTTCTCGATGACTTTCCCCGAGAAAGGGAGCAGGGAGATGGGCCGGAAGTTCTTGAGGTTCTTAGGGTCCGCCTTGGGTTTCTTGAGTAGGGCGTTGATCTCGGCGTGCTTCCAGCTTTCCGGGAAGGTGGTGGTCTCGAAGGAGCTGTTGATGGTCTTCCGGAGTTGGGGTGCGATGATGGAGCTAGCTTTGTTGAAGATGTGATGAGGGCAGGGGTCGGATGGTGAGCCGGAGTGGATGGTGTTCATGATTTTGACGGTGTCGTTGTCGTGGGTCCAGGAGAGCAGGGGGTTGGTGTGGCTGGGGGGCGGTGAGTCTGCGGCATCGATGGTTGTCGGGAGGGTCTAGGAGTTGAAGCTGTCGTGGATGTCTGCGATCTTGCGATGAAAGAAGGTGGCTAGGGAGTCGCATAGGTCTTGTCATGGCGGGATGTCGTTGGAGCCATTCCCTACATTTCACACTAGACAGAAATGTCCTCAAGCAATCAATCTTTGTAAGAGGGTGTGAGAATGATAAGGGCTCACCCTGTTGCCATCAACCAATGAACTGCCTGGGTTTAATGCTTTCTGTAAAGACCAGGGGCTATATTAGATTTAGATTTTGGCGGACGGAATACTCTGTCACAAACGTCCACCCTGTTACAAGTGTGCTATAGCCTTTGGCGCTTGTAATCGGGCGGACGGGATGTTCGTCATATTTTTGACAGAGTATCTCGCCTACTAAACACTAAGGGGCATATTCACAAGAACTTACCGGCACTTTAGCGCAGCAAAAGTGGCGATAGAATTATCGCCCCATTCTCAAGCTGGTGCTAACTGCCTACATCGCCACATATCCAGCGATAGCTGCCACCAAAAACATCGCCACAGTGGACACTGCCAACTAACGCTAATGAGATGCAGAGTAGGCGTTCCTGTGCAAAAACACATGAAAACACCACATCGCGACATTCACAACGAACAGCCAGATCCGCGATGCGAACCAAAAACAGGCGATAAGCCGCGGTAGCAGCAGGGATTTTACACCTGTTTTCTGCTGGTGTTAAGCAGGACGACTACCTGCACCACAAAAGGGAGCCCAGCCCACAGCCACACCTGAAGAACAACAGATGCCATGGAGCCACTGCTCATGCAGCTCAGAGACCCTAGAGGCCCACAACACCCACTGCCACCACCCCCAGGACCCCCCCACACCCCGGGGCCCTCCCCCGGCCCACCCACCCCGGACAAAGATGTGCCACAGCAACTTTACGCAATCACGAGAAAAAAAAGAGCCTGATGTCGCACAAATACAACAACAAACACACATGTGTGGACAGAATAAGGAGAAACAAACATTCAACTTTGAAATTCCCACAACAGAACTTTATTAATACACAACACAAAACAACAATTCGGAATAGTCCTTGGGGATCGACTCCGGACAATCTGGAAGTCACAGCCTGCAAGACAAAATCCGAGATAAGAACGTGTGTCATGCGCTCATCATAGGACAGAGAGAGCGAGAAAGAATGAAAGGGAGAGAGAGAAAGAAAGGGATAGAGAGAGAGCGAGAATGAAAGGGAGAGAGAGAGAAAGAAAGGGAGGGAGAGAGAGAGAGAGGGAGAGAGAGAGCGAGAAAGAAAGGGAGAGAGAGAAAGAAAGGGAGAGAGAGACAGTGAAAGGAAGAGAGGGAGAGGGAGAGAGACTGCTGCCCATGCACACTCCGGCCCCACTGCTCACCTTCCGCCACCGGTGTGTCTCCAACCACGTGCCGGTGCACGCTCTGAGCCTGGGACACGCGACCTTGGCAGCCTCCACATCACGCGGACCCGCCCCGCGGCCCACTAGGTCACACACCTGAATCTGGGCCTTGAGTTCGGAATGGGAGAGTCCATGACAGTGCACACATCATCACCACAGGCTGCACACCCGCTCAGCTCCATGGGTGCCACTAACTCTGTGAACCTTGAGGCAACGCCACGTGGTGGTAGGCCAGCGTCGCACGCAGGCTCCGGCCTACACTGCAGTCCACCAGGTCCCCTATCTGAAATCGAGTACACAACAAATAATTGCAGAGTCCAATTCATTGCACACGGCATCATCGCCTGTCCGCCCCTGCGCACACATGCTGCTGCACCCCTGCCCCTCCCGCCGCCCAGCGGAGAATGTCCGCCCCTGCGCACCCAGGCCCCACTGCTCACCTGCTGCCACCGGTGTGTCCCCAAGAGGGCACACCACGTGCCGGTGCTAACTCCAAGGCCGGGGACCGCAGCCTTGGCAGTCCCCACATCATGCGGCACCCCCCGCGGTCCAGCATGTCCCACACTTGACCCTGGGTCTTGAGTCAGCAATGGCAGAGACCATATCAGTGCACACGTTATCATCGCAGGCTGCACACCCGCTCAGCTCCATGGGTGCGACTAGCCCTGTGCAACTCAAGCCAGCGCCACGTGGTGGTAGGCCCGTGATGGCCGCCGGACGTCGGGGGCGACTAACCCTGTGCAACTCAAGCAAGCGCCACGTGGTGGTAGGCCCGTGACGGCCGCCGGACGTTGGGGGCGACTAACCCTGTGCGCCACAAGTCATGGACCCTCCATGATTGAGTCCCGTTGCACGTACGCTGTCATGTCACCTCCGGCAGTGGGGAATGAGATGTTGCAGACCCCTTTTATTGGCGGGGTCACATGGCCCGTGACGCCTCTGCTGGATGGGTGTGATGTGTGTGCAAACCTGCCCTCAGGGAGTGGCCGTGGCATGCTGGCAACTAGACCAGTGACCTGCAGATCCCAAGCGTGGAATCCTGGGACATGTAGCTAAGTCGTCCCCCCTCGGAGCATAAGCGCAGTGGTCTGGCCTGGCGTATGCCTGACCAGCGTCGGGCTTGCAAGAATGATCCCGGGGCTCTGGCCGCTGGTTCAGTCCTTGTCCGGACAAGGAAGTGAAGAATGCGTGTGTCCCTGATGTAGTGGCTACGCCGCCCGGAACGCAATCGGCAATGTAGCACCCTGTGACTCATTTCCCACGACGTGTGCAACATGGACGTCAGGGGGAATCACTGACCCAACACACATCCACACTTACATACTTGAATGATCGAAGACATGACACATCTGTGCAATAGTGAATGATTTATTTTCATCCAGTGAAGTGTTGCAGCTGGAGCAGTACAGGGCCATGCAGACCCCACTGCACATCATAGGCACATGGCGGGCCAGCCAGAGTCCTTCAGGGCATGACAAGTACATTGGAAGAGGAAGAGTACAGTCCGCAGTCTGATCGCTGTGTCATCGGACATCTAACAGAATATGGCAGTCCATGTCGAGGTCCAGGTGAGAGTCAAAGAGTGCATCGGGGGGCAGTGGAAGGTCATGATGCCAAGGGCAGAACCAAGATGAAACAGGCCAAATGGGTGAGAGGAATGCTACTGCCGCCTCATGATCAAAAAGTCTGGATCATCCACATCCTCGTCCTCTGATGTGTGCTCTGCCTCACATGTGGGTGGTGCACTTCCGGCTGCAGCACTGTGTGCCACTGACACATCAGGGGCCGGAGGTGGATTGTCGGCTGCACTGTGTGGCAGTGACGCATCAGGTGCCGGAGTAGAAATGTCTGCCGCACTGTGAGGCACTGACACACCAGGGGGCACAGATGTGGATGGTGTAGGAGCAGCAGCATCCATCTGCAACAGGCCTTGTGGCAGCAATGCCATGATGAGGATCTGCAGGGCATGGTATATCCCAGCTACATTTTGCTGATGTGCAGCAGTGACAGCCATCCTTTCCGCCTCCATCCGCACCATGTCCTCCATGAGCCTCCGCATGTGTGCCAACTCACGGCTGAGATCGCTGGAGCCACTCTGACTTGACTGGTGTTCTTGTCTCCGAGTCAGGACTCCAGCGATGTCGGCCATGGCTCATTGGAGACCATGGAGCGGACTGTGGGTGTCGGTCAAGGACTGTAAGTGGTCCCAGAAGGGACGTAGACACCCATGGATGGCATCGAGTTTGGCTGCCAGGAGGTCAAACCCCACCCGCACCTGATCAGCCAACTTCTCCTGGGCCTCTAACACACAGCTTTGGAAGGCCAGGTGTGTTCCGTGGGGGTCCTGGGAGACAGCTGGGGTGGCAGGTGCTGCCTGCTGTGTGGTCTGTGCAGGGGGTGGGGTCTCCTCGATGCAGCTGGGCTGCCCTGATCCTTTAGGTGGGGTGCCGATGCGGCCGATGAGGTCTCTGAGGGCTTCGGTGTCGATGCTGGGGTTGTCATCCTCGTCATCAGAGAAGAGTTGTTGGGTCTGCTCTGCAGGTGGTGTTGATGGTCCCTCTGCAATGTTAAGGGAGATGCTGCATTACATCGTGTTGACATGTTTGTCCAGGCATTGTACAAGTTCACATACAGACTGCATGACGAGGTACATTGTGACTGTGTAGGAGGAGATGCCTGTTAGATGCGGGACAGTTGACATCTCTACACCATCAGGGATGTGAGGTTGTACTTGTTTAGTTTCATCTCACATGTCCCTGCTATGCCAAATGTGATTGGCCAGTATCTTCACACAAGCGGCATCAGTTTTGCCCTCTGTCCTGTTGTTCACGTGTTGCAGTTTGTACCACATTGTTGTCTATGCTGATGTGCTCTGACTGTCATATGTGTGTGCTGCAGTTTTGTGAGAGTCGCCCCTGCAGCTCTGATTCTGCTGCCTTTTGTCCCTTGAAGGCGGTGTGCCTTTGACTTCTGTGTCCATGCAGTGCTGAGACGTTACCAGACTTGGGTGGATGTGTGTCTTGGTGGGAGTGGGGACTCTGGGGCATGGTTTGTCCGCAGATGTTTTGTTGACGTCAGGGGTTTATTGTGCACGTGGATGTGTCAGAGTGTGACCTGTCCTTTACGGATGTGGTCCACACTCAGCCACCTCAGTGTCGTTGTGTGCACCATGTCATGATAATTGGACTGCAGGCATGCTATTCGTCATGCAGTGTCACTTACGTTGTCAGTGTGGCTCACGGACCAGCAGCTAGGCTGGGTTCAGCACATGTGCATGGGTTGTATGTGAGCTGTGTGATGTGTGGGGTGGGCCCACTCTGGGCAGATAGTCGAGGGGGACGTACTTGGTGTTCCTATGTGTGCTGCAGTATGGCAAGGAGGTCAGGGACATGATCCAGGGTCATTGTGGGTGTGCAGTGTGGGCTGCTTATTTGTGCATGTGTGCCATTGGGCCCATCTCCCCCGTCCCCCCAGTCCCTGGTCGCTACTCACCCTGTTGCTGTTGTGTCCGGTCCTGTAGAGCAGTGTCCGGGCCCCCAACTCCTGCCACCGTATCAACACTGATGACTGTCGACACCATCTCCTCCATCTCATCCAGCTCCTCCTGCGGCGCAGGACTCCCACCTCCTGTCTGCATTGCTGCTTTGAGGTTGTTGGCGAGTTTGCTCTTGGTTTTGCGCTTGATATCAGTCCCTTGCCTCTTGACCTCGACCATTGACCTCCTCTGCACTCCGACAGCATTCACCTTGTCCAAGATGGACTGCCATATTCCATTTCTTGTGCCCAATGACACGGTGGAGGTGATGAACAGTTGTTGATGGTGTCCTATCACCTCCTTGACCAGGATCTTATTCTCCTGCGGACTGAACCGCGGCTTCCTCTTCTTCTTGTCCTTCCCTGTCCCCGAGGGCCCTAGCTGGGGCTCTGGGGGGCGTGTGGGGTTCCGATCGTCCCCTGTGCCTGCTGCGCCTGACTCCATCATGCTTCGCTGTTGTTTTTTTTTTTTTGGTGTTTTTTTTTTCAGTTTTTGTAGTGGTTTTTCCCGCCTGACGTGTGTGTATTGCAGGCCTTGCGCGCCTTATCACAGATTGTCTCATCGCGATTGGGCCCATCGCAACTTTTTTCGCGTTAGGATTTTTATTGCCGTCGCGGTAGTTGTTTCGCGGACATTTGCCGCGTTCTTGTGCGAATATCGCACGGTATCGCTGTGTTGTGAATGCCACATTAACACAACGTTACTTTCCCTCGATGGACTGCGATGTGAGAAGTTGCGGTAAGCTATTTTGGCGATGTTTATCGCACGTTCTTGTGAATATACCCCTAAATAAGGCCGTAAGTTTATTTTCTACCTTTGCCACACCAATAAAACATCAAATGTTGAAAGAAAATAGTAAAGAACCGAATGTCTATTCATGATGCCTCACCCTGGCAGCTTAGTTAATTGAAACACTAGTATTTCAATTTCTAGCATCTTTCCCCATATTACCTTCATAGGTTTCTGGCATAGAAATACACCTTTGCAGTATTTAGAAGTCGAACCTAAACATTTATCTCATGCGTATTCTGGATCTAAAGTGACACAAAGAAGGCACTTTCATTACTCACTGTTTACAACATTACCTTCCAGAGATTACATAAGCGATCTTATATTTTCTGATATTTTTAGTACTTTTAACTGTAATTACAATTTTAGACGTGAAGAAAGTTTGTATTTCCAATTTTGACAGTGAACAGGTTGTGTTTATAAATATTAATGTAAGGGATAATTCAAAAGAAAAGCTTTTGGACTGGATGCAAACGTCAGATACACAACTGAAAAATGTGTATGCCTGGAAATCATCGTACCTATAGTCAGCAATACACATCCTGAGATAACGGAGATGACAACAGTAACTGACCAGACGACAGAGGAACAGAGCATATGACTGGAATCACATCAAGCTAATACTGGTAGATTGTTGTATGCAAATGACGAGTTTGTAGTACATTTGGCAACTGGATAGCTAGTTACTGAAGGCTCTCACTCTTGCATTGTTTTAGTAGAAAATCTCCAAAAACATGGGTAGGAAATTTTCACACAAATGAATAGCTTCACCTACTAAGCTTTAGGCCGATGCAATTGATGAAACACATGAAGTGAAGTGCACAGAGGATCAACAGGAGACAGCTGCTTACAGCCACAGTCATAGTGTGCTTGATCCATGGAAGATCTCTGGGCTCAGATGGAGACAGGAAGTGATGATCTTCGTTTAAACTGAAAGGATGTAAGGACCAGGAAAGACTTACCACCCTCCATTAACCATACCATACATGCGAATTGTGTTAAGTTGGATCACAAGTGAAACACTGGCTATAAACACAAGAATCAGGGCTCGCAAAGCCAGCATGGACCTCAAGCAGGATGCCTAGAACTGGTGGTAGCTCACAGTCTGTCGCAAGAAAGGTCAACCCGACCATTGTACGCAAATTATTAATCACCTGTTACTGAAAGCGGGATGAAAATAATGACGGTGATAACCCAGTGAATCTTTCTTGTCACATGTTACCGTAGATGAAGGTGTCAACGTGGGTTTCCTCCCTTTCTTTCCTCTTGTTGAGGAAACTACGTATAGACCACTACAATCGATTTCAACATGAAAGTTAGAGATTTGTGATACCCAATCATTGACATCGATTCACCAAGATATCAGGGGTAGTGGAAGTGACGTCAAGGACACTTATATCCCTGATGACTTCAAATGGGTTAACCCATATTTCAAAATTTTCTCTCAACAAATTTGCTTAGGAGTCGGCAGAGGAAAGCCAAGGCTGTAAACTACAGAAAGTAACTAGAACCCTGTTATCTTGCTATGTCTGTTGTAGGTATAGAACGGTGTCGAGGGTACAAGCAGCAAACCAGGTATAGCAACTGTTATCCCTGGCAATCCTTAACTGACCAACATGCACCAGATGTGTCAAAAACAAAATAATGATTTCGCGGAGTAACTAGGAGTTAAGAGGCATACAGGAATGTTAAACATAACTGAAGATGTGCTAAAAAAAGATGTTTGACACAACAGATAAAGAAAATCCTTTTTTACGGATCAGAATCCAAAACCTAATTTGACAGCAAAATACTGTCAGAACTGATTAGAAAACCAGACATAAATGTCTCAAGAGAAGGTCCTATATGTTTTTAGGGAGGGTCTAAACATACTTCTTCTTCCCCAGGACCTCTTCATCAGAGAACCGTGGAAGGAGAAGGCCTTGCCAGCTGTGAAACGAAGACGAGTGATCCACGTGGTAACACATTTCTATGCATCCACCTTTATAGTTTTACACTGCAAAGATCTGTTGTTTTCTGTCTACCACCCCTCACGGACTGAACAAGAGCAGCAATCCAGTCTTGTGAATCCAAAGATCATTCTGCATGTCTTTTGTGGCTCTCACCTGTCACTGATGGCAGGTAGCATATTTGTTGTGTGCATTGTTGTATTGCAGTCTGAATTCCATGAACACACTGAGGCTTCTGTGCTTTAAGTAATCCTTATTCCGATTTCTGCTCCTCTGTAGCAGAATACTGTGGTTAGAAGAAACCTTCAATGAAAAAAAATATTTTGTGGGCAACTGAAATTTTAATTTCATTCCCCAAGGAAGTCTCTCTAGTTTCCAATTCGGTTTGCTCCTAAAAGGAGAAAAATATTCTTTGGACTGTGGGGAAGAGGAGGAGCCTTTCTTTCTCCTGCCACCTCAGGCACACCAAGGAATCTACATTAATTTAGAATTCCTGTCATAAATATAGGCAAACAACCTGGGAAAGCAGGATATGAATACATGGGATCCTGCAGTCCCTGTATAAAAGGCCGTCTATAATCGCCTTTATTACATGCGACTTGTGACACAACTAGTTGCCTCTAATAAAGAAATAACGTAGTTGCTCAACCATAATATCGTCGTATTACAGTTGAGTTCTGACATCATGGCAAAATTTTTATTTTATGCACACTTTAGGAAATTTTAAGAAAGATAGAATCTCTGCATGTTTCTACACATTCTGAGCTACAGTGTTGTTTACAATCTGACTTGGTTTAAACTGATTTGAAGATCTATTTGCAACAAATATCTAAATGCTTTTTAGGTCTTAAATTAGGCATCAGAGATGTTATCTAAATGGTGTAAACATGTATTATAAGTAATAAAGTGCCCCAGCTATACATTATAAGGATATTGCAAGTCACTTCTGAGTTCCATGACCTTACAAAGGAACTCAGCTTTTGGCGTCGTTCCTCAATGTGGTCCAAGAACTCCTCGGTGACTTGCAATAACATTATAATGCACAGCAGGGGACACGTATTTCATACCACAACCAATTACAGTGCAAATTGAACTTTGAGCTGCGTGCACAAAGGTACAGCATAGTTCCAGATGGAAAATGGAGTGGACTAATAGTATAGGTAGCCAAATGAATACAAATAAAGCATCTAAAATGTTTAAAGAGAGACTGTCACCACCACATAGAAGCATTGTAGTTCTCAGTGAAAACCTTTGAACAAAATATCAGAGTATCTTCTTTTCTACTTGGGCTTGAGGCTCCAATACTAAGTTAAAAACTAAGAACAATTATAGCAGTGCTGGTTCTGGGAAGAATGGAATTTCCTACATCGGATAGGTGCGGATAACTGATGCATTGTGCAATGCTCATGGTATAAAGTGAGGGAAGTTATAAACATTATAAAACTATCATATGTGCCTACAAACAAGTGAAGAAATCTAAACAATTCTTCAATGCTTTAAAAGGAGTGATGTTGCTCTGAATAATGTGTTACCCAGTGCACAAAGATGTTACCATCACACATTCCGAATTAAGTAGCAACTTAAAACATGTCCCAGTTATGCCATTGCAGCCTGAATGCAGTTTTAAACTGACAATACAAATTAGCAATATAACCCATTTGCCAAGCCTCAAACTCCCCTTTTATTACATATGTCACCCCTAAAGTAGCCCCCAGGTAAGCCATAGGGCAGGGTGCATTATAATTAAAAGGTTGGAAATGTGCTTTTAAGTTTTACATGTCTTGGAGGTGAAAAACCTTTAAATTTGTTTTTCACTACTGTGAGGCCCATCCATCTCATAGGATAACATTGGGTTTCTTTATTACATTTAATAAGTGCTAACGTTTGATTGTGGGCAGATAAGTATTTCATGTTTGGTACCTATGAAATTGCAATTAAAAATCCTCTTTAGTGGTAAAGCCAGATATTATATAAAAATGTTTAAAAATATGCCATTTTAAAAAAGTTGGCATTTTCCTATCCTTAGCCGTTTAGTGCCTGCAGCTTCCCCTGGGCCACATGACCGGATGTAACTGACAGTTAGACTTTGTGAATTCCTCTCAGATAGTCAAACAAAAGAGAGAGATTAAGTGTGTTTGAATGGGCCATCTGCTGGCAGGACAGGAGGGCCGTGCTGGGCACAGCACCACTTGCAACTGAATAGGCTGTGCCCTGTCTTCACACAAAGGGCTTGTTACCACTGCTTTGTTCCTGCTGCCATCTTGGAGACAGAGGAGGGGTGTCAGGAACTTCCAAGCACTTCAAACAGAAACCTCTAGAAACTTTTCCCAACTTCAAAGAAGGTACCAGGTATAAAAACAGCGCCCTCAAACCCACTCTTCAGTTCTCTTTCTGGACCTGCGGAAGGGTTCTTAGAGGTATGCCTGCTCCTATGGCCTGCTGTGTACACCAAAAGGCTGCTTTGCTGCACCCAGAAGGACTGTTTTGCTTCCTGAAGTGAAGTCTGCTTTGAACGTTCAGAGACCAGCCCTACTGCTTGAGCCCTGCAACTTCACCTGAACCCAGGACTACCATAGCGACTCCAAGGGCTAGTCTGCTGGCCCCCTGTTCAGAGCTACAGGGACATAACAACCATCTTAAACCAGCACCTGGACCCAGCTGGAGTGAGTTCCTGATCCTCAAGTGGTGCCCCTCAGGCCCAGGTACTTAGTGTGCTCTCAATTGAGCTCTCCTGAAGTTTTTCGGCTCTTTGCGAATGGGACAGTTTGCGCTGAAACCTTTTTGCCAGCACCAACTGCCAATGGGTGCTACAGCATTGACCCCTCATGGTGACTGTCAGTATGAAGCTCGAACCCTAACCATCCATGACTCCTGACAGGATCTTTGCACTACAGTGATGGCTGGTCAGCACTTTGCGCAACTTCAATGGCCATCCGCAATGCCCTCCCTGCTCCTCACAGCCCCACCCATCATGAACTGATCTCCTTGCGCTAGAATGTGAAGGTGACTCTTTCAGCAGGACTAATCTGGTCCCTTTCTCCAGTCCCTGCCATCGCGGTCAGCCTGATCTTGTGACTTTTTACTCGGTCTACAACGACCAGATAGCACCGAGTTGCGCTTTGTGCTTTCTGGCGCTATTTTTACCTAAATCTTTAAAAATTCAGAACTCCCTATCTAGTGACTGGATTTTTGTCATTTTGGTGTCCAATAATTTATTAAAATTTACTCTATTTTTCTAAATTAGTGTAGGATTTATCTTATGTTGTGTTTTCATTTTATTACCGTTTGTTTGCTGCATACATACTTTACACATTGCCTCTAAGTTAAGCCTGACTGCTTTTTGTGCCAAGCTACCCAGGGTTGAGCACAGGCTAATTTAGTTAATTTTTGTGGTTCACCCTGCCAGGGGTTTTAGCCGATGCTTGACCATGGCTCACACCTACTTAGGTTGAATAATATAAACACACCCTAATTTCATAGTCTGCGCAATACATCTAGGCTCTCATTACAAGTGGCAAAGTAAATTGATATATGAGCTGTAACTGCTGTTACCCACATAGCGCATTTATGAGTTTTGAGACAAATATTGACCGATCAAACCTACTGATACTTATGAAGGGGCGTGGGGTGAACGGCATTTACACTTTGTCTCCAAGTTAGCCTGATGTCTTTTGTACATAGCTACCAGGAGGTAAAGTACAGGCTAACTTGGTGATTTTTGTGGTGCACCCTGATAACCAATAACCTAGTTTCTTACACCATAAAACAGAGAATCACATGTGAATCACAATATGTGGTATATGTTCTGTAATGCGAATGTGCCTTGGGATATTCAGGCAGTGCCTGCTATGCCTTCAAAAAAAGAACTATCGATCATATCCGGGCTGTACAAAATCAAGACGCCACATATGCAAATTGCAAAACATTACATCAGACATGATGAAAACAAATGGCAAACAATGACTTACAATGGGATTAACATGATTCTAGCAACAGAAAGAGGCGGAGATAAAGTCTCAAAGTGTGTTGGACTTGGCCCTTTTTGCAGGGTCATCCCAGAACTTTTTGCCTTCTTCCTGGTATTTTTTCTGACCTGGTGTTGGTGGTTTTAGGACTCTGGGAACGTTATCACTGCTGTTCATTGTTAAAGTGGATGTGCTCTCTATGATAAACGTGGTAAAATTGGTCTACACCTGTTTGGCGTATTTAATTTACCTATCAGTCCCTTGTAAAGTGGTATCTCATATAGCCAGGGCCAGTAAATTAAATGCTACTGGTGGGCTTGCAGCGCTGCTTGCGCCAGCCACCAAAGTAGCCTTTCAAACCTGTCTCAGGCCTCTGCCATTGCAGGGCCTGCGCGTGCAGTTTACTGCCACTGTGACGTGGCACATAAAGTGGTTGCTACGTCTTTGACTCCCCTTTAACTACATATCGGTCACCCCTAAGGTAGGCCCTAGCTAACCCTAAGGGCAGGGTGCAATGTAGGTAAAAGGTAGGACATGTGCCTTAACTGTGTGGCATGTCCTGGTAGTGACAAACAGCCTATTTGGTTTCTCACTACTGTGAGGCTGCCCTCTCCTAGGAATGCACTGGGAGTTCCCTGATATGTGTTTCAGTGGTAATTCCTGACATGAGAGGAGTAGCGTGATCAAGTTTGGTATGTTTGGAATTGTGGTAATAAATGCTGCGTAATGGTGTTCTCAGATTTATTATCACTATTTTAGAAATGCCACTTTTAGAAGTGGGCATTTCTGTGTGCTATGTGTCTTTGTGCCTGCCTGTTGTGTATTGCATGTCTGGCTCTGGATGACAGGGGCTGGGGAGGTGCAGTGGCTCCAGAGGGGCTGGGTGAGTCAGTGCTAGGCTGAATAGGCCGAGCTGCATTTGGAGTAGTGGGAGGAGTAGCACCTGACCCTGAATAGGACTGTGCCTGCCTTACACAATGCTGGCTCTGCCCCCTGTGGTGTGTCTGGGGCCAGAGCCTACACTAACAATGATGGTTGTTGTGCACCTGAAAAGAGATGTGTAAGTGCCCCCCAGAACTGGTTTGGATTGGGCACAGAGCCCTGTGCCAGGGGGCAGAACAAAGACACTTGTAGTATAAACATTGGGGCTGTGACCCCATGTTTTTGGTACCTGCTTGGAGCTGTGAAGAGAGGACTGCTGGGTGCCAGGAGGATCCACCTCAAAGGACTTCACTCCTGCTGGAGGGCCCTGTGAGCTGGCCTGCCTGGGCTCAGCTCTGCCCTGTGCAAGCGCGTGGTGAGCGCTCTTTTATCCTGCTGCCCAAAGAGTGGGCTGATTTAGAGAGGAGCGCTTTGTGCCCTGCAGCGTCGGCAGCACCACCCTCTCCTATGTGACTTGAGCCCCATGTGCGGGCTCACACTGCCCCGAAGCGTGAGGAGGGTTTCGTGAGCTTTGCTCTCAAAAGCGCTGTGCAAGGAAGCCAGCTCCATCCCGGAATCCTGCTGAGAAGGAATCCCGGCGCGGGGATTCCTCCGTGTTGCCTGGTTGTTGGTGGAGCTTTGCCCAAGGAAGCCTGATTGCGGGCAGGACTTTCTGAAAGGCGAGAGCCGCAAAATGGAAGCCAAGCACGCCTGGTTGAGGGCAGAGCCGACGGAGACTTTGCTCCGTACTCTGCCGGCCACACCAAGAGCTTTGCCAAGCTTCGGCAAGGACACAATAAATGCACCACCAAAAGAGACTCCACAAAGTGTTATATAAAATATGTTTTAACCTAGACCAAAACAACATGAACCAATAATTACTTTGCCAACTAGCCAACTGTCATACCCACACAGTTAGTGCAATAAGACAAAGACTTATATGCTGCACATGTCATGAAAACACCATCACTGTGCATACAATGTACATCATGAACTAATACTCATTGTTCTGACGATGCAAAGTAAAAACAACACATATCATAACATCAGGGAATGAAATGCAGCAGTTAGGTTAGGGAAAAAGATACATAGATATCACCAGTAATACTTATCTCACTAATTATCATCAACACAAAGGGTAGATGACCTACAGTTAGAGGGAATTCCTAGATTCAGTGCTCCTGCACCTTTGTAAAATGTAATGAGGTAATACGAGCCCCAACGCAGGTTCCAGGAACACCTGCACACCTACTACATTGTTTACGCACGCAAGGCACACTCATCAAGATTGGGACCTCCGTTGAGGGTTTCCATCCCATCCTGCTGCCGGTTTCAACATGTCAGGGCCCCCAAAATATGTCCAAACAAAAAAGAAGGGGGCCCACACACTGAAAGTAAAAGCAGCGGGACCTCGCTGGATCATCCTCATGCATAATAGGTGAATGCAGCTGCCCACCACCGTGTGGTGTAGCTGCCTAAAATCACAGTGCGACTCCTTCAGTAAACACAGCGCTGCTCACAAGGCTGTGCAGGTCAGCAACGCCGATTCCCCCTCCCCCCCGGGCACCTGAACACACATAATACCTTCAGGCTGAGAGAAAATGCCCCACGGGTCTTCCATGACCCGCTCAGGGCAAAGCTAGCTGCTCCTGCATGCTTTTCATGTAGTCAGAGCAGTCCTTTCTCAATCACCAGCAGCCTCTGGGAAACCCCTCACACACAGGGATTCCTCACCACAAGGGGCACCAAAGTGAATGCCTGCTTGTGCTCCGGGGGGACCTTAGAGAGCGCACTCGATCGGAGGACTGATAATGGGAAAACAAGGCATCAAAATCACCCGGTCTCCACATCGCTGAGTGAAAAGGTTAAGCGCTCACCATGCGTTGTCTTTCAGGATTTTAAAGTGGCCAGACCGAGAGTCCCACAGCTGTTGCCCAGGAAGTGCAGGTGAATCCTTGGAGAACCCCTCACAAGAACTGGTGAGGGGAGACAAGCCCAGAAACCCCTGGAAATCACTGGGGGCACAAAAGCAGGAAACAGCAGGCAGCCAGGCCTGCACAGATAGTCAATAATTTGGAACTGTGATAGGTTTGTGCCAAAAGTAAATACGTAGAGTCCTGGGGTAAGGAAATCCCAAAATCCGATGTTGCCTTTTTGATAGAGTAAATTCGATATTGCGTTTTAGATACAGTATTCAGTATTTTATTCATTATTATAAATGCAAGTGAACACAAGAACTGCCGACACGTGTTTTGCCCAAAGGGCCAGCAGGCAAAGAGCTTTTTCAAGGCTGATTGAAAAAATGTGAACATAAATAAAAGTAACAATAGCAATACAGAGTAAACCAGTACATGAGTGACCCACGTATGGTCACATGTAGTCCAAAATCAGCAGGAAGACCAAAGCAAATAGACTAATGTGCAGGTATGGTGCAGAAAATGTGGGATAAGATCAGGATGACATAGGGAAGGAAGAAAGGCAAACGTATCCCGTTGTGATGGAAGGATGGCAAAGAAAAGAGAAAAAAGAGGGGTGGCCCAAGTGGGAAAGCGGGTCCGGTGCCATTGAGGTAGGGGTTAAGAACGCACAGAAAAAGGCTGAGTTTTATATACCATAGTAGGGGGAAGTGGGTCAAAGATAACAGATTTAATAGACGGGTAAAGGGGAGTGAAGGTATGGGGAGAAAAGAAACAGGTTACTGAGTTAGTACATATATAATTAGAGGCACGGTCAACTGCAACAAAATGACAATATTCAATACTGATATTGGAAACTGATACACATAAAATTGCAATACATAATTGATCTGTAATAGACCAATTCCATCATAACAGTGTGTAGTCAACAAGGTCAGGAGAGAAATGTGTACATAGGAGAGACCACCGGGATTGGAGAGCAGATAAGAAAGCATGTCTAATGTGGTTAAAAAAGGATTAGAATTGAGGCCATAGAGGTAACATAAAAATGATAAATCATGGTCTAAAGTGATCATAAACTTGCGTTGAGACGAACAGTAAACATTTTTATATAGGATAGAAAAGTGCCAGAGCGATACTTACCAAGCCGAAAAACTTCTAAGGAAAGAGTCAAAAATCTATGCAATGTAAAATCAGTAAAGAAAAAATGGAAAGTGAAAAAAGGGATAAGGAGGAAAAGAGGCTTGTGAACAGAGACACGAAATAGCAGGAAAAGTTGCATAGGTGCGCATCTTAGACGTGATCGATAGAAAGCTGAAGAATTAAATGCATGTGTCATCAGAGAAAATAGGACAGAGCCCATCGGGATTGTGACCTAAAACACCATGAGGGATAAAAACCAATTGTGTGCTCGGGAGGATGTGATATATGCTCATCGGGGTAAAACTGCAACACCAAGAGGGATAGAAAGACCAAGCCAGTGCGTCCTTGGAGAGACCAAGGCCAGCAAAAGGAGAACTTACTGTCAATTAGACATAGTAGGGAAGGCAAAATAGTAAGCTTGCAGAGTGGCAGTCTCTCCATCACAGCACGCAGGTGGTCCAATTGGCAGTTCCTCCTGGCATCATAACAGTTCTTCTGGAAAGGTGCAGTCTGTAGAGCCAGCAGTGTCTGGTTACAAGTCCCACGCAGTGTTTAAATTCATGAGGTCAGAGCCCCTGTACTTATACTTAAAATGTCTTTGATGTGGAGGTAACTTCAAAAGAAATCTTAAAAGTGCTCAACAACATCATTCAATCCCAGCCCTGGCTCCAGACATCAGTAGGGGGGTAAACAAGCCCTTTGTGTGAGGGCAGGGCCTAGCCTATACATATGTAAGTGTGCCCTGGCGCCCTCTCTCCGAGCCCAGGAAGACTATTCAGTATGCAAATGAATGCAAATGAATACACCCAACCCTTCCTGTGTTAAGGCTGTCTGGAAAGTGTGCACAAAGCCTAGCTGTCACGCTGCCCTAGACGTGGATTAGAGTCAGACTGCAAAGCACAAATAGTCATAAGCACATAGGAATCCTCACTTTCTAAAAGTGGCATTTCTACAATAGTAATAAAAAGTCCACTTACAGCAATAAGCAGGATTTATCACCTTTCCGGCAGAACACAAAGCGTCCGCCTCGCCCCCTTCCGATCCAAGGCCACCAAGATCATCTGCGGCGTACCCCAAGGCTCCTCCCTCAGCCCAACGCTGTTCAACATCTACATGGCACCCCTCGCCCACGTCGCCCGACAGCACAACCTCAACATCATCTCCTACGCCGACGACACCCAGCTGATCCTCTCCCTCACCAAAGACCCTCACACCGCCAAAGCCCACATCCACGAAGGAATGAAGGCCGTCGCTGAATGGATGAGGACCAGCCGCCTGAAGCTGAACTCGGACAAGACGGAGGTCCTCATCCTTGGTTCCAACCCTTCAGCCTGGGACGACTCCTGGTGGCCAACATCACTGGGAACAGCCCCGCCACCCACCGACCACGTACGCAACCTAGGGGTCATCCTCGACCCCACCCTCTCCATGACTAAGCAGGTCAACGCCGTTTCCTCATCCTGCTTCAACATCCTCCGAATGCTCCGCAGGATCTTCAAGTGGATCCCCACCGAAACAAGAAAAACAGTCACCCAGGCCCTCGTCACCAGCAGGCTGGACTACGGAAACGCCCTCTACGCAGGAACGACGGCTAAGCTCCTGAGACGGCTGCAACGCATCCAGAACGCCTCTGCACGTCTTATCCTCGACATCCCCTGACGCAGCCACATCACACCCCACCTGAGAGACCTGCACTGGCTCCCTGTCAACAAGAGGATAACCTTCAAGCTCCTCACCCACGCACACAAAGCACTCCACAACTCCGGACCAGCCTACCTCAACAGACGACTCAGCTTCTACACCCCCACCCGCCAGCTCCGCTCGACCAGCCTCGCCCTCGCCACAGTCCCCCGCATCCGGAAAACGACCGCCGGCGGCAGATCCTTCTCCCACCTCGCCGCCAAGACCTGGAACACCCTCCCCACCAACCTCCGACAGACCCAAGACCTACTGGCCTTCAGAAGACTCCTCAAGACCTGGCTCTTCGATCAGTAGCAGCACCACCCCCCTCTTCCCCCAGCGCCTTGAGACCCTCGCGGGTATGTAGTGCGCTTTATAAGTGACATGATTGATTGATTGATTGATCACCACTATTCCAAACATATCAAATATGGCAATATTACTCCTTTCAGATCAGAAATTACCTCTTAAAAACTTTTAAGGGAATACCCAATGCTAACCTATGAAAGGAGCAGCACTCACTATAGTGAAAAATGAAATAAGGTGTTTGTCACTATCCGTATATACCACACAATGAAGGCACATGCCCTACCTTTTAAATACACAACACTCTTCCCATAGGGCTACCTAGGCCCTACCTTAGGGGTGTCCTACATGTAGTAAAAGGGAAGTTTCAGGCTTGGCAAGTAACTTTAAATGACAAGTCAATGTGGTGGTAAACTGCACAGGCAGGCCCTACAGGCGCAGAGGCCTGAGACAGGTTTGAAAGGCTACTTCTCTGGGTGGCACAGCAGCACTGCAGGCCCACTAGTTGCATTTAATTTACAGGCCCTGGGAATATGGGATGCCACTGTACAAGGGACTTAAAGGTACATTAAATATGCCAAACAGGTACAAGCCAATCATACCATGTTTAAAGGAGAGAGCATATGAACTTTAGCACTGAATAGCAGTGGTAAAGTGCCCAGAGTTCTAAAACCAACAAAAACAGATCTGAAAAAATACAGAAGGAAGGCAAAAAGATTTGGGATAACCCTGCAAAAAGGGCCAGATCCAACAGGCAATGTGGAGCATTACAAGGAAATAGCATGGGAATAAATATGTATTTGTGTGTAAACAAAGAACTGCAGAATAATATTGGTGTAGGTTTAAAGGTCAGGTGACAGTTTCACTGTCAAGTCAGACCTAAAAGTCCAGGTAGATTAATGACAATGACTGCCCTCCTCCCATTCGTGCTTCTACCAGAGAAAAACATCTATTATCTAGCTATCTCAGACACATCAATAACATTCTAATGTCACATGTGTGCCCCTTAAAGTTCAGACCTAGGCAGCTGAATACATAAAATCATTCCAGCTGTGTGGGGGGAAGGACTTTTTTGTGGAAGCCTACAGTTTTTGTCAAATCAAAACATGTACTCCTGGCTCTCAACATGTGCGCCCCTCTCTAGTGATGCTAGCACAAGTGCCTGGTGACATCTGCATTGTCAAGCCAGGCCATAAAAATGCCAGTCTGTGGGTCTGGGAAAACGTGATCACATTTCCTTGATTGCTACTTAGTCTTCCACCTGCAGAGCAACAATTGCTTCACAAATACATCACTGACATTTAAATATAAACACCAACCAGCACTGTAAATCCTAAGGTTGTTCAATATGTATGGCAGCAGATGCACAATAGCTTTGGTCTTCAGTTATTGTTCTTTCCAAATTTCTGTCTCTTTCCTAGAAGCAGACGTCTGTTTATTCATCAACACTATGGAGTCCATTAACCTTCAATTTCTGGGGCTGCAATATGATCCTTCATAGCACCTGCACAAAGATACAGAAGTGAGCTGTACACCCGCTGAGCAGGGCCGGCTCTAGGGCGGTGCGACCGGTGCCACCGCACCGGGTGCTGACTCTTCAAGGGGGCGCTGTGTTGGAAAGTATTTTATGGTTTTAAAAGCTCCTGCTGCTGTATTGTTGGCCTCAGGCAATTTTCATACAACAATAAAAATGTCAAGATAACTCCGGTGATTAATGTTCTTCCTGGAGAGAGAAGGAGTTTTGTCCAGTGAAAGTTTTAACTCATTTTATGGTAGCACAGAGGGTTAATATGCCTGCTGCAAAGAACGTCCACCATGCAGATCACAAAGTGCATATAGTTTAAATAGGTCAGTGCTTTTGTCAGAGAGATCCTTTTGTTGCTAGCAGTGTAGATGTTAAAATCCTAACATGGAACAGTGAGCTAATAACTGTCATCAAAGAGCTGCATGCAAACTACATGGTATAGATTAGAGCATTATGATTTTTTCCTCGTTTTTCTTTATTCTAATGTTTCAAAAAGGGTTCATTTCTGTAAAAAAAAAAATCCTTAGTATTAAATGTAACCCCCAACCATGGGGTTATGTTTTAAATTCTGAGTCTGTGCTTCTCCAGACCAAGCACTCTTAAACTGTGCTGTCTACCAGTATGGATGACTTGTGACTCACCTTGTAGCCTTCTGGCTTATGTAACATTTCCTATACACTGATTTACACACATATGATTAATTGTCTCTGTGTAATGTGTGTGTGATGTAAAGTGCTCTGACACCCTACACTGGTATATGTGGCGCTACATAACTAATTAAATACATCTGGGAGAGAGTGGTTATGGAGACTTGAGGGGGCACTGTTAAAGGGTGGTAGTGAGGGAGTCTGTGGGGGGCGCCAACAAACATTGTCGCACAGGGCGCCACCAGCGCTAAAGCTGGGCCTGCCGCTGAGTAAGAACTCTTTAGGTTACTCCATGGGCTGCAGGTGGACAGTTCAACAGGTGGTCGCCGCTTTGTGCTTCAGAGCTGATGTCCAGCGCTCTTGCTTTAACTTGCATAGTTATTGAGTTAGTGCTTCCGCTTTCCTACAACACGGTTGCTTCAAAGATGCGTGTGCTGCCCCGTTCTGT
Organism: Calotriton arnoldi; assembly: GCA_963921515.1. Taxonomy (NCBI): domain Eukaryota; kingdom Metazoa; phylum Chordata; class Amphibia; order Caudata; family Salamandridae; genus Calotriton; species Calotriton arnoldi. The sequence continues at coordinate 1,411,150 of CAWUFW010001167.1, forward strand.
GTGTATGCTGAGGCACAGGACCAGATCAAGATATGGCCCGTGCAGAACTGTACACCTTCTCGAAACTGTCCATAAGGCACTTCAGTTGCAGTCCTCGCTAGGTTGTCATCGAAGTTTAGATTACGTTTTGCTCTGTTGCGTTAAGGAAGTGACGTCACACACGCACACTTAGTCAAATTAACAAGTAAAATAATTCGCCACATTCACATACACAGCCCTTATCTGTTATGACACGCCATTAAAGCGGCGCATCCGGAGATCTGTCGCCACTGAGCTGCCTGCTTTACTAGACTGCAGTGTGCAAAGATAATTCAGAAATCTCTTTCCTTGGCGATGACAGTAAATAAATATTTACTTTAACAAACAAAACAGTGCTCTGTTCCACCGCCAAAAATAATTAGTGGGTTGATGCAAGGTGCGTGGAAAAGTCCTTATTTCTCTTGCGCTTTCTGTTTATTCTCACTTCTCTTTATTTGTATACCTATCTGTGTATCCACTCTATTTTAATCAACTTTTTTGTACACATCTCAACCCCTGATAACACATGTAAATTATACCGGCAACAATTATACTAAAAGGAAGTTGTCAAAATAACGTTAATTGGCAAATTAATACCTGTTATATTTTAAAATATGCACATTTATATTGCAGCGAAATGACAAGAGTTCCCTGTAAAAAGATTTTTTCTACATTAACACATGTACCTCAACTATATGACCCTTAGCTGATATAAAAAAAAAGCTTTATGATTTCACTGCTCGTCTCAAAGTCCAGGCATTGCTGCTTGAACAAAACGACATTACACTACCTAGTACCTTGCCGCGTGGCATGATTAAGCATGGGTGAACTAGCTAATTACACACTGACACAGTGCATGACCGTGCTTTATGAATGAATGAATGATAGATATTGTAAAGCGCACGAATACCCGGAGGCGTCTTGGCGCTGTAGAAATCAAGAAGGAACAGTGCGAGGGCCACAAACTGCCAGGTCATAGGTTAAATAACCAAGTTTGCAGGTTCTTTCTAAAAACAAGCATTGGCATAGCCAATAGGTCTCGCTTTGGGACCTTATAAGTATTTAGTTATGCAGCACAATATCCTTGGTGCAACAACATCAACCGTTGCATGGCTAAACACTTATAAGGTCCCCAAGGCGAGACCTATTGGCTATGCCAATGCTGGTTATATAGCGCCACTTGTCAATGAAATGAGATCCCTGGGACCACTGCCTGCCCTTAAAAAATGAAACTGAAACATTTCATTTTTCTTTTTTAAATGCATCCCGTTAAGGAAAACGGGCTGCAATTAAAAAAAAGAATAACTGCTTCATTAAAAAAGCAGTCACAGACATGGTGGTCTGCTGACCGCAGCAGGCCACCATCCCTGTGACTGCTGGCCATTCCTAATGGGGTCACAAATAGCACTTGCCTCATGAATATTAATGAGGCAGGCAATTTGCGTCTCCATTAGGAATTGCTAACAGTGTCTGAGACACTGTTGTGAATGGCATTTTGCGAGTCTCAAAGCAACGCAATTTGTGAGTCGCAAAATGTAAGGGTCATACATCTGGCCCATAATGCCTTACATAATGTCTTCTGGAAGAGAGTTCCAGAGGTCGGCGTCAAGTGCCAAAAGAGAATAGACACTAGACAGCAGACCTGGGGGAGATTTTCAAAAAATACACGCAACGCAGTGTAGCACCCAAAGAGGCTGCACTGCGTTATGTGACAGGGAGGTAGCAGGAGAGCGCCATATCTTCAGAGATATGGCTCTCTCCTCCCCTCTCCCTAGTGCCGGCGCTGATTTCAACTGCTGAGCGCCATGCACACACCTTAGGGCCATAGCGCTAGGGTGCGTGCCTGTGTCTAACATAGGTTTTGTACAGGAAGGTTATCCTTCCTGTACAAAATACCATGCCTTGAAAAGTTTTAAAGCTTTTCCCACTTTTCATGTGTGCTGCACAGTGCAACACCCATGCAAAGTCGGAAAAGAAAGGAGAAATAAAAACATTTCTTCTGTTAGTGCCTCCTTTGAAGTGGTGTTAACTTTTGGTGCTAAACCCTGTTTATAAATGTTTGTAGATGGGTTATGGGGTCAAAAGGCATGGGTGTTTGCATGGGAATGCCCATGTACCACCCATGTAATGCCCCCTGGCGCTAAGTAACGCAAAGCAGTGCTTTGCGCTGCTTTGCGCTACGTGTGAGGTACTTTCCAGCGCAAGACAAGTTTTGCGCTGGAAAGTAATTTTAAAAAAACATCTTGTGCTGGTTAGCATCACTTTTGTGACGCTAACCCAGCGCAAAATGTTTGAAAATCTACCCCTAGAGTGACAAGTTTTCAAGAGAAGGTGAGAGGTAGGTGTTAAGGCGCGGTGTAAGATGCCATTTTATCTTGAGGTAAAACTGTTCTTGCAGTGGAAGCATTTAAGTACAAAGCATGAAAGCTTAAATTGTGAGTGTCCTCGGAGTGGGGAGGGGGTTGCAACCCTTGGTGCCCTCTAATTGAAGCTCCTCCCATTAGTTACTGTTCGCAAGGCTGTTTCCCGAGTCCTGTGGTGCACATTATTCTTTTTGTCCCCACTGTCTTTGGATCTGAATGCCTGGGTGACACTGACAGCTCGTCCACAAGCTCGTAGTGTCAAGGGGCGCACAGACAAACACAGGAGTTTCTAGGGCGAGCCAAACGGATTACAATATGTTATATCGTAGGTAAGTAGTTCCAGTAGTCTTGGTTAGGTTACAGATGATAAGTTTATTGATCTTAGATGTTCAGATAGGTTTTCCAGTATAGATGTAATAAAGCCCCACCAGGAGCAGCTTCTCTGCTGCTCAGCCCAGGATCCAACTGACAGTCCCACTCACAGCATACCCAACATTCCAATGACATCACATTCACACTAACATTCTACTCTCACTGACTGAACAGCAGAGGCAGAGAAACAGGGAAGATGTAAGGTAGAAACCTAGATATAACACACCTTCCCTCTTTATAAAATGAACAAAGAGAAAGCAAATATAAATAGTAACATTGCAGTAACATCACTGTAATACTGAAGAAACTTGCCAGAAGAAGTATAGCAAATTGCACATAAGTTATGAAAAACATGCTAAAATAAGCAAGTAGAAAGGTGATGTAAAAGGAAGCAATAAGTAAAAGAAATTGCAAAATATAAACAGTAATGCAATGAGTAAACACGAAGATAGAGTAAAGGAAATCGAAAACTAGAAAAGACACACATCTCCTTCCTTAGCAGAGCAAAAAATGAAGCAAGAAGTTTCAAAAGGAAGGAAATTGTAAAAGAACGTACATACATGAACAAGAAAGAGGTATACCATGAAAAATTAACAAAGAAATAGTGCACCAATGTAACCACCACAACCACACCAACTGGCCAGACTGGCGAGGAGGATGGAAACACTGAACACAGCAGGAAGAAGGAAAACGACAAGAACAAGTGTAAGCAAAAGGTGACCAGCACCCAAAACAGAAAGCAAGCAAAGGTGAATTACAAAAGCAGGAAGAAAAAACACCCAAACAGAAAGCAATCATAAGTAAATAACGGGTGACTTACACCCTACCAGAAATCAAGCAGAGGTGAAAACACAAAATAGTGAATCCCCAAGCAGAAAATGCAAGGAAAATGCGATCTGGGTGAGCTGCACCACACGTAAATCAAAAGTACAGTCACACCTCAAGTTAGACCATGCATGAAAATGCAAGGAAAATGCGATCTGGGTGAGCTGCACCACACGTAAATCAAAAGTACAGTCACACCTCAAGTTAGACCATGCATGAAAATGCAAGGAAAATGCGATCTGGGAGAGCTGCACAACATATAAAGCAAAAGTACAGTCACACCTCAAGTTAGACCACATATGAAAACCTGCGCACAATAAAACAAAAGCACTGAAAGTAAAATCGTGTTAAGAATCAGAGGAAAAAAGAAAAAATGCTCCAGGGAAAGTGCGATCTAAGTGAACTGAACTACACAGCAAATAAAATTCAGTCACACCTAAAGTAGACCACGTATGAAAGTGCAAGGTAAATGCGATAAGGGAGAGCTGCACCACTTAGAAAGCAAAAGTACAGTCACACCTCGAATTAGACCACACATGAAATTGCAAAGAAAATGGGATCTGGGGGAGCTGTACCAGGACACAGAAGAGAGAAAATAGTACGTGTTAAGTGGTAAGTAGACAAACCCTCAAGAAAAAACGCAGAAGCTGAAGTCTGTAATAGCTGAATTGTACGCCTACACACAACCCGCAAAGAAGAGGTAATTACGTAAAATATAAACTGCGCAGTAAGTCTGTAAAGACTGCAATGAGTAATGTAAACTCAATAAACAACAAGAGAAGTATAAACTAGGCCTTAAAACTGAAAAGGTAAAGCACCCCAGTCACAATAGAGTACACACATATTCATGCACGTGAACTGAATGAAAACAATGACTTAATAAGAGGAGTGCATAGGAAAGTATGTAAGCAGAAAGCATTAAGAGAGGTGGTAAACAGCCTCAAACACAGTATAAGGAGAATGGACAAGCAAATAACTCAACAGCGCAAAGGTACGCTGTACACCTGACAGGACGAGAAAAATCTCAGGCAAATCAAGAATACTTCAAAAATAAACTCTAGTGCAGTACAAGGAAAGAGAACACTCAGAATCAGGAATATAGAGAATAAAACCCAGAAACAACGAACTTAATGAACACAATACAATATAAAGAATACATTGCAAAGTATGAATTAGTCAAATACGAAAGCAGGAGACAGCAAACACCGGTGAGCAATATCTCACCCGGGTTCTACATCCAGTGAAGGAACAGAAATAATGGTGTCTGCCGAGCACAGTTCACTGCCAGAGTGGAGAACGCAGAAACTTGCAAACGAAGAAGAAAACACCTTTGAAAATGATTCCTCACGCGTAAAGTCAGCATAGCGTCCACTGCCAGCTCAACGACAGTAACGACAAAACATGGTCAGCAATAACGTGTAAAGCAGAGCAAAGTAAGCTGTATCGATGGTGCCTACCGCAAGATGGCGGCACGTTCGGTGACGCAGTGCTGGGTGGTTGTAGGCAAGTGCGTGCACCCAAAATTGCTGCACGGTAACGCTGAGACGGAGAAGGATTCGAAAGCGTCACTGAAGATCAGAGGATCCACGAGAAGGTAAGAGCGCGTGCTGAGCATGGCACGCGTTGTTTTTCAAACCACAACAGGACGGTTGAACTGCCAAATGTAGAGGGGAAACCGAGGCCCATAATTAAATCAATTATGATTTACCTCAAAATGTTCACAATACTTGCCACCAAACAGGATCCATGTAAAGTGTCAGCGAGTAAGCAAAGCTCAGTCTCTGGGGTGTCCAAAGTTGATTCTTGGCATAGTTGATGCTAGTCACTGGTTCCACAAAAGCATCCCAAAATACACAACGGGTTTGGGAAGTGCTCGCAAAATGAAGAGAAGGTACACCTCTGATGTAGAGCCAGGGTACATCGGCAGTTTGTATGGATGGCGCTTGCTCAAAATTGCTTGCTGGGTGCAAACGTTAGTGTTTCCCATGTAGAAAGAGTAGGTACACAGGATGAGGTACAGGCAGTATTTGGCAGACAAAGGCAGCAGGAATCAGGCAGGAAAAAGATGTAGCAGGAAACATGCGTCCTGTAAAATGGGTTCTTAGATATAGTGCCAATCTTTGAAGATGCCGGGTCCACACAATGGTAGAAATTTTAAAGTAGCAGGAATCAGGTTGGAAAGACATGTAGCAGGAAACATGCCCAGTAAGAAGCAGGCAGTAGAAATCAGGCAGGAAGAAGCAAGTAGCAGGAAATTTACGCCTTGTCAATGGGCTGTCCGGTGAATGTGGACACTGGTGGGGCGGGAGGGCGTAAGATCCTTAGGTAAGTTCTTTTTAAGTAAAATCTTGTATAAAAGTACCTTTTCAAGCTTGAAGTAAGTCCTCACGCATGGTTTTGAATCCAACTCGTCGCCAATTTATGTTATATCGTAGGTAAGTAGTTCCAGTAGTCTTGGTTAGGTTACAGATGATAAGTTTATTGATCTTAGATGTTCAGATAGGTTTTCCAGTATAGATGTAATAAAGCCCCACCAGGAGCAGCTTCTCTGCTGCTCAGCCCAGGATCCAACTGACAGTCCCACTCACAGCATACCCAACATTCCAATGACATCACATTCACACTAACATTCTACTCTCACTGACTGAACAGCAGAGGCAGAGAAACAGGGAAGATGTAAGGTAGAAACCTAGATATAACACAATCACAATTACTAGCGACCTCTAAATGGGTCTGCTGTCCTGCGTGCTAGACAAAAACATCTGTCAGTGATCTCTGCGAGATTGCTAGAACGAATTCTATCGACAAAGTGACTGTGAAGAGATTCTAACCAATCACTGATTTCCTTTCTGGTGACATCAGTAAGTGCACTCAGTATAGTCCATGGGCACTCTGCTAGGTGGAAGCTGCACGAATTGTTTCAGTAATAAATCCAATTCCAGATGGTTTGTTGGATTTTTCGATGTTTGGCTTATTGCCAAGGACAGATCTGGGATCAAATCTGAAAAGAGAAGCAAACAAACCACTTGATGTGCTTTGTGATATTGAGCAGTTGGGTTCATCTGTTTGTGAAACAGATGAGGCCTATGTGGTTTAGCAGTGCATAGCCGCACATTAGACACAAGGTGGATGTGGCAATGTGTTCACTCATGTTTTGGTTAATGTAACATCTCTTGCCTTCACCATTTACAGGCTACCCCCCTAATGACTTCATAGGCAATTGAGGGTTAAGAGACCAGGGACTTTTCAAGGGGCCTTTAAAAATAATAGTATTGAAACAAAAGCATAAAAGTACCTGTAGTGTTTGGGCACACTCTGAACACGCCTCTGTATCTCTCCTTGGGGGAGACGGGCTCCTTTGGGGAGAGCATCTTTTTAGTCTCTGGTGATAGCTCCTACACTTATAGGCTATTCCTACACTGTGTTTTTGGTGCTTTTAAGTTTCTATGGATCTAATATCAGTAGATAACTTTTGAAATGAAAAATACCCCGCAAATTAGACCTTAGACATTTTGTTTAGCAGTATCTGTTTGACCCATGACTGTTATATTGTTTAGGTGCTACTGCCATGAAAAGAGTGGCGCAGAAGCAACAAAGGGGCCCCTTGCCACTCTAGGGCCTGGGGGTGCAATCAGAGGGGCACATGTTGTGCCACCTGTTTTTATGCACCCGAATTCCTGCACGGTTTGGCATGCCCCACATGGTGTCACTGCTGCGGTCCTCCTGTAAGGCTCTCCAATGAGCCTTACAGACTGCCGGCGTTGAACCGCAGCCGTGCCACTGCCCACCACGGTTTACAATCGTAATCCAGCGGGCGCACCGTGGGAACGGCTTTGGCGTTCCTCCTGCGAGGCTCTGGCGTGGCGGCCCATGGGAGGACGCCAAAGTCGTAATAAGGCCCTCTGTCTCTACCAGATAAGGATCGAAGGTAAGTAACTTGTCCTACAGCCTTCAGCAGCGAAATATAATGCTACATTGAACCCTCCTCATGAAGACCAGCTGTGGTGGTTAAGCCGATCCGCACATTGAAACTGCTGCATTATTCGCTTGTGTTCATTATGTAACTTAGGCACTAAAATGTCACAAAATGATTTTACCAGTACGTTTGCTGCTTTAGCAGCACTATGTTAACGTTGTCATTAAGACTGATTGAACGGTTTGATATTTTAAGGGCCTAATATCATTTTACAGTTTATTTCAGATCTTTGATACCCGTATTATGTCCGTCTTGTTAGATCACTTCATAGCCATCTCTGATATTGAGGATGGGAGTCTGTATTATATTTTTGTCGTCTTCTCCTGAGAGCGCTAGACTTGCAGTACGAGCCTTGCAAAAAGCATGCATCCTGGGCAGTGCACTTGGGTACTAGAACAGCAGTTATCAGCTCCGAGAGGCACTGTAGTTGAGACAGTGTGCTGCTGAAGCTAAATAAACAGTTACACAAATCATTGCAATTATGACTTGTTGCGCTCGCGCCACTGGTGCAAATGTGATTGCTTGGCAAAATGCGTCTACAAACACAATAAGAATTGTCACATGTCGCTTTCTTTCCCCCCCTCAGAAAAAGTACAGACAGAAGGCGGACGCTCTGCGGTTCACCAGCATGGCAGACAGCCCTCAGATCAAACACGCCAAGAAGAGCCAGGAGCTGCAGAGCGACGTGAGTGCCCCCTCCCACCAGCCGCCCCGCCCTCCCCCTCGCCCGGTCCCCGGTTCTTCCCCCCTCTCTCCCTTCTCCCAAGGCCGCTTTATAATTAACTTGGCGAGCGGCGGGGACAGGTGCAGCGGATGCGAAGACAAGCGATCCGCTTGGAAATGAGCAGTGTCTTTAAATAGACGCGGGGCCTACTTGTAAGATTTAACGTCCTTTTAACTAGCGCCCTTAAAACCGGAGGTCTGCAACCTCCCTAATGGGAGCCATAGTTATGCAGAACAGGACCGGTTCAAAAGATGAAATTGGCTCCTTTAGCGCTTTTGTATTATGCATGAAACACTCCTGTTTCTTCATTTGGCTCCTGCACGCTGCTGCCGTTTCTTCTGCTGCTGACATCAAGGCCTGTACCTGTTTCCATTGTGTCCTGCAAGATGGGCGCTTAATCAGGGACAGACGCGTTGGTGTTGACTTTGGAAGGCAACGCCATGTAGAACAAGCAGATGCCAGGCTGCAAAATGAAAAAGAAATGGCGGCCGCGCGGTAAAAAAAAAATAAACAGTGGTGCGCGCGCACCACCGAGGAGCGGAGGGGGGAGGAGGGAGCGCGGCAGCCTGCTCAGCTGACCAGACGCTCGTGCGTCATGGCCTTTGCCGGCATGTGTTTACAATTATCGCGCCCGCGTCTGGGCACGATAATTGGAAACACATGTTTGCCGCGCGTACCCATCCCAAAAAGGCCAGCCACGATGCACGAGCGTTTTTTGGACTGCATTTCAAACTCACTTACTAAAAGTCTTCGCCTCTAGCAGCGCTTGCGCGCTACTCGAGGCTCGACCTAACCAGGAGCATCAGTGCTGATTTCAGTTCCAATGGCAAACGATTCCAGAGAAGAGCTGTGCTTTTAAAGAAGCTCCTGCCACCCTGAGGGGCCCGCTTAAAGGGGGCAACCCTCAGCAAGTTAGGTGAGCTGGACCAAAGATTTCTGTTCGGGAAATAGCGCACCAGCTTTGCCTATAGCTAGGCAGGTGCTTTTTCGTAAATTGTCTTGTATGCTAAACAGAGAGCCTTAAACGAAATGCGATGACAGACTGGAAGCCAATGCAATTGCCCAATAGCAGTCCTTGCAGACTGATGTTTTGGGATTTTTAGGAGAAACCGTGCTGCTGCATTTTGGATGACCTGCAGTTTTTTAAGTGAGCCTTTGGAGAGACAGATGTAAAGACTATTGCAATAGTCAAGTCGTGAAAGAACCATGGCGTTGACCACCGTTTTCAGTAAGTCAGCCAGCAGGAGTTTTTCAATTTTCTTGACAATTCTAAGCCAGTAAAAAGAGGAGAAAGTAATTAGGCTGATTTGTTGTTTGAATTTTAGTTCATTGTCAAGCATAAACCCCAGATTTTTTGCCTTGGATGTTAGCGTAGGAGCCGTAACCAGGTCTGACGACCACCAATGGGGGGATCAGAGTGCTGGATTATTACCAAATTGAATGACTTCTGTTTTCAAGGAGTTGAGCTTTAAACAATTGTTGGCCATCCAGCTATTGACTGCGCTCATACATTTATTAAATGTCTGGCCAGCCCCTATTTCATTTTTGGCCATTAAGACTATGATCTGAGTATCATCGGCGTGCAATGCCAATGACAACCCAAAAGATCTGATCAGAGCAGCAAGAGGTGTAACGTACAGATTGAACACTCTTCAAATCTGAAGATTCAATTTGAAAAAAGAAAAATACATCTTAGGGGATAGTTTACCTCTATTCTGTTATAGCTTAGACTACCAAAATAGAATTAACATTTTGACTTTCACACCTGTCTACCTCTTAATTACTCGCCTCTTTAACAACATCATTTAAGTGGCACAACATTAAAGAAATATATAAATAAGTCATCGCTTGACAAGAAAGTGGTAAAAGTAAAAAATGTTGTTGCACCATTTTTTCTTAGCTGACCACGGACAGCATCCTGCTCTCCCAATGGTCTTATTCCTAGGGAGGTAGTACATGTAGGTAAAATTGGGAGGACCCTTCATCAAATTTTAGAGGGAGGCATAGTTTTCTGTTACACCACTGAATAGGTAAACTCATGTAAGCGTACACAAGTGTTGGTAGGTTCGCTGCCTCACAGAACCCTATGCAGCCGTCTCTGCCCCCGTTTGCCTGGTTCGGTCTCAATGGGCCATGCACCAGCTTGGGCTTTGAGGATGTGATTCAGGTCAGTTTCCTCACCTCTTTTCTCTCCTGGGTTCTCCTGGGCCTCTCCTGGTTTAATTACAGTTGCTCCCGCATCATCAATGTATTCCTCAGTCTCATCTCGGGGGTGTTTGGAATGTTAGCCCTGCAGCTAGGGAACATTCTGGTGTGGAGTCACTCTGTGCAGTGCATTCATAGTATGCCTCAAGTGACCTTTTATCACTGTGAATGGAGACTGGCAAGTTGCACAACAAAAGCTGCGGAGAGAATTGTCAGGGGTAGAGGTTTTGGGTGACCACTACACATCTGCATCTGCCAGGGCTGGATTCATAGTCCGGTAACAGGAAGGCAGCGGGATGCATACATATGAAGTCTTTTGGCTAAATTTGTAAGTTCACACCTAAAACGAACAAACTAGAGTGCCACTCATGTAGTTGCACCCATGCTATTACAGTGTCTGGTGAGTGTGTTCCTAATTAAGCCTTACTTTTTAAAAATAAATCTGAAGAAGATGAAGTTCAAGTCATTCAATTGCTTAACCAAAATTTATAACACTGACATTAAATCAGTGCAAATCAGGGTTTCCAAAATGTCGTCTTAGGGAGCAATATTTTATCCAGTTATATTGCAAAAAAATTATTGAAACGAATAAATTAAAGAAATCTTGCTTTATAAAGGACTTCATGAGAAGTGGCCTGGATTGGTAATCTCGAGTGGGATACCACTCTGGGGCATCCCAACTTTCCAGTGTCTCCTGGTCCAGAATTAGCATGTCTTCAAAGATTGGACCCGGTAATCCCAGGTCTGGTAACTCTGAACCAGGTAGCTGTGGTCCCTGAGACACTGGACCTTAATGGGTGTGTGGAGCTGTGGGTATAGGGGTACCTGTTTCACCAAATACCTGCCCTCTTTGCACCTAAATAACATGATGCGCTGTAATTCCTTACCCAAGGCCTCCCCTCACCTGTTCTCTCCTACTCATTGCCCCGGCCACCCACCACAACAATGACCCGGCACCTATTTACCACATGCTTTAAGAACAAGGTTAATGGCAGTGGATTTTGAAATGGAATGGCTCCTGGAAGGGCAGAGAGATGGATTTGGACCTGGTATTTCCATTCTAGGGGCAATGACTCTTAATCCCCATGTTTATGTGTGGGTGATAGCAGTCAGACTTGGAGATTCAAACCCCCTGTTCCTATATATTTAAATCCAGGAATCTTGTAATGAAGCCATAAGTCTCCGTATGAGTATGATGTCATATTATGCCACTTTTTAGGGCCTGAAATCGATTTGGTGCTCACATCTCAAAAGGGCCCCAGATGTTGTAAGCTGGTCAAATGAAAGCAGAAACTGAGAGGCTTCTCTGTCATTCTCTGGTGTGCTTCACCACAAGCTGCCTGGTTACATTGCAGTGGATTCACTGATGACCGTAAACGAGCTGTGACTGTTGAGGGTAAGGAAAGAATGGAAGTTAAAAGCCAAGCCATTTCTTAAAACACTTTGAATACTGAGGTGGGGAAGGGCATGGAATAGCCACAACTCACCCTTTCTTATGTCTACTGTAAGAAATTGGGTTCCTGGTTGGGGGTGGGTGAGTGATACCCTACTCAAGCAGGAACCATACTCTTTGTTATGGTGAAGTTACAAGCAAACCCTAAATTAACCTGTGCTCAACCCTCTGGTAGTTTAGCACAGAGCAGTCAGGCTTAACTTAGAGACAATGTGTAAAGTATTTGTGCAACACTTCAAAAAGTAACACAGTGAAAACACACCACAAAAAGTAAACCAGGCCAAAATGACAACATTACAATCAGTGGATCCAGAGATATGAAGGTTTAAAGTTTTAATTGAAAATAGTGCCAAAAAGCACAAAGCACCAACTGTGGATATCTGGTCGTGCTACAACAGGGCAAACTCCCAAGTTCAGGCCGACTGTGATGGAGCATGGGCCTGCTACAGGGACCAGTTACTCAGCTGAATAAGAGTATCTTAATTCCTGGCTGTGGAGTGTTTTGATGTCCCACGTTGAGGATACATTGCGCAGCCGAAGCAATGAGTCAGTTTCAAGGAAATGAGAGGCTGCGGTGCGAGGCCCTGCATCATCGTTGAGGATCCTGTTGATGAGGGATTGTGATGTGAAGTCCAGTGTCGAGGATGTGTCGTGCAGCCAAAGCAAATGCGTTGATTCCAAGGTGCTGCGAGGTGAGGTCCTGAGTCACCTTCGTCAAGGATCTCGTCGGCGAGGGCTTGAAATGCAAAGTCTGGCATCGACGATATGTCATGCAGCCGATCTGATGCACTGGTTCCAAGGCAGGCTGCGAGGTCAATGAAGAGTCATTACACTCAAAGATTCTTCAAAGCAAAAGCGATGCATCGGTCCTACTAGATCCACAGTTGGGCTGGCAAGCACCTTCAAGACCACATCCAAGGGTCCAGGACTGGGGTAGCACCACTTGGCAGGGTACGACTCATAGTTTGAGAACAGGTGCTGGTTACAAGAGTCTAGGCCTTGGAGTTACTCTGGTGGCCCTGGGTTCAGGTTGTAGTTCCAGATCTTCTCACCCAGGTAAGAGGGCAGTAGGTCAACACTGCAGGCAGCAGTCCTTAAGGGCAGAAGTCTACCAGAGTAGCAGTCCTTTCAGCAGCACAGCAGTCCTTCTTCCTCACAGTATTTTACTGGTCCAGAAGTATAATGAAAGTTGGTGTCTGAGTTCCAATATTTTTATACGGTGCCTCCTTTGAAGTGGGAGAAGCTTCTAGAGGTTTCCCTTTCAAGTGCATAGGTTTCCCTTCTCCCCTGCCCTGGCTCCAGACTAATTACAGGGGGGTATGCAATCCTTTGTATGGATGCAGGACCCAGCTTATTCAGGTGGAAGTGGGGCTATGCTTCACTCCGCCCGTCCATTCTGCCAGTGCAGGGGCACACCTAAGCTCTCTATTGTGTGTGTGGCTGTCTAGGAGGAATACACAAAGTCCAACTGCCAACTACACCCAGTCATGTAACCCAGAGACAGGCTACAGGCACTAAATGGCTAAGGCAGGAAAAAGCCAACTTTCTACAAGTGCAATTTTCAAAAGTGTGATAAAAAATCCGACTTTACCATAAAAAAAGGATTTTTCATTACAACTCCAAAGAAGCCAAACATGAGCTGTTTATGAACAAATGCAAGGAGGGGGGAATTTTGGTGTTGGTCCTGCCTTGTGACTTCAAGCGTTGTCTGATTTAAAATGTTGAGGGGCTGCACCTTATCCCGGAAGGGGGAACATTAGAACATAAAAACATGACATAGAAGGGTATTGGTAGGAATGAATGAAAGCAATAATGTGGCTTGCTGTGATGCTTAGCTAGGGAATGTTATGGAAGCTGGAGTGCGACTCATTGTTCTGTCTCTTCCTCTCTGGATTTGGAGGCCTGCTGTGTGTTATCAAGCTCCTCCATATTTAGTTAGATAGTTAGTGACTGGATAGATGTAAGGTCTTTGGGAAAAGGCCAGTTTTCAGGGTATGGGGTGGGGTTGGTCGGAGTGGTGGTGCTGACTGAACATGGTGGGTATGCACAATGTGTTGTTGTTTTGTTGCATTTACCAGGGGAGGGATGTGGGGGGAAAGAGTTGGCATTAACAGTTTAGTTCTAGCATGATTCACTGATACTGAGACCAGGGCTCTGATGCTGGTCAGAATGTAGGGGATGTGCCAAGGCGCTGCAAGTCGACAGATATGGGGCGGCGCTGTGGGTGGGGGGAGTCGGGCTGGGGTAGACAAGGTTGTGGTGGTATGGCACAAAGTTATAAGATAGTCACTTGGAATGTCAGATGACTAGGATACGTAGAGAAACACAGGATGATGACTTACTTGCACAGGCAGGGGGTATGCATAGCATGTCTACAGGAAACTCATCTGATAGATGTGGAGGACTGTAAGCTGAAACAGAAGTGGAGGGGTCAGTTGTACTCATCAACATACTCTACCTATTTACATGGGGGTGTCGCTGTGGGAGGCTCCTTGTGTGCCATTCAGGCTGCAGTATTCTGAGGCTGATCCGGGTGGCAGATACATCTTGGTGCAGGTAACGTTAGATGAAATGGAACTCTGCATTTTGAATGTGTATGCACCTAACATGGATGATGGAGACTTTTATCCGAAAATGCAGGACCTGTTAATGGACAACATGGCCCCCAGGTTACTGTGGGTGGGAGACTTCAACTGTGTGATGGATTGGGAGTTGGACAGCAAGCCCCTGAAGCACTCGACGAAGCCAGCAATGGTGGAGTCGCTGAACATCATAGTGCAGAATGTGAGGTGTGTGGACATTTAGAGGGAGATGCTCCTGGTGTCTAGAGAATACTCATGCCACTCACTAAAACATGGTACCTACAGTAGGCTGGACAGAGTGCTGGGCACTGAAGAAATAGCCTACACGGTCCGAATTGCCAACATTTTGGGGCAATATTTATCAGACCATTCGCCTTTACTGCTGAAGATGATGGGTGGGAGGTCGAGGGGTGACCCTTGTAACTGGAAACTGCCTCCTGATGCTCTAATGGATTCAGCGTGCCAGGAGTCATTGGGTGTGGTGTTGACAGAGCATATGGTTGGCAACTGGGGCACGACGGTTAGTAGAGCGGCTGAGTGGGAGGCGATGAAGAAGGTCAAGAGGGGGATGCAAAAGGAAGGTGGGTGGTATTGGGCGTCAGTTGAATGGGGAATTGGCGACATTGGTGGGGAGGTTGACAGACCTGCAGGCCCTGGACCCGGCTTTGGGAACAGAGGTCATGACGGTTCGATGCATGATTGGAGAAACTTGAGATAGACTGGATAGGTTTACGCAGAACAAATACAGACAGATCTCCACAGAAAGGGAGACAAGCCCACTAGTCTGCTTGCATGGCTTTTGAAAAGGGAGGACCGGAGGCTCCCCATTATGTCCCTGAGATGGCTGACAGGACGCTGGCAAATACGCAAGAGTCAATTAATTGTGTGCTCAAAGCACATCTAGCAGGACTGTATAGTGTAGGATAGGTTTGGAGCCAGGATGCAGTGTCTGAGTATCTGGAGTGCGTAGAGTTACCCGTGCTCCAGCTGGTGATTTGTGAGAAACTAGATGTGGAGTTCTGTTGAAGGAGCTAAGGGAGGCCCTGGGGAAGAGGACTAAAGGGAAGACGTCAGGGAGAGACGGGTTCCCTGTGGAATATTGTCAGGTCTATGCAGCACAGTTAACGGAACCACTGTTGGAGTTCTAAATGGAAGCAAAACATAGGGCTGAACTACCTTCCACACTAAGGGAAGGGGTGGTCTGCATCGTCCTGAAGCTGAGAGGAGGGTTGTTTCAGATCCCGCGGCCTACAGACCCTTGACAATGCCCAATGCAGACACGAAGGCGATCTTCAAGATCCTCATAGAGCGGTTTTGAGGGATCGTGGAAACACTGGTTCACGAGGATCAGTGTGGTTTCATCTCCGGCCAAAGTACAGCTATGAATTTATACAGACTGGCACATGTTTTGAATTTGTGGAGGCTAGCCGAGAGGAGTTAGTTCTGGTGTCTGTTGACAATCACAAAAGCATTTGATACAATTGATTGGACGTATATGCTTCTGGTCCTGCAATGGATGGGTTTTGGTCCAGGCTACTGTAGATGGGTAAAACTACTGTATAGTGCACCTTCAGCTAGGGTGCGTAATGGTGGCCTGGTGTTGGTGAAGTGGGCGGTGGAGAGGGGCACGTGTCAGGTTTGTCCCCTCTTCCAGCTGTTTTTCGTGATGGCTATGGAGTCCCTGGTGGTGAAGATTCAGAGTGAAATGAGGGACTATGGAATGCAGGTTGGCATAGTATACACTTAATATCACTATATGTTGACAATGTGCTATTTTACTTGAGGAGGACCAAGGAACCTGTTCTGCTGTTATTGGACAGATTTGATGAGTTTGGAGCTGTGGCTAGGCTAAAGGTCAATAGAGTCAAGATGCTGTTGTTCCCGTTGGGGGCATTGTGCACGGTGCCTGGTCCGGAGTTGCCTCAGCTGGGGCTCGGTTGAGTACCGGAGGCTTTTCGGTATTTGGGGAGAATGTTGGCACAAGGAGTGGTGTCTGCATTGCGCTGCAACCTGGGGAAGATGCTGGATGGGTTGGTGAGATCTGTTACATTTCGTAATACATTGCGGCTCTCAGTGGCAGGTTGGATAGCAGTTGTGAAAATGGTTTTCTTCTCAGATGTCTGCACATTGTGCAGAATTCATTGCACATGATCGCAGGTAGCATATTTAAAACACTAGATAATATGTTGATCTACCTGGTTTGGGTGGGGAAATGGAGCAGAGTTGCTTTGGCAACACTTAAGCTAGGTCTTGAAGAGGGGGGCATGAGTTTGCCTGATCTTGGGCTGTATTATTATGCAATTAAGTTACAGCATGTAGCATGGTGGGTCATGGTGGAGAATAACTGGGGGAAAAGGCTGCTGGGAAGCAACTTCGGGACCATGTCTTAGTTGGAATTACTGATGAGTGGAGCTAGGATACCCGGGCATTTCCTCTACCTGCTGCCTCAAGCGGTGGGGATATGGGAGAGGGTGATTAGCAAGGTATTAAAACGACCACTGTGCATGAGGGAGTTGAGCTTTTGGTCATTGGTGCCATTTAAACTAATCAGCAAGGCGATGTCAGTGGCTTGCTGGAGATCAGGAAGTTGTGAAACGCTGGGAGAGCCATACCCAGATGAGCGGTTCATTACTTTTGAGAATGCTTGCACAGTGTTCTCTGTGGGGCCTGGCCAGTTCCTCCAGTATGTTAAAATTGCCTGTACGGTCCAGGAGATTGGGATGGAGTTTCCTGAAGCCCTCTGCTGGTCGAAAACACTGCAGCTGTTACTGTCGATTGGTGATGCGTTGAACTCGGTGTCATTGTTTTATGGGGTACTCCAAAAGGGATCCTGTTAAAAGGAGCTTTCCTGCTAGGCAGGCCTGGTGGGATGATATGGAGGACAACATGACTGAGAAAAAATGGAAGGAGGCTTCTGAACTTACCCAATGTGTGTCCAACAATGCCAGGTTTAAGTTGATATACCTCAACTATCTGCATCGCACTTACCTGATACCAATCAAATTTAGCAGAATATGTGCAGGCAGGGCTGTAGACTGCCCAAAATGTGGGGCGGGGGCCTCCTTTCTTCACATGGCGTGATTGTGTCTGACAGTGCGTGCATTTTGGACAATTGTAAGGGAGAGAATAGAGAGGGGTACTTGCATTGTGGTGGATGAGACCCCCAAAGGATGCCTCCTGGGAATAATCAAGAAGACTTGGAGAGAGGAGATACGTTGGAAGTTTTTACAATTGGTGCTGGTAGTTGGCAAGCGATGCATGGCGGTAGGATAGCTGGGACAGTGAGTCCCATCGGTGACCTTATAGAGCAGGGACACAGTTGAATGGAAATTAGCTGAGGAACCGTATATCTGGCTAGGATGGATTTCAAAGTGAGGGAGGATCTGAAATTCCGGGCGAGGCTGCTGGAGACTGTCCAGGGGCCGAGAAGGAAGCAGGGGAACTGGAGGCAGGAGTAAAGTCTGGGGAAGAGTGTAACAAGTTTGCAAACTGAGGAGAATGAAGAACTGGGGGTGGTGGGACCCTTTGAACTGGACGGTTGACGTAGCAGTTGATATGGGGAGGAGGAAGTGCAGCGGAGTAATTCCATGATATATGGAAAAGAGCAGTAACTGTATGTGCCTTGATTTGGAGAGGAGGGACCTACCTATGGCAAGGGGGATACAGATAATGAGGACTATTGATAATGTAATGCTGTCAACATTGTTCTAGACACTCAGTTGTGTATCAGTGCAAACAATAAAAACAGTTTTAAAAAAAACACCAACTGTTTACAAGTTCCCATTTGGAAGATACAGCTTGTTAATTGTAATAAAGTAACTCCAATGCTAACCTATGGGAGAAGCAGGCCTAGCAGTAGTGAAAGACACATTTGAGTTTTTCACTACCAGGAAATGCAAAACTTAAAATTATATGTCTTCATTTTTAAATACATTGCATCCTGTACTGTGGGATGTTTAGGGTCTACCCTAAGAGTGGCTTATATGTATTAGAAAGGCAGGTTTGAGCCCGGCAAATGTTTTATTTGGACACGTTGAAATGGCAGTTTAAAACTGAGCACTCAGGCTTCCATGGCAGGCCTGAGACATGTTTGAAAGGGCTACTTAAGTGAGTGGCACATTTAGTGCTGTAGGCCCACCAGCAGCATTTAGTTTACAGGCCTGGGGCGCACATGGTACCACTTTACCAGAGAATCATAAGTAAATTAAATATGCCAATTGGGGGATAAGCCACTGTTACCATGTTTTAAGGAGTTAGCACATGCACTTTTGCACTGGTTAGGAGTGGCAAAGTGAACAGAGTCCTAAGGCCAGCAAAAACGGAGAAGGATGGGGAAACATTTCAGGGAAAACCACCCTAAGGCTGACAGGTCAAACATCTACCAACATAACTGCTTCTTTGTGACTGGAGCAATGACATCAGAGGGAGGGGAGGGCATGGGGTCTATTATTCTCCATGCTCCTCACAGTTTTAGGGCCCACTTTTGTGCAGCAAACATTTATTTAAGGATTTTAGAAGAAAACTACCTTCTTTATAAAGGCAAGGCAGCTAACACTGCTAATTCCACAAGATGGCACCAAAATGTGTATCTTTTAGGTTTCTACTTTCCTTACAGGACATTTATTTTAAACTTAGAAACAGGTCTTCTTCCTATAATGGGGCCCACATGAATTTGTTGATCCCACTCCGCAAAAAATTCTGATATGCTTGGACTGGGGTTAGAATATGGAGTAGTGCTAAAATTCGCACTTCCTCCTTAACACTCTCCTCAGCAGTAAAGCGAGAGCGAGAGGCTTGAGCATTCGCTGGCTACTCTAACACATAGCCCTTCACCCAGCTCTACATTACATCTAATAGCACAGAACTTCACCAGAACATACAAATCTAACTTGCAAACACACATTCACACGCCTACTGATTGTCCTCAATCAGAAATGAACACATCATAAATCTGCCTGAGAAAAGATAATGTATAAGTTAGACTCCATACATGATGCCCTAAGTGCGATTGGTATGCCCGAAGTTTGGTCCTGTGCTCATTGGAATATAGGAATTAAGCTATACATTACTGATGAGGCGAAATGCTGGCACTTTGGCACTTGTCTGAGGCTGCTTGTGTTGTCAGACCTGGGCTGGCATTCCATTAAGACTTCCTCTTGGAGCAGGTGTCGTGTAGCTCCTATAAAAAGTAAACAGGATCTGCACGTTTAGACAACATACACTGTAGGATTGGTGTCTGACTGATTCCGGACACCCCCTCGGGGTATGCTGGCTTTTTGTACCAACTATCTCACAGTGCCACTAGAATCTCCTCTTACCAAGGAGAGAATAGTTCTTGGCAACCATCGAACATGACAACACTGATCCCTCAGGACAGTGGAAACAATATACTACTTTCTGCTCAGTCCCTCATGCTTACTTAGTCTCTCTCAGAACAAACAGGCTGGGCGTTTTCAATAAGCATTATTGAACAGTTGTTATTCTAGTGTAAAATAGATGAGCTGCAACAACCGTGAGACAGTATAAGATATAAATGATTAGCAGTACTATAAAGGTGAATGGATGGTATAGCTCTACCATCTTACAATAGTCATGAATACACACGAGTATATAAAACACATGATAAAAAGAAGCGTACTCCTACGATGCTTCCCTAACTTGATGTATCTACATGTACCTAGCATGTGTGTAGGTGTTAAGCCAAGAATCCCTCTAGGATCTAGTCAACCCCATTACCTGAAGTGAGAGACTGTGGGACCCCGTCCTGGTCTTGAGTTGGACACCCCATGAGGGATGTTTAGACCACTGCGAGCTAGAGTATCTGCATGCAGGAATCTCAGCGTCTCTGGTCAGTGTGTCTGCCGGGAAGTCTCGGTCTCCTCTCCCTATCTTAATGAGATGTGATGTATATATACCCATAGGTCTCCCCAGGGGTCCTACCTCGCTGTATTACTGTGTCCGCCTAAGGATGACGTTGGGCATGAACTTTGTACATAGATATTATACAGGAGATAGTAGTCCTGCTGTGCTTCCAAGAATCCTCATGCATAATGAATGAGATTTTGAACTAGGGAGAACCCGCGTTCTGAATGCAGTGTCGTATCTAAGTAAAAGGTCAGTCCCTGTAAACCATGACAAGTGTAATGTAGGGAAGAATATAGGTGAAGGGTAATGAAGTTACCGGGGCCTATATTATGGTACCTATATGGAATATAACACCCACTCCTCTTCTGAATGGACGACATAGTTAAAGTCAAAACGTACTACTAGGATTACTAGATACTGGTACGCCAAAATAGTTTTTAAAAGAAACATTAGTTTCAAGTTGTGCTAAAAATAATGTTTAAAATGTTCTAGAAATCTTTAAAAAGTTTAAAAAAAGGAAATTGCTACTCAAGCCATAGCCCTAATGCGTCCGTAGATATAGGTCGAACTACTATAAGCATTTGAAAGCCATGCATGCTCAAAAGAATGTCAATTTTTTTATGGAGTTCCAATTTTTCATTTTGTTTTTCAAAAAGTCGAATTCTTCCCAGCGCATGACGGGCCAAATAAGTCAAATGTTTATGTGTCCTGGCTGGTAGACGCAACATTTGCGTTGCCTGCCTCCGCAGACGACGTTCCCTGTAACACCTCGCAGATTATGTGAATTGAGCACAGATGATCTTTTGTCCTGTCCACAACCGATGCTGGGGCAGTTTGTGTGCCATCCAAGGCCTGGGTGTCAGGGGAGGAGCCGATGTCCATACCAACAGGAGCTGATACTACCTGAGGTGGCTCTAGGAATGCCGCCATCAACATAGGAATACGCTGGGGACACTGCAGAACATGGGCCGTTATCGGGTCCAGTAAAGCATCAAAGTCCGGTTGCGCACATGATGGGAGTGTCAGACTGAGATCCAACACGCATTCTTCTCCGCAAAACAGGCATCGGAGGACAGGTAAGATGCAGTCCATCCAGACTGGTCTAAATGACAAGAATCAAGATGCACTTAGTTCTCTTAGGCGAGGGGTGCCTAGATGTTGTACCATGCGATCATGGTATTTTTGCTCCAGGAGTACTGTTTCCATCTCCTTCGTTACTGGTACGTCAATTGCGTAGCAGAAAAATTATGATCAGGATACCTGCTATTAGAAACAGGATCAGCGTCAGTCCTCCAAAAATGCTTCCAAATACGGAGTGTATAAAGTTCGGTATAACTCCGAGGACCGTCTGAAAGGTGCTTAATAGTCCAGAACCTATGGTCTTAAATAGGTGGACAATGCCTGTCGTATCAGACATGTTAAAGATACGATTTACCATTTCTGCAAAATGGAAGGGGCAGTTTGTACGTATGAGTGCCTGTATCTCTGCCGAAGACCTTGCGATCTGGAGATCAAAAGTCTCTCGGGCGGAGGTTAAGGGCACGTATTTCTGTAAAAGCATGGCTTTCATTCTGCTCAAAGCATCAAACCGTATTAATGAAACATTTAGCGAAGGCCATAATGGCGCCTCCCTGACTGTATGTGTTGGTGGAAACAATACTTGCATACAGCAAGTAACCCTGGAGCTCACAGTTACCAGATATGCGATGCCCGGAAGCATCCCACAGCAACCTTGATCGTTCAGCATCAAGTAACTCCCATTCGAAAATAGCCTGAACACTGGAGTGATCACTGCAACTGGGGCACCCCTTAAGTGACAGGATAAGTTTGCTACTGAACCGTTACAGGCCCCATGAAGCATTATATCCTGGCATATGAGTGATCCACTTAAAGTATTCTCGCAGTTTGTACCGCTCAAAAACACTTCTCTTTCCCCACTCCGGCATCGAAATCTGTACGGTAATTCCCAAGATTCCTTGATAAATTCCCTACCCATTTCTTCATATCTGCCTGCCTGCTTTTGTTCAAGGCAATATTGGAATTGAAAAGTAGTGACCGGAACAGTTATGTGGCCATGGATTAACCATTCTGTGGATGGTGACTCTGCCACTGTAAAAGCTAATCTGTCCAGTTTTTCCATACGCAGCATTGTATACTTTGCTCTCCTTTGTGCCATCTCTATCTGTTTTTCCGTTAGATTGTATGAAGAAAACAGAGACATGCTGTTTATGAAACGCCAAGGCACATAGCCTGCGCACAAAGATTGCAGCGTCCAGCTTAGTAACATAATAGGACAAATTGTGATTGCGGGTGCTGTAATATGGGCAAATTCTGTTCTAGTACATCAATAGCAGGAGATACAATGTTGCCCAGTGAATATATCCTGGAGGTTAGTGTAGTTAACCCATTGTCAACCACTGCTAGAGCTTTCTTCAGGTTTATACGATCTATTTCTCGTAATCTTTCTGCAGCCTCTTGTTGTGAAATTTTCCAAATCTCATTATAGACAGCATTATAGAAACGTTTGTGACGTGGCTTCCTAGGACCTAATACAAAATCCCGTAGGTCCACATCCTCTGTAAGTAAGGATAAGTGTTGTTTCACATGTGTAAGTGTTGCGGTCCTTAGCCAATCGAGGCATAACTTCCCAACACTGTATGATGTCACTACCCCTGGGTGTTCTCTCTGTACATAGCGTGGGTCTGGCCTGTTGATACTAAACCCTTTGGTTTTCCCATGAATCTTTCCTGACAGCTATTGGTATCTGTGGGCCAAATCAACCATCCCTTCCAATCGGGGTCTGATCTATTGTATTGCTTGATCATTTCTAGCGTAATCCCTTCTTGTGATGTTGTGTTACCCTCGGTGTGTGATGGTGTGGGCATCCGAGGTGTATTCAATTCTTTGTTCTTTGCTAGTCCAAGACAGGATGTTTGTTGCACTGTTTCATTTAAAAACATGATTTGTTTAGGAATAAGGCATGCTCCAAATAGTGCCTCTGTTCCCTGGACCTGCCACTCTCTAGTACCCCAGATAGATTTTAAGTCTATATTGTCTTTCCATAAGTCGAAACCTTGTTCAGACAACTGGGCAATAAAGGAAGCAGAATAAATCTGTTTGGTGTTTGTCAACATATTTTTCTGTACTGGTGTACGTGTAACCTTATAATAAAATGAGGCTGGGTCTGACATGTTAAATCCTGAATAATATGGAAATTTCTGTGCAAATGTCTTTTATCTGCTTTTCGGTGGTGTCGGGCAATGTTCCCATTGGTGGTATGTGAAAACATTTCTGGGGTTAGCAGATTTATGCAAAAAGTGGTGACCATAATGTTGATAGCAATACATTGTTTCAATGTATAATGTGTCTCCCAACATTTCATTATTAGAAAAAGTAGCAGATTTTTCTAAATCAGACAACATATTATTTACCGTTTCATAATCCCAATCATCGGAAAATGTGCTCGAGGTAATGATATCACTCAATGAAATTTTAAATAAATGTGGTATTTTTCAAAGTTCAGTTGGACCAAATATATCATAATCAACCTTGTCCCACACTATACTGTCAGGTATAGGAACTGTTGTAATGTTCACTGATGATAGGTCTCTTTTTTCACGATGTGATGATAGATGTGGTTTTAGAATCACATTCACTTTTTGTGCTGCAGAGCTTTCTCGAAGATAAGTTCCATTTATAAGCATACTAAAGACAGTCACTAAGCCTATCCAGAAAAGAAAGAAAAGTATCCCGGTGATTACCCAGAGTTGCACCCAAGGTGATACCAGGTAGGTCTTTTTAGGAAAGTACAGAAAATCTTTAATTTGCTGCTGGTGAGTTTTTTTGGGCTGGCTTAGTTTCCGGTTCACTTGGATCCAATGAAAAAGTATCAAAGTCAATGAAATAACCAGATGCAGTTCGATCAATTTTCGGTATTTCCACAGGTCTTGTGGAAACTGTAGCTTGCTCTTGTTGAGGCATGTTGATGTAGATATCTGTGTTTGGTCGAATTGAAATTTGTCTTTCATTTGAGTTCCGATTTTGAACTTCAGTTTCAAAAGGAACGAGTTCCATCGCATTGTTGCATAGGCCGTCATTCCGTGCTGGTGACTCTTCAAACGTGATGAGTCTTTCTGTTTGAACATCTTGTATAGTTGTGAGAGGAGGGTGTCTGTTACTCCGGAGTCCACATGGCCTACTATTCAGTATTGGCCAAATATTGTGGTTTGATTAGGTCTATTGAGACAAATCTTTTCTCCTTTTTACCGGCAAGGGGTGGCAGAAGTACTGTTCTTGTTCCTTCAACTGCCAGGACAGGTACAGGGTTTCTGTATGATGGCCCAAACTCTTTCTTGTCTGCTATTTTTTCTCTGACCAGGTCCCCGACTTTAGGGATCCAGACAGGTCTTGCCGTGACAGACTTGACTTCCCCAGTGGCAGTCCTTTTCACCTGGATGTTACTCTGTAGTGCCCTGGATTAATTTAGGTCCTGTAAAACAGCCAAACGTTTATGGATGTCAAAAGGTTTTTCATCTGCCACTGTGCCTTCACAATCAGATCAGGTACCCACATTGTCATCCCAAATAGGCCCTCATAAGGAGTGACACCCCTAGAGAGCTTCTTGGCTGGTTATTCAATGCCCTTTGAACTCCATACAGATGTTTTCCCCAACTTCCACCCAAGCCTAATACTCTAGCTGGTAAAGACTGCTTTAAGTCCCGGTTTTTCCTCTCCACAACCAAATTTCCCTCGGGATGGTACAGAGAGGAGTACCGCAATGCTACACCCAAAGTTCCCATGGCTTCCTTGTAAGCCCTAGAGCTAAACGCTGGGTCACGGTCAGAATGCAATGTGCCAATTGCGTATGTCCCTATAAAGACTCGCAAATCTTTTATAAAAGTTTGAGCGTCAGCCGAGCGCTGGGGCCACCCCCATAGGAATCTCAAGCAGGAATCCACTGCAACCATGATATACTTGTAAGCCCCATCAGATTGTAAGGGGCCGCAGTGGTCCAAATAGACACAAGCGAGCGGTCTGTCTTATATCAGTAATGGTGTCTGAGCTGGACGTGTTATGGTGGAGCCTTTCATCTGCTGACAGATGTCGCATTTCAAGACATAGTCCTTAGTTTGTTTTGTTAATCCTGGCCACCAGTAGTGTTGTTTCAGTAAAGAAACAGTCGCTGTAACTCCTGCGTGTGCAGAACCTATACCCTCGTGTGCTGCTAGAATTAATCCTAACCTACGATCCATATTCAGTATTACTCTATCCCCCACTCCAGGAATTTGAGCAAATGGAACATTGTTTGCATCTAACTTGTAGGAGTACTTGAGTGGAAATCTTTTTGGTACTGCCGAGTTATTGCGTGTGGCAATAATCGCAACCATTATTTCAATGTCTATTCTCGTTTTTGAACAAGTGATTGCAGCTACGGAAGCCGTGCATACAGCCCCCTTTGCGGCTTCGTCAGCCAATGAATTCCCTTCAATGTGAAGGCCATCACGCTGATGACTCAGTGTATGTATCACGTGAGCCCCTGGTAGTTCGTTTTTCCACTCCACTACCTGTTCCCATAGCGTTTTGTGCTTTATTGTGCCACCCTTTGCATCTTTAAACCCATTCTGTCCCCAATGATGTAAATATTCATTCTATGACTGCACACAGTAAAAGGAATCACACACGATTAGTGTGGGGAATTCTCGATCCGTATTTACTAGTGCCAGTAATATTGCTTTTAACTCTGCTAACTGTGCCGTGCAGTCTCCTAGAGATTGCATTTTTGTACAACTTGGATGAAACTTTCCATCCTGCATGCGTCCCTTAACGATAGCACACGCGGCGCTGTATTGCTGCTTACTCACTATGGCCGGTTGAGAAGAACCGTCAGTGTAAATTATATATTCATACTGATCTAGAGGCATTATTTCATTTGGTAGAGGATATTCTTGTTCGTATTGCAGGAATGCTTGTGTTTTTAGATTTGAGTCGTACCTGTATTCTACATCTGTTGCAGTAAGAGAATTAGCCCATTGTATCCATCTTGGATGTAAGGCTTTAGCGTTGGGAATGCTTGCCTTTGTCGCAGCTTCTAGGGCTGGAACTGGGGTAACGACAATTGTACGCTTCCCTTGAGCCAGTGCTCTTTCTCTTACTACAGCAGTCTGTTCTGCTGTTAGAATTTTCTCTGTTGATGCAAAGCGCATCTCAGCATTTGTGTACAAATGTGATTTGTACGCTATTGGTACTGTTTCACCTTCATTATATGTTAGGTAGGTGTATCCTGATTGACCCGCAACTATACGGATCACCAGGTTGCGTACGTTTAAGCGTGTCTGTAAATGTTTTGAAGCAATCATGTCAGCTTGCAGGGAACGAAGGATATCTGTGTGTTCCTGTGTCCGTTGTTTATCTGAATAGTCAGGTTTTATTAATTCGTAGAAAGGTTTTACTCTTTCTGCGTAATCCAAAATGTATGTTCTGCCAAAGTTCAGGAACCCCAGGATCGATTGTAAATTTTGTAATGTTTTCGGAGGTTGGAGCAGCGCACACTTTTCTAAAATGTTTGCTGCTAGGCTCTTTCCTTCACTCGAAAGCTCATATCCTAGAAAAAGGACATTAAGGTTCGCTATCTTCGACTTTTTAAAGTTGAATTTGTAACCCTCAGAGGCAAATCCCAAAATTATTGTATTCACCCTGTTCAAGTGTTCCTCCAGGTCATCATCCGTTAGATAAATGTCATCCACCTAGGACAATGCCTCTTCATCCAGATTTTGAAGTAACTCAGTTACCCTGGCTGAGAACAACCCCGGGCTGTTCTTATACTCTTGGGGGAGTCTACAAAATTGTCGCTGGGAGCCTAACGCGGAGAATGTGGTTAAATACCTGCTTTCAGGCACTATATTTTGGCAGA
Source organism: Calotriton arnoldi (assembly GCA_963921515.1). NCBI lineage: Eukaryota > Metazoa > Chordata > Amphibia > Caudata > Salamandridae > Calotriton > Calotriton arnoldi. The sequence continues at coordinate 1,438,443 of CAWUFW010001167.1, forward strand.
AAAATCCATTTGAGTTATCTATCGTTGTTTTGTATTTTTTCTGCACAATGTTATTCATTAATGCGGCACTGTGTGAATTTTGGACTGCAAATGTCCTAGTGCAAGTGTTTAAATGTCTGTAATTCAAAACTAAATGATATGTATTGTCCGGTTTTGATACGGGAAACAAAGGGTTATTCATTTGAGAGGTGCAAGTTTCAATCACCCCTTGGTATTCAAGTTGATCCAAGATCTCCCTGACCTGCTTTTTAGCTTCTTGCTTTATTGGATACGGCCTTTGTGCAGTTGGTGTATTTTGTAATGGAATTATGTGGTGGGTTGAATCCTCATCCCATTCAACATGGTTTTTATATAATGCAGGCGCTTGGGCTACCGCCCACTCCCACGCATATGTATATTTTAGGTGCTTGGGAATATGGTCTGAGAATGCTGGTAAAATTACTGTTTCTCCTCGAGGGCAGTCCATGACGAATGCTGGCGGCGAATCTTGTTCAGCTAACAAAATGTCATAGCCAAACGTTAGGTTCTCCCAAAAGAGACCTTTAACTGTCCTGCATTTGTCCCCCTCTATTTGGAGTGTTATTTCATATAACTTGTGCGGGACACCTACTCTAGTATCAGGTGTTTCTACTGTGATATAATCATTCAAGTCCGCTGTCACCAGAAATTCATCAGGTTCTGGCGAGCTATTGTGACTTCTGCCGCACTGTGTAGCATCGTCAGAGCCTATTCCCCGTTCAGTAGTTGAGTCCTCAGAATTCTGGGCATGTCTGATCTTTAGACCTGCAACCTTCTTCTTTTTGAACTGTGGCTTTTGTTTTGGTTTGTCTTCTTTTTTGGAGGTATACTCTTGAGCGTGTTGCTTGTCTCTGGACTTTGTACGCTCTTCTTGTCTGTCTGACCGTCCTTCTCTCTCGGAATTTTTCGTTGAACCCTGAAAGGAACGAGAGGAACGTGTATCAGTATCCTGATACCTGTCAGGTTTCCTAATATTGTCTCTATTCCTAAGGTTATACCTTCTTTCGGAGGGCTCCTGTGGAGGAGATCTACCTCTGGATTGAGATCTGTTTCCTTTAACTTTTTGTTTTTTATTATTGTCCCACTTCTTTTTTGATGAAGCAGGTGTCTGCTTGATGGTCTCCTTTTCGGGATTACCCATCAGCTGTGGTTTTGATGCTTTTCCATCCAAACTGTACCTGCCTAATTCTGCACACGCAGTTTCAATTATTTTAGGTAGTTCGTGCTCCTGTTGTAAAGGACTGAACTCCCTTAGCCGTTGGCGGATAGCCACTGATGCTGCCCCCCCTTTAATATTTGCTAATATTATGGATGACACCTGGGCATAATTACCTAGTCATTTCATCCCTAAGTTGCCGGCTGGACTGTAAGTGTCCTCAGGACAAACTGAGTCATGTTTCTGTAAATTTGTATTAATTCTTTGTGAAGTATGAGTAAGTCTCCTCCTGACATTGTTTCGATGTCACGGTGTGGTGTGTAGGCCGCTAATATTGGCCACGTTGCTCCTTCTCTTCCGAGCGGACCGAGTCTTACTCTACTTCTTGTATGGGGGAGGGCGCCTTTAAACCAGTATAAATGTTCCTGGTACGTGAGCGGAACTTCAATGTCCTCCTACGGACAATATTCCGCTGGTGGTTCATCTTCTGTGTAGCAATGAAATGTCTTTGTTCTTGCATTTGCTGCTGGGAATGTAACCCACAAATAAAATACCTCTGTTCTGTATGATTTGTGTGCCTCAATCACAAAAGCTACTACGCCACCCCTAGGTGTTAGACCATGCGCAAGCAGTTTCAGGGTGACTGCATTTCTAATGTTTGCCGCAATATGTATTGCGTTTGCGTCTTCCTCGTCTTCTGAGAGCGGTAATGGCTGGTCTAGTGGGTCTGGGACCTGATTAGTCATTGTGTGACCTGATTAGTCATTGTGTTTAGAACACAAAATAACTTTTCAAGGGAACTAAGATAAGGTGTTTTTGCACAATTTTTAGGACCACTGTGTCCTTCAAGTTTGATTAACCAACAGCTAATAAATAGGATTTTTCACCTACTCAGCTGTGGCGGAGTTTGTGCCCTCCCACTCCAGATGTCTCTGGGGATTTGTGAGTAGGGGTCTCTGAGAATAGCACGACTGAACTACTAAGATTCTACTGTTAAATAAGTACCCAACCAACGTTGGCGGCACCATGTCGTGTAGCTCCTATAAAAAGTATACAGGATCTTCGCGTTTAGACATAATACACTGTAGGATTGGTGTCTGACTGATTCCGGACACCCCCACTGGGTACGCTGGCTTTTTGTACCAACTAGCTCAAAGTGCCACTAGAATCTCCTCTTACCAAGAAGAGACTAGTTTTTGGCAACCTTCGAACATGACAACCCTGATCCCTCAGGACCGTGGAAACAATATACTACCTTTTGCTCAGTCACTCGTACTTACTTAGTCTGTGTCAGAGAGATACACAGAATAAACAGGCTGGGCGTTTTCAATAAGCATTTATTGAACAGTTGTTATTCTGGTGTAAAATAGATGAGCTGCAATAACGGTTAGACAGTATAAGATATAAATGATTAGCAGTACTATAAAGGTGAATGGATGGTATAGCTCTACCATCTTACAATAGTCATGAATACACACAAGTATATAAAACACATAATAAAAAGATGCGTACTCCTAAGATGCTTCCCTAACTAGATGTATCTACATGTACCTAGCAAGTGTGTAGGTGTTAAGCCAAGAATCCCTGTAGGATCTAGTCAACCCCATTACCTGAAGTGAGAGACTGTGGGATCCCGTCCTGGTCTTGAGTTGGACACCCCGCGAGGGATGTTTAGACCACTGCGAACTGGAGTATATGCATGCAGGAATCTCAGCGTCTCTGGTCAGTGTGTCTGCCGGGAAGTCTTGGTCTCCTCTCCCTATCTTAGCGAGATGTGATGTATATATACCCATAGTTCTCCCCAGGGGTCCTACCTCGCTGTATTACTGTGTCAGCCTAAGGATGACATTGGGCATGAACTTTGTACATAGATATTATACAGGAGATGGTAGTCCTGCTGTGCTTCCAAGAATCCTCATGCATAATGTATGAGATTTCGAACTAGGGAAAACCTGCGTTCTGAATGCAGTGTCGTATCTAGGTAAAAGGTCAGTCCCTGTAAACCGTGACAATTGTAATAAAGGGAAGAATATAGGTGAAGTGTAATGAAGTTACCGGGGCCTATATTATGATACCTATATGGAATATAACACAGGGTCAACACTGATTTCCATGTGGCGGGACTCTGTCTATCGTAACATAGAGGGCAAAAATATGGCCCGTAATGTAACCAGTCGCGGTCCGTGTAGGAGTGCCGGCCGGGCGGTGACGTGGGGCGGGGGAGGGGCAGGCTGGGGGGTAGCAAAGTACGGATTACGGACCAATACAGGTAAGTAAACATTTAAATCAATAAAACGAATTTCGTTGTGAGCGCTGCATCGCCAAATGCAATGCAGTGCGCGCAACGAAATTCGTTTTATTTATTTAAATGTTTACTTACCTGTATTCGGCCGTAATCCGTGGTTTACTACCCCCCACCCTGCCCCTCCCCCGCCCCACGTCACCGCCCGTCCGGCATTCCTACCACGGACTGCTACTGCTGTGCATGTGAACTCCAGGTTACTCTCAACAAGGCCCCAACGCCTAGCTTTGCGTCTTTCAATTGTTCATTAATTTTTACTTTTATCTACTTTAAAACCAGTTCAGGAAGATACCACATTTACTCAGATATTTATTTGATGTTCTGCAAAAGGAAGGTTAGCAATGTGAGACAAACAGGTTTTCCTATTGTTAAACTGTTGGACAGAAGCAGTCAGCAGGTCTGTGACATATTTTATTATCTACACAGACACACTAAGAAATCAGTGGGTGCCCCGCTTCAAATGAAGTGAGTGCCCTGCATGCAGCTTTATAGTTGCAACCCCTAATTATATCATTTTCATTCCCGAGAAGAGGTTTCAAGTATAAAAACGCAGAAAAAGTACTCAAGAGCTTTTGACAGCAATTTCTTTGCTCTCGGGGGCGAATAATGCAACCTACACGTGAACCGTGCTACACATTTCTTAGTTAATGTAAGTCACATAGCAGTTAGGATATAAAGCTAATTGCTTACATTGATCACAGCAATAAAATCTCAAATACGTACCTCGCAACCAACCAGCTTGTTCATAAAAATAAGCTTAATTGTCTATTCCTCTTCGATTGCAATTTAGATGGTGTTCCTCAATGCATAAGTTGCAAAGCACCCGCTGCTTCCCTTTTTAAAACATTCAAAAGAAAATGTATTTTCCTATTGATATACAAGGGACAAGCCTATGGTCTGTGGCCGACCCTACAGCAAAATGTATAGTCAATTTCAATTTCATGAAAAACTGCACACTTTGATACATCCGCTTCTTTGTTCTGATTTCAAAGAGATTTAAATTATGAGACTGTGATTTTTGCTAATATTGCAAATTATGTCAACCCGCAAAGCACTTGCACAATAGTGATGGCAGTCCAAAGACACAAAGAGTGCCGAATCGGGCTGTAATTGCATATTGAAGAGATGATTGGGCAGGCAGTTTACAGTCTCATGGGATATCATGAAAGACATTTTCTGATCAGTAACTTTCTTTAAGTAGCTCTTTGTTGTGTTGAAAAAATTAGTGTGTATGGAGGGATTTTAATGCATCTTCTGCATCATCCAATAGAGACAGAGATGGGCGAAAATGTCCTCATCCCTACCTATTTATGTGATCATGAAAGAGACTTTTGGCATTTGGAGTTGAAAAAAATATGAAAATTGTGTTACTTGTGCTAATAAGTATCGTTACCCTGTATATCTGGAGTGGGTAATATCTGAATATTGAAATGCACAGCAATAGTCAAATAATGCAATATTGATTCGAAATGAACTGATCATTTCGTTAAAACAGTCGGCATTTCCAGACCTATTTCTATTAATATACAATTCAATCGAGAGCACTTTGAATAAGACACACAATATTTTACACTTTATACTTTATCCTTAAAATATGTTATAATCCAATAGGTCAGTTACTGAGATCTGATCAAAATTGTATGTTCTGGCATGATGTTAGTACTGTGAAAATGAAATTAATTGACAGCTTTGCCAACAAGTGGGTTCTGAATGGCACAGAACCTTGTGACTCTAAAGCTGTTCTTGAAAAATTACATATTCATCAAGCGGATTCTCAAGACGTGCGTGTTGTAAGAGTTTCTCCAATCAGACTGAATATTATTGAACACGCAGGAAATATTTTAAAACTGTTTATGCATTGCAGATTTTTAAGCATTAACTCTTATAATAAGTGTGCACTGAGCCAGATTGAAATTCCCTTTATGCTGGGATAATATTGCATAATTTCCACTATTCCACATTGAGGATGTGATGCATAATGCCCGAGATTACGCCATTAACCCACATCACCAAGATTTTGTTTGGGTAAACGTTGTATCGCAAGAGCATAGGGAATGATGGGAAAGAAGCAAACGCCAGCCACCAATAATGAACTTAAAAACTCATTTTGAGTTGACTTTATACTTGAATGGACGATGTAGGTATTTTTTGGTGAGTGAAATGCACCTTTTATTTTATTTTTTTCTAGCACGAAAGTACCATAGAGAGTGAGTCTACTGTACATAGAGTATCACAGTTCTCTTCCTGTACTGAAGATTCCTCCTGTTCTTTGTTGCGGCTGTGGTGATTTTGGATTTGCATTCTGGAGAGAAAGTGTCACTCATCCTTGGTGTGCAATCTCTGTTACATCATCCAACCGTGGAGTTTTGACATTTTTGGGGAAATCAAGTACATTCAGTGCAGCACTTCGCAAAATGTTTGATGTTTGAAGGACAGCAAGCAATACTATTATCCCCTTTTGGATTTGTATTCGTTTGTTTGTTGATGGATTGCCCAGAATTTGACTGAAGGGGTGTCGGGTAGGCCCATGTGGAATTAAGGGCAATGGACCATTTTGAATGGTAGAAGCATGGGGTTATCTCCATAGCCTACTTTTCCTTGTGTTTTTATCTAGATTTTTAATTATACTGTGGTGTTTTACTGTTTGGACTTCATCTGCTGTAGGCAATTTATGCTGGGTTTTTTTAGGAATTATTTACATTCTCACTGCTGCACTAGAGATATTTTAGGGGCTTGTAGGTAGCCTTGAGTTCGTGTCAAATTTAGGAGTTTTTGCGTCTGCATGTGTCTGTTGGTGGCTGGGGTGGAGGTGGCTGTATCCAGGTACATATAGCCAGATATTTTCTTTTTCTCATAGCCACCTTCTTCCTCATCTGTTTGCCTAACCCTTGGGTGTGTGGGCATGTTTGTGCATCCGTGTGTGTTTTTCTGTGTGTGTGTATGTATATATATATATATATATGAGAGATATATCATTAATGTGCAATTCTGCAACTATTGAAAGCTTGTGGCAATTGTTGTCACGGACTGTCTGAGGTCATTGTTATCTCAGACTGTTTAGGTTTTGAGTATTTTTTAATGTATTTGTTTTTTGTTAGTTTTCATGTTCCTGCACTGTTATTATTTTTTGTCTTGTTAATTTTTTACATCTTTGTTTTACTAGTAGTGTATATGTTCATGGAAGGGGACAGAAATATTTTGCTTATATATTTATGCAAATCTTTCCCTGAAATGTTGCATGTTTTGTTGGTGGAAGTGAAAGGAAGGGGCACCAGGGCAGATAGTCATATTCTATTTATCCTCCATGCCTCCTTTATCCTTGCCATATGCGTATCAACCATTTTATGAAATCAGTGTGCGCCTCTTATGCCACCATATTGTCGTTGTTCTTCAGACCTTTTTCCTTATCAGGCCATGTGCATATCCTCCATTTTGTGAAAGCTGTGCGTTTGTCAGTGTGTGTGTGTGATCATAGAATATTAGTCAGCTTTATGCCATTTTTAAAAGTCTTCTGCTGGGGCCAAAATAACTTGGGCCTCTGGAACTGGTACCCGCAAATTTCTTTGCTCATTTTTTCTTTTCACCATGTATATATTTCCTGTTAGTATGTTGTTATTATATTGACAATTTTCCATAAAAGTCCCATGGTCCCCACAGGAAAACCAAGTATGTATTTTTCATTTTATTTTTTTCAATTATCTGCCATATGAATTGAACCCCCTGAGCAATGAATATTTTTTATTGATGTAATACATTTCCCAGGCTCCTCCTGCATCGCAAAGAAGTCCCATGGGCCCTTGTTGGACCCCAGGGTCCAAGTTTACTAAGACTCATGCAGCATTCTATTGCGTAGCACAGCGTGAGAAAACATTGCTCTATGCTAAATTGCTTTCTTTCCCCATGGATGTGCTGTATTTACTATACAAGAGCAAAAGGAATAAATGATGGGAGTAATGCTGAACAATGCAAACATTCGCCCCCAGTCACAAGGATTAGGGTTTAATCCATCGTTCTTTTGCTCACCACGCCATCCCAGATTAGACCCAGCCATATGCAAATCCGCCTTGATCCTGTTCCTCATGGGAACAGTTCAGCCCGAACTGCCAAGCCAGAAACAAGCATCCTGGGACCAGTTTCGGGGCATCAACCCTCATCAGCCAGGCTAGCTTGAATCCAGTGGTGCAGGGACCACGGGACCCATGTGTGGGCATACCCTTCCCACTTAGGGCGACAAAAGCAATAGGAACAAATGATGGACAGAATGCTGAATAATGCAAACATTCACCCACAGTCACAAGGATCTGGGTTTAATCCATTGTTCGTTTGCTCACCACACCACTCCAGATTAGACCCATTCATATGCAAATAAGTCTTGACCCTGTTCCTCATGAGAACAGTCCAGGCCGAACTGCCAAGCCAGGTCCTGCCTGGACTGAAACCAAGCATCGTGGGACAGGTTTTGGGGCATCGCCCCTCATCAGCCAGTCTAGCTTGAATCCAGTTGCGCAGTGAGCACGGGACCCACGTCTGGGCATACCCTTCCCAGTTAGGGCAACAAAAGGAAGTATGAGGAATTGTGTTGTTGGTTGAGGGGGCTGTGAGCCCTTCTCAAGTTGCAGCCACAATCCTTTTCAGGGTGAACTGCAAAAGTCACTGAATTAACTAGCTTGGCACTATAGTACTCAGCTTAACTTAGAGACAATGTGCAAAGTATTTATGCAGCACACAAATGGTAACAAAGTGAAAACACAACACAAGATAAATCCCACACCAATTTAGAAAAATAGAGTAAACCATAAAATGTAATCAATTATTTGACACCAAAACGACAAAAATCCAACCGGTAGAACTGGAGATATGCAATTTTAAATATTTAGATTAAAGAGGCATTAAAAGGAGCAAAGTGCCAACTGAGAGTATCTGGCCGCACTGGAACGGCGCAAAGTTGCAAATTCAGGCCGACTGCAATTGTACCTTATGTCCTTGGTGCAGGGTCTGTGTAGCATTGCTTTGGAGGGCTTTGAGCCAGATTTGGTGGAAGCTTCAGTTAGGCTGGTAAAGCACTTTAACCACACTTCAAACAGTCCAGGTTGGAGGGGCACAACCTGGAGGGTCAGGACTCACTAAGGTTGGGTGCAGGTGCAAGCTCAAGATGGTTGGAGCCTTTTCGGTCCCTGAGGTTCTGATCAGGAGGCAGGTCATCTCACACTTCGAGTTACTCTATTAGTCCTGGGTGCAAGCAGAAAATCAGATCTCAAACAGCAGGGCAGTCCTCGGTTTCAGGCAGTAGGGCAGTCCTCTTGATGCAGCAAGGCAGTCGTCTGAAGTACACAGCAGACCACATACAGCAGGGAATTCCTCTGGGAATCCTTCCGCAAGTTCAGAAGGGAACTGAAAAGTTGATCTGAGAGTACTATTTTTATACCTGGCGCCCCCTTTGAAGTGGAAGAAGATTCTGAAGTCCCTCCCCCCATAGAAGTGTATGGAACTTCCAGCCCCCCTGCCCTGGTCCAAGAGAGTCTGGGGGCACAATGACCTTGTTTGAAGTGTGCTGAGGTAGCCCCTTTGAAGTGCAAGTGTGGTAGGTGACAGCCCCCCCATCCTGCCTAGATGGCCCAGCCTGCTACCACCCAGTATCTCTATTGTGTAGCTGTCTGTGAGGAATACACAAAGGCCAACTGACATATGCACCTAGTCATGTGACCCAGGAGCAGACTGTACGCACCAAATGGTTAGGACAAGATAATACCAACTTTCCAAAAGCAGCATTTTCAGTCTTGTGACTTAAAATCGACTTTACCATTTAAGAGGGTTTTAAATTGCAATTATTTATACACCAAACTCGATATTACTGCCTACTCCCAATTAAAAGTTACCACTTATTAAAGGTAAAAAGGTTGTCCAATGCTATTCTATGGAAGAGATAGGCCGTGTAGTAGTGAAAAACAAATGTAAGAGTTTGTCACTACCAGGACATGTAAAACCTGAAAGTACATATCAACCTTTTTAAATACATTGCACCCTGCACTATGGGCTGTTGAGGGCCGAACCTATGGGTGGCCTATGAGTATTAAAAAAGAAGGTTTGGGCCTGGCAAAAGGTTTGTTTTGCCAGGTGAAAAATGACAGTTTAAAACTGCACAAACAGGTTGCAATGTCAGTCCTGAGACATGTTTCAAAAGGTGATGTAAATGGGTGGCACAAAACAGCTGCAGGTCCACTGCTAGTGTTTCATTCACAGGCCCTGGGTATCTGTAGTACCACTTCACTAGAGACTTACAAGTAAATTAAATGTGCCAATTGGGTGCAAGCCAATTTCACATTGTTTAAAGGAGAGACAGCACAATTACTTTAGAACTGTTTCAGTGGCAAAGTGCAGACAGTCCTAAAAGCCAACAAAAATGGGCTCAGAAAACAGGAGGGGTGCAGGCAAAAAGTATGGGGTGACCCTGCAGTGAGGGGAAAGTCCAAAAGGAAAGTTGTTTTAGTGCTTTACTTACTATTGTGCAGTTTGGAGTAGGAGTAGTAAATTTCATCCTTGCAAAATCCAACGCTTTGCCTACATTTGCACAGACTGAAGTAGGAATAGTAAATTCTACCCCTCTAAAGTCCAACACTTTCCCTACTGTTTCATAAACTAAAGTGAGAATAGTATATTTAATATTCTTACACTCCAATAGTTTTAATAATGTTGGTTAAAGTGAGTTTATAGTTTAATTGTTTTATTTTTTATATTCAACATTATTTGTTTTAATTTTAACATTTATTTTGTGGTTATAGTATTTTTTCCAAATGTGTTTTTGGGACTTTTCCATTTTTAATATTTTGCTTATTGTGTCCATTAATATATTACCTTATTAATTGTTGTAATATTTTTATGGTTTTGTTGTGAGTATATGCTTGCATATATATACATATATATATGTGTGTGTATGTATATATATATTCACTGAAAAAACCATAGGTTTTAGGGACAGTTATAGTTACTTGGACATTGCACTCGTACAAAACCCGTGAAATTCCCCGTTATAGTTAGTTCAGCTAACTATAACTCGCGCCCCGCAATGCACTGCTGATGACGTCACATATTACATCACTCATGACATGGTCAGTGACATCACTGATGACATCACTGATGACATCTCAAATGACATCACTGATGACATCATCCATTGACTGTGTGTTTCTGTAAAGTTTAAATATTTTTAATATATATAGGAAAAGACGTATTGAAGAATGAGTGGGTGTGTAAGTGTCTGTATGGATGATTTAGTAGGTGCGTGACTGACTCTATAAGTGAGTGATTTAACGTATCTTACTGAATGCATGGGTTAGTGACTAATCTGGGTGAATGTCTGTATCCGTCTGTCTGTTGCTGTGTAAGTGGCTGCATGTGTTTGTGAATAGCTAAATGAGTGTCTATATGAGTTATTGAATGCTTGTCTGAGTATCTGTATGGGTGCCTGAGTGTTTGTGTGGGAGGGGTGTGTGCAACTCTGTGCATAGATGTGTGAGTGGGTAATTCACTGGGTGGATGGTTTCAAGAGTGCATCTGTGATAGACTGTATGGGTGGGTAAGTGTGTGTAAGAGTGTGTTAGTGAGTGAATGTATGTCCCAGTGGTACATGTGTGAGTAACTACATATGTGAAAGGCAGTATATATGTGTGTTGGAGTATATAAATAGCTATAAGCAAGAGTGAGTGATTGTGATAGTGGCTGTATGGATGAGTGTGTGCTTGTATCAGTGATTGTATAAGAGCGTAACAATGTGCTACTATTTGTATGAGTAAGTGAGCTGGTGTGTGTATAACTGTATAGGTGAGTAAATGGCAGTGTGTTTAATTATTTGCATGACTGACTAGGTGTCTGAGTATCTCTATGGATGAGTGGCGTTGTTTGAGTGTCTATATAGGAGTAAGAGTGCATATGATAGTCCTGTACTGAGTGACCGTAAGTATGAGTTACTGTACGGGTGAGTGAGTGGATGTGTGTGTGTAGACCTAAGAATCAGTGAGTGGGTATGTAGTTATTGGTGTTGGAGTGTCTATGGTTTTGCGAATGGCAGTCTGTAATTTAGAGTGGGTGTATCAAAGATTATATTAGGGTGTGAGGAGGTGCATCAGATTATCACGTGGATGATGTCATCAGTGATGTCATTTGAGATGTCATCAGTGATGTCATCAGTGATGTCACTGACCATGTCATGAGTGATGTAATATGTGACGTCATCAGCAGTGCATTGCGGGCGCAAGTTATAGTTAGCTGAACTAACTATAACGGGGGAATTTCACGGGTTTTGTACGAGTGCAATGTCCAAGTAACTATAACTGTCCCTAAAACCTATGGTTTTTCAGTGAATTTCAAAGGTTTTTAAATGCTAATTTGTAACTATAACGTGTCTGAAACCTATGGTTTTTCAGTGAATTTCAAAGGTTTTTAAATGCTAATTTGTAACTATAACGTGTCTGAAACCTATGGTTTTTTCAGTGAATTTCAAAGGTTTTTTAAATGCTAATTTCTAACTATAACGTGCCTGATACCTACGGTTTTTTCAGTGAATTTCAAAGGTTTTGTAAATGACAATTTTTAAATGTATTAATTGTTATATTAATTTTTTCATACTGATTTACTACATTTTTAGAAACAATTTTTTTACATATTTTATTTTTTAAATTACATTGTAATTACATTATACATTACATTACAAAAAATACTTTCTCAGAATGAATTACTTTAGTTTAAATACTTTGCACATAGGCAATAGACTTTTAAGTACAGTAGTTACAGTTGTTGCAATGGGCAACACATTTTCAAACACAATGCAACATTCAGCTCAATGTGAATTTCTAGTTAAATGCAATTAGTTACTTTATGGATTACTTTTCTAACCACAGGACTGGATCCTAGATTCAGTCCTGGTACATCTCCTGTAAACAGTTGAGTAAAAGCGTTTTGGTTACAGTCGTGATTTTTAAGGAATATTATTGTATTTTAAAAGTTGACACTTAGAAACTTTTTCTCATAGAATCACCAATGTTATCCTATGGAAGGAAATTCACTTAGCAGGTAAAAACTGTTATCGTTACTTTTTCTTACTCAGTGTTGGATCCTGGATCCAGCACTGGTGCATCTCCTGTAAACAGTTGAAAGAATGCGTTTAAGTCATACAGGTGATTTTTAAGGAATATTTGTAGTTTGTAAAAATCAACACTTTGAAACTTTTTGCTGAAAACCAGACAATGGATTCCTATGGAAGAAAATATAAGTTACTGGTAAGTACGGTTAAAATTACTTTTCACGGTCAGTGCTGGGCTAAAAGATGCAGCACTGGGTTCTCTCCTGATAACAGGTGAGTAAATTGGTATTTGTACTTTGGTTGATTTTAGAGGAATATTATAAAGTTCAAAAACTCCACACTTAGAAGAATTTCCAAGTGAAACCAGTCAATGTTAGCCTATGAAGGTAATTCAAGTTACTGGTAAGTACGGTTAAAATTACTTTTCAGGACCAGTACTGGGCTGAAAGATGCAGCACTGAGGTCTCTCCTGATAACAGGTGAGTAAATCAGAATTCGTATTTCGGCTGATTTTAGAGGAATATTTGTATGTTTCAAAAATCAACACTTAGAAACTTTTTCAGCAAAAAGCAGGCAATGATATCCTTTGGAAGGAAATTCAAGTTACTGGTAAGTACGGTTAAAATTACTTTTGAGGATCAGTACTGGGCTGAAAGATGCAGCACTGAGGTCTCTCCTGATAACAGGTGAGTAAATCGGAATTCGTATTTCGGCTGATTTTAGAGGAATATTTTAAAGTTCCAAAACTCCACACTTAGAAGAATTTCCAAGTGAAACCAGTCAATGTTAGCCTATGGAAGGAAATTCAAGTTACTGGTAAGTACGGTTAAAATTACTTTTCAGGACCAGTACTGGGCTGAAAGATACAGCACTGAGGTCTCTCCTTATAACAGGTGAGTAAATCGGAATTCGTATTTCGGCTGATTTTAGAGGAATATTTGTATGTTTCAAAAATCAACACTTAGAAGAATTTCCAAGTGAAACCAGTCAATGTTAGCCTATGAAGGAAATTCAAGTTACTGGTAAGTACGGTTAAAATTACTTTTCAGGATTAGTACTGGGCTGAAAGATGCAGCACTGAGGTCTCTCCTGATAACAGGTGAGTAAATCGGAATTCGTATTTCGGCTGATTTTAGAGGAATATTTTAAAGTTCCAAAACTCCACACTTAGAAGAATTTCCAAGTGAAACCAGTCAATGTTAGCCTATGAAGGAAATTCAAGTTACCGGTAAGATACGGTTAAAATTACTTTTGAGGATCAGTACTGGGCTGAAAGATGCAGCACTGAGGTCTCTCCTGATAACAGGTGAGTAAATCGGAATTCGTATTTCGGCTGATTTTAGAGGAATATTTTAAAGTTCCAAAACTCCACACTTAGAAGAATTTCCAAGTGAAACCAGTCAATGTTAGCCTATGAAGGAAATTCAAGTTACCGGTAAGTACGGTTAAAATTACTTTTCAGGACCAGTACTGGGCTGAAAGATACAGCACTGAGGTCTCTCCTTATAACAGGTGAGTAAATCGGAATTCCTATTTCGGCTGATTTTAGAGGAATATTTGCACAATGGTGAAGGGAGGGGCGGGGCCTGAGGTGACATCTTTGCAAACGCGCCCCGTGGCGCGTTTTAAGTTGGGGGATTAAGTTCCCTTGAATCCTGAGGGTCCCTAGGGGCCAACTAGACCACCAGGAACCTCCAATATGCGCCAGGGGCTGCGTTGCAGAGACGTGTAGAGAGGCCACACCCCTTTTACACCTCTCTGCAACGCAGCTCTGTGGCGCTTTCTGGATGTACCTGTTGGGCTAGTTGGCCCCAGGACCCTCAGGATTGAAGGGATTTAATTCCCCATCTTAAAACGCGCCACGGGGCCTGTTTGCACACATGTCACCTGAAGCCCCGCCCCTCCCTTCACCACTGTGCAAACGCGCCCGTGGCGCGTTTTAAGTTGGGGGATTAAGTCCCCTTGAATCCTGAGGGTCCCCGGAGTCCAACTAGCCCACCATATACCTCCAAAGCGCCACAGAGCTGCGTTGCAGAGAGGTGTAAAAGGGGTGTGGCCTCTCTACACGTCTCTGCAACGCAGCCCCTGGCGCATATTGGAGGTTCCTGGTGGGCTAGTTGGCCCCAGGGACCCCCAGTATTCAAGGGGATTCGTTCCCCCTCTGCAAACGCGCCAGGGCGCGTTTGCAGAGTGGTGAAGGAAGGGCGGGGCCTGCGGGCCCGATCGTTTAAAAAAATAAAATAAATGTTTGTCCCCTGAAGGGGGCTGTGTAGCCCCCTTCCTTTTTCCTGTTTTTGGGCCCTGGGGACCCCATCCCCCAGGGCCTTACCCCTTTTTAAATTTAATTTTATTAAAAAAAAACGGGGAAGGGGCCGCGTGGCCCCCATCCCTGGGCCTGTATTGGCCCGGGGACCCCATCCCCGGGGCATGGCCTTTTTTATTTTCTTGGGAGGGGGCTGCGTGGCCCCCTCCTCAGGCCATTTAAGGCCCCGGGGACCCCATCCCCGGGGCCGGCCTTTCCATTTTTTTTTTTTTTTTTTGGGGGAGGGGGCCGAGTGGCCCCCTCCTGGGCCACTACTTGCCCGGGGACCCCATCCCCGGGGCTGGCCCTCTCCGTTGGGGACTGTGGGGGTCCCCAATCCCCCACAGTCCCGCCGGCTCCCCACGTCCCTTGGGAGCCGGCATTGCTGTTCCACATGGGGAGCAGCTGACATGCTGCTCCCCATGTGGAAAAGCAATCTGCTTTGGATATCGGAAGAGAGAGCAGGTTTCCTGCTCTCTCTTCCAATATCCAAAGCAAGTTTGCAATGACAGGACGGGAGCCGCGAGGCTCCGTCCTGTCATTGCAAACAGCAGTGTTCCGGGGTAGGCACCCGGGACACTGCAGGAGCCGGCCCTGGGGGTGGCGGTCCCCAGGGCCATCAAGGGCTCCAGGAGGGGGCGCGCGGCCCCCTCCTACATCAGCACAGCCCCGGGAGGTGGTGGTCCCCGGGGCTTCGGGGGTCCAAAACGGACCCCCATTTTAATTGTTAGTGCCCGGGGAGGTGGCGGTCCCGGGCGTGTGGGGGCTGGAGCCCCCACACAGGTTGTTTAATTTTTAAAAAGCCCGGGGAGGTGGTGGTCCCCGGGGCTGCGGGAGGGCTCAGAGCCCTCCCGCACCATTTTTAAAAAGCCCGGGGGGTGGCGGTCCCGGGGCTTGGGGGCCCTTGAGGCCCCACACATAAATTAAACCCCCACCATGCCCCCGGGACTTGGGCCACCCGGGGGCAAAATACAATCGAGCGCGGGAGACCGCGCTTCGATTTTTCGGCAGGATTCGCGCACCCTGAGCGCATCCTGCCGATTTAAAAATTTTTTATTTTTGCCCAGGGGGTCCTTGTGGGACCCCCTGAGCAAACCTAGGGGTCAGGGTGTTTCTACCCTGCCCCCTTTGTGCGCTTTGCGCACTTGTTTCTGTCCCTCGGTTCTACCGAGGGACAAAATGGCTGCCAACATTTCCTGAATCGGAATGTTGACAGCCAGCTGACAGCCAATTAACATGCAGCTCGTGATCGGGACGGTGCGCGCAGGAGTGCGCTGAGGGTGCGCGGACCCTACTCGGCCATAGATATCACTAACTTTTTACTTTTCATTTTCTCAGCAACTACTGAGCGGATTTACACCATTTAACAAAAGGGTTCTTTCTGAACCAAGAACTACCTCTTTGCCAAATTTGGTGTAATTCCGTTCAGCAGTTCAGGCTGTAGCCGTGTCTAAAGTTTCCTATGGAAAAGTGCATGGGAAAACACGTTTTGGGACCCCCCTTTTTCTCGGCCCCCGCTTGACGAATCCCCGAGACTTTTAGGGTAGGAGCGGACCGGAGCGGGCCACAAAGTTTGAAACTTTCGCGAAGATACGTCAACCGGCAAGAGAGTTATTTCAAATAGAATGTCGCGGATTTCCTATGGATAATAGGTTGTAACTATAACTATCTACTGGCGACCGCCAGTAGATAATATATATATATATATAAATATTTATATATTTATGTTTATATATGTATATATATGTATATATATATATATTCACTGAAAAAACCATAGGTTTTAGGGACAGTTATAGTTAGTTGGACATTTCACTCGTACAAAACCATAGAAATTCCCCCGTTATAGTTAGTTCAGCTAACTATAACTCGCGCCCAGCAATGCACTGCTGATGACGTCACATATTACATCACTCATGACATGGTCAGTGACATCACTGATGACATCACTGATGACATCTCAAATGACATCACTGATGACATCACTGATGACATCACTGATGACATCATCCAGTGACTGTGTGTTTCTGTAAAGTTTAAATATTTTTAATATATATAGGGAAAGGCGTATTGAAGAATGAGTGGGTGTATAAGTGTCTGAATGGATGATTTAGTACGTGAGTGACTGACTCTACAAGTGAGTGATTAAATGTATCTTACTGAATGCATGGGTTAGTGACTAAACTGTGTGAATGTCTGTATCCGTCTGTCTGTTGGTTTGTAAGCGGCTGCATGAGCTTTCTGAATAGCTACATGAGTGTCTACATGGGTTATTGATTGATTGTCTGAGTATCTGTATGGGTGCCTGAGTGTTTGTGTGGGTGGGGTGTGTGTGACTCTGTGCATAGATGTGTGAGTTGGTGATTCACTGGGTGCATGGTTTCAAGAGTGCATCTGTGATGGACTGTATGGGTGGGTGAGTGTGTGTATGGGTGTGTTAGTGATTGAATGTATATCTCAGTGGTACATGTGTGAGTAACTACATATGTGCAAGGCAGTATATATGTGTGTTGGAATATATAAATGGCTATAAGTGAGAGTGTGTGATTGTGAGAGTGGCTGTATGGATGAGTGTGTACTTGTATCAGTGATTGTATAAGAGCGTAAGAATGTGCTAGTATTTGTATGCGTAAGTGAGCTGGTGTGTGTATAACTGTATAGGTGAGTAAATGGGTGTGTGATTAAGTTTTTGCATGACTGACTAGGTGTGTGAGTACCTCTATGGATGAGTGGCGGTGTGTGAGTGTTTATATAGGTGTATGAGTGCATATGATAGTCCTGTACTGAGTGACTAAGTATGAGTGACTGTACGGGTGAGTGAGTGGATGTGTGTGTAGACCTAAGAATCAGTGAGTGGGTATGTAGTTTTTGGTGTTGGAGTGTCTATGGTTTTGAGAATGGCAGTCTGTAATTTAGAGTGGGTGTATCAAAAGTTATATTAGGGTGTGAGAAGATACATGAAATTATCACATGGATGATGTCATCAGTGATGTCATTTGAGATGTCATCAGTGATGTCATCAGTGATGTCACTGACCATGTCATGAGTGATGTAATATGTGGCGTCATCAGCAGTGCATTGCGGGGCGCGAGTTATAGTTAGCTGAACTAACTATAACGGGGGAATTTCTATGGTTTTGTACGAGTGAAATGTCCAACTAACTATAACTGTCCCTAAAACCTATGGTTTTTTCAGTGAATTTCAAAGGTTTTTTAAATGCTAATTTCTAACTATAACGTGTCTGAAATCTATGGTTTTTTCAGTGAATTTCAAAGGTTTTTTAAATGCTAATTTCTAACTATAACGTGCCTAAAACCTATGATTTTTAAGTGAATTTCAAAGGTTTTTTTAAATGCTAGTTTCTAACTATGCCTACAGAGGTAGGACATGTGAAGAAAGGAGAAAAAACGCACAGAAAGAAGCAAAAGATGTGCAGAAAGAACCAACAGAGGAGCAGAAAGAGGCCTTGTTGCAAAATCATCCTGTGCCCACAACTTTTTCAGACGGGTACTGGTGGTAACTGACTCTGACTAACCAGAGCCAGTGCTATGCTAAAAAACACTTAGAATACAGTGAAAACACCTACATACACTAGGGAACACTATGCGTTGGGGTACCCCTGTGATTAGCATGACCTCCTCTGCAAGTCCCTAGTATATAATAGGGCAGGGGATTAAAACTACCTCTTAAAACGCGCTTCAGGGCGCGTTTGCACAGTGGTGAAGGGAGGGGGCCTGAGGTGACATGTGTGCAAACGCACCCCGTGGCGCGTTTTAGAGTTGCGGGAATAAGTCCCTTGAATTCTGAGGGTCCCTGGGGCCCAACTAGCCCCCAGGTACCTACAGTTAGGACCACAGAGCTGAGTTGCAGAGAGGCGTTCCGAGGCCACGCACCTTTTTCACCTCTCTGCAACGCAACTCTGTTGTGCTTACTGAAGGTACCTGGTGGGCTAGTTGGCCCGCAGGGTCCCTCAGGATTCAAAGGGAATTAATTCACCAACTTAAAACGCACCACAGGGCGTGTTTGCGCACATGTCACCTGAGGCCCCGCCCCTCCCTTCACCACTGTGCAAACGCGCCCCGTGGTGCGTTTTAAGTTGAGGGATTAGGTCACCTTGAATCCTGAGGGTCCCTGGGGCCCAACTAGCCCACTAGGTACTTCCAGTAAGCACCACAGGCCTGCGTTGCAACGCCTGTAACAAATTGTGCAGTTGTGTTTAGGTAGTGAAGAGGGTCGTGCTGGGGGTAGTGTTTTAGGGTTTAGGGTAGTGCAGTGGTGTTTGTGTAGTGTAGGGGGTCATGCTGGGGGTAGATTTAGGGTTTAGGGTAGTGCAGTGGTGTTTGGGTAGTGTAGGGAGTCGTGCTGGGGGAGTGTTTTAGGGTTTAGGGTAGTGCAGTGGTGTTTGGGTAGTGTAGGGGTCGTGCTGGGGGTAGTGTTTTAGGGTAGTGCAGTGGTGTTTGGGTAGTGTAGGGGGTCGTGCTGGGGGTAGTGATTTAGGGTAGTGCAGTGGTGTTTGGGTAATGTAGGGAGTACTGCTGGGGGTAGTGTTTTAGGGTTTAGGGTAGTGCAGTGGTGTTTGGGTAGTGTAGGGGTACTGCTGGTTTTTTTTTTAGGGTTTAGGGTAGTGCAGTGGTGTTTGGGTAGTGTAGTGGTTCGTGCTGGGAGTAGTTTTTTAGGGTTTAGGGTAGTGCAGTGGTGTTTGTGTAGTGTAGGGGGTAGTGTTTTAGGGTTTAGGGTAGTGCAGTGGTATTTGTGTAGTGTAGGAGGTCGTGTTTTAGGGTTTAGGGTAGTGCAGTGGTCTTTGGGTAGTGTAGGGAGTCGTGCGTGGGGTAGTGTTTTAGGGTTTAGGGTAGTGCATTGGTGTTTGGGTAGTGTAGGGGGTCATGCGGGGGTAGTGTTTTAGGGTTTAGGGCAGTGCAGTGGTGTTTGGGTAGTGTAGGGGGTTGTGCTGGGGGAGTGTTTTAGGGTTTAGGGCAGTGCAGTGGTGTTCGGGTAGTGTAGGGGGTCGTGCTGAGGGAAGTGTTTTAGGGTTTAGGGCAGTGCAGTGGTGTTCGGGTAGTGTAGGGGGTCGTGCTGGGGGAGTGTTTGAGGGTTTAGGGCAGTGCAGTCATGTTCGGGTAGTGTAGGGGTTGTGCTGGGGGTAGTATTTTTGGGTTTAGGGTAGTGCAGTGGTGTTCGGGTAGTGTAGGGGGTCATGCTGGGGGTAGTGTTCTAGGGTTTAGGGCAGTGCAGTGGTGTTTGGGCAGTATAGGGGGTAATGCTGGGGGTGGTGTTTTAGGGTTTAGGGCAGTGCAGTGGTGTTCGGGCAGTGTGGGGGTCGTGCTGGGGGTGGTGTTTCAGGGTCTAGGGCAGTGCAGTGGTGTTCGGGCAGTGTAGGGGGTGGTGTTTCAGGGTTTAGGGCAGTGCAGTGGTGTTCGGGCAGTGTAGGGGTCGTGCAGGGGTGGTGTTTCAGGGTTTAGGGCAGTGGTGTTTGGGCAGTGTAGGGGTCGTGCTGGGGGTGGTGTTTTAGGGTTTAGGGGAGTGCAGTGGTGTTCGGGCAGTGTAGGGGGTCGTGCAGGGGGTGGTGTTTCAGGGTTTAGGGCAGTGGTGTTTGTGCAGTGTAGGGGTCGTGCTGGGGGTGGTGTTTCAGGGTTTAGGGCAGTGCAGTGGTGTTCGGGCAGTGTAGGGGCGGTGCAGGGGGTGGTGTTTCAGGGTTTAGGGCAGTGCAGTGGTGTTCGGGCAGTGTAGGGGGTCGTGCAGGGGGTGGTGTTTCAGGGTTTAGGGCAGTGCAGTGGTGTTCGGGCAGTATAGGGGGTCGTGCAGGGGCTGGTGTTTCAGGGTTTAGGGCAGTGCAGTGGTGTTCGGGCAGTGTAGGGGGTCGTGCTGGGGCTGGTGTTTCAGGGTTTAGGGCAGTACAGTGGTGTTCAGGCAGTGTAGGGGGTCGTGCTGGGGCTGGTGTTTCAGGGTTTAGGGCAGTGCAGTGGTGTTCGGGCAGTGTAGGTGGTCGTGCTGGGGCTGGTGTTTCAGGGTTTAGGGCAGTGCAGTGGTGTTCGGGCAGAGTAGGGGGTCATGCTGGGGCTGGTGTTTCAGGGTTTAGGGCAGTGCAGTGGTGTTCGGGCAGTGTAGGGGTCTTGCTGGGGCTGGTGTTCCAGAGTCTAGGGCAGTGCAGTGGTGTTCGGGCAGTGTAGGGGGTCTTGCTGGGGCTGGTGTTTCAGGGTTTAGGGCAGTGCAGTGGTGTTCGGGCAGTGTAGGGGGTCGTGCTGAGGGTGGTGTTTCAGGGTTTAGGGCAGTGCTGTGGTGTTCGGCCAGTGTAGGTGGTCATGCTGGGGGTGGTGTTTCAGGCTTTAGTGCAGTGGTGTTCGGGCAGTGTAGGGGGTCTTGCTGCGGGTGGTGTTTCAGGGTTTAGGGCAGTGCAGTGGTGTTCGGGCAGTGTACAGGGGTCTTGCTGGGGCTGGCGTTTCAGGGTTTAGGGCAGTGCAGTGGTGTTCTGGCAGTGTAGGGGGTCGTGCTGGGGCTGGTGTTTGAGTGTTTAGGGTAGTGCAGTGGTGTTCGGGCAGTGTAGGGGGTCGTGCTGGGGCTGCTGTTTCAGGGTTTAGGGCAGTGCAGTGGTGTTCGGGCAGTGTACGGGGTTGTGCTGGGGCTGGTGTTTCAGGGTTTAGGGCAGTGCAGTGGTGTTCGGGCAGTGTAGGGGGTCGTGCTGGGGGTGGTGTTTCAGGGTTTAGGGCAGTGCAGTGGTGTTCGGGCAGTGTAGGGGGTCGTGCTGGGGCTGGTGTTTCATGGTTTAGGGCAGTGCAGTGGTGTTCGGGCAGTGTAGGGGGTCGTGCTGGGGGTGGTGTTTCAGGGTTTAGGGCAGTGCAGTGGTGTTCGGGCAGTGTAGGGGGTCATGCTGGGGGTGGTGTTTCAGGGTTTAGGGCAGTGCAGTGGTGTTCGGGCAGTGTAGGGGGTCTTGCTGGGGGTGGTGTTTCAGGGTTTAGGGCAGTGGTGTTCGGGCAGTGTAGGGGGTCTTGCTGGGGGTGATGTTTCAGGGTTTAGGGCAGTGCAGTGGTGTTTGGGCAGTGTAGGGGGTCTTGCTGGGGATAGTGTTTAGGGGTTTAGGGCAGTGCAGTGGTGTTCGTGCAGTGTAGGGGGTCGTGCTGGGGGTGGTGTTTCAGGGTTTAGGGCAGTGCAGTAGTGTTTGGGCAGTGTAGGGGATCGTGCAGGGGGTGGTGTTTCAGGGTTTAGGGCAGTGCAGTGGTGTTCGGGCAGTGTAGGGGGTCATGCTGGGGGTGGTGTTTCAGGGTTTAGGGCAGTGCAGTGGTGTTCGGGCAGTGTAGGGGGTCGTGCAGGGGTGGTGTTTCAGGGTTTAGGGCAGTGCAGTGGTGTTCGGGCAGTGTAGGGGTCGTGCTGGGGCTGGTGTTTCAGGGTTTAGGGCAGTGCAGTGGTGTTCGGGCAGTGTAGGGGGTCTTGCTGGGGGTGGTGTTTCAGGGTTTAGGGCAGTGGTGTTCGGGCAGTGTAGGGGGTCTTGCTGGGGGTGATGTTTCAGGGTTTAGGGCAGTGCAGTGGTGTTCGGGCAGTGTAGGGGGTCTTGCTGGGGATAGTGTTTCAGGGTTTAGGGCAGTGCAGTGGTGTTCGTGCAGTGTAGGGGGTCGTGCTGGGGATGGTGTTTCAGGGTTTAGGGCAGTGCAGTAGTGCTCGGGCAGTGTAGGGGGTCGTGCAGGGGGTGGTGTTTCAGGGTTTAGGGCAGTGCAGTGGTGTTCGGGCAGTGTAGGGGGTCGTGCTGGGGGTGGTGTTTCAGGGTTTAGGGCATTGCAGTGCAGTGGTGTTCGGGCAGTGTAGGGGGTCGTGCTGGGGGTGGTGTTTCAGGGTTTAGGGCAGTGGTGTTCGGGCAGTGTAGGGGGTCTTGCTGGGGGTGATGTTTCAGGGTTTAGGGCAGTGCAGTGGTGTTCGGGCAGTGTAGGAGGTCTTGCTGGGGGTAGTGTTTCAGGCTTTAGGGCAGTGCAGTGGTGTTCGGGCAGTGTAGGGGGCGTGCTGGGGGTGGTGTTTCAGGGTTTAGAGCAGTGCAGTGGTGTTCGGGCAGTGTAGGGGGTCGTGAAGGGGGTGGTGTTTCAGGGTTTAGGGCAGTGCAGTGGTGTTCGGGCAGTGTAGGGGGTCATGCTAGGGTTGGTGTTTCAGGGTTTAGGGCAGTGCAGTGGTGTTCGGGCAGTGTAGGGGGTCATGCTGGGGGTGGTGTTTCAGGGTTTAGGGCAGTGCAGTGGTGTTCGGGCAGTGTAGGGGGTCGTGCTGGGGGTAGTGTTTTAGGGTTTAGGGTAGTGCAGTGGTGTTTTTGTAGTGTAGGGGGTCATGTTTTAAGATGCAACGCTCCAATACCTGACCAGTCTGCACTACATAAAACTGCAAAAAAACTAAAAATAAAAAGTGTTTTTCACACTTTTGTCATTGGGCTATATGTGGGCTACATCTGGGTAATATTTGTGCTACATTTGGGCTCTTTTTTCACTGGTGGCCATCTTGGAAGACTTCTTTGTTATGAAGTTTCCTAATTTCCTCATTTACTGCAGTCTCCTCAGTAGGAAATGCTTTCAGTTTTTTACTTTGATTCCATCAAGAAGGCATTCAGATGTGTCACACATTTGCCATAAATTCAGAATGTTAGCACTCTAGTTGTTCATTAGATCACTGTAGTAAAGCTACTGCTCACCAAGGAGTTAACTGGAAGTCTACTGCTGGTATTGAAAGTGATTGTTTCAGTCTGCATGTCAGAATTTTCTAATGAAATAGAAGAGGATTTGAGATCTCACTTAAAACATGCACTAAATTTTCTTTTGCAGCACTAACCATAATTTCTATGGCAAAATGAACCCCCTCATTTTGTTCCTTTTTAAATTAAATGTTTTAAGTGTTACCAGTTTATTCCAATCAAGATGGCTTCAGGTGTGCCATACTTTTGTCATAAGTAAGGCTGTTAGCACTCTAGTTGTTCTTTAGAACACTCTGGGAAGCTGCAGTAGAACACAAAGGCATCAACTGACAGGCTGCTCCTGTTGAAATATAACAGGAAGATATTTGAGATCTCACTTAAAACATGTCCTAATTTTTCTTTCTACAGCACTAACCATAATTTCTATGGCAAAATGAACCCCCTCATTTTGTTCCTTTTTAAATTAAATGTTTTAAGTGTTACCAGTTTATTCCAATCAAGATGGCTTCAGGTGTGCCATACTTTTGTCATAAGTAAGACTGTTAGCACTCTAGTTGTTCTTTAGAACACTCTGGGAAGCTGCAGTAGAACACAAAGGCATCAACTGACAGGCTGCTCCTGTTGAAATATAACAGGAAGATATTTGAGATCACACTTGAAACATGTCCTAATTTTTCTTTCTACAGCACTAACCATAATTTCTATGACAAAATAAACCCCATCATTTTGTTCCTTTTTAAATTAAATGTTTTAAGTGTTACCAGTTTATTCCAATCAAGATGGCTTCAGGTGTGCCATACTTTTGTCATAAGTAAGGCTGTTAGCACTCTAGTTGTTCTTTAGAACACTCTGGGAAGCTGCAGTAGAACACAAAGGCATCAACTGACAGGCTGCTCCTGTTGAAATATAACAGGAAGATATTTGAGATCACACTTGAAACATGTCCTAATTTTTCTTTCCAGAGCACTAACCATAATTTCTATGACAAGATGAACCCCATCATTTTGTTCCTTTTTAAATTAAATGTTTTAAGTGTTACCAGTTTATTCCAATCAAGATGGCTTCAGGTGTGCCATACTTTTGTCATAAGTAAGGCTGTTAGCACTCTAGTTGTTCTTTAGAACACTCTGGGAAGCTGCAGTAGAACACAAAGGAATCAACTGACAGTCTCTGCCCTTGTTGGATGTACATGTTTTACTGAGAATGTCAGACTTCATTCTCACATGACTGAGAAAGATAATGTGAATTTACAGAAAATATGCTCTCATTTTAGCTTCTGGAGCACCTTCCAAAACTGTATGGGACAAGCATGTGAAAATAGTTTTCTCTCAAACATGATTCATGATATCCCAGCAGAAGGTTTTTCACAGAGTAAAATCACCTTAGAACACACCACAATTCCTGAAATTAGTATGGTACCATCAACAAATGAATTCTAATGTAACTAAAGTCTGTTATCACCCTTTATAGTTCTCCTTTTGGTAACCCTCAAAATCTTTGATTCACTACAATGCATTTCAATGGGGTACTATCATTTATATTGGTCCCAAGATGGCTGCCAGCAATTCCAGGATGAAGTGCTGACAGCCAATCAGAACTCACGATGACATATGTGGTTAGGCTCCGCCCAGATATATATGTGTTTTTACTTTTGATTTTCTCAGCAACTACTGAACGGATTTACACCATTTAACAAAAAGGGTTCTTTCTGAACCAAGAACTACCTCTTTGCCAAATTTGGTGTAATTCCGTTCAGCAGTTCGGGCTGTAGCCTTGCATAAAGTTTCCTATGGGAAATTGATTTTCTGACTCTTATTTTTTTAATTTCTCCGCAACTACTGAACGGATTTACACCATTTAACAAAAGGGTTCTTTCTGAACCAAGAACTACCTCTTTGCCAAATTTTGTGTAATTCCGTTCAGCAGTTCGGGCTGTAGCCGTGTCTAAAGTTTCCTATGGGAAAATGAATGGGGAAAACACGTTTTGGGACCCCCCTTTTTTCTCGGCCCCCGCTTGACGAATCACCCCGAAACTTTCAGGGTAGGAGCGGACCGGAGCGGGCCATAAAGTTTGAAAATATTGCGAAGATTCATCAACCGACGCAAGAGCTATTTCAAATAGAATGTCGCGGATTTCCTATGGAAAATAGGTCCTAACTATAACTATCTACTGGCGACCGCCAGTAGATAATATATATATATATATATATACATATATGTTTCCAAATTTGCCCTTGAAGTGAAAACGCACTCGCCTGCTGTTGAATTATTAAAATCCCTTTATTTTCAAGAAAACTGGCAACTTGCTTCCAGAAACATTTCTATCATGCCAGACGCGTTTCGAAGCCACAAGCTTCTTGTTCACTGGCTGTTTGGGAAATGTTGCAGCTGCGCAGGAAACATATTTAACTGGAAGCCAATTAAAAGTCATCTTGCCCTCCCGTGGGCCTCTCAGGTGAGTATTACCTTTAGATGCATGATGGGACTTGTAGTGTCCTGCGCTCCAATTATCCCCTCCAGTGGGGTCTGCGTCATCTCCAGTGATTAATAACATTTTATAAAGCCCTCCAGTGGGCCTCCAGAAGCATTTTGCACAGTTAATTTCCAGTTTCCTTCGCTTTACAGCAGTTCCGCTTGGTAGGTTGAAAGGGTTCCAACCCTGCGACCCCTCCTTTACTTTGATGGTGGTGGTGCAGTTTTCTCTGGCAGGACTGCCAGTATGTATGTTTCCAAATTTGCCCTTGAAGTGAAAACGCACTCGCATGCTGTTGAATTATTAAAATCCCTTTATTTCCAAGAAAACCGGCAACTTGCTTCCAGAAACATTTCTATCATGCCAGACGCGTTTCGAAGCCACAAGCTTCTTGTTCACTGGCTGTTTGGGAAATGTTGCAGCTGCGCAGGAAACATATTTAACTGCAAGACAATTAAAAGTCATCTTGCCCTTCCGTGGGCCTCTCAGGTGAGTATTACCTTTAGATGCATGATGGGACTTGTAGTGTCCTGCGCTCCAATTATCCCCTCCTGTGGGGTCTGCGTCATCTCCAGTGATTAATAACATTTTATAAAGCCTGCATGATAGAAATGTTTCTGGAAGCAAGTTGCCGGTTTTCTTGAAAATAAAGGGATTTTAATAATTCAACAGCAGGCGAGTGCGTTTTCACTTCAAGGGCAAATTTGGAAACATACATACTGGCAGTCCTGCCAGAGAAAACTGCACCACCACCATCAAAGTAAAGGAGGGGTCGGAGGGTTGGAACCCTTTCAACCTGCCAAGCGGAACTGCTGTAAAGCGAAGGAAACTGGAAATTAACTGTGCAAAATGCTTCTGGAGGCCCACTGGAGGGCTTTATAAAATGTTATTAATCGCTGGAGATGACGCAGACCCCACTGGAGGGGATAATTGGAGCGCAGGACACTACATGTCCCATCATGCATCTAAAGGTAATACTCACCTGAGAGGCCCACGGGAGGGCAAGATGACTTTTAATTGGCTTGCAGTTAAATATGTTTCCTGCGCAGCTGCCACATTTCCCAAACAGCCAGTGAACAAGAAGCTTGTGGCTTCGAATTGCGTCAGGCATGATAGAAATGTTTCTGGAAGCAAGTTGACGGTTTTCTTGAAAATAAAGGGATTTTTATAATTCAACAGGAGGCGAGTGTGTTTTCACTTCAAGGGCAAATTTGGAAACATATACATATATATATATATATATATATATATATATATATATATATATATATATATATATATATATAGTCTAACATAATTCGGAAAAATATATATTTTACATTGCATTATTTTTAATATTTTATATGTATTAGTAAGAAAATATATAGAGATATATAATTTCATATTAATAAAATGTAAAATATATTTTTATTTATGCTACTCTATCTAAATATGTGTGTGTATATATATATATAAACAAATATACATGTTTGTTTATATAAGTGTATGTAGTGTGTGTATATATATGTGTGTGTGTATGTATATATGTGTGTGTATATATATATATTCCATACGTATTCCTCCTCGCACGTAAATCCTGAGGAAACAGCCACATCAACGCAGTGATTTTTTTCACAGGTATTTTATTAGCAAATGAAACTGACGCGTTTCGATCTGACGATCTTTTTCACATAACCCGAGTTTCAATGTTACTTGCATTTATACAACATCAAACGACGTGATCAAATAAACATAAACAAAATACTTCACTTTCCATGATTTCTCCTCTGCTCTTGTTAACAAAAAATGTATCAATAGTGACAACATGATTGTTATTTCATAAACAAGGCTTCACCAATGTTGTTAACATTAACCATAATATGTTTGGCATGATTATTCTGTTTCTCAAAGTAACATGCTGGTTTCAACATTGGTTCTTTTGGTTGTACTCAATTAATTATTAATTTCATCGCTGTTTATAGTGTAAAGTTCCTTTAGGGTCTAGTGCCCTTGTTTTAACAATGTGACTACTGCTTTGTTTAAGGGTATAGTACCCAAATCAAACTAAATCATATTTTCACTTAGGTGAAGGTCAAAAGGTGTTGCCACATGGGGATCACCTTCTACTCTCTCCTCGCAGCTCCTAGCAAAATTTGCATGGATGCTTTGGTTCATCTGTAAAGGAGATAGAGAACTGATTAGTATCACAGCTAATTCTTGTACAACCAAAATATGCATTCTTTGTATCTTTTCTTTTGATCTTGATGCAAGAGGAAAAATTAATAATAAAACTAAAACACAATATATCTACAGTCGAAACTATATACATTTGTGTCATTTTGAAATATAATCACATAGAAAAAACGGATTACACCATAGGAGCTTCTAATTTACAAATGTGTATAGAGTTCTCCGTCTTGGTTCATACCATGTGGTGCGAGGCTACCTGCTTCTAGTATGTATCTAGATTCCATTCTGCGCAGTGCAGCGGTCCTATTGCCTCCTCTCGGATGTTTTATGACTGTATCAATGCCAAAAAAACTGGCTTTAGTCCAGTCTCCGTCATGGTATTCCCTAAAGTGTCATGCTGTGTTGTAGCTCATGTCTGCATTGGTGATAGCACGCCAATGTTCAAGTATACGTTTTTGGACGGAAAAAGTAGTTGACCCAATGTACCATCTGTCACATGGGCAGATGATTACATACACTACATAGTCTGTTTTGTAATTTGTTGCAGGGATTCTGCTCATACACAGAACTATGCACAAGAAAACACGACCTCAGTAAATAGGGGTGTACCTCCTATCACCTTAGTACCCAAAATCCCAACCGACTAGCAATAGTGTCTCATTTGGTCTCCTACAAATATCAAGAAGCTACGAATGTTTAGACAACCCAGAACACGAGCACTCCCGACTCACCCCAGAGTCGCGGGAACAAGACACTCTTTCGCTCTCACGTACTTGTCCACAATAAAAACAATCAGAGTCACTAAATAAGTTCAAAATGTTTAATTTGACTATAGTGATCCATGATACAGTATGCGAACCACAACTAGCAGCAAAATGCATAAAGCAAGAATCATTAGCATTGTTACAATACCATAGAATATAAAAGGAGTCGTCATTTTATAAAGACTGAAAAAGGCTAAATAACTGGGCCTAATCACCCTCCCCAAGGCAGTAGGAGGTTATTTTACATAACAGAAGATCTCTAGGCGTTATTAGCAGACCCCTACCTGAAAGCCTAAACTCAAGGGTTTACATCATAGGAACAGCAGCGCTCAGCTCCATGGAACGGCTTTCTTCGAGTGTGTTTCAAAAACATGCAACAACGTTATATCAAAGCACGATTCTTCCGCATTGCAGCTGTTGGTTACATGTTTTGTCTAGGTAATAGGGACTGACCAGAACAGAATAACAAGAGACATTGTTGACCGACCTTGCACATTATGTTCAGACAGAATTGAAGGGAAGGCTGAGAACGTGAAAAACAATCTGTTATCATGTACAGGGCAGAGGGAAAAAGTGTCGCGAAAACAAACGCTTAGCAGAGGCGTGCGCAAAAGGAGCAGCATAGGGCAAGCAAAACTCATGCTAACTTAGCAATGTCGACAATGTGTCTTAGGGCCATATAACCCCATATAACACCCTCCCCCTGGTAAGTCAGTAGGACATAGACAGAAGAACAAAAACAGAGTTCAAAAGTCAGGCATTGTTTATAATATTAGTATGGGACATTCTAAAAAAAAAAAAAAAACAAATCGGAGAAAAGAAAAGGGGAAAGTTAAAAAAAAAAAAAAAACAGCACTTTCAGCTTGAAAAAAGAGCCTGTATGCCAGACAGTGGAGCAGGGATGAACCAAGTAGTCAATCCATGAAGGTTTGGGTGCAAAGGAATGCAATTCCTTCTAATAGCTCATCATTGTCATTGGTGGAAAAAAGGGAAGATATCCAATTAAGTAAGTCGAAGGAACAATCATGTTCCTCACAAACAGGAGCATCCAAAAACAGAAAAGGCAAACTTGCGTGATATTCAATGAAACTTTGTTGTAGGAAAGTCTGCACAGCTGCACAGATATCCCATTGATCCAAGATTCCAAGTAAAGCTTCACGTGTCATTGGACCATCCACAGAACAAGCCACGTCATGAGCCTCTAAGGGACCCATCAAACGGCTGAAATCAGGGATTGGACACCACGTGTTTGATAAGCAAAGTTCCATAGCCCAGGAGAAATGACACCGTTTGCAATGAAGCACTGGTTGCACGCAAGTAAAGTAGGCAAAGTAGAATGTCAAGTTGTAACTGACGCCAAGCGTTGCTAAAGGCAAGCATCCAAAAGCCTCATACAGGCGATCACGATACAGATGAAGCTGGTCTGGCCTGTGCAGAGCCACAAAGTGAGCAGCCATTACGAAACACAAGAAGGAGAAGCAGGACACCAGCTGCAAGTGCCAATATTAAGGGGAACCCTCCGAAGACGCTGGAAAATATAGAATGAATAAAAGCCGGAATCACCCCGAATATAGTATGAAAGGAAGAGACCAGGCCAGATCCCACACATTTAAAAAAATGGGCAAGGCCTGTCGTATCAGATGCATTAAATATTTGGTGAATTAATTCCCAAAATGAAGTGGGAGGTTAGTGTTAGAAGCGACTGTATCTCACTCGAGGTCCGAGCCACCTGCAGTCTGAAAGTTTCATGGGCGGAAGTGAGGGCCACCTCCTGTTGAAATAAAAGGGCTTTGAGCCTGCTCAACTTGTTGAACTCTGTTTTCAAAATCGGAATGGAAGGCCAATGGGAAGAATCTAAACTCCCATGCGGGGGCGGGAAAAGGACATTGCTACAGCAAGTTACGCGCTGGGAAACAGTTACCAAGTATGGGACACCCGTCCGCAAACCACAGCAGTCTTGATTGTTTAAAATGAGATAGCTGCCATTAGTAAGCAATGTAAAGACAGGCGTGATGGATGGTACTGGGGTCCCTTTCAAAAAGCAAGTTAGATTGGGCACTGACACGTTACACTCGCCGTGCAACTTAACGTGTTTGTACACAAGAGAGTGACCCAGTACTTAATCACACTCCTCCCCTGTGAGGAAAACTTCTTTATCCTCCCTCAAACACCGATAAGCAAAGGGCAGGACTCATAATTCATGCAGAAAAGCAGTGGCAAGCGGTTCAAAGCGGCCAACAGGAAAGTGTTGCATACATGATTTAAACTGAAAAAGTGAAAAGGGCAAAGTGATAACGCCATGAATTAACCAAACAGCAGAGTCCGTTTCCGCTACAGAGAACGGCAAAGGCTCTAATTGTTCAATATGTAACAGCGTATATACAGCATCTTTCATGGACATAAACTTCTGTTTATCCGCCAGGTTAAAAGGCAAGAATAAAGCAGTGGCATTCAAATAATCCCAAGGCACTTTTCCCATTTTTAGTGTCTGTAACGTCCAAGCAAATTGCATGACCGACCATAACTGATTCTGACCATGATATAACACAGAAACATCACTTTGCACAATATCTATTACAGAAGAAACAATATTGTCTAAGGTATAAATGCGTGAAGAAAGCCTATTAATGCTGTTGTCAACTATAGCAAGGACTTTTTCCAAGTTTGCCTGGTCAATTTGACGCAGACGGAAGGCAGCCTCCATCTGTGAAAGTTTCCAAATTTCATTATAAGAGGCATAAAGAAATTTCTTGGCCCTTGGATTACGTGGGCCTAGAAGAAAATCAGCCAAATCAATATCATTCGATAGGATGGAAGGTGCTGTTTGACAGATGCAAGGTTAGAGTGTTCTAGCCACTGCTGGCACAATTTACCTACCGAGTATGTAGTCACAGAATGATGAGGTGGATAACAAGGGTCAGGCTTAGTCTGAAAGAAACCAGGTGTAACATTATAGAAACGCAACTGCCATGCATTAGCATTAGATTGCCACAACAACCATCCCAATGGATCGATTTCAGAGACATTAAAGGAGGCATTCTGAAGTAGAGCCTGTAAAGCCTCCATGGTGTAGTTATTATGTAACCGCCAATTATTATAATCAGCTAATGATGGAATTGAGGGGGTAATTAGATTTTTGACAGTTGCAAGGCCATAACAGGACGTTTGGTAAACGGTTTCATTTAAAAACAGCAATTGAGTCGGGATCAGGCAGGCACGATGTAATGCCTCAGTGCCCTGAACCTGCCATGGCTTTGTGCCCCAGATGGATTTTAAATCTATAGGGGCTTATTTACAAGGCCCTTGCGCCACTTTTGCGTCATTTTTAACATGGGAAAAGTGACGCAAAAGTGGCGCAAGGGGCTTGTAAATCTGCCCCATAGTCTGGTTCCAATGGTCATAACCGTGAGTGGCCAACTGCATTCTAAACAAGTTGGCATAAATTAGTTTAGTGTGTGATAACAGGTACTTCAATGTTGGGGATTTTTGAAGCCTGAAATAATAGGATTCAGGATTGGTCAAATCATAGTTTGAAAAATAGGTGAACTTATCCCTAAGCGTTTTAGAACTCCCCTGTGTGGGAGTTGGACAATGTTCCCATTGGGTAAAATTAAAAACAGGTATTATGGTGATTAATTTGTGTAAAAATGATGCCCATAATGTTGATAGCAAAAAAGATCACCATAATTGGCAGAATTTAAATACAAATCTTCAGCATCAAAGGCAGCATAATATTTTAAATCTGAAAACAATGCATGAACGGCCTGCACATCCCAATCATGTATGTCCCGTGTCACCACATCTCCTAATGAGACGCGAAATACGTACTGAACTCTAAGGACCTCTGTCGGGCCATGGATTTCATAAGCTACTTTGTCCCAAATGATGCCATCATGAACAGGAAAGGCTGAAATATTCACAAAAGATTTGTCACGTTTCATGATATGGGACGATGTGTGAGGAGCCAAAGTTCCATCGACCATTTTCACTGCAGAGCGTTCAGGGAGATAATGGCCATTTATAAGCAAAAAGAACACTGACACAAATCCAATTGACATGAAGAGAAATATCAGGATAACCACCAACCAAATGTAGGTCCATGGGGGAACGAAGTATGTCTTTTTGAACCAGGAGTAAAAGATACGCAACTTAGACTTAGGTGCATCAGGCAAACTGGATGATGAGGAGGTCGAGGCAGAAGAAAGGTGTGCACGACCCCCTTCACGGGCACTCACTGGACTTGGAAGCAAAGGTGAAAGCGTTGAATCCTCCATTCGTACACTTGGGCTAGATGGTATCACACCCACGGAATCAGTAGCCGAAAAAGGACACACAAGATCCATCGCAGAAGATGATTGTCACATAGGTTGAAGATCAATTACAGTGTCCATCAAATGAGCAGACATCCGTGTGGCAGCAGATGATGACAAAGTTAATGGTGCTAAGGATATTGCGTTGCACGAAACTGCAGGTGTCACACTATTCAGAATCGGCCACACGGTGTAACTTGACATTGTCCACTGAGATGTATCTGTTGTCTTTGCGACCTGGCAATGGTGGTAGAATGACAGTACGAGTACCCTTCAGTCCAAGTACAGAAACTGGAGCACGATAAGAGGAACCAAATTCTTTTTTGTTTTCAATCTTCTCCCGCACTAGATCTCCAACTTTAGGAAGCCAACCGGTAACAGGAATCAGTTGTGCATCAGCATGCGAAGATGGTAAATGCTCAGTTGCCAGGGTATCACCGGACTTTTGTAGATCCTGTAACATACCAGAATGATTATCTACGTCAAACTTAGAGGCAGCCGCCACAATGTCCAGACCATCAAGGTCAGGAACAAACATGTGACAGCCAAAGAGCATTTCGTAAGGGGTCCTCCCACCCAGAGATCTTCTAGGGAGATTATTTAATGCACGTTGGACCCCATACAAATGGGACAGCCAGTCCCTGCCAGTACCTAAGACTCTAGCTGTCAAGGATTGCTTTAAGTCACGGTTCATTCGCTCCACAACTGAATTGCCCTCAGACCTATATGGAGATGAAAACTGCACCTGTATCCCCAATGACTTCATTGCATCCTTGTAAGCCTTAGAGGTAAGGATTCAGGAACATAGATCAGAAATTAAAACAAGAAAGGAGAATGCCCCCTTAGTATCCCATTTCATTGAAATGGGACACAAGGAAAATGATCTAAGGTGGTTCATATTAGAAAAAGTAACCATTGGGAGACGAGGTGGTAACCTTGAGAAGAAAAGGAAATCCCGGGAACAATGGTATATCTCCTTTCTCAATACTATGCGCAAGGGCCTCAACTCCAAAGAGGAATGGGAACGTTTGATTGGCCCCTGTTAATATGGTACTCTTTGCAGACATCTATCTCATGCAGTGTTCCGAGGTATTTACTGTTTTAGGTGGCAAGAATCGTTTTTAGCCTCCTTCTAAGTTAAGTTATATAGTTTAGTATCGTTCTACCTACTGCAGTATCACTCTCACCGGTATAATAATCTGTACTAGGGTAGGGCATTAATAATTTGTGGGTTCTGCAAATTCGGGGCCTCTGTGATATTTACCTTACTAGTATATGTTTTTCCATTCTGGTTTGGTATTAACAACTCTGTTGATACTACAAATATGTGTCCGAATGCGAAGCCGTTTTGAAAGGCTTTCTATATTTTTTATTAAGTTTTACCGATGGTTTTCTACCACAAGAGGGTGCCATGGTATCTCTGTTGATTGGATATATTTAAATTTATCAGTGTCAGGAATTCGGTCCGATGTGGACTTTAGTCTTTTTCGAAAATAGATAGAACTCTTTCTGATTAAGCTACGGACATAGTGGTGAAATATAGAGGTAGATATGGGCCTCACATGAATTAAAAGATAAGGTATTTCTATCGAGGCAAGCCATTTTAAGATGGCGCTCTTAGAAAACCTCGGATAACACGTGATTTTGTGATCACAGCTGTGAAAGATTAATTAGAAAGTTGCGTGATTTTTCCAGCTTAAATAGAGAGGTGTTTGCATTATTACACAGATACGTGCACGGAGGCAGAGTACCCCATCCAGAATCCCTGATACAAGGAACGTGGGTCTATTTCATAGGTAAGCTGGAAGAGCTGGGTGTTTTGTGTATGGTGTCCCTACAGTCTCTTTCTATCTTGTATTGGGCTTAGCAGTGGGCCGACAATGTTAGGAAGAGTGTTTTGCTCTCGTATCTGGTGTGCTGACATTACGTCTTAGCAGTACAGGAGTAGAATAGGAATCGTCACTTAATGTCATTTGTTTAAGTGTAGTATAAATGGCGCATTTAGATAGGATAGCAGATTAGGAGGGTTGCATTTTTCATACCCTTTTTTTAAATATAATATATTAGGGAATTTTTCGAAAACTATGGTATTGATGGTGAAGTATATTTCACCCGTGTTTTGTGTTTATCTGCTTTAGCTGCACCTATCGGAGTGAGAAATTATCGTCCCTCCTTTGGTCTTGATAGCGATACGACAAAAACCTTTGTGAAAACAACCACTTTTTATCAAAAGGTATTTCTTGTGTGGTTTATAAATATGACCCCAATGTGAGAAGAATACGTAATGTTAACTCTCTCGTGTTTTATGTGTGCCTATATAGATTGGCAGTATATCTGTTTTTCATTCTCCAAGTACATATTGGGAAGTGAATTTCGTCTCGAAAAGGCGCTGAGATAATATTGGCAGAAGCAAGAGTAAATGTCTATCTCTTGATAAGGTAATAATTTTTAGGTAACCATCAGTAGAGAA
The DNA here is from genome assembly GCA_963921515.1 of Calotriton arnoldi. Taxonomy (NCBI): domain Eukaryota; kingdom Metazoa; phylum Chordata; class Amphibia; order Caudata; family Salamandridae; genus Calotriton; species Calotriton arnoldi. Next base: position 1,474,139 of record CAWUFW010001167.1, read on the forward strand.
ATACTGTGATATCAGGAGACAGTGGGTGAACCTTATTGTGTTCTGTCTTTTTATATTCCCTATAATAGTGGGTGTTGATGATATTTCTGCGCCTCTCCAGTAAATTCGTGTCTGGGAGTACGCTAACTAGGAGGTAAAGAAGCACTTTCCCCTTTCTGTATTTATAAACAAGCTAGTGGAGTAGCTGTGATTGGTGACTGAGGGTAGACTCCAGCGGAACATTCATACATGGGTGTAGAATGTAATTTATATGTCTGAGAATGTGCATGGGAAGCTTAATATAATACGGTTCCCATGTTCATCCCCCTCTCAGGGTGCTAATGTATGTCGAGATATGATTTCTCCCAGAAACTTAAATTCTGATTGAATGGAGTATGTGTGGTACATGCATAAGGAAATTGGGTAATGGTTTAATGCTTTGAATGATTGATAGTCTACTCAGGGTGTGTATCTGTTAGGAGTGTTGGAGTGATCTTCTTGAGTCAAGTCAGTTCAAAACGTTTTTATTGATTATTTTAAATATATATATATATATATGTGTTGTATTTTGTATTTTTGTAGAATGATCTAAACGAGGTGGGAAGAATTATTGCTTTCCTGAAGAAGGTGGGGAGATATAAGATTGGACCCACCGAAACGCGTCGATGCTCTGTTTCTGAAATACATCACGGATCTATGATTAATGTTACACTTCATGATTAATATTTTGACTTGAGTTTTTTCTGTCTCAGTTGTGTGCATTGAAACTTTATTCATTGGCTATTTGATTAACGTGATGTTTTCCTGACAAGAATATATTTTCCTTGCAGTTCTGTTTGTCCCACTGGTTGTTGTTTTTAATTGTGTATTGATGAACTTCTGGCGATTTGTTCACAATTTGAATGACACATTTGAATATTAATGTATTTTTGAAATGATTTTTTAACGTTCTTAATTTTATATTGTATGAATTACATTATTTTAATAAAAATTATGGTCAAGTACGATAAGTAAAAAGGATGTTTTTGCACTGATTTGACTTTCTTAGTTCATGTGCTCCACACCCCTGAGTATGTTCCACCCCATTTGAGTGAGTAGTGTATGTAAGAGTGGTGTTTGTGGTTAAAATATCTGCTCCCAAAGGGATTGTTTTTTTGACTTTGGTCTATTGGTACCCTACCCTTTTGGTGTCACAGGGTCCCTCTCTCTTTTTCCTAATGGTGGTAGAATGACAGTACGAGTACCCTTCAGTCCAAGTACAGAAACTGGAGCACGATAAGAGGAACCAAATTCTTTTTTGTTTTCAATCTTCTCCCGCACTAGATCTCCAACTTTAGGAAGCCAACCGGTAACAGGAATCAGTTGTGCATCAGCATGCGAAGATGGTAAATGCTCAGTTGCCAGGGTATCACCGGACTTTTGTAGATCCTGTAACATACCAGAATGATTATCTACGTCAAACTTAGAGGCAGCCGCCACAATGTCCAGACCATCAAGGTCAGGAACAAACATGTGAAAGCCAAAGAGCATTTCGTAAGGGGTCCTCCCACCCAGAGATCTTCTAGGGAGATTATTTAATGCACGTTGGACCCCATACAAATGGGACAGCCAGTCCCTGCCAGTACCTAAGACTCTAGCTGTCAAGGATTGCTTTAAGTCACGGTTCATTCGCTCCACAACTGAATTGCCCTCAGACCTATATGGAGATGAAAACTGCACCTGTATCCCCAATGACTTCATTGCATCCTTGTAAGCCTTAGAGGCAAACGCTGGACCCTGGTCAGAATGGAAGGTACCACAGGCAAACATCCCGATAAAGACACGCAAATCCCTGATGACATTTTGAGCGTCAACACTACGTTGTGGCCATACCCACAGGAATCCAGTGCACGAATCAACCGCAACCAAGATATACTTGTATGCAGTATCAGAAGAAAGAGGACCGCAGTGATCAAGATAAACACAGCCAAAGGGTCTATTAGAAATACACAGCTGTGTTTGTGGCGGACGTGTGACTGTAGAAGGCTTGATTTGTTGACAAACATCACAGCAAAGAACATAGTTACGAGTCTGTTTATATAAACCATGCCACCAGTAACGTTGCTGAAGAATAGAGACTGTTGCCGACACACCAGCATGTGCCGAAGCGATGCCTTCGTGTGCGGCCTTGATCAAAGCTTGTCTGCGGTCAGAGTTGGGAATCAGCCAATCCCCAACTGAAGGAAAGGTAGCATAAGGAACCTGTTCGGGAGTTACATGATAAGAGTATTTAGAAGGGAAACCCGCAGGATAATTACCTCCCTCCCTAGTTGCAGCAAACCGCTGCCAGAATTTCATTATCAACCTTAGTCATAGATCTTGTAACTGCTGCTACGGAACACGTGACTACTGCAGACTTGGCCGCTTCATCAGCCAGAGAATTACCAAGAGCGTGTTTTCCGATACTCTGGTGGCCAAGAGTGTGAATAACATGTGTGAGACGCAGACGTTGTTTAAGATCTGCGACTCGAACCCAAAGCGTTTTATGCTTAATTGCGCTGCCTTTAGAATCGCGGTACTCATTTTGAGACCAAAAGAATAAGTTGTCATTGAACGACTGGACACAATAGTAAGAATCGCACACAATAAGAGTATTCACAAGAGGATCAGCAAACTCTAGAGCTAGAACAAGAGCACGCAGCTCGGCCAATTGCGCTGTGCAGTCTCATAGTGCCTGTGTGTGCACAATGGAAGACACAAACTCTCCATCTTCAATGGAGCCAGCCACAATAGCATAAGCCGCTGAATAAGCATGTTTGGAACCCGTGGCCGGTTACGCCGAGCCATCGGTATAAATGATGCATTTGTATTCACACAGAGGAAGAAGCGACAAAGGAGGAGGATGAACAAATTCATACTGCAAAAACTCCTGAGTCTGAAGAGATGGATCAAAGACAAATGTGACATCCGAAGACGTCAAAGAAGTAGCCCACTGAATCCAACATGGGTGCAATGCTTTAGAGTTTGGCACACTAGCTTTAGTCACCGCTTCCAAAGCAGGGAAGATAGTGACCATAAGAATGCGTTTGCCCTGCGCCAGTGAGCGCTCCTTTAGAATCGCCATCTGCACTGCCACTAAAAAAAATTCTACAGAGGAAAAACGCATTTCAGCCGCAGTGTACAAGTGTGATTTGTATGCAATAGGTACTGTGTCTCCTTCATTGAACGTTAAGTACGTGAAACCCACTGCGCCAGAAACGATACGTATTACCAGGTTGGTGGTGTTATCACAAGTCATTAAGAAGTTAGTCGCAAGCAAATCCGCCTGCAAAGACTGCTGAACAGAAGTATGTTCCGGAAGCCAGCTGGCAGAAGAGAACTTAGGTTGTATCAACGCATAAAGCGGTTTGATACGCTGGGCATAATCGGGAATGTAAATCCTCCCGAAGTTTAAAAAACCCAGCAGGGATTGTAACTTTTTCAAAGAAGAAGGTGGTTGCAAATGTGCACATTTCTCTAGGAAGTGAGGTGCTAGACCCTTTCCCTCATTATTGAGCTCGTTGCCCAAAAATAGCACTGCCAGATGGGCAAGGTGTGACTTTGCAAAATTAAATTTGTAACCGTAGTCAGAAAAAGACAATATTATGTGGTCGACTCGGTCAAGATGCGGGGCGAGGTCGTCGTCAGTCAAATATATGTCATCAACATACGACAAGGCCTCAGGGTCAATGTCATGCAACAAAGACACAATGCGTGCCGCAAAAGCTCCTGGGCTATTCTTGTAGCCCATTGGCAATCTTGTGAATTTTTTCTGATTTCTGACGGCACTGAATGCTGTCAGGTCACCACTCGCACGGTCTAGATTGTGACTGTAGAAACCATTCGAAATGTCAAGTGTCGTTTTGTATTTGTTACTAACACTAATATTCACCAGCGCTGAACTGTGTGTGTTTTGTACCGCAAAGGTGCGGCAATGGCTGCTCAAATTTCTATAATCCAATACAATCTGAAAAGAACCATCAGGTTTAGAGACAGTAAAGAGAGGATTATTCATACACATGACTCAATGACCCCCTGATACTGCAATTGTTTTAGAATGTCACGAACCGAAGCCTTCGCTTCTCGTTTGATGGGATATTGAGGTTGAGGTTGTGGCATGGAACGCAATGGTATTTCATGAGCTGGCGAATCAACGTCCCAACCCACCTGATTGCGATATACCGCTGGGGCTAAGGCCAAAGCCCATTCCTCCGTGAAAGCCTGCGCTTGCTCCTCAGGGACACAACGTGAAAAACTCAGAAGTATCACATCTTCCGCCCGAGAAACGGATAACACAAAGGGTGGTGGCCAATCTTTCTCCACCAATAAAATGTCATATGTAGCGGTTAGATTCTCCCAGAACACAACATTAATGGGACACAGTATATCACCCTCAATTTGGAAAAGGACTTTGCATAGTCTATCCCGGGGGGTAACCCGGGTATCGGCAGTCTCAATTGTAACAAATGTGTCAGTTGCTGTCACATCCAGACGGGGACGTAGTGCCTCCCTGACTATGATAACTTCCGCCGTGCTGTCGAGCAGAGTCACTGCCCAAGTCCGATCCAGGAGTCGCGTCCTCACCGTCTGTGCCTTATCTTCCTGTTAAAGCGGCAACCTTTTTCTTTTGAAAAGGAGGACGGGTTTGTGCGGAATCACCCTGCTTGTCCTTGACTTCAAACTGTCGAGGCTGTTCACGAAGATGTGACGCAGGTTGACTCCTACCCCAATCCTGGCGATCCCCTCCACCGGCTTGTGAGCCTGATGTTTCCTGTAAAGAACGAGGAGAACGCTGATCAGGAACCTGAAATCTTTCAGGAGACTTAATTTTAGCGCGATCGCGCAAGTCATAAGTACGCTCAGAAACATCAGGGGCCGGTGAACTGGCACGCGAACCCTGCTTCTGTTGTTGGGAAAACTGTTTCTTATTTCTTTTCCAATTCTTTTTAGGAAAGAAAGGGCGCCCATCCTTGTCAGCCTGGGCTTTCTGTTGTACTTGAGACTGCGTTTGTGTTTGAGTCGTAGTCTTATTTTCCAGACTATTGCGGCCTATGGTTTTAAACCTTTGCAATAATCTTTGGTAATTCTCGTGGCCTGTCGGGCTCCGCGACCGCCTCTAAGCGGTTTGCTACTTGAAAGCTAATGGCATCGCCCTTGACATTCGCAAGGATCATATCAGCAACCACGTCGAACACTCCCACCAGTCTCATCCCCAGCTCAACAGCCGCTTCTGCACCGTGTTCATCTTGAATGCGCTTAATCACAGAGGGGAGTACGGTCATGGAGGGGGTGCCGAAACACATAGAATATACCGCTGCAAACACCCTGCCCCAGGTGTTACAATCAGCCAATTCGGGAATTAAGTCTTTGGGTAAACTAATAGTTAAGATCCTGTGCTTATCCACAGGAGTGGTATTAGGAAAGACAGCTTCTATCTGCCCAAATTTCTCGGCAAGCCAATAAGGAAATTCATCCTTATTCTGTGGGCGCTTGCCCATGACAGAATTAACAATAACGGGACTGATGTTTACGCCACCAGGACCCGCAGGTTGCACCGCAGCGCCAGGTGGTCCCACCTGGATGGTGCGTGTTACGTACTGTATAACAGCTCTATAGACGCGTACCAACGATGTATGTAAGACGCGGAGCTCTGCCAGAGTCGCAGTTGTAAAAGCACGTGGGTGTGGGGTAAACCCAGCCAAAACGGGCCATGTGGCCCCATCTATAGATAAAGGGCCTAAACGGACCACCGTTAATGGGTGAGGAAGGGCGCCATTAAACCAAATACGGTGTTGCCAAGCTGTAAGCGGAATCTCAAGCGCTCTATAAGGCTGATACTGCTGAGGAACGGCGGTGGCAGCATACGTGTGAAACAAATCATCAGTGCCATCCACCGCCGAAAATGTGACCCAAGAGTAAAAAACTTCAAACTGGTGAGCCGGATCGGCTTCCACCACAAAAATAAGAGCAGCCCCAGCATCAGGAACCGCATAATGAGTCAAGTGCGCCCTCAGCGCGGCTCTGCTATGAGCCGGAATATCAACCACAGCCATTATAGAGAAGAAAGTAGAACAACTTAAAGAGTGGCAGCGCAAACTCGGGTTATAAGAAAAGAATTACCTTTTAAAACTTCAAGCTTGAATAAACCTATAAAAATGTCAATATAGGAGGTTACTCCGTCACAGCTGTCTCCGGAAACAGAAGTGAGGGTATTGTGGACCAGCATTAACACTACTCAAGCGTCTCGCAGAAAAGAACCAGACCAAGCGTTGGCGGCGCCATGTTGCGGGGATTCTGCTCATACACAGAACTATGCACAAGAAAACAGGACCTCAGTAAATAGGGGTGTACCTCCTATCACCTTAGTACCCAAAATCCCAACCGACTAGCAATAGTGTCTCATTCGGTCTCCTACAAATATCAAGAAGCTACGAATGTTTAGACAACCCAGAACACGAGCACTCCTGACTCACCTCAGAGTCGCGGGAACAAGACACTCTTTCGCTCTCACGTACTTGTCCACAATAAAAACAATCAGAGTCACTAAATAAGTTCAAAATGTTTAATTTGACTATAGTGATCCATGATACAGTATGCAAACCACAACTAGCAGCAAAATTCATAAAGCAAGAATCATTAGCATTGTTACAATACCATAGAATATAAACGGAGTCGTCATTTTATAAAGACTGTGAAAAAGGCTAAATAACTGGGCCTAATCACCCTCCCCAAGGCAGTAAGAAGTTATTTTATATAACAGAAGATCTCTAGGCGTTATTAGCAGACCCCTACCTGAAAGCCTAAACCCAAGGGTTTACATCATAGGAACAGCAGCGCTCAGCTCCATGGAACGGCTTTCTTCGAGTGTGTTTCAAAAACATGCAACAACGTTATATCAAAGCACGATTCTTCCGCATTGCAGCTGTTGGTTACATGTTTTGTCTAGGTTATAGGGACTGACCAGAACAGAATAACAAGAGACATTGTTGACCGACCTTGCACATTATGTTCAGACAGAATTGAAGGGAAGGCTGAGAACGTGAAAAACAATCTGTTATCATGTACAGGGCAGAGGCAAAGTGTCGCAAAAACAAACGCTTAGCAGAGGCGTGCGCAAAAGCAGCAGCATAGGGCAAGCAAAACTCATGCTAACTTAGCAATGTCGACACTGTGTCTTAGGGCCATCTAACCCCATATAACAATGTTATTAGTTTTGTAATGCAATGTTTTTTCTTTATCCTGTCTAGAGTGATTTCTTGGACATTAGTACTGTGTTTACAGGTCTTACAATGACCACATTTGGTAAATCCTTGACTCTGCTGTAACCATGTTTGGTTGTTGCTCGTAAGATGGCTGTGTACTAACATATCTTTCAATGAGAGATTCCTTTTGAAGGTAATGTTGGGTGTTTTAACTATCTTCGTTTTTAAGATTGTATCCTGAGCTAAAATTGCCCATCTACTCCTTAGAATCTTTTGTAGATTATTCGCCTGACTGGTAAATTTTGTGATGAATCTTATCGGTTCTTTCTCAGGTTCCCTCAATGTGTGTGGTTTTCCTTGTAATAAATCTTCTCTTGATTTCTCACCTGCTCTCATGCTAGCTTTCATCAGGCTCTTCTTGGGAAATTTTCTGGCACTAAAGTGATCTAACATGTCCTGTTTTGTTCTCCTATAGCCTTCTTCGGTACTGCTGTTTCTTTTCGCTCTCAGTAACTCGCTATAGGGGATACTCCAGCGGAAGCTTGGTGGATGACAGCTATCCGCATGGAGGATCGAATTCCCAGAGGTGCTCTTCCTATAGAGATCTGTCTGGAGTGTGCCATCTTTTAATGAGAATTTAATGTCAAGGAAATCCACTGTTTCCTTACTTTAGTTCATAGTGAATCTCAGATTTATGTTATTATTATTGATGACAGTCAAAAAGATGTTAAGGTCCTCATCGCTTCCCTCCCAAACGAGGAAGACGTCATCAATATACCTGAACCACACACTGATCCGGTCTATGAATTTATTCTGATCTTGGTTCCATAGGACCTGCTCCTCCCACCAGCCTACCAAAAGATTGGCATAGCTGGGGGCGAAGCAGGTCCCCATGGCTGTCCCCTGTATTTGTTTGTACAATGTGTTTTCAAAGAGAAAAATGTTCTCCTTTAGACATGTTTCGATCATCTCCATGATCATCTGTGTGTGTTGTAGAACCTTCGCACCTCTCATTCTGAGAAAGTATTTATAGGCATCCATACCATCCTGGTGCCTTATACTCGTGTACAGGCTATCTATGTCTAAGCACACTAGCCAACATTCCTTGTCCCAACACAGGTTATTAGATTTTTTGAATGAAATCTTGGGTATCTCTGATGTAAGAATCTAAGTTCTGTGCATATGGTGCAAGAAAATGATCTACATAGATCGAGGTATTCTCAAAAATACTATTTTTTGACAAAACAATGGGACGTCCTGGTGGGTTTAGTGCATCCTTATGCACCTTGGGTAACAGGTAGAGTGTGGGAATGGTAGGCGTTTCATTTTTCAAAAACTGTAGTTCATCCTAACTTAATAGTTGGTGTTCATGCCACTCAACTAGTCTTTCTTTGTAGGGTGTGATTACATTTTGTAAATATTCCCTGTCAGTTCTAATATAGCAGGTATTATTCCTCACCTGTCCCAGTCCTTCTTTTACATAGTTCTCTCTACTCATTAATACTATGTTACCCCCTTATCAGAGGGTTTAATGACTATGGTTTGGTCTTTCTGTAAATCAGTCAGTATGTTCCATTGTCTCTTGTTTAGGTTACTCTGTTTCAAGCTTTCCCTACTTAATCTCAAAATATCATCTGCAACTGTATCTGAGAATACGTCAATGTTATCTTTGGGTAGTTGAGGTATGGATCTAGATGGAGTCCTAAAACTCGTTGCCTCAGTCCCCCCTCTGTCGATACCAAGGATGTTATTAAAAAATGTAATGTTGGTAGGATCTAGAGGGTCATTAAAATTGCTAGATATAGTGGTGGCCCCTTCAATACTTTCTAAACTATGTAGTGTTTGTAGTGTTTCAAGGTCTTTTATTGTGAGATCAGTCTGGGGAGACATAGTTATTGCAGTCACATTAGTAGTTTCTCTGTTAGGACAAAATGCATGTATCTTATGCAATTTCAATTTTCTAACAAATTTAAATAAATCAATCCTTAGTTGTGCATAATAGATTTTAGATGTTGGGCAAAACGATAGTCCTAATTTTAGTGTCTCAATATCCTCATGTGCGAATTGTCTTTTGGAAAGGTTTATTACCGTAACTTCTTTCGATTGTACTGCCAGTACTTGTTCTCTGTTTGCTGGACCCGTGTTCCCAGGCCGCTGCTTGTTTGTTTTTCTTTGTTGCCGTCTTCTCTGGCTTTCGCTTTTGCGCCCCTTCCTCTGCCTCTTTGTTTCCCCTGAAAGGGGTGTTCGTTTTCTTTTTGTAACATCCGAAGTTCCTCGGAAAAAGAAATCTTAGGTGCCATCTTGTTGCTTAAGTCTTCCGATGATCCAAGTTCAGAGCTTTGGTCCGTGCCTGATTCTGATATTCTCTGATCCATTGCTCCCAGGGTTCTTTCTCTGGTAATTTGTTGGCGGGCTTTATCAAATTTTTGGGCAAATGTCAGGATCCTTCCTGCTGCATAATCTAGTTCATCATGAAGAAATTTGCGCTGTTTGCACTGTATCACATCTTTTTCATGGGTCTTGAGGCGTTCCTCAATAGATTTTATTATCTTCTTCACGGCTTCCTGATCCGTTATAGTATTTTTTCCAAATGTATTTTTGGGACTTTTCCATTTTTAATATTTTGCTTATTGTGTTCATTAATATATTACCTTATTATTTGTTTTAATATTTTTATGGTTTTGTTGTGTGAGTATATGCATGCATATATATATATGTGTGTATGTATATATATATATATTCACTGAAAAAACCATAGGTTTTAGGGACAGTTATAGTTACTTGGACATTGCACTCGTACAAAACCCGTGAAATTCCCCGTTATAGTTAGTTCAGCTAACTATAACTCGCGCCCCGCAATGCACTGCTGATGACGTCACATATTACATCACTCATGACATGGTCAGTGACATCACTGATGACATCACTGATGACATCTCAAATGACATCACTGATGACATCATCCAGTGACTGTGTGTTTCTGTAAAGTTTAAATATTTTTAAAATATATAGGAAAAGGCGTATTGAAGAATGAGTGGGTGTGTAAGTGTCTGTATGGATGATTTAGTAGGTGCGTGACTGACTCTATAAGTGAGTGATTTAACGTATCTTACTGAATGCATGGGTTAGTGACTAAACTGGGTGTATGTCTGTATCCGTCTGTCTGTTGCTGTGTAAGTGGCTGCATGTGTTTGTGAATAGCTAAATGATTTTCTATATGAGTTATTGAATGCTTGTCTGAGTATCTGTATGGGTGCCTGAGTGTTTGTGTGGGAGGGGTGTGTGCAACTCTGTGCATAGATGTGTGAGTGGGTGATTCACTGGGTGGATGGTTTCAAGAGTGCATCTGTGATAGACTGTATGGGTGGGTAAGTGTGTGTAAGAGTGTGTTAGTGAGTGAATGTATGTCCCAGTGGTACATGTGTGAGTAACTACATATGTGAAAGGCAGTATATATGTGTGTTGGAGTATATAAATAGCTATAAGCAAGAGTGAGTGATTGTGATAGTGGCTGTATGGATGATTGTGTGCTTGTATCAGTGATTGTATAAGAGCGTAACAATGTGCTACTATTTGTATGAGTAAGTGAGCTGGTGTGTGTATAACTGTATAGGTGAGTAAATGGCAGTGTGTTTAATTATTTGCATGACTGACTAGGTGTGTGAGTATCTCTATGGATGAGTGGCGTTGTTTGAGTGTCTATATAGGAGTAAGAGTGCATATGATAGTCCTGTACTGAGTGACCGTAAGTATGAGTGACTGTACGGGTGAGTGAGTGGATGTGTGTGTGTAGACCTAAGAATCAGTGAGTGGGTATGTAGTTATTGGTGTTGGAGTGTCTATGGTTTTGCGAATGGCAGTCTGTAATTTAGAGTGGGTGTATCAAAGGTTATATTAGGGTGTGAGGATTATCACGTGGATGATGTCATCAGTGATGTCATTTGAGATGTCATCAGTGATGTCATCAGTGATGTCACTGACCATGTCATGAGTGATGTAATATGTGACGTCATCAGCAGTGCATTGCGGGGGCGCGAGTTATAGTTAGCTGAACTAACTATAACGGGGGAATTTCACGGGTTTTGTACGAGTGCAATGTCCAAGTAACTATAACTGTCCCTAAAACCTATGGTTTTTTCAGTGAATTTCAAAGGTTTTTTAAATGCTAATTTGTAACTATAACGTGTCTGAAACCTATGGTTTTTTCAGTGAATTTCAAAGGTTTTTTAAATGCTAATTTGTAACTATAACGTGTCTGAAACCTATGGTTTTTTCAGTGAATTTCAAAGGTTTTTTAAATGCTAATTTCTAACTATAACGTGCCTGAAACCTACGGTTTTTTCAGTGAATTTCAAAGGTTTTGTAAATGACAATTTTTAAATGTATTAATTGTTATATTAATTTTTTTCATACTGATTTACTACATTTTTAGAAACAATTTTTTTTACATATTTTATTTGTCAAATTACATTGTAATTACATTATACATTACATTACAAAAAATACTTTCTCAGAATGAATTACTTTAGTTTAAATACTTTGCAGATAGGCAATAGACTTTTAAGTACAGTAGTTACAGTTGTTGCAATGGGCAACACATTTTCAAACACAATGCAACATTCAGCTCAATGTGAATTTCTAGTTAAATGCAATTAGTTACTTTATGGATTACTTTTGTAACCACAGGACTGGATCCTAGATTCAGTCCTGGTACATCTCCTGTAAACAGTTGAGTAAAAGCGTTTTGGTTACAGTCGTGATTTTTAAGGAATATTATTGTATTTTAAAAGTTGACACTTTGAAACTTTTCTCATAGAATCACCAATGTTATCCTATGGAAGGAAATTCACTTAGCAGGTAAAAACTGTTATCGTTACTTTTTCTTACTCAGTGTTGGATCCTGGATCCAGCACTGGTGCATATCCTGTAAACAGTTGAAAGAATGCGTTTAAGTCATACAGGCGATTTTTAAGGAATATTTGTAGTTTGTGAAAATCAACACTTTGAAACTTTTTTGCTGAAAACCAGTCAATGTTAGCCTATGAAGGAAATTCAAGTTACCGGTAAGTACGGTTAAAATTACTTTTGAGGATCAGTACTGGGCTGAAACATGCAGCACTGAGGTCTCTCCTGATAACAGGTGAGTAAATCGGAATTCGTATTTCGGCTGATTTTAGAGGAATATTTTAAAGTTCCAAAACTCCACACTTAGAAGAATTTCCAAGTGAAACCAGTCAATGTTAGCCTATGGAAGGAAATTCAAGTTACTGGTAAGTACGGTTAAAATTACTTTTCAGGACCAGTACTGGGCTGAAAGATGCAGCACTGAGGTCTCTCCTGATAACAGGTGAGTAAATCAGAATTCGGATTTCAGCTGATTTTAGAGGAATATTTGTATGTTTCAAAAATCAACACTTAGAAGAATTTCCAAGTGAAACCAGTCAATGTTAGCCTATGAAGGAAATTCAAGTTACCGGTAAGTACGGTTAAAATTACTTTTCAGGATCAGTACTGGGCTGAAAGATGCAGCACTGAGGTCTCTCCTGATAACAGGTGAGTAAATCGGAATTCGTATTTCGGCTGATTTTAGAGGAATATTTTAAAGTTCCAAAACTCCACACTTAGAAGAATTTCCAAGTGAAACCAGTCAATGTTAGCCTATGAAGGAAATTCAAATTACCGGTAAGTACGGTTAAAATTACTTTGAGGATCAGTACTGGGCTGAAAGATGCAGCACTGAGGTCTCTCCTGATAACAGGTGAGTAAATCGGAATTTGTATTTCGGCTGATTTTAGAGGAATATTTTAAAGTTCCAAAACTCCACACTTAGAAGAATTTCCAAGTGAAACCAGTCAATGTTAGCCTATGAAGGAAATTCAAGTTACCGGTAAGTACGGTTAAAATTACTTTTCAGGACCAGTACTGGGCTGAAAGATACAGCACTGAGGTCTCTCCTTATAACAGGTGAGTAAATCGGAATTCCTATTTCGGCTGATTTTAGAGGAATATTTGCACAATGGTGAAGGGAGGGGCGGGGCCTGAGGTGACATCTTTGCAAACGCGCCCCGTGGCGCGTTTTAAGTTGGGGGATTAAGTTCCCTTGAATCCTGAGGGTCCCTAGGGGCCAACTAGACCACCAGGAACCTCCAATATGCGCCAGGGGCTGCGTTGCAGAGACGTGTAGAGAGGCCACACCCCTTTTACACCTCTCTGCAACGCAGCTCTGTGGCGCTTTCTGGATGTACCTGTTGGGCTAGTTGGCCCCAGGGACCCTCAGGATTGAAGGGATTTAATTCCCCATCTTAAAACCCGCCACGGGGCCTGTTTGCACACATGTCACCTGAAGCCCCGCCCCTCCCTTCACCACTGTGCAAACGCGCCCCGTGGCGCGTTTTAAGTTGGGGGATTAAGTCCCCTTGAATCCTGAGGGTCCCCGGAGTCCAACTAGCCCACCATATACCTCCAAAAGCGCCACAGAGCTGCGTTGCAGAGAGGTGTAAAAGGGGTGTGGCCTCTCTACACCTCTCTGCAACGCAGCCCCTGGCGCATACTGGAGGTTCCTGGTGGGCTAGTTGGCCTCAGAGACCCCAGTATTCAAGGGGAATTCGCCTCTCTGCAAACGCGCCAGGGGCGCGTTTGCAGAGTGGTGAAGGAAGGGGCGGGGCCTGCGGGCCGATCGTTTTAAAAAAAAATAATAATTTTGTCCCCTGAAGGGGGCTGTGTAGCCCCCTTCCTTTTTCCTGTTTTTATGCCCTGGGGACCCCATCCCCTTTTTTTAATTTGTAATTTTAAAAAAAACGGGAAGGGGGCCGCGTGGCCCCCTTCCCTGGGCCTGTATTGGCCCCGGGGACCCCATCCCCGGGGCATGGCCTCGTTTTTATTTATATTCTTTGGAGGGGGCTGCGTGGCCCCCTCCTCTGGCCACTTAAGGCCCCGGGGACCCCATCCCCGGGGCCGGCCATTCCGTTTTTTGTTTTTTTTATTTATTTTTTTGGGAGGGGGCCGCGTGGCCCCCTCCCGGGCCACTACTTGCCCCGGGGACCCCATCCCCCGGGGCCTGGCCTCCGTTGGGGACTGTGGGGGTCCCCAATCCCCCCACAGTCCCGCCGGCTCCCAGCGTCCCTAGGGTGCCGGCATTGCTTTACACATGGGGAGCAGCTAACATGCTGCTCCCCATGTGTAAAGCTATCGGCTTTGGATATTGGAAGAGAGAGCAGGTTTCCTGCTCTCTCTTCCAATATCCAAAGCAGTTTGCTATGACAGGACGGGAGCCGCGAGGCTCCGTCCTGTCATTGCAAACAGCAGTGTCCCGGGGTAGGCACCCCGGGACACTGCAGGAGCCGGCCCTGGGGGTGGTGGTCCCCAGGGCCATCAAGGGCTCCAGGAGGGGCCGCGCGGCCCCCTCCCATTCAGTACACAGCCCCGGGAGGTGGTGGTCCCGGGGCTCTGGGAGTCCGTAACGGACCCCCATATTAAAATGTTTAGTGCCCCGGGAGGTGGTGGTCCCGGGCGTGTGGGGCTGGAGCCCCCACACAGGTTTAATAATTTTTAAAAAAGCCCGGGAGGTGGTGGTCCCGGGGCTGCGGGAGGGCTCAGAGCCCTCCCGCACCATTTTTAAAAAGCCCCGGGGGTTGCGGTCCTCGGGGCTTGGGGGCCCTTTGAGGCCCCCACACATTAAATTATCCCCCACCATGCCCCCGGGACTTGGGCCACCCGGGGCCAATTAACATCGAGCGCGGGAGACCACGCTTCGATTTTTTTCGGCAGGATTCGCGCACCCTGAGCGCATCCTGCCGATTTAAAAAAAAAAATTTTTTTTGCCCAGGGGTCCTTGTGGGACCCCTGAGCAAACCTAGGGGTCAGGGTGTTTCTACCCTCCCCTTTGTGCGCTTTGCGCACTTGTTTCTGTCCCTCGGTTCTACCGAGGGACAAAATGGCTGCCAACATTTCCTGAATCGGAATGTTGACAGCCAGCTGACAGCCAATTAACATGCAGCTCGTGATCGGGACGGTGCGCGCAGGGTGCGCTCAGGGTGCGCGAATCCTCCGTGCCCATAGATATATATGTACTTTTACTTTTTGATTTTCTCAGCAACTACTGAACGGATTTACACCATTTAACAAAAGGGTTCTTTCTGAACCAAGAACTACCTCTTTGCCAAATTTGGTGTAATTCCGTTCAGCAGTTCGGGCTGTAGCCGTGTCTAAAGTTTCCTATGGGAAAATGCATGGGAAAACGCGTTTTGGGACCCCCTTTTTCTCGGCCCCCGCTTGACGTATCACCCCGAGACTTTCAGGGTAGGAGCGGACCGGAGCGCCCCACGAAGTTTGAAAATTTCGCGAAGATACGTCAACCGGCAAGAGAGTTATTTCAAATAGAATGTCGCGGATTTCCTATGGATAATAGGTTGTAACTATAACTATCTACTGGCGACCGCCAGTAGATAATATATATATATATATTGTCTAACATAATTCAGAAAAATATATATTTTACATTGCATTATTTTTAATATTTTATATGTATTAGTAAGAAAATATATAGATATATATATATAGATATATAATTTCATATTAATAAAATGTAAAATATATTTTTTATTTATGCTACACTATCTGAATATATGTGTGTGTGTATATATAAACAAATATACATGTTTGTTTATATAAGTGTATGTGGTGTGTATATATATGTGTGTGTGTATGTATATATGTGTGTGTGTATATATATATACAGCAACCACAACCTAAGCTGACACAAATGACATGTCATGGGTACTTGAACCATAATTGGAGAACCATTGTCAATATAACAAATGATATGTCAGGATAAAACACCATTGTAGTGTAAAAATGGAAAATTTGAATAAGTACATGTGGGTACATTTTATAAGAGTATAAAAATCATTACCTCCTGTATGTGGTGCAACAAATGTGAAAAATAACAAAAAAATGAAAAAGAACGTGAAAATATGAAAAATTGTGTATGTATCTCTTTAAATTGTGGAGAAATTTTTGGAGGGAATTTTCCCTTTAAATGGCTTGTCTATACCTATACACTCTATGACCCTGTCGAAGGCTCAGGCAGAAATGCTTAGGTCTTTATTTGCACTGTCGGTGGCATGTTATAAATAACTAAAAGGACATACCTTGATCCTGCAAGGACCTGGCTGTGCTGTTATCTTCCGAGCCCTGGGAGTGGGGGGCTGCTCTGGTGAAGAAATCCCTAATTTATATATATATATATATTGAATATTAATGGAATATATTACATTTACATTACATTAAAATTATATATTGAAATATTTAATATTTACTATTTTACACTTTATTTATATTAAAACATCAATATTTTTGTCTAGTTTTGGCCGAAATTCGTGTCAACGATATTTTTTTCCAATATTTTTGTACTTATCATTATAAGCATAGGATCAAAATATAATGGTAAATGATATTTTTGACAACAATATTTTTTAACTCAATCTTGTGTCAGTGATTCCTGCAGAAGAATACTGTGTAATCAACTGATAGACTGCAGCTATTGAATATAAATGTTCCCACACACATGAGGAAAATATTTGAGAGTTTTCATTTTAGCTTTCTGGACCACTAGCCATACCGGTCATGGAAAAATGAAACCCCTAATTCTTTCTTTTACTGAAGTCTGCTCCATAGGGCATGCTTTCAATTCTCCAGTTCCCATTATAGCAACATAGCATTCATGTGTGCCTCATATTTATCATGAAAAGAGAATAGTAACACTTTAGTTTTTCTAGAAGATGCAGAAGAACACTGGGAATCATCTGACTGCTGCTGCTGTTGGAACTTTATGTTTCACTTTGAATGCCAGCCATTTTTTTCTTTTTTTAATGTTTTCTTTTATTTTGGTTTCTTGCAGCATAAAAGACAATATAGGAGCAATGATATGAAAAAAATTGAGGAGTAAAAAGAAACTTCTTGATGCATTCAGTCCCTAAAATATAGGGCCTCATAACGATGGTGGTCGCTCGAACCACCAACTACCATCGTATTGGGCAGGAGACCGTCCAACAATGAGTCAGCCGTTCCACCCGCCCTAATACAATATGACTGTCATGGTGGCGGTCGGAAAGTGCTTTTTTCTAGTGCGGCCTGAGCTGCGGTCCAGGAAAAGGGCCACAGCACGAGCCACACTAGAAAAAAGCTCTTTGTGCACATCCAAGCACTGTGTGCTAGGCACTATGTGGTGCCTGGCACATGGTACATGGGTGTGTGGGGGGGCACTACATGTGCCCCCCAGGCCACTAAGCGGTGGCACTTAGGGGACGGGGGCCCTGCTTGGGTCCCTGAAAGTCCGTTTCCATCGGAAAGGGACATCCAAATCCCTACGGCGAGCCTCCGCAGGCACCACGTCCATTGTAGGGATAAGATTCCGACCGCCACCCCGGCGGGATCTTGGATCCTGTGGGAGGCAATAGTCTTCCCCCCTGACAGCAAATGGTCTGACCACTGTCATCATAATCCGGCCATCCGACAGCCACCGACAGGCTATCGGTGGCGGTCTGACCGGAATCCAAATGAGGCCCTCAGTATCGAAAGTGCCATCTGTACAATTCCAAAGTGAAAATACAATTCACAATAGATTTCCAAACAAATTTCCAAAATATAAATTTACTCAAGCAGCCTACGATCACTACCTTCCATCCCACTGCGACAAATTAATCCCAACGAATATTTCATAATAACCACATTCTAAAGTGCGTACAATGTAAGTAGACCATGCTAAAGTGTGTTATTTTGATAAAGTGTGACAGAGATCTACTTCAAACACCCAGATCTCAACCTCCAGAGTACTATTTCCCCCACCACTTCAATTCCTCATAAATGGAGTGGAATACTTCCAATCTTTAAAAGAAACGTCTTCCTTCCCTACCCATTTTGCATACACCAACTCCTCAGGGTATACATTATTAATTTTCGCAACCATGCTTGCAGCTTAGGTGATTCAGCTGATTTCCAAAGTGCAGTAATTATTAAACTTGCCACTAACATTGTGATGAACCACCAACAGAGTGTCGGAGCTGAACTGATTCCCAGATGCTTAGTACAGGCTAATAACACTGCATTGAAGTCTATCCAATATGTTTTTTTTTCCAGAGAGACCCGCATGCACCTCAAAGCCCCCTCCCAAAAGGTTTTCACCCTGTTACACTCATAATAATAATATAAATCCAGCTGCCAGGCTCCGACCACCTAGGACATTGCTCTGGGATATTCACGTTCCAATTATGCAGCAACTCAGAGGTATAGTACACCATCTGTTGAGCATACAATAGAATTTCCGAAATTTAGGACCACAGAAAGCTTTACTACTAAGAACCGAAGCTTCCAGCCATTGTTCTGGAGTTAATTTCACCTTATTTTCTTGTATCCATTTACTTTGTATGACTCGAAACTGGCCCTCAAAATGAGACCTTCCTGAACTCAGCCACTTTGCACATTGTTTCTGTTTTCTATACTTGCCTGTCTCCCTCATAGATTTCATTTACAAAGGTTGGTATTTCCTCAAGGTGGATGTTATTTGAAGATACACTAACCTATGTTGCACCCAAGGTGTCAGGTTAACATGGCTGGACTGCTTCCAAAGAAATCAAATCTTCATTAAATAACCAGTCTTCAACTTTTCCCAGATTGCACTTCTCTAATCTAGCAGCCACATCAAACAATTTGTCAGGACACAAACCTTTAACAGGATTTTTGGCATGAATACAAGGGATTCATAGCCATTGAAATAGTTGTTTCTGTTTAGTTTTAAAAGCCAGAAGCATACAATATTTTATCTTTTTTGGATTATTTTCTCGGAGAAGAATAGGATCTAGATTAAATAAGACTCCGTCGCACATGGACGAAAGAAAGGAGTTGACAAAAGTCTTACTTTTAGCCAAATTGACGTATCTAGCACGATTTATTAAATGGGCTGCAAAACAATACACTTTCCATTCTAGGAGGGATAACCAGTCTTGTTGAATGGGCAACATCAGCTTTTTCATGCTGATTCTTAGGTAGCTTTTTTTCTAAATTAAATCGCTGATCAATGCATTCAGCCACTGAAAAAAATTATTATATAATACACAGGGAATTGAAGTAAAAACTAAATTTAGAATAGGCAGAATATGCATTTTAACAAATGTCACTCCCCTGATTTATAGAGATTAGCACTCTTCCCCACCGATTGAGCATATTCTGAAACTTTGCAAGCATGCCAAGATAATTTAAATCATATATGTCTACAATTCTCTTTGAGATTATTATACCTAACTACCTAGCTGGCTTTTGCTGATAAATATTCTGAAAGTCTTGAGGTAGAACTGTAGCATTCATATTAAAAAGAAGAATCTCAGTTTTGGAAAAATCGACCCGGTAGCCAGAAAACCTTGAGAATTTAGAAGAAATCCCAATCAATTTTTAAAACACCCTCCTCTCAGGTGCCAAATATAGCACAAAGTCATCCGCATGTAGTTTAAGTTTTGATTTCCCTGGAACTACTGCTTTCCCCTCACTACTCGGGCATAGAAAACAAGCCAGGGGCTCAATAAACAAGCCAAAAAGAACTGGTGATAAAGGACAGCTCTGCCTTGTGCCCCTCATACATTGCCACTATTGACCTTGTGAGCTCTTTTGCAATCCTATTACCTCCATTTCTTAAAACAAATAATCCCAGCTCACAAGGTCAAAAGCTTTCTCAGCATCTATGAATAGGACTGCTACAGGATTCTTGCTAAGATTGAAGTAACCAATTGCTTCGGCTAGATAATGTATATTATAGTACAGTTGGCACCCAAGAATAAACCCCTTCCGATCTTTCCCGATTAAAAAGGGCATAACCGCTGGCTCCCTAGCAGCTAATATTTTCATTAAGATCTCATATTCTGCATTGAGCAGCATTATCAGACGAAATTAGTTTGTCTTCCGCATCTTTGACTTTCTTGGGAAAACAAGTGAGGAAGCCTTTACGAAAGGAAAAAGGCACAAGGCCGCCCATCAGTATATTAAACAGGGTCATCATGGGACCTTTACTTCTGCAGTTAGAACATGTTACCATTCTGATGGAAACCGATCAAAGTGCCCATTGATGGATTCCAGATTTTATCTATGGCATTTTGAGCTTATCAAGTTCTGACCCGCCAGGATAACAGCCTTCTGCTTACTTGTCCTTTCTTATATAGTTGTTATCCATAAGTTCTACTATTTATAAGTTGCTTCTCCATCAAAAGCTGTTGCAGCTTATGCTTCACTAACTCTCTCGCCTTAAAGTAGAGGGTTAGCTACATGTGAAAATTTTAACTCACCCAAATGGAGATCCTCAGACAACTCCCTAAATTTTGCTTTAGTTAACTTATTGAAATGGATTTGAAAAGCAATAATCTCCCCTCTCATAGTTGTATAAAATGCTTCCCAGATATTTTCCAAAGAAAAAGTGTTGATTTTCCTCAAAGAAAAAAATAGCGTGTGCCTTCAACTGTTCGATAAACAAATTGTTCAGCAAATAATGCTCTTTTTAAAGTCCAGCATTCTGGCGGAACGACCTTGTTGGAGAGAAGCATGACTATACTGATAGCATCACGATCTGATAGGGAATTTGATTTGAAGAAGTAACAATTGTGATATCCTTATAGGTGAGAAAGTAGTTTATCCTCAAAGCTAAACAAAAACGAGGGGAAAAAAGGAGGCATACCACCTAGCCATTGGTTTATCAATTTGCAGAGGATTAATCAAGCTATGCTCTTCCTTAATCCGCTGCATTGCCCTTGCCTTGTTTTAGGTTTGCACTGAGGAATAGCTCCCCTACTTATATCGACATCTGTTTTTGAGCAAAGTTAAAATCATCCCCTATTATATTCTTAGAGTAATTGGCCAACCAGAGAGACAGCTCATAAAATAGCTGGTGGTCATCTAAGGTTGAGCCATAGAAACAAACTAAGGAATATCTCTCTCTAATAATATAAATATCTGCCACCACCTATCTTACAGATCTATCAGGTGCCACCTGCCCTACTCCAGAGCAATAATCTCCTTTTGTTTTAGGAGGAGTTCATTTACTTTTTGCAGAAGTATAGAGAGTGCTTTTTTGGGGGGCGCACCACTGACCTTTTCTCTTGTGCGGGAATCTAGATTTTTTTCACAGGGAGCCCAGTGGATTATTCTGCGATTTATATTTCGGCACACTCAGGTGTGTAAGTCTTCAGATACATTTGAAAATAAAGCCAACATGCAGAACAACAGGAGCCTCACTGTGCCTCATCGTGCCTTACCTGAGCGATTACTACCTCAACTACCACCTTCCCAGGAGGCTGCTGCTGTTCCCCCTCCTCCCCCCCCAGGCAGGCCTGGTGAGGACACCAAGCACTGTGTGGCACCTTAGGTCAACCAGGACAGGGCCTATTAGCTGGTTTTTAAGCTGCAGCTCACTCCCATTTAGGCCTGCCTGAGTCTAAAGGCCATTCACGTTTGTCCACTTTCAAATTGTTCCTGTGGCAGCCTGGTCCATTGGCCTGCAGCTTTTTCTTAAAAATAAAAGTAAGGCCCCCACGAGATTCTGAGCGCAGACCGCCATGTTTGCCGGGAAAGGGACTGTTTCCCAGCCAGCATGCACACGTCGGGGGACTAAACTGCGCACCCTACCCATAGCCATCTTTTTTTCTGACATGGGTGAGAAAGATATTTGTGAATTTATTGAAAGAGTGTCCTCATTTTAGCTTTGGGTGCACTAACCATGTTTTCCATGAAAAAATGTGAGATGTTGTGGTTCATAACATCCCAGCAGAGGATCTGCACTTTTTTTTTTTCCAAACATGTATTTATCAGCATTTCAACAAACATTACATTGCCATTTCTTCAAAGATGGATGCATACCAATTATACAGTATATGGCTTACTACTCCCGTCAGGGTTGGATCTTCATCCACAACTTGGGCCCATGCCATCATGTTGTTGTGCTACTAGTGGTAGTTACAGTCTCTGAAGTGTTATCGGCATGGGATGTGCCCCATAATAAGCTCACACATCGTCCACCCATCTTTCTTTTGTGATGAGTTTTAACCTGGACCCTCCCAACTGGGAAGATGTCCCTAAGAACAGAATACCCCCGAACAAAACAAAAAAGAAAAAACGAAAACCCTCCCCTCCCAACAATTAAAAAGAGTGGTGGTGGCGTCCTTGTGGGGTGATGCATTGTAGACTATTACTTAAACCGGTTTCACCGGTTAGAATTGAAAAAGGTGCATATCCCTGACTGTGGGCGGGCACACTGCCGATGGTAAGCCTTGTGTGAGAAAGGCGACCAGAGGACCCCATTTATACTCGAAACTCTTATAGTCGTCTCGAAATATGTCTGTCATTCTTTCGAGGCAAAGTATCTTCCATAGCCTGGAGTGCCATAGCGAGAGAGCCGGGGCTGCGTTTTTCTTCCATGCTGCCGCTAGTGTTACCTTTGCAGCTCCTATGCATGTCCACATGATGGCTTTATCAGCTTTAGTTTGGTGTTCCAGTGAGGGGTGTCGTAGGCCCAAGAGGACTCCTTCAATGGAAGTTGGAATGGGGTATCCCAACATACTTTTGATTTGGGCCAGGATTTCCTCCCAGAAAGATCTAATCGTGGGGCAATCCCACCATATGTGTCGGAAATCGCCCAATAAGCCACATCCTCTCCAGCAGAGATCTGAGGAGCCCGGGAAGATTTTCTTACGTTTCATGGGGTACATATACCAATCTATCAGTGTCTTAAGATGTGCTTCCCGAAGCTCTAATGAATGATTAAATTTCGCGATATCAGACCATAAACCGGTCCACTCCCTGTCTGATATATCTCTATGTGTGACCTTTTCCCACATTGCCATATATCGTGGACGTTGCGTGTATGTAGAGGAGAGTAGTAAACTAGACAAAAATGAAATCACACCCCTCATCGAATCGACTTTCAGGAGGAACTTTTCAAACCCCGTCATCTCCCTTGTGGCCGCCTCGCGAATGTGAGGGGTAAGGACCCAATGCCTCAGTTGCAAATAATGAAAATGAGCATGTCATAGTTGTGAAATAGATGAGAAAGTGTTAAACAGCCTCCCTCTTTCCATGGGGTGAAGGGACCTTCGTGGAGTGCCGGGGGGAAAGCCGGGTTGAAATATATTGGGGTAAAGGGTGAGGGGAATGTCGTCCACTGTGCTCTCCCAGAAATAGAATTCCATACTTTCAGAGTCGTCCGTGTGGGGGTGCTAATATAAGCGTTCTCGGGTCGATCTTTCTTGGGTTTCCAGAGGAGATCCCAAATGGCTCTCCCCGCAATGGAGTGATCCATGTGGAGCCAGTGCTTTTCTGACTCGCGCTTAGACCATTCCGTCGCCACCCTTAACTGGGCCGCTTTGTAATACAGACCAAAGTCCGGCAGACCCACCCCTCCTTCCGTCTTTGGCTGCCTTAGCAGTGAGAAAGATAGTCGTGCCCTCCCTCCTTGCCAAATAAACTGTGTAATCATAGATTTTATCTTGGGAAGGAAGGCCTTGTCTAGTTCAATAGGGAGTGCCTGAAATATATATAGGAGTTTGGGGAGTACCGTCATTTTTACCGCATGTATGCGGCCCAGCCATGAAATAAAAAGAGGTTTCCATCGTGTAAGGTCTCTTTGCAGCCGGATGAGGGAGGATGGGAAGTTGGCTTTATAGAGTCCAGCTATTCTTGGCGTCAGCTGTATCCCCAAGTATTGCAAAGACTGAGTAGTCCACTGAAGCTGAGAATCAGCCTGCAGTGCCCTGGCCTCTTCCGCCGAAAGTGTGAGATTAAGTATGTAAGATTTATTCATATTAACTTTGAACCCTGCAACCGTTTCAAATCTCGTCAGTTCGCCTTGTAGTGCAGGGAGCGAGGTAGCTGGTTCCCCGAGCGACAGTAGCACATCGTCTGCAAATAGTGATATTTTGTGGGCTTCTGCTCCAAAGGGTATGCCTTTGATCATCGGGGACTCACGAATGGCCATCGCCAAAGGTTCAATGCTTAAAGCAAACAACAGGGGTGACAATGGGCAACCCTGTCTAGTCCCCTCGTAAGGGGAAAGGGGGCGAGAGGGTTCCATTCACCTGTACTCTAGACCGGGGTTGAGTATAATTGGCCTTTATCATGTTGATGAATCTCTCCGTGAAGCCAAAGTGTGCAAGCGTACTAAAAAGGAATTCCCAATCCACCCTGTCAAAGGCCTTCTTGGCGTCTAACCCCACAAGAATCGCTGGTATCTTGCGTTTGGTGACTTTCTCGATAAGATGCACCGTGCGGCGTATGTTATCATGAGTCTGCCGACCTTTTATGAAGCCTGATTGGTCAGGGTGGATTAGATCCGGCATTAGGTCATTCAGGCGAGCCGCTAAAATTGAAGAATCTAACTTTGCGTCAAGATTCAAAAGAGCAATGGGACGATAGGAGGAACATAGTTGGGCGTTCTTCCCCGGTTTGGGGATGACCGTAATCACTGCCTCGGCCATCGACGGTGTAACCCCCCCCCCCTC
Organism: Calotriton arnoldi; assembly: GCA_963921515.1. Taxonomy (NCBI): domain Eukaryota; kingdom Metazoa; phylum Chordata; class Amphibia; order Caudata; family Salamandridae; genus Calotriton; species Calotriton arnoldi. The sequence continues at coordinate 1,498,866 of CAWUFW010001167.1, forward strand.
TGCCATTGTATTAAAGAGGGGCACGAGATGCGGTATAAGGTCCGGTGAAAAAGTTTTATAGAAATGGGCCGTCAGGCCATCGGGTCCCGGGGCTTTATGGAGTTTGAGGGCTTTAATGGCTATCCCTACTTCCTCTTGCGTAATGGGGGCCGAAAGAGTTTCGTTCCATTCTCTGGAGACCTGCGGGAGCTGCAATGACTGGAGGTATCTAGTCTGTAGCTCTCTGTCCCTTGTTTCCCCAGTGTACAACGTCTCATAAAAGACACCTCTGCCTTCCCCGTGTACGTGTGATACAGTCTACCCTCTGCATATTGAATGCTTCCAATATATTCCCTTTCGCGTTTCTCTTTCAATTGCCTGGCAAGGTGTTTGCCGATTTTATTGCCTTGGGAGTAAGAGAGGTGGCGTAGTTTCAGCAGCGTGAATTCTGCTCTATTATTGTATATTGCCTTAAGTTTGCCCCGTATGGCCGTCAGTGTGCTCAAGGTACCTCTAGTGGGTTTGTGCTTATGTTCCCTTTCGGCAGTTTCCAGGGCTGCCTCTAGATCCTCCCTCTCTTTCGCCCTCTGCTTGTTTAGTGTGGAGTTTAGTTTGATGCATTTCCCCCGTAGTACTGTTTAAAAGCATCCCAGTTATTGAAGACTTTCGTGTCGCCAGGCGTATTTAAGGAAAAAAAGTCCGTATTTGCTTCTTGCAGTTCAGTACGGAGCACTCTGTCTCTCGTAAGGGAGATTGGAAAATACCGCTTTGGGGTCGTAGGCTTGGCTCCTTGCCATTTTAAACAGATCGAAACCGGGCAGTGGCCCGAAATGGCGAGGGGGAAGATCTTGGCCTCCTGGAGCGAGCCTATCAGGTTCTGGCTGATGAAAATGTAATCGAGACGGGAGTATGTGAGATGTACATGAGAGTAGAAGGTATAGACTCTTGTTTGAGGATAAAGTGTGCGCCATGCATCTCTGAGGCCTATGTCATGTATTGTCTGCTTGATTTCTGCAGAGAAGGAGTTGGTTCCTGTTCTATGTGGTTGGGTACTGTCTAGATCTGCGTGCCATGTAAGATTGAAGTCTCCTAAAAGAATTGTCGGTCCCTCCGCGAATTCGCCGAGCTTATCCAGGACTGTATTTAAAAAGGTTGTTTGCCCTGTGTTAGGTGCGTAGGTTGTAATGAAAGTGCACAGTATGCCCCTTAAAAATCCCCTGACCATGACCCATCTGCCCTCTTTATCCGACTGAATGGCTGTTGGTTGGAATTTGATCGCGTTGTGGAATAATAAAGCAACCCCTCGCTGCTTAGTAATAGCTGAGGATCTATATATGAGAGGATACTGTTTATGTCGAAGCCGTGTTTCCTCTGCCCTTTGGAGATGTGTCTCCTGGAGAGCTACTATGTCGAAGTGGTGGTCTATAATATATTTCCATACTTTTTGACGCTTCTGTGGGGAGTTGATTCCCCTAACGTTCCATGTCCCTATCGTAAGCACCATCCTGCCCTAGTCATCCCCTCCCTCCGTCGCTTGTCTCCCGTTGTCGCGTATGTCTCCTCTTCCCTTCTATTCACCATCCTGTGTCTGCTCCATTGTGCCTGTCGCGCAGTGTGTTGTGGGCCCAAACTGTGTTTGTTGTTGTCCTTCCCACCACCCCACCACTCATTCTGAAAACCCTCCCCCTCCCAATAAACTTAAAACCCCCCCAACATTACCAACATTGCCAACTTCTGTTCACTCCGGAGTGATGGTCGTACTCCGGCCGCGGGCGTCCCCACCCGCCTGAGCACGTTGCGGTAGGCGTAGCCAGATTTCCCATCCGCGCCGCTCACGTTAGTTCAAGTGTAAGCATGATCGCCTTCTTAACGAGGTCGTCATGAGTATGCCAAGGCCCGCCCCTGCAGGCCTCCGGGTATGCCTAAATCTGCTTGATACCTGGAACCATCACCCGGCGTTGTCAGCCCGTCCCCAGAGATCACTGGTACTTTGGTGGCCTCACTGGTTCGACTACACCTGTTCACAAAGTTCGCCCAGTATAGGCCTTTTCCAAACTATTGGGTTAGTGTGGTCGTGTCTTCGGCTGTAAAGATGACTGCCGGATCCTGTGTGTTTCCTCTCCTAGCTTGATCGCTCTCCTCTTGGGCTCATTTAGATGTTGGGCCTCCCTGTATCCCAAGCTATGCAATCCAGCATTGGAGCTTCACTTATGCCCACTCCTTGAGCTTGTGCGCCATTGCGAGTCGTGCTTCTCCTCCCGGGCTTGCCGTGTGGGTCGTTCCTGCCCTGTCTCACCCTCGTCCAGCGGCAGCCCCAGCAGTCGTAGCCCCTCTTTCAGCTCAGTGATGTGTCTTGTTTTGTTGTTGTGTTCAAAGCTCAGCCCAAAGGGATAAGTCCATCTATATTTCACTCGGTCTTCGCGAAGTTTCGTCGTGAGAGGGCGAAATTGCTGGCGCCGCGCCAAAGTCGCAGGGGCCAGGTCCTGATATATACTGCACGTGTGTCCCTGGAATGTAATGTCGGTCTTCCTCCGTGCTGCCTGGAGAATCATTTCTTTTACCTTGAAGGAATGGAACTTTGCGAGAATATCTTGTGTCCTTCGCTGCTCTCCTGTCGGTGGATTCCCCACTCGATGGGCCCTCTCCAGCTTAACCTTGATCACCTGCGGACTCATGATCTCTAAGAAGAGAACCTCCAGAAACGCCTCAAGATCCGAACCTTCCGCTCCCTCTTCCAGATTCCGAATTCGTATGTTGTCTCGGTGTGCTCTATTTTCTAGGTCTTCGGATTTCAGTTGGGCGTGGTATAATTGGTCTTGCAGCTCTCGTAGCTTGTCCTGTGTGTCTGTAGATCGCTTGTCTATTTCCTGGGTTTGAGCCTGCAGATCTACCACCCTCACACCTACGGAGTCGATGTCCTGTTGAAGTGCCATCAAGCGTCCTTGCAGTTCCGTTTTAAGGTGATCAATGGAGTCCTTAATATCTTGGCGCAGCTCTGTACGAAGTTCTGTTTTAAAGTCTCTGAGCGAGGTCAGCAGGTCTTCTTTTGTGAGGGCCATGGTGCCCCCGGGGTCTGAGTGCTCCGGTGCGTGGTGTTTCTCTGCAGGGGGGAAGAAGCTAGTCACCTTTTTTGGCGCCTTTTTAGGCGGCATAAATGCAGCCACCCAGGCCCCTCCTCTCTTGCGGCGCCCTGGGTGGCCCCTCGCGTGGGGTATTTCCTCTCCTCTTCCCGGTGGATCGCAGCTGCCTGGAAGGCCCGGTTAGTGACTCGCGCTCTGAGGGGGGGTCCCTTTCAGGGGGATAGTCCACCAGAACTTCAAGCTTCCACTGCTACCACCAAGTTGTTAGTATCGGGAGTCGCAGCTATCGTGTGTTTTCAAGGGTGCAGCCGTGGTCGTGGGACCCTGCACTGATGGGCTTACGAATCCCCAAAAGAGTCACAGCCTCCCCATGCGTTCCTCGCCAATTCTCATTGCTCCCCCTGCCTTCTGGGTCACCATATTAGGGTCAGGCATGTCTCCTCACATGGCCGAAGAGTTGCTCATGGTTGCCGGCATAATTCTCTGAGTGTAACTCCTGACCTGAGTCTCCCGGCTGATTCCTGTTGATTTGCTTCTCCACCGGGTGACCGCTTCACATCTGTCTCGACCGTTGAGATCCGCTCTGCTCACCGCCGCGCCAGTGTCACTCGCGGAGCGCCGCTTATTCTCCCCAAGAGACACTTCCACCTCTCTGCCGCCACTTGCCTGATTGATTCTCTGCCCGAAGCTCCTGATGAGAGTAGTCGTGCCCGTCAGCAGTCCGAGTGTTGCGACCGGCTGCTCCGTGGAGCACGTCTCTCGGCGCTTACAGCAGCTATAGCGTGACCCCCGCTGCAGGTATTATCTCCTGAGAGATCTCCGCATGTTCCGCCTCACTTCTGCGTGCCTCGGTGCCAGTTTGGTGACATTTGAGAGTGCTGACGCCCACGAGAGGCTAGCGCGGACTGGGAGCCGAGACGGTTCACGTCCGCCCGGCCATCTTGCCCGGCCACGCCCCCAGGATCTGCATTTTTTGATGGTAACATCACTTCACAACTTACCATGAATCCAAAAATGTGTGTGCACAACCAATAAAATTATTTAGATTGTAACTATGGTTAGTTCACACCCTTTCTACATGTTTCTTTTTTTGTGACCCACAAAGCCAGGCATTCACTGCATTCCATTTCAATAGAACAAATATGACAAAGCCTGATCACCAAAAATTAATCCAGTAGGTATGCGTCTTGTAATCTTTCTTCTAAATAGTGCCATAAAAAAGAAAGCATCTTACAAACAGTTTTGTGAATTTCACCCCAAATTGTAAGATTTTTGTTTATAATAACAGTATATTATCATAGAGGAAGTGCTCTCCCAAGTAGATATTGACCGAGGTGGTACAGTTTTCCTTTAGCTCTCTGGGGGATATTCTCAAGAACGTGTGTTAACTATCGCAAAATTAGCTTAACACAACTTTGCACATCGCAGTCTATCGCGGGAAAATAACACCGTGTTAACGTCGTATTCTCAACCCGGCAGCACCATGCGATAGTCTCACGATAACACGCCAAATGCCCGCGTTAAAATTAACGTGACGCCGAAAAAATGCGAAACAGGAACGCGAAAAAAGTTGCGATGTCCCAAATCGCGATACAAAAATCAGCGATAACCAGCGACAGGCCTGCAATTCCCATGCGTCATGCGGGAAAATGCACTATAAAAGCACCGAAAAACACAAACAAAACAAATTTAACTGCGTAGCACCATGGAGGAACCCGTAACAAGTACAGAGGATGACCAGACCCCCACAAACCCCCAGGAGGACCAGCCTGGGACCTCAGGGTCACGGAAGGGCAAGGAGAAGAAGACGAGGAATACGAGGTTCAGTCCGCAGGAAAACAGGATCATCATCACGGATGTGATAGAACACCACCAACAACTGTTCGTCACCCCCAACGTGTCATTGGCAAATAAGAATGCAATATGGCAGTCCATCCTGGATAAGGCGAATGCGGTCGGGTGAGGAGGAGGACAATTGGAGAGGTCAAGAGGCGCTGGAATGATGCAAAGCGCAAAACCAAGAAGAAACTCGCTGCCAACCATCAGGCAACAATGCAGACTGGAGGTGGCAGTCCAGCGGAACACCAGGAGCTGGATGAGATGGAGGAAATGGTGGCCACAGTCATCAGTGGGGAGACGGTGGCAGGAGTTGGGGGTCCGGACACTGCTCGACATGACCGGACACAACAGCACCAGGGTGAGTACCGAACAGGGACTGGGGGGACGGGGGGAGATGGGCACAATGGCACACATGCACCATTACGTGGAGCACACTGCACACCCACAATGACTCTGGACCATGTCCCTGATCCCCTAGGCACACTGCAACACACATACAAACACCAAGTAGGACCCCGTCCACTATGGGCACAAAGGGGTCCCTCCCCACACAGCACCAATTTCACAACCAACCCATGCACACGTGGCAAAACCAGCAAAGCTGCGTGTCTGTGAGCCACACTGACAATGCAAGTGACACTGCATGAGGAATAGCATGGCTGCAGTACAATGATCATGACATGGTGCACGCCACGACACTGAGGTGGCTGAGTGCGGAACACATCCGGAAAGGAGCAGGTCACACTCTGACACATCCACGTGCACAAACAACCCCTGATGTCAACAAGACATCTGCGGATAAACCATGCCCAAGAGTCCAAAATACGAACAAGAGCCAAAAGTAGCCAAGTCTGCAACATCTCAGCACTGTAGAAGCACAGAAGTCAAAGGCATACCGCCTCAAAGGGATAAGGGGAAGCAAAATCACAGCTGCAGGGGCAACTCTCCCACAATGCAGCACACACACATAGCAAACACAGCACATCAACATTGACGACAATGTGGTACAAAGTGCAACACTTTCACTACAGAACAGAGGACACAACTGGTGCCGCTTGTGCGTAGAAACTGGCCAATCAATTCTGGCATAGCAGGAAACTGTGAGACGATAATGTACGTGTACAACCTCACATCCGTCATGTAGTTCAAATGTCCACTGTCCCGCATCAAATAGTCAGCTCCTCCCAAACAGTCACAATGTACATTGTCATGCAGTCTGTAAGTAAACATGAACAATGCGTCAACATACATGTGAACACAATGCTAAAATGCATCTCCCCTTCACATTGCAGAGGGACAATCAACACCTCCTGCAGAGCAGACCAGACAACACATCAGTGATGATGAAGAGGACCTCCACACCTTTGACACCGATGCCCTACAACAGCTCATGGACAGCTACGGCAACCCACCTCCAGGAGCAGGGCAGCCCAGCTGCATCCAGTAGACCCCACCCCCTCCACAGACCACACAGCAGAAAGCACCCACTACCACGGCTGGCTCCCAGCACCTCACTGAAGAACACATCGCATTCCGAGCCCAGGTGTTAGACTGCCAGAAGGAGGTGGCTGAACAGGTGCGGGTGGGGTTCGACCTCATGGCCACCAAACTAGGTGACATACGTGGGTGTTTAAGTCCCATCAGCGACCACTTACACTCCCTAACGGACACCCACAGTTCGCTCCATGATGTCCAACAATCCATGCCCGACATCGTTGGAGTCATGACTCTGAGACGAGAACAACTGTCTAGTCAGAGTGGCCTCAGCGATGTCACCCGAGAGTTGGCACAGATGCTGATGATAATGGAGAACATGGAGCGGATGCATGCGGAATGAATGGCTGCGACCGATGCACACCAGCGAAAACTTGTTGGGATCTTCTATGCCCTGCAGATCCTCATCATCGCATTGCTGCCACTAAGGCAGTCGCTGATGAATGCTGCTGGTACTGCTACACACACATCTCCGGCCCCTGATGTGTCAGTGGCACACAGTGCTGCAGTGCAGCCATACCACCTGCGGCCCCTGATATGTCAGTGGCACACAGTGCTGCAGCCATACCACCTGCGGCCCCTGATGTGTCAGTGGCACACAGTGCTGCAGACCAAACAACAGCACCCACATGTCAGCCAGATGACACAGAGGACGAAGATGCGGGTGATTCCACCTTTGTATTAAGAAGGAGCCAGTAGCATTCATCTCCACTATATGCCCTGTGTCAGCTTGGTTCTGCCCTCCGCATCATGCCTGTAACAACACCTCCCACTGTCCCACGAAACACTCTTCGACACTCACCTTGGACCTCGACATGGACTGCCATATTTTGTTTGCTTACCAATGACACAGCAATCAGACTGCGGACTGTACTCTTCCTCTTCTGATGTACTTGTCAATCCCTAAATGACTCTGGCTGGCCCTCCACTGGGCTACAATGTAATGTGGGGTTTGCATGGCCATGTACTGCTCCAGCTCTGACACTCCACCGAATGTGAATAAAACATTCCAAAATCACACAGATGCGTCATGTCTATGATCGATCAAGTATAAAAGTATGGATGAATGTAGGGACATTGACTGCACAAAAAGGTACACCGGGGGAAATGAAAGCAATGCGCATGTTTGTCCGTGACCCACATGGCCAATGAGATGACTGGGAAGGTGTGCACTAGCTGTGGCCTCATTGCTCTGAAACAACAATTGTGCAATTTCACAACTTTGACCCACGCAATGTTTGAAATAGGGCTGTGTATGAAATGTCAAAGTGGTTGGCAGGCCTCAAGTATTGTCCCCCATCACATTTGACAACAGAACATCTCTCCGCATACCTACATGTGTGTACTCTCCCTCCAGCAGTATGTCAGATTGAGGAACGTTGCCAAGCGCCGCTGTCCACTCACCTTGCACAGGTGTGTGTCAACCCGCGTTGTGGGCCGCTCATGTATTCGGAGTCCAGGCGAATGCAGCCATGTCCACTGTTGTCGTGGGATATGTGACTAGTTCTCCAAGATGCAACAAGGTGTTGGGGCCTGTGCAATGGCTTACAATATGTTGTGGCTCCAGGTACGTAGTTACTCATCCATGAAGACGATTGCAGCTTCGTAGGCTATCATTTCCAACATGAGCTCGTCGTCGTCTTCAGCGAACAGGATGGCGAGCCAATCCATTAGCAGGTCCGGACAGGAGTGCTGCGTCCACCCCCTTTCACCAATATGCATTACAGCCCAATAGGGGAGCGGTTCAATGTGGTCACTGCACACGAGGAGTTGTGCAATCTCCCATGTCCGGCTGCCAGCATGTATGCCAAGTATCAAGGCATCCCATGAACGGGTATCACGGTGACACTCCTGGTCGTGGACCAACAGGGGGCACACACACATGTCAAGATCCAGTTCGCTACTGTCCTTTTGCATAGGCAGACATCCATGGACCACTGGAATATGCACGCTCGACAATGCAACACAGGCTGAACGCAGGTGACGTTGGCAGGGCGGAAGCTTAGCCGGTAACTGATCCGCAGCACTCCCAATGGCAGTGCCCCCAGTAAATGCAGCATATGTGCACGGTACAGTTCCACGTGACAGGGCTTGTGCATGTGGCCGGGATGTTCTGCCATTGCGTTGGTGGCTCTCGCAGAACCGGCACTCTTCTGACCTGCGGCAGTTATGTGGATGATATGCCACTGCTCGGAGCAATGAGTCGTATGAGTGTGCAACGTTTGGACGTATGGGTTGTTCTGTGCGTAAGTGTCAAGGGCATTCCATGCAAGACTACCTCGAGCACGGACTTCTGTGTGTGGGGTGTGGATACGTTGGTCTATCATTAGCGCTGTGCGTAGTGTGGGAGTCGTCATCATCTGCTATGGTATCTCTCTCAGCGGGTGCCTGCCACATGCAAAACCAAGGTCGGAGGTGCAGATGTCCTTCCGCCTTCTGTATTGAGACAAAGGAGCTTTCATCCCTAATGTTAGTCTGACTACTGCTTAAATCCTGGAAATGTGATGTGGCTTTCACGCTGCAATTGAGGCTAGGCTTTGGGCTTATGGTGCACCAATAGCGATACACACACAACAGTTGGCATGTATGAGCCTAGAGCCCGAGCGGCCTTGCGCTCCTTGTACAATCCTTCGTGCGCGGCCGCCCTCCGGGTGCATGCAACATTGCAACATTGTCGATTGCGGGCTGTGTGGCGCCGACACTGCAACAGAGACACACGCATCAGTTGGTTTGCTGTGCAGCCCAGATATGAACCACGCCCAGAGGCCAGGGATAATTATTCACACCCCTACGCTGGCCTGGCGTACGCCGAGCCAGCCCACTCGGCTTACGTATAAAGGGGGGGACGACGATGATACGTGTCCCAGTTCTTCCCTACTGCCTGAGGTGACATGGCTGCGTCCGCCTGGCATATCACGAGACTCAATCATAAAGGGTCCATGACTTGCGTTGCACAGAGTCGGTGGCACCGGATACACTGCGGCCGGCACGGGCCTACCGCCACGTGACGGTGACTTTCTGTGCACTGAGGTAGGGGCACCTAAAGTGCTGAGCGGGGGTGCAGCCTGCGATGATGCCGTGTGCACTGATATGGCCTCTGCCATTGCAATATCAAGACCCAGAATCAAGTGTGGGACCTGGTGGACCGCAGTGTAGGCCTGAGCCAGCGGGCAGCACGGGCATACCGCCACGTGGCGTTGCCTCGCGGTTCACAGAGTTAGTGGCACCGATAGAGCTGAGCAGGTGTGCAGCCTGCGTGATGCCGTGTGCACTGATGTGATCTCTGTCATTGCAAAATCAAGACCCAGAATCAAGGGTGCGACCTGGTGGACCACAGTGCGGGTTGCATGATGTGGAGGCTGCCAAGGTCGCGGGCCCCGGACTTGGAGCTTGCACCGGCACGTGGTGGGCCCTCTTGGAGACACGCCGGTGGCGGAAGGTGAGCAGTGAGGCCTGGGTGCGCAGGGGTGGGCAATCCCCGCTGGGTGGCAGGAGGGGCTGGGGTGCAGCAGCCTGTGTGCACAGGGGCGGGCAAGCGATGTTGCCGTGTGCAATGATATGAACTCTGCCATCATTAGCTCTGGACTCTGTTTCAGATAAGGGACCTGGTGGACTGCAGTGTATACCGGCACGTGGTTGGAGACACACCGGTGGCAGCAGGTGAGCAGTGAGGCCTGGGTGCGCAGTGTCGGCACTGTCTCTCCCTCTCCCTCTCCCTCTCCCTCTCTTCCTTTCACTGTCTCTCTCTCCCTCTGTTACTCTCTCTCTCCTTCTCCCTCTCTCCCCCTTTCTCTCTCTTTCTCTCTCCCTCTCTTTCACTCTCTCTCTCTCTCCATTTCTTTCTCTCTCTCTTTCTCTCTCTGTCTGTCCTTTGATGAGCGCATGACACACCTTCTTATCTTCAATTTTGTCTTGCAGGCTGTGACTTACAGATTGTCCAGAGAAGACCCGCCATGACTCTTCCAAATAGTAGTATTGAGTTGAATTTGAATAAAATAATTTTTGGGGAAATTCAAAGATGTATGAATGTTTTTCCTTTTTCTGACCACACATGAATGTTAATTGTTGTAATTGTGCGACATCAGGCGAACTGTTGTGTTCATGAATTTGTAAGGTTGATGTGAAATATCTTTGTCCGGGGGGGGGTGCCCGGGGTAGGGCCCCGGGGGGGGGTCCTGGGGGTGGTGGCGGTGGGTGTTGTGGGCCTCTTGGGGCTCCGAGCTGCATGATCAGTAGCTCCATGGCATCTGTTGTTCTTCTGGTGTGGCTGTGGGCTGGGCTCCCTTTTATGGTGCAGGTTGTCGTCCGACTTAACACCAGGTAAGAGCAGGTGTTAAATCCCTGCTGCTAACGCGCCTTATCGCATGTTTTGTGAACTTATCGCCGATCTGGCTGGTCGTTGAGAATGTTGCGAAGTGGTGTTTTCGCGGCTTTTTGAACGGGAACGCCTACTGTGCATATCATTAGCATTAGTTGCCGGTATCATTTGTGGCGATGTTTTTTGCAGCTGCTATCGCAGGAAAACTGGTGATATCGGCTGTTAGCACCGGCTTGTGAATGGTGCGATGTATTTATCACCACTTTGGCTGCGATAAAGTGCCGCTAACTCAGCGATAAATCCTTGAGAATATCCCCCTCTATCTCCACCCATGGCAATACCTGCCTGCGACTGCCCACTCCCTTGAATAATACTGCTTATGTTTTCTAAATTGACGTTTTGTTTCAAAGCATAATAGGGTGCAAAACAGCTATTTAGTATTCAGCATCGTCTTCCAGTGATTACTATAGTAGGGATTTATGACATTTGTTACGTAGCGATAATCTAATAAATTTAGCTTGATAGCAGATATTAATCTTCTTGCAATGCTGCAGCATACATACACGGAAAGGAAGCCCAACCTTGCACACTCTACCTAGTTGTAGGCTACAGAAATACATTTCAAAATGATTGCATCAAAATAAAACTTCATTTCATGCTCAGAACCCAAATGAATTACCTGCAAACGACTTTCTGGGATTGACTCAAGTGCTCATTCCGAGACGGCAATCCATTTCCAGGCGCGGATGAGGAGAGCAGGTACAGTAATGCAAATGTGGTTTAGGAAAAATTCATGTGAAATTAAAATGTGTCCATTAGCTTTGCTATACATCTTTTTTCTTGTTTATGCGTCGAATTTGCAAGAAAGACATATGGTTGTGCATACTACAGATGGATTACCAGAGGCTTGCTACGGATTGGACAGATGGTAATTTCGTTTTGTGTAATTTTGGTATCAAGTAAATTCTTTTGAACAGAGCTTCTACCACGTGCTGCAGTGTGAACAGCCCACACATTCTCCACTGATTAAAGGTTGAATGCCAAATAATGCACCGTTTGTTCCTTAATTTACTTTTCTGTTCTGTTACCTCTGTTCTTCTATTCGATAAGGCATGAAAGCTAACACCTACAAAGACTAAAAATCATCTTGCTTCAAATTAAAAAAGGCGCGGAATAAATAATCACGGGTTAATTAATCGAATATTAAAAGACAGGCAAAAAGAATGCACAACAGACACAGACTGATGCTGGCGAACACATTTGGAGGCAGGGCCCTTCTTCTGTTTAATATATTTTTTTTAATTACAAAGGCAGAAATCACTAATTAAATCAATTAAAAAATTAGACGGGCGCAAATTGACAAATGTATTGTTTTACAGTAAATTGCGAGACGTTTGTATACAGCGCGGGCAGGAGCTTTTTTTGTTGTGTGAAATTCGTGTTTAAGTTATGAAAAAAATCATTTTGATTGTCATATCGGAAAATAATGTATTGTACTAAAGCTGGCAGCTTCTACTGGAGTATGAATAAGGCGGCTTAAATTGCCTGTGGAATACCGCTTGCTGCTTTCCCCTAGCATAAGCCATTCTATCCCCTTGATCTCCCACGTTATCTTCTTTTATGTCTCCGATCTTGAAACTTCCTATTGCAATCATTCTCCCCTTCCTCACAACCTCTCACGCCCTCACGCCTTTCTGTCAAGCACACTTCCTCACATCACTCTCAATCCTCGGCTCTGACATTGGTCTCCTGTCATTTCTCAACCTGACGAGAGACCAGTAACCACTCAACAGAGGAGGAGTGCACTCGGTGTGTCCCACCGAGACTCCCAGCGCCCCAGTCCTTCAAACAGGCCCCCAGACACACATGTGATTATCATGTACTGAGCCAAAAATGTTTAAAAAATAAAGTAAATACGCTATCAGAGGTGAACTGGGGACAGGGGTACACATCCCACTAACTCATGAAGGGAACATTCTTGTTCCAACAAAAGTCGTTTATCCATAATTGGTATCACACTGTTTGTTCACCCAAAGATTTCACCATACGACTTTCAAAGTATTAACTTCTGCATTACTGAGGGGGATATTCTCAAGAACGTGTGTTAACTATCGCCAAATTCGCTTAACGCAACTTCTCACATCGCAGTCCATCGCGGGAAAATAACACCGTGTTAACGCAGTATTCTCAACCCGGCGGCACCATGCGATAGTCTCACGACAACGTGACAAATGCCCGCGTTAAAATTAACGCGATGCCGAAAAAGTGCACACGAACGCAAAAAAAGTTGCGATGCCCAAATCGCTAAATAAAAATCAGCGATAACCAGCAACAGGCCTGCGATTCCCACGCGACATGCGGGAAAATACACTAAAAAAGCAGAGAAAAAAAAGAGAAAAAATGTAACTGCGTAGCTATCATGGACGCACCCGGACCGAGTGCAGAGGACAACGCTGAACCCCACAAGCCCCACAGACGACCAGCCAGGAACCCCGGGGCCGGGGAAGGGCAAGGAGAAGAGGAAGAGGAAGACGGGGTTCAGTCCGCAGGAAAACAGGATCATCGTCACGGAGGTGACAGAACACTACCAACAACTGTTCATCACCTCCACTGTGTCATCGGCAACACAAACGGAAATATGGCAGGACATCATGAACAACGTGAATGCAGTCGGAGTGTTGAGGAGGACAATGGAAGAGGTCAAGAGGCGCTGGAATGATGTGAAGGGCAAAACCAAGAAGAAACTCGATGCCAACATGAAAGCAGCAACGCAGATTGGAGGTCGGGGACCAGTGGCACACCAGGAGCTGGATGACATTGAGAAAATGGTGGCCACAGTCATCGGTCGGGATACGGTGCCAGGAGTTGGGGATCGGGACACTGCTCATCATGACCTGACACAACATCAACAGGATGAGTACCGACCAGGGCCTGGGGGGACGGGGGGAGATGGGCACAATGGCACACATGCACAATTAAGTAGAGCACACTGCACACCCACAATGACTCTGGATCATGTCCCTGATCCCTGTGCCACACTGCAGCACACATACAGAAACTCAGGGAATGTGTGTTGTAATGAATTTATTTGCACATGCTGTGCCTGTGGTCATTTTGTACTGTCTCATGATTGCCAAGGACTGTCACAATGTGACGTCCTCATGTGAAGAAATTGTCAGTGATGTTGTTCCTACGGGCTATTCCTGCTGCAGCTGCAGTGGGGTGTGTTCCACCTGCCTCATCTTCCTCATCATCGTCCAGTGCATCTGGCACTTGGATCCATGGGGCATTGGTGCGTACACATATGTTGTGCAACACACAACATGCAACCATCATCTTGCACACAATGTCTGGGCTGTACAGGAGCCGTCCACCTGTGATGTCCAGGCACCTGAAACGTGACTTCAACACGCCAAATGTGCACTCCACGATGCCCCTGGTGCGTTTGTGGGGCCAATTGTACTGCCTCTGGCCCTGGGTGTTCAAGGCTCGGAGGGGTGTCATCATCCAGGGGCAGAGTGCATATCCTTGATCACCTGTGACAGTGCAGAGATACATGAGTCAATAGTTGGATCTGCATGATGTGTTGGATCTGCATGATGTGCAGGCTCACTAGTTAATTGGCGTGTGATATGTGTGACTTAGTGATTCCTGTTTGACATGTACTGCTTGTAGCAAATGAGCACCATCAATGTGTATTACGTAGCCTCACTGCTGCTCCTCCCTCCCCCCGAGCCTATTTACTTGTGTGCGCTGCGCGGTTGCATCACTTGAGCTCCTACGGCACACCATTGTCATACCTGTCTGTGCATGTCCACAAGCATGACAACGACACTGTGATGTTGTGCGTTGAAGGTGGGTGGCCACGTGTGTGTAGGCCTATGGTAAGGATAGGGCGGACACAGATGTTGAGTTCATGGCTGGCTGAACTTGCGATGGGGTCGAGGCAAGACCTTTGGCTTATGCTGTGGTAATAGCGATACACACACAACAGTTGGCATGTATGATCCCGGACCCCGAGCGGGCTTGCGCTCATTCATGTATCCCTTCAACCGAGCACGCACTCCGGGGGCATGTTACATTGCAACTTTGTCCATTGCGGGACGGGTGGCGCTGACACTACAACAGAGACACACGCATTATGTACTTCATTGGCAAGTCCAACACTTGACCACGCCCAGAGCCCCTGGGTGATTAACGACACCCCTACGCTGGACCGTCGTACGCAAGCCCACTCCGGCAACGCCTACAGGGGGGTACGACACAGCTACATGTCCCAGGTCTTCCCCACTGCCTGAGGTGACATGGTTGCATCCGCTGTACACAGCACAATGCAATGTGGTAGGGCCCGGGGCCCTCATGCATACACAATGACCACGCGGACACACTTAGATAGTTTGTGGAACTGGCTACGGGCACGTGCGCCCGGCCCCTTTTATTGCCAGGGTCACATGTCCAGTGACGCCTGTGCTGTATGGGTGTGGGGTGAGTGTGAGCCAGCCCTCAAGGAGTGGTTGGTGCTGGCAACAACTACAACAGTGATCAGACAATCAGAAGTTCACAGTTCAAACAGCAAGGGTCCATGACTTGAGCTACACAGAGTTAGTGGCCCTGGATGCACAGCGGCCGGCACATGGGACGGTGACTACCGGTGCACTGAGGTAGGGCCACGAGAGCTGAGCGGATCGTCGTCGATGTCCAAGGTGAATGTCGTGGAGGGTTTCGGGGGACAGTGGAAGGTGTTCTTCTAGGGCATGATACAGAGGGCAGTACCAAGCAGACACAGGCAATTTGGAGGAGATGAATGCTACAGACTCATTTTTGACACCACGTCAGTATCAGCTACATGATAATGAACACAACCCCCAGGCCATAGACTCAGACGCCACCAAAGTTCAACCAGAGAGTGTCTATGAATTTCGGGGCACGGAGTCAGTGGCACCAGAGCTGAAAGGGGATGCAGTCTGCGATGAGGCCTGTACAATGGTATAAACTCTGCCATAAATAAATCAAAACTCAGTTCCAAATGTGTGACCTACTTGATCGCAGTGTAGGCCGGACGCAGCGTTGGAGTATGTCAACGAAAAAGGAGTGCTGGGGGCTTGTGTCGCGGAGGCCGTGATGGTCTGAGGAGGCTGCCAAGGTTGCGGGCCTCGGGCTTGGAACTTGCACAGGCACGTGGTGGGCCCTCTTTGACACACGCCGGTGTCGGCAGGTGAGCAGTGAGGCCTGGGAGCGCTGGGTCGGGCAAGACGGGTCTTGGGACCAGCGGCCTGGGGTGCAGCAGGTGCACAGGATCGCAGGCACCGCCGCTCACGGCGTCGGCCTCGTGGCGGGGTGAGAGGCGCCGCCCTGGTAGACACGTTGGCCATTCCGGAAGAGAACCACGCCCAGGGCAACGGGCTTTTTATTCACACCTCTACGCTGGCCTGGCGTACGCCGGGCCAGCCCACTCCGCTCACGCTTACAGGGGGGGACGTAACAAGCTACATTTCCGCAATCTTCCCCACTGGCTGCGGTAACATGGTTGCGTCCACTGTCCAGTACACTCCAAACACCAGCAGTGTATGTCGACATGGAAATGTCTGTGGTCTGCAGACTCAAGTCTGTCCAGCACATCCACGCACACTTGGCATTGTGTACATTCACATTCATGGGTCACTTGCCTCCTTCGCACATGCCTGGTTCCCACCTCTCCCCACATTCTGCTATTGTGTGGCTGAGGTGCCATGCCGTTGATGGCTTGTGTACATGGCTAGCCCAGGTTGCCACAGTAAGTTGTGGTGTCTGGAATGTGGTAATGTTGGTTGTCATGTTGTATGTGATTTTGTGACGTGTGCATTCCCAGAGTTGTGAGTTGTATGTTGGTGGAGTTGAGGTGTGTTGTGTGTTCAGTTGTTACTTACCGACGAGCAGTGCATTTCCATAGGTGCCATCCTGAAAGCGCTGGTTGATGATGGACTGTCGGAAGATGTAGGAATCATGCACACAGACTGGGTAGTTGGCGACGACGTTGGTGAAGAGTCCCCGGTGGTCCACTATTGCCTGCACATTGATGGAATGCGTGTGCTTCCTGTTGCGGTAATTGTGTGCAGTGGCGGCAGGGGGCACGAGGAGTACATGTGTGCAGTCGATTGCCCCCAACACGTGCGGGAAGCCAGCTATGGCGTAGAAGCCTTGCTTGATCTCCAGCTGTTCCTGCGCAGTGTGTGGGAAGTAAAGTTGCTGGGGTACCATGCTGATGATGGCATCCGAGACAGGTGTGAGGAACTTTGACAGGGCTGGCTGTGAGACTCCTCCGACTCTGGCAGTTGTTGGTTGAAAGGTCCCAGAGGCCAACAGGTGCAGCACGGCCAGCAGCTTTGTGTGCGGAGGGATGTTGGTTCTCTGCTGTGTTGGTACCGTCAGCCTGTGGGCAATGATGGTCAGGATGCGGAGGATGGTTGTCCTTTTGAGCCTGTAGTGGGCAATGACTTCCTCTGGCGTTAAGTCTCCAAGGCTTGTGCGTTTTCTGAAGGTCCGCTATCTTTGTCTGCGCTGCCTCTGTGGTAGTCCGGGGGGGGATTGGAGGGTCCTGGCGGTGGGTGTTGTGGCCCTCTTGGGGCTCCGAGCTGCATGATCAGTAGCTCCATGGCATCTGTTGTTCTTCTGGTGTGGCTGTGGGCTGGGCTCCCTTTTATGGTGCAGGTTGTCGTCCGACTTAACACCAGATAAGAGCAGGTGTTAAATCCCTGCTGCTAACGCGCCTTATCGCATGTTTTTGAATCTTATCGCCGATCTGGCTGGTCGTTGAGAATGTTGCGGTGTGGTGTTTTCGCGGGTTTTTGCACGGGAACTCCTACTCTGCATACCATTAGCGTTAGTTGCCAGTGTCATCCGTGGCGATGTTTTTTGCGGCTGCTATCGCAGGGAAACTGGTGATTTCGGCTGTTAGCACCTGCTTGTGAATGGTGCGATAAATTTATCGCCACTTTGGCTGCGATAAAGTGCCGATAAATTGGCGATAAGTCCTTGAGAATATGCCCCTAGGAACATAAAGAATTGTGAGAGAATTTTCAAGGTAGGGAACCTGTTTTATTGACAGTACTGGTAAAAAAAATGTTGGCCGCAGCTCTAAGTACTAGTCAAATATTTTCGTTTGTTACAGTTAGGTTTTTGACAATCCTCCCCGTGATCTAGGGAGCGTGCTCGTAATCAGTCCTAGGTTCCTCACTAATGGCAGTGTACTGCTAGGGGAACAGTGAAGCAATGGAAGCCTATAGGGAAGGAAGCAGTCTGTTTGTGGTGTTTTTAATGCTCAACAAAAAAAGAGCTTATAGTTCTATTAATCAAAGCACTGGTCAACCTAGGAATGTTATTAAACCTTACCAGTGATAACATTGGAGAGCACGAGTCGTTTTCAGACGTTCTTTCTGCTGTAATTCTATGCTCACGTTGGTGATGATTCGCCTGTTATTTCCAGACTCACTCCTTACATTCACGTGCTGGCATCAGTCTTCCCTAATCCCTGGATCGATCGCTGCAGTTTCAGTCAAGTGAATCTCCATTTATCGATGAAAAATGAGTCAGTCGAATGCAAAGTTCGTAGCTTTTCCTATATTGTGTGCTGATAAAAGCAATCGAAGACACCAAAACATGACCTATGAATCCGGACACAAATTACCAGAGCGCCGATGTATGTGATGGGCTGTAATAAATTCATTACAGTCACCAGAAGAGTACTCTACAGTTCAGCGATAGAATTCTATTAACTGTCATTCGCAATAAGCTTCTATCTTGCCATTTTAACCATTGGAGGCTACTTGGGACCATCTCCTTTTGCGGCGTTCTCAGCCTCTTGTTAGGCAAGCTTACAATATAATACAGCAGTCCACCCCTCTGGAAAAAGAGTGATACTGTTCGGAGTTATGTACATTATTCATTTCACCTCGTCAACCTGTTTTCCTTTTACATTCGAGACGGCTTTTCCCATCTGCCATTAGTGGGTTTCACTCAAGTCATTTGGAGTTTCATTCTCTCTGTATTTCTATTTTATGTATGGTAATTATGATTACAATTCCTATTGATTGAAACATTGACTGGAGTGATTGGTATTCCTTATCATACTCTCTGCAGCAGTTACAAATAGACCTGGATGTAATGAAGAGTACAAATAAACATTGGAGATGCACCTTTAGGGGCGGTATAAACCAAACAATCACACCTGAGTAACACATTTGTACGGGGTCCCCCTCATCACTTTCCTGACACACCATGGGATATGCCAACAAATTAAGGGGCATATTATCAGGGCTGGCGATATAATTATCGCCGCTTTAGCGTCCGTTTTTGGGCAAAAGCGGCGATAATTATATCGCAATATCATCAAGGACACGCTAGCGCGTGTTTCCTTGATGTAGAGCCCGATTTTTCACAGCCTCGCCTCGCATCGCTAATGAGATGCAAAGAAGGCGTGGCTGTGAAACAACACATGTTAATATCGCGAAGGCAGCTTCGCGATATTAACAAGGAGGTGCAGCGATAAAAAATCGCGCTACCTCAGCTTTAACTCAGGAATTTAACGTCTGTTAAATTCCTGACTTAAGCATACTTTTCATGGGAGATGGATTCTGCTGATACGACCACAGGGTCGTATCAGCAGAGGTGATCGCCGTTTGCAGGGAACATCGCTGGAAAACCAGCGATGTTCCCTGCAAACGGCATTTCCCTTATCGCTGGAATTCTTATCGCCCTGGAGTAATGCGTTGTTAATAACGCGCTACCAGGGCGATAAATTCCAGAGATAGACGGCGATAATTATCCTAGCGCTAAGCGCGCTTTGCGATAATTATCGCCGTCCCTTGCTGATATGCCCCAACGAGAGAACATAAGCATGTGTAAATTAGGCACATCTTCGTTACACACTCATTTCACTGACTTCTGCCAGTTTCTGCAATTTTGTTAGTACAGTGTAACTTCTGCAAGTATAAGGTATTCATAGTTATAGTCCAAATTCAGTCATAGATGTGTTTATTGATGAAGCCCTCTGTGCTTATATGTATGTGCACATTTTGGTCCTCCCAGCACAATATATCATTATCCTCATCTAACAGAGGCCCAAACTAAACTCTCCATCCCTCCTCCAGTGAGAGCTAAAAATAATCACTGACTCAGATTTATTTGGCTTTCTTACCATTGTAGCACAGGCTGAATCATCCACAGCTATGCATTCCTTTAGAGACATGCCTTTGTACTGATGTGCTTACACAGTTCTCAGGGGATTTGGGCTACCTTGTAAAATGATACCACTGCCCATGCAACTCCAACAGTCATGTTCCTGCTGGATGCAGCCTATTGATTGATGCTTGTACAGAGACACTTACTGATGCCTGCCATTTATCTGCAGACCGCTTCCAAATAGTTATAAACAAATGTCACATGTTACAACACATACAATTACCATGGGGTTTGTTACAACGCATGCAAAGCAATGCATTGTATCTTTACAGTGTATTGGTTTACAAAGTTCCCAGTCTGCATTCCGGGCTGTAGTTAGAGACCACAAGTACATTTCATAGTGGAGAAGGGGAGTGACTGGACCCCTGTAGTAAAACACATCTTGCAGTTTACTTATTAGACTAGAAAACAGCCAGCTTGTCCGTTTCATAGACTCTTAGCTCCATTCAAAGGTAGGAAAATTAGAGTGATGGTTTTCCACAGTGGAGATAAATTTCCAGTCACAGTGGTTGATCCACCTATCTATATACAGTGGCTAATCTACCCAAGATTCATAAGGTTGTTGTCCACTACCGGCAGGGAAATTGTATCCAGGACAGGATTTATATATAAACTGCTGTCACAGTTCTGTGATTGGTTCTTCTTTTTTATGAATTTTTTTTTATTAAGAACAGGGAAAAAATCAACACCATATCTGAATCAAAATCAATGGAATCCTATACCACCCAAAAAAAAAAAAAAACTGGTGGAGGAAACCCCTTAAAGAGCCGATTAGAACAGGAAATTTTATAGAATCAGTGAGTACATAGTAATAGAAAATACATTATGACTACAAACGATAAGATATAAAAACATCATTTATAAAACAATCCATTTCATCTTATCCAAAGTACATTAAATATTGCAACAATAAATCCCAAAGAATTTCATCTAATAGAAAGTGCATTGAGTCTAGCAGCAAAAGGATACCTCCAACCGATATCTCAACCAGCCGCTGTACCATATTCCAGCCTTAGGCGCCCATACCCACATATTTGATAGTTATTACAAAAGTGCAATGTGCATTGTGCAATATAGATCTTAAACGAAATTAGGGAGAAAGGTTTTCCAGATACCTCTAAATTTTACGGTTGCTCCTACACGCTTGGCATAGGCCTCCTCAAATCTACAAGTCCGAACCATTTTATTAAACCAATGTTCAGTACTAGATTGTTTATTCGACCTCCAATTTTGAAGAACCAATGACCTAGCAACCACAATGGAGATCAATATAAAGTACTGCTGGTTTTTGTAAAACATTTTGCCTCACCTGAGGAGCCAAACAATACCAGCATGGCAGATGGTTCAATTCTTATCGATAAAATCAGCGAAATCTGGGAAAAAACCCTTGCCAAAACTGTCGTAAATGGCTACATTCATAAAATATATGGACCCAACCACCCTCCCCCTGTGTATTACATCTGAAGCATTGATTAGGACACGTTTGATACATTATAGACAATCTCTGAGGTGCATAATAATGTAACCAACGTGACAGGAAGTTCATCCTCTTAAAATTAGCCCCTCTGAGTGCTTTATTTGCTAATTCGCTGAGCTGGTGCCATTCTTTAACATTAAACCGACAGCCGGTAACTAAATATATTCTTTGGAGCTCTTTCATCATTATCTCATCAGAGTGGGCCTTTTGATGGAGTAAGTGATACCAACAACCAACCCCCATCATTTTATTTGCCAATTGTTTCGCTATTTGGCGTGTGGTTTCACTCATCGTTACATAATTTTTTTAAAGAAAATTAACTAACTGTAAAAAACTGAACAAAAAGGCGGTGGAGAGCGTAGCGGATCGCATTTCTACAGTTTCCCAGGTAACTAATGTTTCGTAATTATAAAAATCCCCGAGTTTTAGAAAACCTACTTCTTGCCAGGCCTGTAAGAGACTTCTAGAAAGTATCAGGCCACCTGCCTCAGTATCCTGTATAGAAGTATACGCGTGAAAGGCCGGAATACCTCGTGATTTAAAAAATAACTGTGTTCTTTCAGCAAGACTCAATATTACCTTGTATCTTGATTTCTTAGGGAGTTTTGCCTGTCGTAGAGAAAACAGGAAGTCTCGTAGCACTCTCCCTCAACATTCTTATTAATAAAAAATTAGCGTAAACAGATTTCTCTTCACCCAATTGAGAAAGTAAATTGGCTAGAGAAGCCTGGTAATATGTCAAAAAATGAGGAAGAGCCAAACCCCCGATGCTATATCCAATTGTAATGTTGCCATTCTGACCCGTGGATGTTTATTATTCCAAACAAATTTCCTTATTATTTGGTCTAGCTCCTTAAAATAATGTTTCGAATTTTCAATGGAAGATTAACAAAAGAAATAAAAATAATGGAAGTATTGACATTTTGATCATTGATATCCTACCTATTAAAGATAATTGCAACAGCGACCACTTGTCTAATAGTTTTTCACCTTTTTAAGCATACCATTATAGTTCAGGGAAATAATTGTCCGAAATCATTTGTGACTAATATCCCCAGATATCTGACTGGATGCGGTGGTTTTAGCTGGACGGAAGATGGAATATCGGAGGGAATCACATTAAATGCTAAAATTTCAGTTTTCGCTTGATTAATCTTATATCCTCCAATCTGTGTAAACCTATGGATTTCATCTAAAGAATTTTGTATGTTGGTTGCCCCGGCTTTCAAATATAAAATAATGTCGGGGGCGTAGAGTTTAATTTTTGCCATCCCCTCTATGGGAGGTAGAATCGTCGCGCTTTCCCGTATTCGAACCGCTAATGGCTCAATGAATAATGAAAATAAAAGAGGGGACAATGGTCAGCCCTGTCGTGTGCCACGCTTAATATTGATCTTACCGGCCTCTGCACCATTAATAATTATTTTAGCTTCCGCCTGGGAATATATTTCTTTTAGCATTTGTAAAAATTGTGACGGGAAACCAAACTTTCCTAAAATATCAAATAAAGCCCTCCAATCTACCAAATCAAACGCCTTCTCGGCATCCATCATCATAATTACAGCATTTGATTTATTGGTAGAAAAATAGTCAATAACTTGGGCTAAATAATAAGTATTAGCTGCCATTGAGCGTCCTGAAATAAAACCATTCTGATCATTATGGACCAATTGTTCTGCACATGGGGCTATCCTTTTTGCCCAGATTTTCATAAGTAATTTATAATCTGTATTTAACAGACTGATTGGGCGATAAGAACTCGCATCAGTGGGATCCTTATCCTTCTTTAAAAAAATAACTAGGACTGATTCTTTAAAACTTTGAGGAATATCCACGCCTTCCTTAATCTGGTTATATAATTTTACTAAGAAGGGTATTAGTTCTTCTTGAAATACCTTATACAGTTCTACAGGGAATCCATCTGCCCCACTGGCCTTTGCATTGGGCATACTTTTTAAAACTGATTGGATTTCTAAAATCCCTATCTGAGCTTTTAATGTCTCCGAAAGTTGATATGAAAGCAGTGGTAGCTCTAATGATTCAAAAAATGTTGTTAACTCTCCCTGTGTTATTACTTGAGTTTCCCCATAAATTTGTCTGAAGTAGGTTAGGAAAATCTCTGCAATAGCCAGATTATCATCTTCTATCCCCTGTGATTGGTTCTTGAGACTTTTTGTTAAGACTGTGCCATCAAACCATAAGGACACAAAAGATGTACTCAGCTTAAATAAGGATCTTTCTTTCGACACCGATAATGAAATATTGATAACCATGGATGTAGAGTCCCTTTACACTTTACACTAATATCCTGCCAGATGCCATAATAACTGCAGTGGAAATGATACTTAGGGGCCGATTACGATGTCGTTAGGAAGGGCTCCGGATGGGATTCAGTATTGCCGACTCCGATTTGGAACCCTTGTTTCCTACCGAATCGTACAGTTTTCCCAATGACCGTTTATGATTTCTGGAAACCATATGGGCAGTCCGAATCGGTTCTGAAAGGCATTGGGTCAGTCCGAGTCTTTTGGAGCTGAATCGTACACCTCAATGGGCATGGTTTCCGGACGAGCGATTACAATGACCGATTCAGACAGCCATTCCGATTTGGTTTGCCTGAGATGAAACGGCTGTCGGAATCCGTCTTTGGGGGCCCATAGCTGGCCCCGCTTCACCCGGAGGCGTCTGAATGTGGCCTATGGGGGTACCCAAGGGTCCCCTCTTTCCAACGATGTGCAATGTGGCAGGCACCATGGGGGCCCACCACAGGGTTCAAGGTTTTCCCCAACCACCTCTTTTGTCAATGGGAGCCTGTGTTCGCGTTCGGAATGTAGGCTCCAGTTGAAGTCAATGCGAGTCCGACCGAACGATGTTGGGAAGCATCGTAATCGGTCAGCCGGACTCACAGGACCCGAATCGTTTGGAAACTATTCCGGAACCGATTAGTTTGGGACAGTTTCCAAACTACATCGTAATCAGGCCCCAAGAGATACAGACTGAAAATACAAAACTAAAATATCATTGGTGATGTATTGGGCAAAGATAGCCTTAACAAAAACTGTTTTCTGTTTCACAGAGACTATCACCAAATAGTGGCACTTTAATAAGCAGTACATTCGCCCTTATTCTGGGGCACCTTTATATCCCAAAATTTTAGATGAGAATGTATATTACACCACCAGTCTGTTTCGCAATAAAAGTGGTTATTGAAATCAATATATAGGCAGTGTCTTCATCATTGGAAGGATAATAGAGAAGAAGTGAGACCGTTTGTGGACGAAACAGAGGTGTTTGAACAAAATAACGATTTTGAAATATCGGAGGCAGAAATATCAGAACAAAATATTGTGACACAATAATATCATGGTGCAGAAATATCATTGTCAAGAATATCAATGTTTTTTTTGTTTAATTTTTTTTCTTTAGGTAAGTAATATCGTTTTCAAGAATATTCCTGCTGTAAATATAATTTTCAATAATAAAGGGCCTGATTAGGATGTCAGGCAGACCCCCACCGACAGTCCGTCAGTGGCTTTCTGTCTGACATCCAGAGTATCTGTCCGACCATCGATTTGTGCTGCGGGGAAAGACCATCGCCTCCGGCAGGCTCAGAGAGCCCGTTGGGTGGCGGTCGTAGCATAATCCCTACAATGGGGACAGCCTGAGGGATTAGGATGGCTCTTTCCCTCAGCCTTTATGTGGCCCCATGGGCCTCCTCTATGTGGCCACATAGAAAAAGGCATGTTTACGACCGCCTGCACGGCGATCGTTTTGTGATTGGGCTATCAGGACCGCCGACACCTTGTCGGATGGTCCCATGCCCGAAACGATGCGTCCGACCACCATCGTAATGAGGCCCATAGTTATAAAAAAAAAAAGTCTAATTATTTTTGTATGTTAGTTTATACATTTATTTTCTGGTTTATTGTTTGTATAATTGTTAATATTTTTAACTGTAGTTTGCAATTTCAACTGATTAAAAACTGTAAATTTAATTATAATACAAATTTATAATGTCATAGCTTGTATGTGGGGTGTAAAGTGGGAAGCTAATTGGGTATAATTAATAATTCCTAATTTATAATTGATTATTTAATTGATTATTAATTATGTAAATTGTGAAATTATATTTTTTTATTTATTTGTTAGGTGCAGTTTGATGGGTTTGTAGGGGTATAGGGTGGGAAGTTAATTATTAATTAATTCATAAATAATTGATTTAATAATTTACTGATTAAATATTAATTTAGTTAATATTTATTTAGCTATTAATTATGTTAATTGTTACATTTATTTATTTTACTTATAGTTTAAGTGTGGGATGCTAGGTTGTGGGGGTATAGAATGATGAGTTAAGTAATAAATAATGGCCAATTTGTTTTAATTGATTAATTATTAAATTTGATAATAATTATGTTGATTTTCAAATATAATTTTTTGTGGTTAATTACTAAAGTTTATATTAAGAGTTGTATATTTTTATTAAATGAATAGGGATATGTTTCATATGTTATGTGTTTGAAGTGAAGTACTTATCCTATTGTTGCATAGACTGGATTGGGAATAGTAAACTTTAGCACTCCGAAGGCAAGTGCTTTCTCTACTGTTGTGCAGACTGGAGTAGGAATAGTAAATTCTACCCTGCCAAAGTCCAACACTTTCCTTACTGTTGCACAGATTGGAGTGGGAATAGTAAATTTCACCCCTCTGAAGTCCAGTGCTTTCCCTACTGTTGTAAAGAACAGAGTGGGAATAGTGCATTTTACTTTTCTGAAATCCAACGATTTCCCTACTGTTGCACAGATTGGAGTGGGAATAGTACATTTTACACCTCCAGAGTCCAACACTTCTACTGTTGGATTGACTGGAGTGGGAATAGTAAATGTTACCCCTCCGGAGTCCAATGCTTTCCCTACTGTTGCACAGACTGGAGTGGGTATAGTATATGTATTACACCCAGATTTAAATATTTGTTTAATGTGTGTGTATATAAATATATATATATATATATATATATATATTTGTTATCCAAAGTAAGCCTGATGCTTCAAGGACGCACTCCCAGCCACTTAATTGCAGAAGAAAACCGGAGACTGCATTCCAGGTTAATTTACTTTTATTTCCCAACGCGTTTCAAGGCAACGGCCCCTTCATCATGGGTCACTGTAGGATATGGCTTGGAAATCCCGACGTGCATGCTGCTTTTATATTTTCGCCCCCAGTGGGCCACGCACATCACGTTACATTCTGCATAGCATGCTGGACTTTGTAGTCTTCACCGGTCATTATTGCCCCCAGTGGGCTCCTTGCCACATCCAGTAATTCGTCAGTGTCCTTTACATTATTAATACACCTTTGTAGGACCCAGGATGATGTTCCGGTTTTAATTTTTCCTGACTGGGCTGCTTGCAGCTGTGAGAAAGTCCCGGTGCTGCGCAGCCTTCCCCACTCTCCAAGCTGTAATGGAAGGTAAAAAATGGTGCAATCCTTCACGGCGAGGCAGCCGTGTAAAAATGTTTGTTATCCAAAGTAAGCCTGATGCTTCAAGGACGCACTCCCAGCCACTTAATTGCAGAAGAAAACCGGAGACTGCATTCCAGGTTAATTTACTTTTATTTCCCAACGCGTTTCAAGGCAACGGCCCCTTCATCATGGGTCACTGTAGGATATGGCTTGGAAATCCCGACGTGCATGCTGCTTTTATATTTTCGCCCCCAGTGGGCCACGCACATCACGTTACATTCTGCATAGCATGCTGGACTTTGTAGTCTTCACCGGTCATTATTGCCCCCAGTGGGCTCCTTGCCACATCCAGTAATTCGTCAGTGTCCTTTACATTATTAATACACCTTTGTAGGTCCCAGGATGATGTTCCGGTTTTAATTTTTCCTGACTGGGCTGCTTGCAGCTGTGAGAAAGTCCCGGTGCTGCGCAGCCTTCCCCACTCTCCAAGCTGTAATGGAAGGTAAAAAATGGTGCAATCCTTCACGGCGAGGCAGCCGTGTAAAAATGTTTGTTATCCAAAGTAAGCCTGATGCTTCAAGGACGCACTCCCAGCCACTTAATTGCAGAAGAAAACCGGAGACTGCATTCCAGGTTAATTTACTTTTATTTCCCAACGCGTTTCAAGGCAACGGCCCCTTCATCGTATATATATATACTTTTTGTTTCATTTTATAATATTTGTGTATATATATATACTTACTTAAACAACTTGTTTGGATATATAGCCATCTACCTCAGGTTACCTTCAGGCGGGCGCCCTCTATGAGGGATGCCTTGGTTAGAACTAGTCCTGAGATAACTAAGATCGATACTTGGCTGTCTAAACGCACAGGGTTTTTTAAATGCAGTACGTGTAGGGCCTGTAAATTTGGCACCACAACATTTGAGTTTACAAATGCCTTTGAAACCAATTCCACGAAAATAAAAGGTTTTTTTACTTGTAAAACGGACCATGCAGTGTACATACTTGAGTGCTCCTGCAAGTTGAAATATGTAGGTAGCACAAAGTTACAGGTATTCACCCGCATTTTACAACACCTGCGTGCCATTGTGAATTCCGACCCAAGTTACCCTGTGGCGCGACATTTTAAACTAGTCCACCACAATAACCTAAATGAATTAAGATACTTTGTTATTGATGCGGTACCTAAACGATCAAGAGGTGGTAACAGAGAAAAAAGATTAAGGCAACTGGAATCACATTATATATTGCTGCTAGATACCAAGATGCCCCATGGGCTCAATACAGGAGAGGACCTGCACAATTTCTTATGAGCACTCTCCGTTGTGTCGTGTCATGACTATTCAGCTATTCTTTTACAGATGAATTTTAGTGTGAGCGTTATTTTAGCCGATCTTTGGGCCGGTTCATGCTCTAGTTTTAACCTGATTTTAACCTTTTGGTTTTGTTAGGTTTTTTTGGGGGCTTTTTTACTGGTTTTTTAGACGGTTTTTATGATGCAGCACTAATATTTTATTCTATTCTATCATCTGCGACTTTAATCTACGTCTTATATTTCAACTGTTATGAGACAGTTGGCAAATGAAATGTTATGTAAGATGTGTTTCCCTCATGCTGCTAGTTTCTTGCTATTTTGCACAGTTTTGCCATTTTGCACATATATTATTGTTAGTTTTGTTTTGTTTGGATTGTTCTCTTTGTGCTGCTCATAAACTGCCCTTTCGCATAAAGCTAAATTTGTAGTACATATAGTATCCATGAGTACATATTATGAGTCCATATACTGCTAAGACTTATCGGTGTTAGTGCACTTGCACTTTATATAATTACTATTTAAATGTAATGCTGAACTTGGACTGTTTTACTACTCTTCAGGGTACATTATTTGGTTCAAACATTGGTTTTAATGATATATATCTATTTGTGTCATGTATGTTGTGATATTTTGCACTTGCACTTTAATATCCATCAGCAACATCATCATGTATAAATAGAGTGATGACAGATATATCTCTGAAAAACGTATTAAGCAACGAATAGAAGTGGTATAGGCATTTAGAAACTTTCTGATCTTTGAGTTAGTTGCAGTGGATTTAGTAACATAACATCAATGTGTACTGGTGCTATTGGATTCTATTTCTATTTTTTGATTGTATTAATCTTATCTTACACCATTAACTTCAATGGGTGGTTCTTGATCTTCCCCACTAGAGGGTGTCTGCTTTGTAATATGATTTGCATAATAGTATTGTCTATTTAGTTTAATTCGCTATAGAGTTTCTCTTTCTTTTTATTTTTTCACATATTTGTAATTGTACATATGGGCCTATCTATGATTTGAATAGCGGCCGAGATATAAGTGGGTTAAACCCTGTTTCTTTGTTTATTATTATTATTATTTTATTTTTCAATTTTTAAGCACTTGCACTTTAACTTTATGGTGTTTATTTGGATTTAGCCTCCAGTGCTGTCAGCCATAACTGCACACAATATTTTGTAGGATCAGGAAATTTTAGGATGTATTATGAACCATTGCGGTAATTATTTATAATATGTGCATAATATTTACTTAATTCCATTTGTAAATATATATGGTTTTTTTCCTGATTTTTAATAATATGTTGTTTAGTTCTATTGTGTGAGGTTATTGGCTAAGTAGGGAGGAGGGTACTTTGTGTGACTATTTAAAGAAAAAACTACTTCTAGCGTGTCATGTGATCAAGGTCGTGGTAACACGGCCGAAACGCGTCATGCCGATTTGAACGGAATAAAATTGCACTGAAATGTCTACCAGCAGCACGTTGTGGTCTGTACCTGTGTTTCTTCATCAAGTGTGAAGTTGGGAATGTGTTTTTTCATATATATATATATATATATATATATATATATATATATATATATATATATATATAGTGAGGCGCCATATATGTTCTGTATAAACTTTGTTTATTAATAGTTTTTAGTAAACAAAAATGTGACTATTTAATTTTGTAATTTAGTTTATCTTGCTTTTGGATTTGTTAAAACTTGTTCTCTTGTACATATCTATAGCTATATGCTTTCACTATAGTAGTAACATTACAAAATAATAACACATGTACAATATACTTTTAATAATAGTGGTACTATTATAGTATGTGTATTTAAACCTTTAACATTTTCATAGTGTAATATTTATATCTATATCTGTATATATAATATATATATATATATATTATCTACTGGCGGTCGCCAGTAGATAGTTATAGTTACAACCTATTATCCATAGGAAATCCACGACATTCTATTTGAAATAACTCTCTTGCCGGTTGACGTATCTTCGCAAAATTTTCAAACTTTATGGCCCGCTCCGGTCCGCTCCTACCCTGAAAGTCTCGGGGGATTCGTCAAGCGGGGGCCGAGAAAAAGGGGGTTCCCAAAACACGTTTTCCCCATGCAATTTTCCCATAGGAAACTTTAGCCACGGCTACAGCCTGAACTGCTGAACGGAATTACACCAAATTTGGCAATGAGGTAGTTCTTGGTTCAGAAAGAACCCTTTTGTTAAATGGTGTAAATCCGTTCAGTAGTTGCTGAGAAAATCAAAAGTAAAAAGATAGTGATATCTAGGGCCGCGGATCCTCCCGAGCACGAGCTTTATGTTAATTGGCTGTCAACACTCCAAACCAGGAAGTGTTGGCAGCCATTTTGTCCCTCGGTAGAACCGAGGGACAGAACCAAGTGCGCAAAGCGCACAAAGGGGGCAGGGTAGAAACACCCTGACCCCTAGGTCTGCTCAGGGGTCCCACAAGGACCCCCTGGGCAAAAAACATATATATATTTTTTAAATCGGCAGGATGCGCTCAGGGAGCGCGAACCCTGCCGAAAAAAAATCGAAGCGCGGTCTCCCGCGCTTCGATGTTAATTGGCCCCTGGGTGGGCCAAGTCCCGGGGGCATGCTGGGGGGTTAATTTTATGTGTGGGGGCCTCTAAGGGCCCCCAAGCCCCGGGGACCACCACCCCCGGGGCTTTGATGTATAATGGTGCGGGAGGGCTCTGAGCCCTCCCGCAGCCCCGGGGACCGCCACCTCCCCGGGGCTTCTTTTTTATTTAAAAAAACCTGTGTGGGGGGCTCCTGCCCCCACACGCCCCGGGGACCACCACCTCCCCGGGGCACTAAGAAAAATTAAAATGGGGGTCCGTTTTGGACTCCCAGAGCCCCGGGACCACCACCTCCCCGGGGCTTTCAAAATGTAGGGAGGGGGCCGCGCGGCCCCTCCTGGAGCCCTTGATGGCCCTGGGGACCACCACCCCCAGGGCCGGCTCCTGCAGTGTCCCGGGGTGCCTACCCCGGGACACTGCTGTTTGCAATGACAGGACTGGAGCCTCGCGGCTCCCGTCCTGTCATTGCAAACTTGCTTTGGATATTGGAAGAGAGAGCAGGGAAACCTGCTCTCTCTCCAATATCCAGCCGATTGCTTTCCACATGGGGAGCAGCATGTTAGCTGCTCCCCATGTGTAAAAGCAATGCCGGCTCCCGTAGGACACGGGGAGCCGGCGGGACTGTGGGGGGCTTGGGGTCCCCAACGAGAGGCTAGGCCCCGGGGGATGGGGTCCCCGGGGCCATAAGTGGCCACGGAGGGGGGCCACGCAGCCCCCCTCCCCAAAGGAAAAAAAAAGGAAAAGATTTTTAAAAAGTGCAAGGCCGGCCCCGGGGGATGGGGTCCCCGGGGCCTTAAATGGCCTGAGGAGGGGGGCCACGCAGCCCCCCTCCAAATAAAAAAAAAAGAGGCCATACCCCGGGGGATGGGGTCCCCGGGGCCAATACAGGCCCAGGGAAGGGGGGCCACGCGGCCCCCTTCCCGTTTTTTTAATTTTATTTTAATTAAAAAAAAAGGGGAAAGGCCCTGGGGGATGGGGTCCCCAGGGCCTAAAAATAGGAAAAGGAAGGGGGCCACACAGCCCCCCTTCAGGGGGGAAAAAAAAACAAACAAAAAAAAACGATCGGGCCCGTAGGCCCCGCCCCCTTCCTTCACCACTCTGCAAACGCGCCCCCTGGCGTGTTTGCAGAGGGGGAACGAATTCCCCTTGAATACTGGGGTCCCTGGGGCCAACTAGCCCACCAGGAACCTCCAGTATGCGCCAGGGGCTGCCTTGCAGAGAGGTGTACAGAGGCCACGCCCCTTTACACCTCTCTGCAACGCAGCTCTATGGCGCTTTTGGAGGTATATGGTGGGCTAGTTGCACCCCAGGGACCCTCAGGATTCAAGGGGAGTTAATCCCCGACTTAAAACGTGCCACGGGGCGCGTTTGCACAGTGGTGAAGGGAGGGGCGGGGCTTCAGGTGACATGTGTGCAAACAGGCCCCGTGGCGCGTTTTAAGATGGGGAATTAAATCCTCTTCAATCCTGAGGGTCCCTGGGGGCCAACTAGCCCAACAGGTACGTCCAGAAAGCGCCACAGAGCTGCGTTGCAGAGAGGTGTAAAAGGGGTGTGGCCTCTGTAAATGTCTCTGCAACGCAGCCCCTGGCGCATACTGGAGGTTCCTGGTGGGCTAGTTGGCCCGTAGGGACCCTCATGATTCAATGGGACTTAATCCCCCAACTTAAAACGCGCCACGGGGCGCGTTTGCACAGATGTCACCTCAGGCCCCGCCCCCTCCCTTCACCATTGTGCAAATATTCCTCTAAAATCAGCCGAAATACGAATTCCGATTTACTCACCTGTTATCAGGAGAGACCTCAGTGCTGCATCTTTCAGCCCAGTACTGATCCTCAAAAGTAATTTTAACCGTACTTACCAGTAACTTGAATTTCCTTCCATAGGATATCATTGCCTGCTTTTTGCTGAAAAGTTTCTAAGTGTTGATTTTTGAAACATACAAATATTCCTCTAAAATCAGCCGAAATCCGAATTCTGATTTACTCACCTGTTATCAGGAGAGACCTCAGTGCTGCATCTTTCAGCCCAGTACTGGTCCTGAAAAGTAATTTTAACCGTACTTACCAGTAACTTGAATTTCCTTCCATAGGCTAACATTGACTGGTTTCACTTGGAAATTCTTCTAAGTGTGGAGTTTTGGAACTTTAAAATATTCCTCTAAAATCAGCCGAAATACGAATTCCGATTTACTCACCTGTTATCAGGAGAGACCTCAGTGCTGCATCTTTCAGCCCAGTACTGATCCTGAAAAGTAATTTTAACCGTACTTACCGGTAACTTGAATTTCCTTCATAAGCTAACATTGACTGGTTTCACTTGGAAATTCTTCTAAGTGTGGAGTTTTGGAACTTTAAAATATTCCTCTAAAATCAGCCGAAATACGAATTCCGATTTACTCACCTGTTATCAGGAGAGACCTCAGTGCTGCATCTTTCAGCCCAGTACTGATCCTCAAAAGTAATTTTAACCGTACTTACCGGTAACTTGAATTTCCTTCATAGGCTAACATTGACTGGTTTCACTTGGAAATTCTTCTAAGTGTGGAGTTTTGGAACTTTAAAATATTCCTCTAAAATCAGCCGAAATACGAATTCCGATTTACTCACCTGTTATCAGGAGAGACCTCAGTGCTGCATCTTTCAGCCCAGTACTGATCCTCAAAAGTAATTTTAACCGTACTTACCGGTAACTTGAATTTCCTTCATAGGCTAACATTGACTGGTTTCACTTGGAAATTCTTCTAAGTGTGGAGTTTTGGAACTTTAAAATATTCCTCTAAAATCAGCCGAAATACGAATTCCGATTTACTCACCTGTTATCAGGAGAGACCTCAGTGCTGCATCTTTCAGCCCAGTACTGGTCCTGAAAAGTAATTTTAACCGTACTTACCGGTAACTTGAATTTCCTTCCATAGGATATCATAGCCTGCTTTTTGCTGAAAAAGTTTCTAAGTGTTGATTTTTGAAACATACAAATATTCCTCTAAAATCAGCCGAAATCCGAATTCTGATTTACTCACCTGTTATCAGGAGAGACCTCAGTGATGCATCTTTCAGCCCAGTACTGGTCCTGAAAAGTAATTTTAACCGTACTTACCAGTAACTTGAATTTCCTTCCATAGGCTAACATTGACTGGTTTCACTTGGAAATTCTTCTAAGTGTGGAGTTTTGGAACTTTAAAATATTCCTCTAAAATCAGCCGAAATACGAATTCCAATTTACTCACCTGTTATCAGGAGAGACCTCAGTGCTGCATCTTTCAGCCCAGTACTGATCCTGAAAAGTAATTTTAACCGTACTTAACAGTAACTTGAATTTCCTTCCATAGGAATCCATTGTCTGGTTTTCAGCAGAAAAGTTTCAAAGTGTCGATTTTCACAAACTACAAATATTCCTAAAAATCGCCTGTATGACTTAAACGCATTCTTTCAACTGTTTACAGGAGATGCACCAGTGCTGGATCCAGGATCCAACACTGAGTAAGAAAAAGTAACGATAACAGTTTTTACCTGCTAAGTGAATTTCCTTCCATAGGATAACATTGGTGATTCTATGAGAAAAAGTTTCTAAGTGTGAACTTTTAAAGTACAATAATATTCCTTAAAAATCACGACTGTAACCAAAACGCTTTTACTCAACTGTTTACAGGAGATGTCCCAGGACTGAATCTAGGATCCAGTAATGTGGTTAGAAAAGTAATCCATAAAGTAACTAATTGCATTTAACTAGAAATTCACATTGAGCTGAATGTTGCATTGTGTTTGAAAATGTGTTGCCCATTGCAACAACTGTAACTACTGTACTTAAAAGTCTATTGCCTATGTGCAAAGTAATTAAACTAAAGTAATTCATTCTGAGAAAGTATTTTTTGTAATGTAATGTATAATGTAATTACAATGTAATTTAAAAAATAAAATATGTAAAAAAAATTGTTTCTAAAAAATTTGGAAATCAGTATGAAAAAAATGTATATAACAATTAATACATTTAAAAATTGTCATTTACAAAACCTTTGAAATTCACTGAAAAAACTGTAGGTTTCAGACATGTTATAGTTACAAATTAGCATTTAAAAAACCTTTGAAATTCACTGAAAAAACCATAGGTTTCAGGGACGTTATAGTTACAAATTAGCATTTAAAAAACCTTTGAAATTCACTGAAAAAACCATAGGTTTTAGGGACAGTTATAGTTAGTTGGACATTGCACTCGTACAAAACCCGTGAAATTCCCCGTTATAGTTAGTCCAGCTAACTATAACTCGCGCCCCGCAATGCACTGCTGATGACGTCACATATTACATCACTCATGACATGGTCAGTGACATCACTGATGACATCACTGATGACATCTCAAATGACATCACTGATGACATCATCCACGTGATAATCTGATGCACCTCCTCACACCCTAATATAACCTTTGATACACCCACTCTAAATTACAGACTGCCATTCGCAAAACCATAGACACTCCAACACCAATAACTACATACCCACTCACTGATTCTTAGGTCTACGCACACATCCACTCACTCACCCGTACAGTCACTCATACTTACGGTCACTCAGTACAGGACTATCATATGCACTCATACTCCTATATAGACACTCAAACACTGCCACTCATCCATAGAGGTACTCACACACCTAGTCAGTCATGCAAATAATTAAACACACTACCATTACTCACCTATACAGTTATACACACACCAGCTCACTTACTCATACAAATAGTAGCACATTCTTACGCTCTTATACAATCACTGATACAAGCACACACTCATCCATACAGCCACTATCACAATCACTCACTCTCGCTTATAGCTATTTATATACTCCAACACACATATATACTGCCTTTCACAAAGGTTTCGACGGTTAAACGATTAGCCAATTGCTCTGTAGCGGCTGATTCACCTAAAACTCAGGCATTCTGCGACAGGGTAGCTACGTTTTTCCAGGATAAAGTTAAGGCGGTCTATAATGGACTCATCAAGTCTGCGGATCTAGGAATGGTTCCTTTTTTAGAGGCTGCTGCTAGACCTGGGATTACCGGACTCATTCCCAGTACTCACGCTGAATATAAGGACCATCCTGAACTATCTGCCTTTCCAATGTTGACAAGGGAAGCAACAATTGATTTGTTGAGATCCACTAAATCAGGCTCTCCACTGGATTCATGCCCTCCAAAGATCTTCCATCTTTTACCAGAGATCTTTGCCTCTCATTTGTTGCCCATTTTTAATCAAATGTTCTCTTCTGGTCTATTCCCTACTAGTTGGAAATTGGCATCTGTGCTTCCCCTTTTGAAGAAGCCAAATCTTGATGAGACTGATCCCAATAATTACCGCCCAATTTCCAGACTTCCCTGCCAGCAAAGATGGTGGAGAAGGCCATGAATAATACTTTATCAGACTACATTGAAAAGCACGGCCTTCTCGATGAAACTCAGTTCGGGTTCCGAAAATATCATAGTACCGAACTGGCGGTGATCACATCATCTGAACTGATTAGGCAGACAGTCGATGCTGGGGGCAGTGCAGCACTTGTGCTGCTTGACCTCTCCGCCGCATTTGATACGGTGAACCATCAGAAACTTTTAGAAGTTTTGAGGGGAATTGGGGTCACAGGAAATGCATTTTCCTTCTTGAATCATTCTTGTCTGGCAGGGAACAATTTGTGGCCCTAGAAAATTTTAAATCTCCCAATTTTACACTTCCATGCGGTGTGCCACAGGGATCGTCCTTGAGCCCGACTCTTTTTAACATTTATGTGGCACCACTGGCGAAGTTAATCAAGTCCCTAGGCTTTTCGGCTGTATCCTATGCTGACGATACGCAGATCATTGTCTCAGTGTCAGGATCCCCCACTAACACCATGGAACAGTTCCATACCTGCCTTCGTCAGGTTGGGGACTGGATGGCTGCCAATTGTCTGAAACTTAACTCTGGTAAGACGGAGGTCTTACTTTTTGGTGCTCATACTGATTTCTGGTCACCTGATCTTTGGCCCTTGGAGCTTGGGCCATTTCCTACGCCAGTGACCAAGGTTAAGAATTTGGGAGTCATCTTTGATTCCAAACTCTCATTTGAAAACCATGTTAACCAGGTTACCTCTCTTTCTTTTTACACGTTAAAACTTTTGAGAAAGATCCTCCCATTTATTCCAGTTGAGCTACGTAAACTGGTAGTCTCCGCACTCGTTCTGTCAAGAGCTGATTATTGTAACGGGCTTTTTATCAATCTTCGGATTAAATGCCTGTCTAAACTGCAGGTTGTACAGAATGCTGCGGCTCGGCTGCTGCTGAACATTCCTAGACACAAATCTGTGTCAAAGGTGCTCAAGGATTTACATTGGCTGCCTATAAAAAGACGTATAGAGTTTAAGGTTCTATGCATTGTTTTTAAGACCACACGGAATATAGGACCAGGTTTTTTAAGAGGAACCTGTTACCTTACATTCCAGTCCGTTGTCTCCGCTCATCCTCTGCCCACGATCTGATTATTCCCAGGGTAAAAAAATGCTCCTGGGGGGTAGAAGCTTTCTGTTTGGCGCAGCTAAGTTATGGAATTCTCTCCCAATAAGATTGAAACAGGAAACACATCTGTTAGCTTTTAGGAAATCACTAAAGACATGGCTGTTTAATCTTTAACATATCTGCGAACCTCCTAGTTTAAGTTCTGTCTCTGATGAGCTAGCGCCTTGACACCCTTGGGTGATTGTTTCGCGCTCTATAAATCTCCATTTCATTTCATTTCATTTCACATATGTAGTTACTCACACATGTACCACTGGGACATACATTCACTCACTAACACACTCTTACACACACTTACCCACCCATACAGTCTATCACAGTTGCACTCTTGAAACCATCCACCCAGTGAATCACCCACTCACACATCTATGCACAGAGTTGCACACACCCCTCCCACACAAACACTCAGGCACCCATACAGATACTCAGACAAGCATTCAATAACTCATATAGACACTCATGTAGCTATTCACAAACACATGCAGCCACTTACACAGCAACAGACAGACGGATACAGACATTCACCCAGTTTAGTCACTAACCCATGCATTCAGTAAGATACGTTAAATCACTCACTTATAGAGTCAGTCACGCACCTACTAAATCATCCATACAGACACTTACACACCCACTCATTCTTCAATACGTCTTTTCCTATATATATTAAAAATATATAAACTTTACAGAAACACACAGTCACTGGATGATGTCATCAGTGATGTCATCAGTGATGTCATTTGAGATGTCATCAGTGATGTCATCAGTGATGTCACTGACCATGTCATGAGTGATGTAATATGTGACGTCATCAGCAGTGCATTGCGGGGGCGCGAGTTATAGTTAGCTGGACTAACTATAACGGGGGAATTTCACGGGTTTTGTACGAGTGCAATGTCCAACTAACTATAACTGTCCCTAAAACCTATGGTTTTTTCAGTGAATATATATATATATAGTATTAAATGCTACTGACGTTTATTTCAGTTATGTTATATTAATGTCATATTTGAAAATATTTAACATTTACTATTTTAAACTATTTTATCTATATTAAAAATTATATTTTTGTATATTTTTTAAACAATATTAGTGTAAAACGATATTTTTGTACTTGCCATTATAAGTATAGGGAAACAATATTTGTGTAACCGATATTTTTGACACAATATTTATGTCCCTCGATATTGTTGGAATCGATATTCTGTCAGAGATCCGAAACAGATCTACACTTAGGGTCCAATTACGAGATTTTGGCGGAGCGGTGGTAGTGCAAACTGCCGCGCCACCGCTCCGCCAAAACTTGCGCTGCCCACCCGATTACGACTTGGTTGTAGTCTGGCGGGCAGGCAGTGTGGCAGTTCCCACTGCATTGTTCTCTAAAAGGCGGCGGAGCCTTTTAAGTCCATGCCATGTAGGAAACTATGTGCATGCACATATAGGGGCACATGATACGCCCCCCTGTGTGCATCCACATATGTCTGAGGCACAGGGGGACCCTGTAGGGCCCTCTTTGTTTCCTCTCCGACATGCTTTTCATAGCGGTGGAGCCGCCATGAAAAGCCTGGCAGAGAGGAAACTCTTAATATGCTTGGCGGGACCGTGGCTGTCCCGCCAAGCATATTGCGGCCTCTGACCGCAGCTCCTATGCCAGGGAATGGTGGTTCCCTGGTGGAGCCAGTGGTTCTAGTGCGGTCCGACCGCTCAAGTCGCAATCGGGTGGTCGGACCGTGGGTGCGGTGGTGGCAGGATCTTCCACCACTGCACCACCACGAGTCTGGTGGTCCGAGGGCCTGTTTATAAGATCACCTGTCCATGTTTACTTAGATAAATTGGCATGGAAATATGCAAAGTCAAAACACGAATTATTGAACACTAGAGTAACATTCACCTACTTACAAAGACACTAGAAACAGAGCCAACATAATGGGTGTGAACTCAAATGGGCATTGTTAGAGAAATTCCACAGCAAGGACCCTAGAACTCAATTATGGCACAAGCAATGACAGGTCTGATAAGTCAAAAGTAAAATTGGGACTGAACACTGAACCATGAACATTGAAACTGAATGGAACCAACTTTAGGATAGCAGTAATTTTTGATTATCCTGGCTATATTAGCACCGGAGAATTCCGAGGCCCCTTTCGACACACACAGCATTACATCATATGCATCACCCTACTAACTCCTCTGGTACATCATATTCCCTCTAAATTAATGAGCCAGCAGGATAGTCATGCCTTTTAAATTAATGAATAGTGTATAGCATATATCAAGATATATTTTGGGTCAAACTAGTAATCCACTTTCTTATCTGCAGAAACAAGTGTAGTAGTGTTAATACTCTCCACACATATGACACAAACTGCCATAACATTTTCACAAGAGCACTTTAATAGAGCTCTTATATCATTGGGGTAAATGTTACCTCCATGAGCATTATTGCTGTTTTGGGAAATTCCTTCAATATACTCATTTAATTACTGCCATGTAAGACTTGGCCCATACTAACATGACACACTTTCCTTTAGTCCCTATTAATGAGGGCCAGACCCTAAATGATGTCCAACACTGCAGTGCCTGCAGACGCACATAATGTGGTGACATGGGGGTCAGATCTCTGATCACTAATGTTCTATTTAAAATGTGACCCTTCAACTGTGGCCTACACGATGAAGTGGACTAGTGTCAGACACCAGAAAGGCATCCCTCATTGTGGAGTCAGTAAACTTGAGACCCCTGAAGTCACTAGTACAGCTAAAGAATACAATACCCATTAACAGAACCTATTCTTTCTTAGTAATAGCTGATGTATACTAACACTGGTCTGAGCTAGGTCCCATAGGTTTTTAAGACTGTTCTAATGGAAAGTATTTTTTTAGGACCCATGAATGATGACTTTGACCATTTCTGGCTTATGCTTGATAATTAGATAAGGTGCATGAGAGCATTTGCAACTCTATTCTAGCCTCAACACAACAGCCTCCAAAGACAAATCTTCAATCTCAACACCTGGATCAGAGTCTGTGAAAACAGCCTGGCTTCTCTCAAACCCAACAGAGCCTCATGAATGAGACCACAAGTAAGTTGGTACACAGAAGAGAATGCTCACAAAATGTCACTGCAAGCAATTTGAGCATAGATGGAGACAGAATTTGGATAAAAGTGACAACTGCACATAGACATCTACCCTCAGATGCTACCATGAGCAAATCAGAGCCGCCCAATGCTCCACACTCACCGACCACATCAAAAGCAGCACTAACAGTGCCATGGAGCTCTTAGCTATCATGAATGATCATACTATCCGACAGCAAGCTCCAACAACGTAATCACCCTCTTAGGACCTCTGCACCCATCTGTCCCTATTAGTCACCTAAAAGATCACCAACTTCTATGACAACTTTGAGCCCCAACCTCACATCCCTCCGGCCCATCTAAACTAACACCCAGAGGACTACCTGATCACCTGACCATATGGCCCACCATCACCACTCAAGAAACCACAACAAGCCTGCAGTCTATACAATCCTTAGCACCATTGGACCCCTACCCGCACAACGTATTCATCAAAGGACTAAACTCTTTCAGCGCAGCCCTCACCCTAAATCTGAACAACTGTACCATCACAGCCAACTACCCAAACAGTACTTACCCTCCTGAAGAAACCCTCAGCAGTCCTAAAAACACCAGCCAAGTACTGGCCTGTTTCCGTGCTACCCAACCCAGAAAAAGTAATGGAAAAGATGATAAACACCTAGCCACCCACCTCAACGACAACCACCTCCTCAACACCATTCAATTCAGATTCAGGCGCAACCACAGCATAGAGACTGCCCTTGTTGCCACCACAGATGACATCTGGGTGATCATGGACAGAGGTGATTTCGAAGCCCTCATCCTACTGGACCTCTCCGCAGCCTTTGACACTGTCTTCTCCCCATCCTTATGCAATGACTGCATGAAGCAGGCATACAAGGACCCCGCACTTCACTGGATTTGCTCCTTCCTGACAGTTCGCATCCAGTCGGTCAGCCTGGCCCCTTCTCCTCAGACAGCATCAACCTCATCTGGGGAGTTCCACAGGGATTCTCACTCGGCTCCACCCTATTCAACACCTACATGACTCTTCTCTCCAGCATCATTTGTGCCCAGGGATTCAACGTCTTATGCTATGGTGACGACGCACAGCTCATGTTCGCTACCTCAGACAAGACACCAAACACCGGGTCCAATTTCTCCATCTGCATGCCGTACTTGCCAGATAGATGTAAACCAAATGCCTCAAGCTCAGTACAAACACGATAGAAGTAGTAATCTTCTGCAAAGACACCTCTGTTTGAGACTCAACTTGGTGGCCTGCCGCACTTGGACCCACACCCCTCCCTGTAATCAATGCAAAGAACTTCAAAATAACAATCAACAACCACTCAGCATGACCAGACAAACAACTGCCATCTCACCTCCTGCTTCTACACCCTCAAAATGCTCAAGAAAATGTCTCCCGACCAACACTCACAGAACTGTCATCCAAGCCCACATCACCAGCAAGCCTGACTATGGCAATGTGCTCTATGCCAGAATCAAGGCTCAATTGACCAGAAGGCTCAAGACAATACAAAACTCTGTGGCCAGGCTCACCCTGAACCTCCCATCCTGCACTCACATCACCCCGGACTGAACACAGAAGGATTTAAAAGTCAGGGAATGTTCCATCATGCGTCATGGTTGCTTTCACATTGTCACTGGGCTGTAATTATATAACTAAAAAGACAAAAATGTTATTTATTTCCAAAGTAGATTATTAAACCAAGCATTGTAGTGAAAATATATCAGAGATACGTATTTTAAATGAATTTTATATGCATAACACTTCTTAAAACATAGCAGGTGAGGTTCTGGTGTGCATAGATATAGACACACATAGATACATAACAGAAACGTCTTTTAAAATGAATAAATACACTTATACCCTTCTACCTGGGAGGTACCTTGGCAGTCTTTAAACAAATGCTTTTGTGATTGATACATAAGCCTTTCTTAGTTCTTTCCTTTTTATTGTTAGTTGGTGGGTTGTTTATAATTCAATTTCAGACTATATTCATTCAGTAGCACAAAAGAGTACTCCTGTTTAAATGTGGTATTCAATTCTCCCAGGCCGCAGCCCTTCTCATATGACGAAAAATGTAAAACGTCTCAGATCCCTAAGTAACTACAAGTATATATGACCGCTCTAAGCATGATGAACCCTAAAACCATAGGGACCAATTAACAAAACAATAGATGTCAATTCAGAAATAGCTTATGAGATGACATTAATAGTCATGCCTGGAAACAGTTGCATTGTGTGCATTGATTTATTGTGTCTCATCTGCAACCGATGTATTGGGTAAAAGTGGTATACCTAAATCTTCTGTACAGACTGTCGATCATTTTCCAACCAATGACTGTTTCTGTGCAGCTGACCAGATGTTCAATATAAAGAATTTCAAAAAAGATTTTGAAAGAAGCATTTAGTTATATATATGCGTGTACTTGTGTGCGCAATTGAAAATGAACTGTCTACATTTGAAACAAGTTAAGGTTTGGTTGAGTTTTTGAAAACTGGACGTACCCAGACGAGTGCAAAGAGAGTGACTGAAAAGGCTAAGCATATTTGATTTTCAAGTAAATTATATTTATTTTAGGGCAATTGAAAATATTTGGGCATGCACTTACTCTCTTTATTTCAGTGCCTAGCAGACTCACACAAACATGTGTCATGCGTGATGCAGGAAGTGTGGGGAAGTACACCTATCAGTTTTATCAGGATGTTTACATGAACTCCAGTTAGTGGTACCCTGGTCTCAGAAGTCATGAAGGCAGTAGTGACTGGAACAGAAATTAATCTTGGCATGAAAAACCTGTTAGCTTGATGTAGTTTCCACAGCAAGCCTTGCCCCTAGCTGAACATGTGTATTTATAAAAAGCACTTTCACTGCATGGGACCTAGTGGCACTGTGTAACTTATGTTTCTAGAAACCTAACTAATGGCATTCATTTTACCAACCATGGAAGAATGAACGAAAGA
This sequence comes from Calotriton arnoldi, assembly GCA_963921515.1. Taxonomy (NCBI): domain Eukaryota; kingdom Metazoa; phylum Chordata; class Amphibia; order Caudata; family Salamandridae; genus Calotriton; species Calotriton arnoldi. The sequence continues at coordinate 1,542,264 of CAWUFW010001167.1, forward strand.
CTGAAATTGAACCTGTGACCCTGAAATCAATCAGAGATCATTGGCATGAATTAATTATTCCACTGAGCCACCAGAGCTAGCCATAGCCCTCCAGCAGCAAATGGGAGGCTGTTGAAAGACAGAGTGGGGTAAAGCGTTAATCCCTTCTGTGTGGGCAATGAAGAAATGTTGACTAACTCACCTGTGAGGCCATTGGCAATTGTTCATCAAAGGCTAGACTCTCTGTTTCCTACAGTGCAAACATCGGAGCCTTTCCCCTTCAATTGTCCTGGAGGGGGCGGAAGATGAATCGCTTCTGCTTCAACCCCCACCCCTCCTCCACCCACCAGTGATGTCAGCACACCATAGAGCATGATGACATCACAATCCCCACAGACACGGCAAGGAGGAGCAGGTGAGATGCTCCACTCACTTTCAGTGGGGATATCTCTCCCGGGTGACACCCTCAAGTTTGAGGAAGGGATTGCTGGAAAGGGATTATTTTATTTTTAGAGAAGTTAGCACCCCTGGCAATGGTTGGCCCCCGCAGAGGGACATATTCATGCAATTTGTCATTGAGATCAGGCCTTCAAGGTGGGCACAATCGGCCCACAATAAGGAAGGGAAAACATTGCAGATATTGTTTGGTGTGCCCCGGCTGCCTGGGACCCTTATGCCAACAGCTGGGCCTAGAGCTCGCAATAGGAAAAGATCAAACAAAGGCCCATGAAAAGTTTCCATGGTCCCTGGTTTGATCCATTTCTGTCACAGGCTATGCAAATAGAGAGGGCAACAAAAGAGGGGGTGGGGTGGCCATTATATTTAAAGACTCATTGGAGTTAGTTTCCTCTGCCCCACTCAATATACAAGGCATTGAAGGCCTCAATTGTTGCCTCCAAATCAATCCCTCTTCATCCCTTTCAGGCATACTCATCTATAGACCGCCTGATTGTGTAGCTAATATATGTCAGGATCTCTGCAACCAATTTGCTCAAAGATCGCTAGCTCATGCCAATTTTATGGCCCTTTGCGATTTTAATCTACATGTGAACGATCCCAACTGCTCACAAGCAGCTCAGTTGGTCTCCTCTTTGGCAGGCGCCAATCTAATGCAACTGGTATCCGCTCCTACGCATAAAGCAGGTCACACCCTGGATCTAGTCTTCTCGAACATTTCTTCAATGGTTATGGAGACACCCTGTCCTCTGGTATGGTCGGATCACTATCTGATTCCTTTTTCAGTTAAGCTGACCAATCCCGGCCAGGCCAGAGGCAAGCGCTCTACCATAAAAAGAAATTGGAAAAACCTGACTGCAGCAGCACTATGTCCTATCCTACAGAACAATCTCCCTCCTTTATCTTCAGACCCCAATGCAGATGCTCTTGCAATAAATCAATGGATCTCCACGGCTGTGGAGGCCGTTGCTCCGGCTAGAATGGTGAAGTCTCGTAGACTGTCCCCATCGGCTCCATGGTTCTCTGATTCACTCAGAGAAGAAAAGAGGAGGTGCAAAAGACTAGAACGCCTGTGGAGATTAAACTATTGCGACCTAGCTAAAGCAATCTATAAAAATGCTTTGAAAGATTTACATAAGTCGCTAAAAACAGCTAGGAGAAACTACATTGTCTCAAGTATCCAAAAGGCAGATCACTCTAGTAAAGAGGTGTTTAAGGTAGTACAGACCTTTTTTAAGCCAAAAGCAATAGAGACTGAAGTGCAACCATTCCCAGCTCTGTGTGAAGACATTTCTAGCTTTTTTGATAACAAAATCTTAAGGGTCTATGACTCCTTCTCAGCACCCATGGTAACAGAGAAACCGGACACACCATTGGGAGTAGTGGAGGTTCCTCTGTTTACAAATTTCCTACCTATTTCGCATCAGGATGCATTGGCTGAAATTCAAAAATGTAGATCAGGTGCACCAGATGACCCATGCCCTCCTAAACTTTGGAAAATGCTGTCTCTCTCTCTTACTGGTGCGTTAGCTCATATCTGGAACGCATCTCTTGAAACTGGCATTTTTCCTGACAAGTGGAAACACGCTACCCTTCTCCCTTTGAGAAAAAAACCTAATGGTGACCCAGGAGACCTCAACAATCTCAGGCCAATCTCCCTGCTGCCTGCTCCGGGAAAAATGCTAGAGAAGTTGGTCCAGCGTCAACTGACCAACTTTGTCGAGAGCAATGCCTCCCTGCATGATACACAATCTGGTTTCCGGGCGGGCTTTAGCACGGAGACTGCCCTCCTTGAGGTGGCCGAGTCAGTGAGATGGTCGTTAGATTCAGAGGCATCAGCGCTACTGGTGCTCCTGAATCTGTCTGCAGCATTCGACACTGTCGACCACGCCCTGTGGTGCAGAGATTACAAGACACAGGCTTTGGGGGGAAGGTTTTGACCTGGCTGAAATCATATCTAAGCGGCCGTACCCAAAGAGTCGCCTTACAACCATTTGAATCAAAACCTAAACCCCTATGGTGTGGCGTCCCTCAAGGCTCCGCGCTGAGCCCTTTACTTTTTAATTTGTACCTAGCCCCACTTTTTCTTTGATTGCCAACTGGGGTGTGAAGGCAATCTCCTACGCTGACGACACCCAGTTGGTTTTCTCTTTTCAAGAGCAGACGGTAGAGGCTTTTAAGAATTTTAAAGGTTGCTTGAGAGACATAGCCCTCTGGATGAATATAAACAAACTAAAACTCAATGCGGAAAAAACAGAGGTGCTGTTTTTTGGTAAGGGCCCAGTGCCTGCGCCAGATCTGTGGTGGCCATCAGAAATGGGCCCGCCGCCTTCTGCTAGCACTAGTATCAAAAATCTAGGGGTGAGATGGGAGGCTGACCTCTCTTTCTCTGCCCAAATCCAACAGGTCTCCGCTTCGTGTTTTAGTAAATTGAGAAACCTCCGCAAATTTTTACATTTTATGCCAGAATATTGCCGTAAATCCGTAGTCCATGCCACAGTGACATCCAGGCTGGACTACTTAAACGGCCTATATCTTGGCCTGCCCAAATATTCGATTAGACGTCTGCAGATGGTGCAGAATGCGGCTGCGAGACTGATTAGACGCATTCCTTTTCGACATCATGTCTCTCCGCACCTACAGGAGCTACACTGGCTCCCAGTAGCCAAAAGAATCGAATTTAAGGCCTTGACCCTGGCCTATCGTGCTCTTAAGGGAAAATGTCCCAGCTATCTTAAACAAAGACTCTGCCGGTATAAGCAAAATCGATCCCTGCGGTCAAATTCTCAGAATTTGCTCTATGTTCCCCGCTTTGCGAAAGCCCGTCTGGGTGGTAGGGCATTCACAGTAAGAACGGCCAAAATGTGGAATGCCCTGCCTAGGTATCTCCGCCAAGCTGACACAGAGACCTGTTTCAGAAAAGCGCTGAAGACATGGCTCTTTAGCAATGACTAGGCCTGGCCCTAGTGCCCAAACTGCCATGCATGCGTTGCTTGCTGCTAGAGCGGCGGGACACCTCTGTTGTTGAGGTAGCTGTTCGCGCTATACAAGCTCCAGTATTAATTATTATTATTATTATTAAGCCCAGACACACCAGTGGGGTAGTGGTTTTTTGGGAGCAGGGTAGGAACACTGGGCGGTAGGAATTTTGTGGATTCCTCCAGATTTCAGATGCTTTTTTCACAGAAATGTGAGGAAAATGCATGATTCTAGGCAACGTTTGAGGTTTGCAGGCCATTTTGGGTAGGACACACCATCCAGGACTTCCCTGGGTGTCTAGTTTTCAAATATGCCTTGTTTTGGTAGGTTTCCCCGAGTGGTGGCCAGACCCAAATAATGCAGCTACCTTTATCGCCAAATCAGGTCATTATTTTGTCAGGAAATGCTGATGTCTCCATGTTGTGCTTTAGGGCCTTTTGTGTCACAGGTGCTAGGCTGAGGTACACAAGTGAGGTAGTGTTTTTATTAGGGGAAGTGTGAAGGAATTTTGTGCATCCCTTCAGGTTCTGGAAGTTTCCGTCATATAAATGTGTGGTAAATGCATAATTTTAGGCAACATTTGATGTTTGCCAGGCATTATGGAAAAGAAAACTTCATGGGATCCAAGCAACGCACACCACCCTGGACTCCACTAGATTTTCAAAAATGTCTGAGTTTGGTACGTTTTTCAGGGTGGTGGCTGAGACCGGGCCCAAATACCCCAGGTATCCCATCTCCAAAACAGACCATTTATTGACAGGAAATGTTCATGTCTTTTACCATATGAATTGCTGCATGGTCAGTTATAATGAAAAAGCATTAAAAGCTGCAACTTAGTTGTTGGCTCTGAATAGTGTTTATTTTTGGACAACCTGCAAACTCTATATATTCCTGCAACCAGAAAGGTCTAACTGGAGTAATCATATATTACTTTTGTAAATCTGCCATTGGGGCAAAAATTACAAAGGAAAACGTCATCAATTGCTATATTTTCCCATGTATTTGCATTATGTTTTGATTTCAATGATTAGTTTATTTTGGTAAACCATGAGCAGTTTACTTAAATGAACTATTGCTGAATTTGGAAGTTTGTAAACTTTTCATAATCATATAGTTTTTGGGATTCACCCATGGGTTTCACACCTGTTTCTACCACAAAAAGTAGGTTGAAACTGCAAAAAATAGGAAAAATAGACCAACATTTAGAAGAATGCAAAAATTATGGTTAGAAAAATGGATTCTTCTTGTCTCTGAAAGCTGGAAAGGTTGTAATCTTTATACAGCAAACCTTTTGTGCTGCCATTTGTAAGGGAAAACTATATGCTTTCTTTCACATCACTTCTTTCCATTTTTCCAACAAAAAACCCAAACAATTTTGCTAGATTTGAGCTATTTCTCCATTTCCTTAAGGGAAATCCACAAACTCTGGGACACCGTTTGTGAAAAAAATGTGTGAAGTCCTTAGTGTAAAGTCCCTTAAATATTAAAAAAGGCTCAGCACTCAACGTGGAAAAGGCGATTAAATCTTAAATGTTATAAAGGGACTATAATATGTAATGTCACTTTTACTACCCCTAGAATTTAGTCAGAAAATCACCTACCGATGTGCGCATAAAGTGGCAAAGTGGTGTTGTGGATATATATATATATATTGACTGAAAAAACCATAGGTTTTAGGGACAGTTATAGTTAGTTGGACATTTCACTCGTACAAAACCATAGAAATTCCCCCGTTATAGTTAGTTCAGCTAACTATAACTCGCGCCCCCGCAATGCACTGCTGATGACGTCACATATTACATCACTCATGACATGGTCAGTGACATCACTCATGACATCACTGATGACATCTCAAATGACATCACTGATGACATCACTGATGACATCATCCATGTGATAATTTCATGCATCTTCTCACACCCTAATATAACTTTTGATACACCCACTCTAAATTAGACTGCCATTCTCAAAACCATACACAATAAATACCAATAACTACATACGCACTCACTGATTCTTAGGTCTACACACACACATCTACTCACTCACCCGTACAGTCACTCATACTTACAGTCACTCAGTACAGGACTATCATATGCACTCATACACCTATATAAACACTCACACACCGCCACTCATCCATAGAGGTACTCACACACCTAGTCAGTCATGCAAAAAATTAATCACACACCCATTTACTCACCTATACAGTTATACACACACCAGCTCACTTACTCATACAAATACTAGCACATTCTTACGTTCTTATACAATAACTGATACAAGCACACACGCATCCATACAGCCACTCTCACAATCACACACTCTCACTTATAGCCATTTAAATACTCTAACACACATATATACTGCCTTTTACATATGTAGTTACTCGCACATATACCACTGAGATATACATTCACTCACTAACACACCCATACACACACTCACCCACCCAAGCAGTCCATCACAGATGCAGTCTTGAAATCATGCACCCAGTGAATCACCCACTCACACATCTATGTACAGAGTCACACACACCCCACCCACACAAACACTCAGGCACCCATACAGATACTCAGAGAACCAATCAATAACCCATATAGACACTCATGTAGCTATTCACAAATCCATGCATCCACTTACACACCAACAGACAGACGGATACAGACATTCACACAGTTTAGTCACTAACCCATGCATTCAGTAAGATACGTTTAATCACTCACTTGTAGAGTCAGTCACGCACATACTAAATCATCCATTCAGACACTTATACACCCACTCATTCTTCAATACGCCTTTCCCTATATATATTAATCATATTTAAACTTTACAGAAACACACAGTCACTGGATGATGTCATCAGTGATGTCACTGACCATGTCATGAGTGATGTAATATGTGACGTCATCAGCAGTGCATTGCGGGGGCGCGAGTTATAGTTAGCTGAACTAACTATAACGGGGGAATTTCTATGGTTTTGTACGAGTGAACTGTCCAACTAACTATAACTGTCCCTAAAACCTATGGTTTTTTCAGTGAATTTCAAAGGTTTTTTAAATGCTAATTTCTAACTATAACGTGTCTGAAACCTATGGTTTTTTCAGTGAATTTCAAAGGTTTTTTAAATGCTAATTTCTAACTATAACGTGTCTGAAACCTATGGTTTTTCAGTGAATTTCAAATGCTAATTTCTAACTATAACGTGCCTGAAACCTATGGTTTTTTAAGTAAATTTCAAAGGTTTTTTAAATGCTAGTTTCTAACTATGCCTACAGAGGTAGGACATGTGAAGAAAGAAGAAAAAACGCACAGAAAGAAGCAAAAGAAATGCAGAAAGAAGCAACAGAAGTCCACAAAGACGAAGAAAAGTGCAGGAAGAAGCAAAAGATGTGCAGAAAGAACCAACAGAGGAGCAGAAAGAGGCCTTGTTGCAAAATCATCCTGTGCCCACAACTTTTTCAGACGGGTACTGGTGGTAACTGACTCTGACTAACCAGAGCCAGTGCTATGCTAAAAGACACTTAGAATACAGTGAAAACACCTACATACACTAGGGAACACTATGCGTTGGGGTACCCCTGTGATTAGCATGACCACCTCTGTAAGTCCCTAGTACATAATAGGGCAGGGGGATTAAAACTACCTCTGAAAACGCGCTACGGGGCGCGTTTGCACAGTGGTGTAGGGAGGGGGGGCCTGAGGTGACATGTGTGCAAACGCGCCCCGTGGCACGTTTTAAGTTGTGGGATTAAGCCCCCTTGAATCCTGAGGGTCCCTGGGGCCCAACTAGCCCACCAGGTACCTACAGTTAGCACCACAGAGCTAAGTTGCAGAGAGGCGTTCCGAGGCCACGCACCTTTTTTCACCTCTCTGCAACGCAACTCTGTTGTGCTTACTGAAGGTACCTGGTGGGCTAGTTGGCCCCCAGGGTCCATCAGGATTCAAGGGGAATTAATTCCCCAACTTAAAACGCACCACAGGGCGTGTTTGCGCACATGTCACCTGAGGCCCCGCCCCTCCCTTCACCACTGTGCAAACGCGCTCCGTGGCGCGTTTTAGTTGGGGATTAGGTCACCTTGAATCCTGAGGGTCCCTGGGGCCCAACTAGCCCACCAGGTACTTCCAGTAAGCACCACAGGCCTGCGTTGCAGAGAGGTGGTCCGAGGCCACGCCCCTTTTTACACCTCTCTGCAACGCAGCTCTGTGGTGCTTACTGGAGGTACCTGGTGGGCTAGTTGGACCCCAGGGACCCTCGGGATTCAAGGGGACTTAATCCCCCAACTTAAAACATGCCAGAGGGCGTGTTTGCACACATGTCACCTCAGGCCCCGCCCCCTCCCTTCACCACTGTGCAAACGCACCCGTGGCGCGTTTTAAGTTGGGGGATTAGGTCACCTTGAATCCTGAGGGTCCCTGGGGCCCAACTAGCCCACCAGGTACTTCCAGTAAGCGCCACAGGCCTGCGTTGCAGAGAGGTGGTCCGAGGCCACACCCCTTTTTACACCTCTCTGCAACGCAGCTCTGTGGCACTTACTGGAGTTACCTGGTGGGCTAGTTGGACCCCAGGGACCCTCAGGATTCAAGGGGACTTAATCCCCCAACTTAAAACACGCCACAGGGCGTGTTTGCACACATGTCACCTCAGGCCCCGCCCCTCCCTGCACCACTGTGCAAATGTGCCCCGTGGCGCGGTGTAAATTGCGGGATTAATTCCCCTTGAGTCCTGAGGGTCCCTGGGGGCCAACTAGCCCACCAGGTACCTCCAGTAAGCGCCACTGAGCTGCGTTGCAGAGAGGTGTAAAAAGGGGCGTGGCCTGGACCACCTCTCTGCAACTCAGCCCTGTGGCGCTTACTGGAGGTACCTGGTGGGCTAGTTGGCCCCCAGGGACCCTCAGGACTCAAGGGGTTAACATGCAGCTCCCCATGTGGAAAAGCAATCTACTTTGCTTCATTGAAGCGAGAGCAGGTTTCCCTGCTCTCGCTTCAATGAAGCAAAGCAGTTTGCAATGACAGGGCGGGTCCCTTGCATTGCATCCCTTGTCATTGCAAACAGCAGTGTCCCGGGGGTGGGCACCCCGGGACACTGCAGGAGCCAGCCCTGGGGGGTGGCGGTCCCCTGGGCCATCACAGGCTCCAGGAGGGGGGCCGCGCGGCCCTCCTCCCATCGTGTGCACAGCCCCGGGGAGGTGGTGGTCCACGGGGCTCGTGGTCCGTAACGGACCCCCAAATTAAAATTTTTAGTGCCCCGGGGAGGTGGCGGTCCCCTTATTTTTTTTTTAAAACAGAAGCCCCGGGGGGCAGCGTGGGCCCCCCTCCTGTAGCCAATTCTGGCCCCGGGGACCCCATCCCCCGGGGCATGGCCACCTATTTTTATTATTTGTAAAGGAGGGGGGCTGCGTGGCCCCCCTCCTGAGGCCTCTATTGGCCCCGGGGACCCCATCCCCCGGGGCCGGCCTTTATTTTAATTTTATTTTTCAATTTATTTTTGGGGGAGGGGGGCCGCGTGGCCCCCCTCTCGGGCCACTTCCAGCCCCGGGGACCCCATCCCCCGGGGCCTGGCCTCTCGTTGGGGACCGTGGGGGGGTCCCCAATCCCCCCACGGTCCCGCCGGCTCCCCGCGTCCTGCGGGAGCCGGCATTGCTTTTCAACATGGGGAGCTGCTAACATGCAGCTCCCCATGTGGAAAAGCAATCTACTTTGCTTCATTGAAGCGAGAGCAGGTTTCCCTGCTCTCGCTTCAATGAAGCAAAGCAGTTTGCAATGACAGGGCGGGTCCCTTGCATCCCTTGTCATTGCAAACAGCAGTGTCCCGGGGGTGGGCACCCCGGGACACTGCAGGAGCTGGCCCTGGGGGGTGGCGGTCCCCAGGGCCATTACAGGCTCCAGGAGGGGGGCCACGCGGCCCTCCTCCCATCGTGTGCACAGCCCCGGGGAGGTGGTGCTCCACGGGGCTCGTGGTCCGTAACGGACCCCCAAATTTACATTTTTAGTGCCCCGGGGAGGTGGCGGCCCCCTTATTTTTTTTTTAAAACAGAAGCCCTGGGGGGTGGCGGTCCCCGGGCTGCGGGGGGCCGTGTGCCCCCGCAAATAATTAATGAAAGCCCCGGGGGTGGCGGTTCCCGGGTTTGGGGGCCTTGGAGGCCCCCACACATTTAAAAATTAGCCCCGGGGTGGCGATCCCCAGGGCTGTGTACACCCCGCAACTAAATGAAGCCCGGGGGGTGGCGGTCCCTGGGGTAGTATGGGGGGATTGGGCCCCCCACACATTTTTTCAGTGCCCCTGGGACTTCGCCCACCCGGGGGCTTTTTGAATACAAAGCGTGGGAGCCCGCGCTTCGTTTTTTTTTATTTTTGGCCAAAATTCGCGCTGGGTGCGCGAATCTCGCCGATTATTTTTAAAAAAAATGCTTTTTTGGGCCCCAGTGGTCCTTGTGGGACCCCCTAAGCAGGCCTAGGGGTCAGGGTGTTTCTACCCTGCCCCCTTTTGCATTTTGTGCACTTGTTTCTCAGATTTCTTGTGCCTCGGTTCTACCGAGGCACAAGATGGCTGCCAACACTTCCTGGTTTGGAGTGTTGACAGCCAATTAGCATACAGGTCGTGATCGGGAGGGTAGCGCGGATCCTCCGCGGCCATAGATATATATGTGTTTTTACTTTTGATTTTCTCAGCAACTACTGAACGGATTTACACCATTTAACAAAAGGGTTCTTTCTGAACCAAGAACTACCTCTTTGCCAAATTTGATGTAATTCCGTTCAGCAGTTCGGGCTGTAGCCGTGTCTAAAGTTTCCTATGGAAAATTGCATTGGGAAAACACGTTTTGGGACCCCCTTTTTTCTCGGCCCCCGCTTGTCGAATCACCCCGAAACTTTCAAGATAGGAGCGCCCCATGAGGTTTGAAAATTTCGCGAAGATTCGTCAACTGGCACCAAAGTTATTGGAAATAGAATGTTGCAAATTTCCTATGGAAAATAGGTCCTAACTATAACTATATACTGGCGACCGCCAGTAGATAATATATAATGACAGGGCGGGTCCCTTGCATCCCTTGTCATTGCAAACAGCAGTGTCCCGGGGGTGGGCACCCCGGGACACTGCAGGAGCTGGCCCTGGGGGGTGGCGGTCCCCAGGGCCATTACAGGCTCCAGGAGGGGGGCCACGCGGCCCTCCTCCCATCGTGTGCACAGCCCCGGGGAGGTGGTGCTCCACGGGGCTCGTGGTCCGTAACGGACCCCCAAATTTACATTTTTAGTGCCCCGGGGAGGTGGCGGTCCCCTTATTTTTTTTTAAAAACAGAAGCCCCGGGGGCTGGCGGTCCCTGGGGCTGTGGGGGGGGCCGTGTGCCCCCGCAAATAATTAATGAAAGCCCCGGGGGGTGGCGGTTCCCGGGGTTTGGGGGGGCCTTGGAGGCCCCCCACACATTTAAAAATTAGCCCCGGGGGTGGCGGTCCCCAGGGCTGCGTACACCCCGCAACTAAATGAAGCCCGGGGGGGGTGGCGGTCCCTGGGGTAGTATGGGGGGGATTGGGCCCCCCCCACACATTTTTTCAGTGCCCCTGGGACTTCGCCCACCCGGGGGCTTTTTGAATACAAAGCGTGGGAGCCCGCGCTTCGTTTTTTTTTATTTTTGGCCAAAATTCGCGCTGGGTGCGCGAATCTCGCCGATTATTTTTAAAAAAAATGCTTTTTTGGGCCCCAGTGGTCCTTGTGGGACCCCCTAAGCAGGCCTAGGGGGTCAGGGTGTTTCTACCCTGCCCCCTTTTTGCATTTTGTGCACTTGTTTCTCAGATTTCTTGTGCCTCGGTTCTACCGAGGCACAAGATGGCTGCCAACACTTCCTGGTTTGGAGTGTTGACAGCCAATTAGCATACAGGTCGTGATCGGGAGGGTGCGCGGATCCTCCGCGGCCATAGATATATATGTGTTTTTACTTTTGATTTTCTCAGCAACTACTGAACGGATTTACACCATTTAACAAAAAGGGTTCTTTCTGAACCAAGAACTACCTCTTTGCCAAATTTGATGTAATTCCGTTCAGCAGTTCGGGCTGTAGCCGTGTCTAAAGTTTCCTATGGAAAATTGCATGGGGAAAACACGTTTTGGGACCCCCCTTTTTTCTCGGCCCCCGCTTGTCGAATCACCCCGAAACTTTCAAGATAGGAGCGCCCCATGAGGTTTGAAAATTTCGCGAAGATTCGTCAACTGGCACCAAAGTTATTGGAAATAGAATGTTGCAAATTTCCTATGGAAAATAGGTCCTAACTATAACTATATACTGGCGACCGCCAGTAGATATATATATATATATATATATATATATATATAGATAGATATATATATATATATATATATATATATATATATATATATATATATACATACATACATTCCAACAACCAGAAAATAATGCTGCACTCGCTAGGGAAATGTCCAAATCCTTTAATGAGTCACAAAGCAACTCCGCCTTAGCACTCTCACCTACGCGTTTCGACCACACTGTTCTTGATCACAGTTTTGTGTACCGTGATCAAGACCAGTGTGGTCGAAACGCGTGGGTGAGAGTGCTAAGGCTGAGTTGCTTTGTGACTCATTAAAGGATTTGGAAATTTCCCTTGCGAGTGCACTGCTATTTTCTGGTTGTTGGACAATAATTTTCGGGGATGGTCCACACCTGACGCTTGCACCGGCTGTGCAAAGTGCACCCTTCGTTTTGACTAATTTGATGGTAAAAAAAATATATATATAGCAAATAAAGTGTTACAAGTAATAAAATAGTCTACAATTGTTCAAACTCTCACATGTTTTTTGCACATGTACAGTTATCGTAAACTTTTAACTCATTACTGTTCATGAATATAATGGGTGGATGTGGAGCAAAATAGAGTGAGCATGTTACATCTTTACTAATGAGTGTTGAAGAAATGTAAACAATATGAATATCTACATGTGGTTTCTGTGTTATCTGTCATAGGGTTACGTCTAAATGTATATCTTTGTGGCTCAGACCCATATTGTCAACTAGTATTGTTCTTCTTTCCTCTACCCACATATGTCTGATGTAATAGATTATTTGTCTAAATTTACAAAATTTATACAGTATTTTACATGATTCTGTACATATTTTATTTTCCAATTTTGTAAATCGCGATGGCTACTCAGAGTTGAGCTTCCAAGCACTGACTGACCATAAAGATGGAGGGCTGATTAGGTAAAGAGATGAGTTTTGAGTTGCTCTCTAAAGACTAAGAGGGTATTATTTGTCCTGAGGCTGATCAGTAGTGAGTTCCAAAGTTTTGAAGCAACATATGCAAATGAACGACCTCTAGCTATTTTAATTCTCCGGACATCGAGGAGACATAGATTATTTTACTTCAATTCTCTGGTGGCACAGTAGGGATTGATGAGTTGACAGAGGATCTGCAAACCAGAGTTGTATTTTGCATGATGTGCAATACAAAGTGCCTTAAACTGTATTTTTTTACTTATCCGAAACCAATGGAGTGTGACAAGCCGGGCAGGCCGACTGAATTTTAGGTATGTCTAGCAGTGTACGGACCGCGGCATTCTGAATGATTTGCAATTTCTTGACAACTGATAGTGGGCTGCCTAAATAAAGAAAGTTGCTGTAGTCTACGCGTGATAGAATAAGACCTTGGACCACTGTTCTACGTGCTTCTATGTATACATATGTACACCTCTCTGATTTGACATGAGTAACTCACAACAAAAGTGTAAAATATGTTGAAAATAAAAGTATAAATGGCACGTAATTCATTGCTACTTAAATGATAGAATTTGTGAATCCAATAAGCATGGGGAGGCACACTTTCATGTAATTCTATAGTGCTGCATTGGTGCTGGAGGTTTACATATCTATTCAGTCTTCACTCCTGTAGTAAGGCATATTCCCAATCAACTAACAAAATGACAATATTGACGTAATTGTATCCATTTCTTTCCAACAGAGCGTGATGTACAGTGGGTTTTTTTGTACATCAGCTATTCATTGAGATTATGAAGTTGTCTCGTTATTGCAGCTGCCTTGCAATTCAGACAGAATGTTAAAAAGACTGGAGCATACCGATGAGCTCATAACAGAAGGGGGCTTATAAAAATTGGCTAATTAGTTGCAAAGGATGTGAGTCCTTCACAAGTAGTAAGTCCACAATAGTCCTTTTGCTGTGAACCAAGTACTCAATTGTAGCACTTGGCATTCTCAGGGTAGTGAAGCAGAGCAATAGAGAGCTTACTCAGTGGAGATTGTGTGGGATTGTAACCCCATCTCACTGGTAGGCAGCAACAACACTCAATAGTTCATTGTCTAGTCAGTGCTTTTTCTTTTCAAAAAAGGAAAAGCAATTTCATTATTCTTACTACCAAATAATATGCATTCAATTACAAATATCTACAATCAGACAGAAGGAAATAGCTTTGGTGATAGCCTCATATCATGTAGGGCTGGATGGAGGTTTTAATTCTGCCGACAGAGTCTGCGGATTTTTAGTAATGCCACGCTACTCCTGTAATGCAGAATTACTTGATTAATTAAATTCCATCGCTCTGCTGGCAAAATGAAAGTATACAGTGGTTTCTAGAAACCACTGCATACTTCTAGGCGCACTTGAATACTCTGTATAATTAACTTTTAATCACTGCAGAGCATTGTAAGGGTGCCAAGTGACATATGCAGTTAGAAACCACTGCATAGCACTCGGTATGTTTGGCTGTGATATTATCATAGAGCAAAATGCACCCTTGCATCCATTTTTCGATGGAGGATGCATTTAGCGCTATAAAAAATCACCAAATGCCCACTTCCCCCCGCAGCAGGATTCTGTGGCATCTCGCAGAATTTTAATGTCATTTTGCATGATTCTGCTAAATGAAACGCCGTCAATTTTGCCAACCCTTAATATGTTACACCATTGTTCGGCCCCAAACTATATAAACGAAATATCCCCCGCCCACCTATACTAGAAGCAATATCACTATTAAAGAGGGTGTCATCATCACTAAGGTAGGCCAGCTGCCTGTATCAGGGTATCACAACGTCAGTAAAAGCATGGAATGTTATATTTCAACTAAATCACTAAAAGTCAACAGCATTCAATACATGGGGAAAACCTCACATTGTTAACTATCACCACTCTCAACACTGCATTGGGTTGAAAACATATGTTTCTGAGTCTTTCTTTTACTTTGATTATGCTGCAACTGCATCTGTAGAACCAACCACTAGAGGTTTCTACCCTCCAGAGCCCTTGTTCAAAATCACAGGTTAAGGGAGAGTTTTGAAATGATAAAAAGCCTCTCCTGGGTTCATAATTATGAGACTCCAGGTGACTCAGGGTGAGTTTTCAGAAAACTCTTCGGTGGGGGTTGCACCTTCAGTAGCCCCCCTACAGCACTAAACCCCTGCGGTAGTGATACTGTCCCTTCTTGGGGGCACCTTGAGTCCATTATTTTAAATTTTAGAAAGTATGTAGATGCCTATAGGGCAATCCCTCACCTCGCAGCATCCATATTAAAGGAGCAACTTTTCCTGCTAAGCCACAAAATGCAGCCTATTTTCTCTTTAGTTCTGGGTGCCCAGGTCCACTGTAAGGCTCTCTCAGCCTTGTTTTTTGGTGGCCCTAGAAGGAGCCCAAAGGCACCCATGGTAACAGCCGGATTCCTGCGAAAGTGCACACCTCCTGTGCAGCAACCAAAAGCTGGCACATCTCAGTTTTATCTCGAGGATAAAACTGAGGTTTTGATCATGGGAAAAAATTTTGGCCAGTTTCTTTTGGCTCTGTTCCCACCCCTCCTCCAAAAGTAAAAAGCTTGGGTGTTTGGCTAGATGAATATCTGTCTATGTGTCCCCAAGCAGCCATAATGGCATCAACCTGTTTCGCAGTCATGATATTGGTAAAAGAAAAATCTGTAGGATTATTTCTCATCCAGCTATGAGAGCACTAATTTAGGCTCTCATCCTTTCTAGGCTGGATTATTGTAATATTTTCTACCTGGGGGCAGATAAGGCAGCTATCCGTCAACTCCAGGTGGTACAGAACACTGCGGCTAGGCTTCTCACTTGTTCTTCCAGAAGGACCGCAGCCTCCCCTATTACATTGGTTGCCGATCGAAAAAATAATACATTTCAAAACCCTTTGCTATATGTTTAAAGCTAAGGCTGGGCTTGGCCCTGAATATATTCAAGAGTTGGTTTCCTTGTCTACTCCCTCTCATAATTTGAGATCTGCTGACCAGGAACAATGCCTAGGATACATCGGGTACGCTCAGGCGGGCGCTCCTTTTCATATTTGGGTTCAAAATTTTGGAATGCCTTACCACAGTATATGACGAACTGTACGTCCTTACTGCAGTTCCGCAATTTTTTAAAAACATGGCTCTTTTAATGGGAGTTTCATCAGTAATGCCACTGCAGTGCTTAGCGCTGGGAAACCTGAGGGTAGCTGCGTGCTTTACAAATGGAAAAAATAAAATAAATAAAATAGAATCGCAAGGATTATAGGTAACTGTGGTTCAACAATCAGGTGCATGTTTACCCTGAAGGTTGATACCTTGTTGGATCCTGTAGGCCTAAGTAGAGCAAAACTGAACATTAGTTTGCCTATAATTTGCAATTGCAGTTTACACCATGAATGCCAACTAATTTTGGGGCATATTAACAACGGCCAGCGATAATTATCGCTGGCCGTGCTTAGCGTGAGGAATCCTATCGCCGGCTATCGCTGGAAATTATCGCCATGCTAGCGCTGTATTAACAACGCTTAGCGCAAAGGCGATAATTTTCCAGTGATAGCGATGTTTTCCATGGAACATCGCTGGTTTTCCAGCGATGTCCCATGGAAAACGGCGATATACTTGGCGATAGGGCCTGTGGTCTTAGCCACACAATCCACCCCCCATGTTAGGTATGCCTTAGTCAGGAATTTAGCAGACGTTAAATTCCTGCGTTAAGGCATACTTAACGCAATTTAAAATATCGCTAACCCACGTTGCTAATATGGCGATACCTGGGTTAGCGATATTTCCCCTGTTGTTTTCACAGGCACGCCCCTTTGCATCTCATTAGCGATGCGATGGGAGGCGTGCAGAAAACGGACGCTAAGTCAGGAATCACGCGCTAGCGTGTCCTTGTTAATTCGGCGATAAAATTATCGCTGCTTTTCGTCCGAAAACGGACGCTAAAGCGGCGATAATTCATTAACGCCGCCTTGTTAATATGCCCCTGTATAAGGTTTCCTCCAGGTGCAAATCCTTGAAGAGTCCCTTCTGCTACAGCCTACCAGTGTGAAGATGCCAGGCTGTGTGACTATGGTATCCTCACACGCGTAGCCCAAACACATGTATTTGTTCATATATTCAAGTGCAACCAGCCCACAGGTTTTCACAATAGCTGCACAGCAGTGGCCTTATCTTAAAAGGCAGATACTGTCGGTTAGCACTCTCAGTTCATTTACCGTGAATTTACTGTGATTGATATCCAGTTGGTATGACTCGTTATCAGTAAAAGTCCAAAAACTGGGTAGTCACATGAGGAAAAATCCCAGGGGAATAAATAGTTGGAACCCATTTTCTACACAACCATTAAGTGTAGAGAATAAACATTTCTCTTTTTCCAAGTAGTGAATCACTAACAAACACCCATAGATATTCTAGAAAGTTACTTAATGTCAACATCTATTGTGATATTATTCATTGGATGACCCATTTAAATAAAAACAAGGTATGTAATAATCCAATAAAAACATGTAGACTGTCACTGCATTGGCAACTGTGTGGAAAAAATAAACCAAGATCAGTGCTGTTCTTTAAAAAAATGTATTGGTATATATCTAGCTGTTGAACAAGAAAATAACATTCAAGTGAAGTGATAGAATCTGACAGGCCGATGCATATTTGAAGGCTCTCTGTGTACTGCTTGGGACATTTGTGCCTTTGTTTACAAAGGCCATTTCATGTGTGAGTGATGGCGTGCTGCTGAGTTATAGTGTCTGCAATAGGGTAGTAGATCTAACTGAATAAAATTGTACTGTCAATGTCTTTGCTCTTTGTCACCAAGCTTTAGGTAGATGGATATATGGGTTGCCCCAGTGTGTGTAGGAGCATATATCTCTGTATGCCCTGACTTCAAAACCAGAAGTGTGCTGTTTTTTTAACAGTAGGTTAGCAAAGTAAAACAGCATTACTTTCAGGCTGGGAGCATGAAGGCCATTATTTAACATGACTCAGTTTCTCTCTTTGCCCATGATACATGCTTCCATTAACATTGTCATTGCCTTTGACAACTGTTGGTCTTGGCCCTCTCTGCATTTTTGTTAGCTTTTAGGACTCTGTGCACTTTACCACTGCTAACCAGTGCTAAAGTGCTTGTGCCCTCTCCTTTAAGCATGGTAAAATTGGCTCACACCCAATTGGCACATTTAATTTACTTGTAAGTTCCTATAAAGTGGTACTACATGTACACGGACATGTAAATTAAATGCTACTAGTGGGCCTGCAACACTTATTTTGCCACCCACTCAAGTAGCCCTGCTAAACATGTTACAGGTCTGTCATTCCATCCTGTGTGCAGTTTAAACTACCATTTCGACGTGGCAAAGTAAACCTTTTGCGAAGCCTCAACCTTCCCTTTTAATATATATGACATATAAGTCATCCCTAGAGTAGGCCCTAAACAGCCTACAGAGCATGGTGCAGTGTATTTAAAAATGTTGGGCATGTACATTTAACCTTTACATGTCCTGGTAGTAAAAAAACTCTTATATTTGTTTTTATCTACTGCAAGGCCTGCCTACCAATAGGACAACATTGGGTTACCTTATTACATTTAATAAGTTATAACTTTAAATTGGAAGCAAGTGGGAATGTCATGTTTGGTGTCTAAATATATGAAATTTAAAACCCTCTTTAATAGTAAAGTTGGATTTTAAGTCACAATTCTGAAAATGCCACTTTTAGAATGTTGACATGTTGTTGTCTCAACCATTCGGTGCGTGTATCTTGGGTCACATGACTAGGTGTATCTGACAGTTGGTCTTTGTGTATTGCTCCCAGAGCGTGAGATAAAGGGGGACTAGATGCTGACTGGATGGGCCATTTCTGACTTAATAGGTGGAGAGCTGTCACCTATCACGCTTGCACTTCACAAAGGCTCTGTCTCAGTACACTCATAAAGGGCTTCACACTAGTCTTTAGTGCCCCAGACAAGCTGGTGCCAGAGCAGGGAGGCAGAAAATTCCAAACACCTCTGGGGGATGTAACTCTCTAGAAACTTCTACTTCAAAGCTGGTGCCAGGTCTAAATTTTGCACCTTCAGACCCAACTCTTCAATTCAGTTCTCTGGACCTGTGGAAGACTCGGAAGGACTTCTGTGCTGCTTTGCTGCAAGAAGGACAGCTACTCTGCTGCCCTGCTGCAAGCGTGAGAAGGACTAGTCTTTGAACTCAGGACCACCAGTGTGACTCCAAAGGCTAGTTGGCTGACATTGTGATCAGAGCCTCAGGGACAGAAAAGGCTCCAACTCCCTTGAACACTGCACCTGGACTCAGTTCTATCTGCTGTGAGTCCTATCCACCAAGTGGTGCCACCCCAGTCCTGGACCCATGGAAGTGAGCCCACAGTTGCTCTGCCAGCCCAGCTGTGGTCTTTTGGGCAGAACTGATGCATCACGATGCATCTACTCGCAGCTCCACATCAGAACTGCTACTTCGCAGCACATCCCTGACACACGATGCCACAGCTCTTCAGCTTCTTCAGAACCGCTGTAGTGTGATGCCTCCTTGATGCAGGACCTCACATGGCAGCCCACCCTCTCTGGAATCATCACTATGTGATGCATCCTCGACACAGGATCTCGCATCTCGTCAAATGCTTTGGACGGAAGGAAGATGGCAGGTTGATTCCGCCAAGGGCTCCACTCCATCCCGTTTTTCCTCACCCACCGATGCCTCACGGTTGTTGTTTCTAGGCAGCAAGCTGACCGGCAGAACGCCAAAAATGCAGAGCTTTGGTACTGCTGTTTCCTGCTGATTTCTGGTGCTCTCTTCAGTGAGTTGTTCTACTGCTGCTTTCTGGGGCTTTTTTTGGCAAGTTTGTAGTTAGTGGAGCTAACATTTTGGCACTCATCTTTTGGAAGCTGCAGCTGTGTGGGAGGCATACTTTCAGCCATACATACTTGGTTCTTTGCAGACGGGTATTTTGGCCAAATTTTATTTGCCAGGACTTTGCAATGGCTCACCCCAAAAACGTATGCCTCATGAGGAGCACGCTGGGCCCAAGGGGCAGCAAAGACCTGCGCCGAACATGGACCAGAGGTGGAGATTGCAACAACTGGGGTGCCTGCACCTTTGGGCTTAACAGCCTCACAAGTGGGTTGTCCTATCTTGAAGCTGTTAATGACCGGCACAGTTTGAGATCTTGTGGAAGCTGTTTCTAAGGAACTGGTACCAGGGGAAGAATTCCGGTTGGCAGAAGCTTTGATGGCAGCAGCAGCTACAACTACAGTGCTTACTGCATCTCCTCCCTCACCGCCTCGGCTACAGGATCAGTGTCAGGGCCACGATCAAGCACCCAGCACTACTGAGCAGACGCTGGAGGTCATACCACTCTACGACCCGGTTCCACGGATTCCAACCCCGACCCCGACTCCGGTTGATGATTTATCGGGGGTAGCACTGCACCAAGTATTCAAGACGCTTTATCAGAGGATGTGCAGGGCACCCCAGAGCCTATAATTGTAAGTACTGCCCTTGATATGTCACATTAGTTTTGGAAGAGTAACAATGATGTCGATTTGCCATCCTATGCTCCTAGAGAGGTCTTAGACGAGGATTCATCAGGTGAATGTAATTTTGGAATGCTGAGTGGCAATTCTAAGCCAGGGGTGATCTTAAAGGATGTGGCTTCAAGAGACTACTCACCGGCTTATGGGTGCTCTGAGGTCGCCATTGCGCAACCTGCTCAGCCTGTGGATAGCGCTTCGCCTGTCGTACAAGGAGCGGTGACCTTGGCACAAGGGGGGCAGTTGTCTATTGACCAGGATAAATGAAAACTTTCCAGGAAAAAGAAAAAGCCTACAGATCA
Source organism: Calotriton arnoldi (assembly GCA_963921515.1). Classification (NCBI taxonomy): domain Eukaryota; kingdom Metazoa; phylum Chordata; class Amphibia; order Caudata; family Salamandridae; genus Calotriton; species Calotriton arnoldi. The sequence continues at coordinate 1,562,773 of CAWUFW010001167.1, forward strand.
GGTAAATGCCACTGTGCACCAATTACTTAAACCTGTGAGACCACATCAGCATGGCAAGCCAGGCGATTAGGTCGCCAGGAGCAGCCTGTTGAGGAAATGGGTAACTTCCAAGGGAGAAGTCAAATTGATTATATCTCGGCTGTCCACAACACCCCCAAGGGCAGAAGTGGAAAAACAGTGCCCTCAGCAACAAGCACAACTGGCTCCACACTCCCTGCATATATGCTCCACTCCAAATCCTGACTCTCCCTCAGATATATCCTTGGAGAAACTATCTGATCAATCTCTTCTACTTATGACTAAGGGGGGGGCATATGGAGGAGGGTTTACAAGAGCCATACTTAAGATCAATTATGCCGGTCCTTCAAACTCAACGGGCTGAGGCACAAGTTTAATATACCCAGGCAAGAGCAGATAATTTACAGATGCAAAAATCACTTGAAGAGGTCTCCAGGCAGATCAGTAACCTTGCAACTGATGAGGCAGACCTGCAGGAGAAGGTTACCCATACTGAGGAACAAGCAACGACAACAGCTAAGTCGATTGAGAATCATGAGGGTCTACTGAAATCTTTCCAAGTTAAGATTGAGGACATGGAAAATTGATACAGGCGGAACAATCTTAGGATTTTTGGGATACCGGAAGGCAAAGAAGGATCTGACCCCCGGCAATATATGGTTCTATTCTGCATGAAGGCTTTCCCGTATTTAAGCAACTGGGACTTGGACTCACAAATACAACGTGTGCATCGCCTTCCTTTCAATCGTAATGTCTCCGGTACCAAATCAACACAACCCAATCTATATTAATATATATCAGGAACTTCCTCCTCAGACAAGCTATCTCTCTTACAGCTCAACAGACATCACCAGTCTTAATTGATAATTTGTCGATTGTGGCACGCTCAGACTTATGTAGATCCACAATGGACTGGAGAAGGAAGCTTCGGCAGTTCATCGATTTATTTAAAGCAGCAGGCGCTCAAGCTTTCTGACAGGAACATGCCCGCCTCAAAATTATGAAGAATGGTCGCTCACGGATGTGCTTTTCGGAAGAAGATGCGGCCCAAGCCTTGGCTTGGGTTAGAGGGGCAAACAATCTTACCTAACTGTCAAATAATATATGAAATGTTAATATATTATAATGGCACTATAGCTCTGCTTTTTCTTTCTCTTCTCCCTTTTCACTGTTCTTCTTTCCCCTCCTTCATCTTTTCTTTTTTCTCTTTTTTACTTATTTTTTCCCTTGCTTCTTCCGCTCTGTTATTTTTAAATTTTGATATTCTCATTATGGGTGGGTGGGGGATCTGGGTTGGACGGGCTGGGGGCTCTCTTGGGCTGTTCTCAATTGATGGCTCTAGAATGCGGTGTATACTTCCCTAGGGCACTGGGGGGGTGGTTATGTGTGGGGTGGTGGTTGCAGTGGGCATTAGCCTTACAATCAACGTTACGGATGGTCTCATCCAGGCTACTCAGGTTAATCGGCCCACATGCAGAGGTTGGGGGCGGGAGAAATAGGTCATAATAGGGTGAATTCAAACAGGATTTATACTTTGCTTTTTAATGGATATGTGAAGATCACATTGGAATATCCAAACATGGGAATTCAGATTTTTCATTTTATTTAGATGGCTAAGATTAAATGTATGTGTTGGAATGTATCAGGGATTAATGCACGGTCTAAGTGGCAATTGGTAACGGGAAGAAATCGTACATTATAAACCCATTTGGTGGCCTTAACAGAGACTCACTTGGCATACAAAGATAGGGCCCTACTTAAGGATCTAGGGTATAATACGGTTGCCTGTACAACACAGACTACAGCAATTCGAGGGGCGGCAGTGCTCTCTTCTAAAACATTTCAGGGCCAGGTATTATAGACCGCGGCTGACTCTAGGGGGAGATGGGGTTTGGTACAGTTGCTTTTATATTCATTTAAATTTGTATTATGTGTTGTTTATGGACCAAATACTGATGACCCCGAAATATTTGATACACTTACCTTGGAATTATTGAGTTGGGCAGGTGAATTGGTTTTAATGGGGGACTTCAACTATGTAATGAATTACGGCATAGATTCTACTAATTGTAGGACCGCTGTGCATAAACCTAGAACTAGGATTTCCCTGAGTGACCTAATTAAATTATATGGCATTTGTGATGCCTAGCAGACTTTGTATCCAACAGATCCTGGTTACACATATTATTCCCCTCCTCACAAACAATACTCAAGAATAGACATGGTCTTTATTAAGCGTATGTGGCTTGAAACTATGAAAATGTCAGTATGTCCCAGGATAGTCTCAGATCATAATCCAATCTACTTCCAATTTTCCCTGGATTCAAATTGTGACGGGCCCAATACTCCTAGGTTCACTTTCTGTCATCATCTATTGACTAATAGCAAATATATTGATCTTATCTTGGGGTCTCTTAGGGAATTTTTACCACTAATAGAGGGTCGGCTTCACCATCAATAATATGGGACACTTTGAAGGCATATGTCCGCGGTATTACACTTCAATATGTAGTCAAACAAAATAGAGCCACCTCCAATTAAGCTAATTCTTTACAGCAAATGATCTGCCACCTCGAACTGCTTCATGCACTTAAAACTACGCAGGGTGCTATTGACACATGTCAAGTATTTACTCAACTCCTAGAGATGCGGACCCGTGCTGAACGGTGACTGAGGGAACAGATAGCTGCTAGATTTGTTAAATATAAGAGTCTTCAGTATGAATATGGGGAAAGGGTCGGTAGAGTATTAGCATACCAAATCACAGAAAAACAAAATAAGGGTAAAATTCAGGCCATTAAGGGGCTAGATGGGAAACTTTATTCAAACACCACATATATTCTAGAACAATTCTCCCTGTTTTATGAAACACTATACAGCCAGTCACTAGAGTTCAATCAAGGTAAATGTATAGAATATATTCAATGGTGCAATCTCCCATCTCTTGCGGAGGATCAGTCCGAGGATCTACAGTCAGATATTTCAAGGCTGGAAATTGAGGCTGCGTTAATGGCCCTGCCCTCAAGTAAGGCTGCAGGGGAAGGCTCGTTACCCACTGAGTTTTATAAGATATTTAGAGATATACTGAGTTTGGAATTTACTTCTGTTATTCCATTGATTCAGGCAGGACGGCCGGTCCCAACAAGCTGGCAAATAACTAATATTGTGGTCTTTTTAAAAAAAAGCGAAACCGGCTGAGGATTTGGGCTCATATTGGCCCATTTCACTCATTAACACTGATGCCAAATGGTTCTCTAAAATGTTGTCTTCCCATGTCAATTCAGTAATTCCAGCCTTAGTATCCCCACAGCAAAATGGATTTGTATCAGGGAGTGATACTACTGATGACATCAATACAGCAATTGCTGCCTTTGACATTGCTGAGAAGTGCAATATGAATATGGGCATGATATTACTCGATGCAGAGAAGGCATTTTACCGTGTGGCAGGGACTGCTTATGTGTCACGCTGTCTGCTTTTGGTATAGGGGAAGATTTTATCAAAATGATTCAGCCACTTTATAAGACTCCACGTGCTTGGGTGGCACACGCTGGGAGTTATTCTGTTTTTTTTTTGGATCTCTCGCGGGACAAGGCAGGGGTGCCCACTCTCCCCCCTCCTTTTTGCTCTGTATATGGAGCCCTATCTGCAATCCCTCTCTAGGAATATAGATATCCAACCATGGGCTCTCAAGGGCCAACAATTGAAACTAAGTGCATATGCCGACAATGTGGCAATTTTCTCTTCTAATCCAGCAGCAGCAATTACTCAGATTGCTCTTGAAGCATGCATATTTGGCCACTTTTCTGGCTATAAACTGAATTTATCTAAAACCCAGGGGCATATTAGCAAGACCGGCGATAAAATTATCGCCGTTTTAGCGGCAGGAAACTGCCGCTAAAACGGCGATAATGGGCTTGCTAATATGCGTTATAGAATTCAATAGAAGCCCAGGTTAGATGTGCAGGACATCTAACCTGGGCTTCTATTGGAATTCTATAACGCATATTAGCAAGCCCATTATCGCCGTTTTAGCGGCAGTTTCCTGCCGCTAAAACGGCGATAATTTTATCGCCTGTCTTGCTAATATGCCCCCCAGATTCTTCTGAATTTCACTTGTGATGCTCCTATCCCAGGGACCACTACCTCAGCAGTTTATTTAGGTGTTAGGCTTTGCTCTGTGGTTTCTAATATAGCTAAATTAAACTATGAAACTCTGTTAGCTGCTACTATTGCTAAATTTAAATCATGGAGTAAGCTACCACTTTCTATATTAGGATGAATAAATATTATTAAAATGAATATTCTTCCCACATTTCTTTATTTCTTTAGGGCAATTCCGCTAAGGGTTTTGGATTCCTTTTTTATAAGACTGGAAGGTGAGATTGGCAGTTTTATTTGGGGCTACAGGCAGGCAAGACGTGCTATCCGACTTTTGAAAACTTCTTATAAGAGAGGAGGGCTCTCACTTCCAGATTTTAAGCTTTATTTTTGGGTCACTTTTACTGGACGATTGCGTAGTTTATTGATTTATGGGGAGCCGGATTCGGTACCATTCTGTTACTGGCTTGCTCTCGGTGTCAAAGCTAGTCTATTTTTTAATCAATTGAATGCTCCCAACTACTATGAAAGGGTGCGTTTTAAGATACTCAAAGATATTATTTTTATTTGAAAGGGGATATGTAAGAAATACTCTGTTGGCTTTATTAATAAAGACACACCCATTTGGGACAACCCTGCTTTCCCCTCTTCTCTCGGGACTCAACTTACTTGTAGAGTCTGGGCAGATTGCGGAATTATAACAATGGGTCAATTATTTGATCCAGATGGTTTTAGAAACCTTTTCTGTTTTACAAGTTGCTTTTGGGTTACCTCGCCATTCTTTTTTCAAATATTTTCAATTGAGGGATTTCATGCGGACAAACGCCAAGCAAGCACAGGACATCGATAAGTCTGATCTCTCTTCATATTATTTTAAGCCTGGTATTAAACCCACTGTAAGCATGATGTATCAAACATTTCTGCAATTTGCTGTGGAAGATACTCCATTTTTAGCATCAAAATGGAGCAGACTTTTATCATCTGAAGTATCGGCTGAAGAAATTCAGAGGGCCTTAGACCTGCTAGATCGTTGGCACACTCTGTCAATCTTAAGCTACAACAGTGGCCCACACTGTGGGGTCGATTCCGATTCGGGCCGGAAAAAGCACCGACCGACTCGGATCCGGAAAAAATACCGACCGACACGTACCAGTGGCGCCCGACACGCCAAGTACGATGCAAGCCGCGATAAATCCGACCGACACGTCAGGAAACCAAGCCGACCGACCGAGCCGCTCGGAAAATAGCAATCCGGCCGGAAAAACACGCGAATCCAACCGACCGACACGCACCCGGAACAAATCCGACCGAATCGTACCCGCCAACTCCAACCCGCAAAGTACGATGCAAGGCGCGAAAACACGACCGAGTCGGACGGAGGACAAGCCGTACGACCGACACGCATACAAAACCGAGCCGAAGCAACACAATACACCGCGACCGACGCGTACGCAGCATACAAAACTGCACAAACACAGCGTGAACGAAACGGAAAACACCGTACGAGACCAATGCAGGGTCCGACTCGGTCACAAGAACGTTTCCAACATACACAAACAGCACAAAGGAAAAATCAACCAAAAAAGGCCAAACAAGCAATTACCAAGCCAATAAACACTGGGGGGGTGGGGACAGAGAACAAAGACACACCCACAACTCCACCTATATAAAGGACACAAATCACTACCATGAGCCTTTGCAAATGCCATTTCACTGCCAGCACCCAAGAGAAAGCAACCACACACCCACAGCTCATCCCTCACACAAGCCACACACCATCAGCACACCAACAAATACCTACCTCACATACACCCAGCAAAACACACACTCACACACCCTCACCTGCACACCAACACACACATCACTCACCATCACCACCCATCACCATGCCCCCAAGAAGAATCCCAAGTTCCTAGATTGTGAATTGGAAGTCCTGGTAGACGAGATCCTCAGGGTGGAGCCACAGCTGTTTGGCACTCTGGTCCAACAGACCCCCATGTCGCAGAAAACCAAGATGTGGGAGAGGATCATCAACAGGGTGAACGCCCAATCATCATGTCGGCGCACAAAGACGGACATCCAGAACAGGTGGTATGACGTGCGCAGGAGGGTACGGGACCTGCTGAAGATAGACTACAGCAACAGCCAACAGACCGGCAGTGGCCCTCCTGCCAAGCCAATATACCTCAGGCCCTGGGAGGAGAAGGTGCGGGCCATCCTTCCGCCAGTGAGCGTATATGGACTAGAGAACATCCCAGAGCCTGGTGAGTACACAACAAATGTACACAATAAACTGCCACAAAACACACACATCACTGTCAAGGGGAGAGTCAAACCATGCACACATAGCAATTACACAGCAACTAGAACAGAATCATCCCAAAATGTGTATGTCAGTCAGATAAACACAACACATGCCATCAAAAAAGTCACATCCAACTGTGCCAACACATGTACAAACACAACCACAACTACAGCTAGGCAGTGGCACAAATAGAACTAACACACACATCCACACATGTAGCCACCACAACAACACCAACACACAGTGAAGACCACTCAAAGGAAGGAATTCTGTGTATGCTGGCCAAGTCAGTGTAGCCAATAGCATCATGGGAGTCGCAGTCACACATATTGCCCCCCCACAACTGTCCCATCAACACCACCCTGAACCATGCTCACATCACAGGGAGTGGAGAAGGACTCACAAGATGGCTGACACTGGCTACTGCTGTGGGGAGCACAAGGCCCTGCTGCCAACTGTGCACCAACAAACAGCAGGACACCACTGACTGACATCCTGAGAGACAACTTCCACTCCCTGCAATGCAAGCACGTTCCATGGTGGGCTATCTGGCTGGCTGGGTGGGAAGGGGGACTTGCAGCACTGACTATAGTCACCAGCACCTCCCCTCACACCCCCCAACACAAACTCCACAGTACCCACCTGGTAGAATGCAATGCCCTCCATCCTAACACAAGATCCCACAAAGCACCACCACCCTGGGTTATGTTGTGTGAAGCACAGGGACACTCTTGGGACTCTTAGCCAAACAACTGCCAGGACAACACTCCCAGCCATCCTGTCAGCACAGCCAGCCCACCCCACAGGGAAGCAGAGTCAAAAGGAAGGAAGCATGGGCATGCTGGGAAGGGGGTGGAGGCAATAGCATGATGGGAGTCGTAGTCACAGACATAGCTCACCCCCACAACTGTCCCATCAACACCACCCTGAACCATGCTCACATCACAGGGAGTGGAGAAGGACTCACAAGATGGCTGACACTGGCTACTGCTGTGGGGAGCACAAGGCCCTGCTGCCAACTGTGCACCAACAAACAGCAGGACACCACTGACTGACATCCTGAGAGACAACTTACACTCCCTGCAATGCAAGCACGTTCCATGTTGGGCTATCTGGCTGGCTGGGTGGGAAGGGGGACTTGCAGCACTGACTATAGTCACCAGCACCTCCCCTCACACCCCCCCAACACAAACTCCACAGTACCCACCTGGTAGAATGCAATGCCCTCCATCCTAACACAAGATCCCACAAAGCACCACCACCCTGGGTTATGTTGTGTGAAGCACAGGGACACTCTTGGGACTCTTAGCCAAACAACTGCCAGGACAACACTCCCAGCCATCCTGTCAGCACAGCCAGCCCACCCCACAGGGAAGCAGAGTCAAAAGGAAGGAAGCATGGGCATGCTGGGAAGGGGGTGGAGGCAATAGCATGATGGGAGTCGTAGTCACAGACATAGCTCACCCCCACAACTGTCCCATCAACACCACCCTGAACCATGCTCACATCACAGGGAGTGGAGAAGGACTCACAAGATGGCTGACACTGGCTACTGCTGTGGGGAGCACAAGGCCCTGCTGCCAACTGTGCACCAACAAACAGCAGGACACCACTGACTGACATCCTGAGAGACAACTTCCACTCCCTGCAATGCAAGCACGTTCCATGGTGGGCTATCTGGCTGGCTGGGTGGGAAGGGGGACTTGCAGCACTGACTATAGTCACCAGCACCTCCCCTCACACCCCCCCAACACAAACTCCACAGTACCCACCTGGTAGAATGCAATGCCCTCCATCCTAACACAAGATCCCACAAAGCACCACCACCCTGGGTTATGTTGTGTGAAGCACAGGGACACTCTTGGGACTCTTAGCCAAACAACTGCCAGGACAACACTCCCAGCCATCCTGTCAGCACAGCCAGCCCACCCCACAGGGAAGCAGAGTCAAAAGGAAGGAAGCATGGGCATGCTGGGAAGGGGGTGGAGGCAATAGCATGATGGGAGACGTAGTCACAGACATAGCTCACCCCCACAACTGTCCCATCAACACCACCCTGAACCATGCTCACATCACAGGGAGTGGAGAAGGACTCACAAGATGGCTGACACTGGCTACTGCTGTGGGGAGCACAAGGCCCTGCTGCCAACTGTGCACCAACAAACAGCAGGACACCACTGACTGACATCCTGAGAGACAACTTCCACTCCCTGCAATGCAAGCACGTTCCATGGTGGGCTATCTGGCTGGCTGGGTGGGAAGGGGGACTTGCAGCACTGACTATAGTCACCAGCACCTCCCCTCACACCCCCCCAACACAAACTCCACAGTACCCACCTGGTAGAATGCAATGCCCTCCATCCTAACACAAGATCCCACAAAGCACCACCACCCTGGGTTATGTTGTGTGAAGCACAGGGACACTCTTGGGACTCTTAGCCAAACAACTGCCAGGACAACACTCCCAGCCATCCTGTCAGCACAGCCAGCCCACCCCACAGGGAAGCAGAGTCAAAAGGAAGGAAGCATGGGCATGCTGGGAAGGGGGTGGAGGCAATAGCATGATGGGAGACGTAGTCACAGACATAGCTCACCCCCACAACTGTCCCATCAACACCACCCTGAACCATGCTCACATCACAGGGAGTGGAGAAGGACTCACAAGATGGCTGACACTGGCTACTGCTGTGGGGAGCACAAGGCCCTGCTGCCAACTGTGCACCAACAAACAGCAGGACACCACTGACTGACATCCTGAGAGACAACTTACACTCCCTGCAATGCAAGCACGTTCCATGTTGGGCTATCTGGCTGGCTGGGTGGGAAGGGGGACTTGCAGCACTGACTATAGTCACCAGCACCTCCCCTCACACCCCCCCCCAACACAAACTCCACAGTACCCACCTGGTAGAATGCAATGCCCTCCATCCTAACACAAGATCCCACAAAGCACCACCACCCTGGGTTATGTTGTGTGAAGCACAGGGACACTCTTGGGACTCTTAGCCAAACAACTGCCAGGACAACACTCCCAGCCATCCTGTCAGCACAGCCAGCCCACCCCACAGGGAAGCAGAGTCAAAAGGAAGGAAGCATGGGCATGCTGGGAAGGGGGTGGAGGCAATAGCATGATGGGAGTCGTAGTCACAGACATAGCTCACCCCCACAACTGTCCCATCAACACCACCCTGAACCATGCTCACATCACAGGGAGTGGAGAAGGACTCACAAGATGGCTGACACTGGCTACTGCTGTGGGGAGCACAAGGCCCTGCTGCCAACTGTGCACCAACAAACAGCAGGACACCACTGACTGACATCCTGAGAGACAACTTACACTCCCTGCAATGCAAGCACGTTCCATGGTGGGCTATCTGGCTGGCTGGGTGGGAAGGGGGACTTGCAGCACTGACTATAGTCACCAGCACCTCCCCTCACACCCCCCCAACACAAACTCCACAGTACCCACCTGGTAGAATGCAATGCCCTCCATCCTAACACAAGATCCCACAAAGCACCACCACCCTGGGTTATGTTGTGTGAAGCACAGGGACACTCTTGGGACTCTTAGCCAAACAACTGCCAGGACAACACTCCCAGCCATCCTGTCAGCACAGCCAGCCCACCCCACAGGGAAGCAGAGTCAAAAGGAAGGAAGCATGGGCATGCTGGGAAGGGGGTGGAGGCAATAGCATGATGGGAGACGTAGTCACAAACATAGCTCACCCCCACAACTGTCCCATCAACACCACCCTGAACCATGCTCACATCACAGGGAGTGGAGAAGGACTCACAAGATGGCTGACACTGGCTACTGCTGTGGGGAGCACAAGGCCCTGCTGCCAACTGTGCACCAACAAACAGCAGGACACCACTGACTGACATCCTGAGAGACAACTTACACTCCCTGCAATGCAAGCACGTTCCATGGTGGGATAACTGACTGGGTGGGTGGGTGGGTGGGAAGGAGGTCTGGCTGTCAACCAAACACAATCAATGCAGACCATGTTCACACCCCAGAGAATACATAGAAATGCCCAAATAATGCAGGACAATGTGCCACACCAATATCAACCCCTGACTGTGACGACTTAGGACAATACAATGTACAGGCCCGCACCCCGAGGCACAGTCACAACTGTCAGGTGTGTCAACCACTGATGCCTGCAGAAACATGACATACATTGTTTGTGTCTCCCAAAAACAGGTGATGATAGGGACACAGCAGCAGACGCTGAGGAGTCCCAGTCCCAGGCTCAAGAGGATGCCGAGCTCACTGGCGTCGTACAGCCTCTGTCCTCCTCGGACGATGAAGAACAACCTGGCACATCCGGTGCAAGTCAACATGCTGCACCAGCAGGACCACCAGCTGCAGCACCAGCAGGTCCACCAGCTGCACCCCTGCACCCACCCCTCCAACGACTGTCACCACGAATACCATCCCTGCCGACATGGACAGAATAAGGAACAACACCAGCGCAGTGACCCTGGACCAACCTGGGGCCATGGACACCACCACCACCACCAACCCCCAAGGTGGACCAGGGTTATCTGTGCGTGCAACTGCACACACTGCACATGTCAGCAGGGGTGGTGGGAGGGGTGGGAGACAGAGGTCGCTGCTTGCAGACGTTGCTGGTGTGCATGAAGACCCACAACTGGTACGCATAGCTGATGCGTACCAGTCCAGCACCGGAGAGCTCAGCCAGGTAGTGGGGCTCCTCAGAGACATTAAACAGCAGCAGGCTGCCCATCATGCCCGCTTGGACTCCCACATGTCCCAAGTGGAGTCACACATGTCACGTGTGGACTCCCACATGTCACGTGTGGACTCCCACATGACCCGCGTGGAGTCCAAGTGGGATGTACTACATGAGATGACGGCGGTGCACAGGGACATTTTACAATGCCTCCGCCAGATGAACAGCAACCAGTCCACACCTCCCTGTGTGCCAACAACATCTGGTACCGAACAAACTGCAACTGCCACAGGGAGGGAGGAGGACTCTGGCGGAGAGTCCCCTGCACCGCAGCAGCCTGCACTTGAGGGCCCCCCCCAAGAAGAGGGGTCGTCCGAGGAGGGGAAAGTGAGAGGCTGATGGCCAAGCGCAACTCCCAGGAAGCCTGAACCTGTTCTGGATTTTCGCCTTTGTGCACAGACTGTTCACCCTGTTGATGGCAACACTACTCCCACACATTGCATGGGGAGTATAAGTTGGAACAATGTGTCAGACAACAGTGGCCCCGATACTGGGGATCCTGTCTACCTGGACTTTCTATTCATCTAGGAACTTGGGATTGCAAGATTCATGTACAGCACAATCCATCCTATGCACTATTATCACAATAAACACACTAATACACCATACTTGCCTCTGTCGTGATTCCAACGTGGGTGCTGTTATGGGGATGATGAACTGCAAAATTACACAGTGTATGCGAACTGCAACAGCAAGGACAACACAGGCATGTGAGTACAGGCAACGTGACACATATGAGGGAGACACACCACCAGGGCTACACAACACATACACACCTAGGCCATCTGACTCATTGCCTACACTGATGTTGCCAGGGAAGACGGTGCAATGCACAGACACCACACCCATTCCCAGTTGTAGTCAAGTAGCCCACAGGTGCAGTAAGCAAATGGCAGTCAAATGTGTGACCACAGACAACGCACATCACAAAGTGAAGCACAGGTTTATTACACAGTTGCAACATGCTGTAACCACTACAGATGCAAGGTAATCCCACCTGGCAGCGGGCACACAGTCAACAACTGTAGACTGAAGGAAGTCCATGGGTGTGGCGCACATCACCTGTAGGGACACAACAGCTACCAGCCTGGATGTGCAATCACGTCGTCGGTGGACACAGTTCACCAAACGAATCTGAAAGTACCCTGTGAAGGACAGAAATGACACACAGTCAAAAGCAATGCAGTACAGGACAGAACAGCAAAACTCATGCACAATACATGTTACAAGATACCCACCCAGAACCAAGTTAGCATGTCAACACTGTTGGGGAGTACAGCCCACCTGTCACCACACATCGCAACACACATCCTGTCAAGTAGCCCATGGACACACTCCAACAGCACCAGAGCACCACCCACACATCATGCCAACTCACATCATTCACATGACACCTCAGGATACTCACATTCAGCTAAAGAAGTTGGTGATGAGCTGTGTGCGGACATCACCATCACCATCATCATCATCATCGTCACTGGCATCGTGGTCCAGGCCAGGATCCTCCACAGGTGGCGGATGTTGGTCATCGTCATCCTGGATGAGAGGCAACTCCTTCCGCACTGCCAGGTTGTGGAGCATGCAGCAGACGATGATAATCTTGCACACTTTCGCAGGGGCATATGGGAGGGACCCTCCGGTCTTGTCCAGGCAGCGGAAGCGGCTCTTCAGGAGACCAAAGGTCCGCTCAATCACTCTCCTGGTCCGACCATGTGCCTCATTGTAGCGCATCTGGGCAGGTGTCACAGGGTTCCTGAGGGGTGTCAGCAACCACGGCATGTTGGGGTATCCCGAGTCACCTACGGACAGACAAGTGCACATCAGCTGACTTGGAAAAGTGGGCGGAATACTACAGATCAGATCACACACAATGGCACAAAGTCAGTACACACCGACAAGCCAGGCACGCTGGTTCTGCATCTGTGCCATCAACCTGGGGATGCGACTACTCCTCATCACAAAGGCATCGTGTGCTGAACCAGGGAAACGGGCACACACGTGTGTGATGGTCATGTCTGCAAGACACACCACCAGTGCATTGACCGAGTGGTAGTGCTTGCGGTTCCTGTAGGCCTGCTCCTGGGCCTGTGGTGGTACCAAAGCCACATGTGTCCCATCAATGGAGCCAATGACATGCGGCATCCTCCCCAGGGCATAAAAGTCACTCTTCACGTCAGTGAGTCGTCGCAGTCTAGGGAAATAGATGTACCGGTTCAGGAAGAGCAACATTGCCGCCAAAACATCGCGGAGCACATGGCTGAACATGGTCTGTGACATCCCACCAGCAGACGCCACAGTATGTTGGAAGGTACCGGTGGCAAAGAAGTGTAGGGCTGCCATCACCTTCACCTTGGGGGTCAGCGCTGTAGGATACGGCCGGCCAGGCTGCAAATGTGGGGACAACTGCACTGCCAAATCCTCAATCAGCTGCCTGGTGAAGCGGTACCGTCGGATGCTGTCCCGTTCCACCATCGTTGCCAGGTCTGGGAATGGCCGATGGACAGCAGGAGCCCTGCAGTGCAGAGGAGAAGTAAGCAAGATCGTCAGTCACCCCACATATGCGGCATTGAACACACTCAAGATCCCAACATACATCATCATGAGGCACAACTACATGAAGTGTGCAGTACCGGAACGACATTTATGGTACATACATGGCCAACATCTGTCAACACGGTCCTACAGGTGGCATCAATTTGTCCCAGGTTGGCCCATTGGATATCATGATGCTGTGTCACAGTCACCCCCCAGTGACATGTGAGGACAGATGTGCCCCAGGCACCACAGCTCAACGACAGGCACATTCCCAGGGACCCTGTAATGCCACATGGACACTGGCATCACCTGGAGTATCATGTGTACACCACAACAAAACAAACATGACCCCCACAGGTAGTGGCCACACTTGCCATGGCAGGAGAGCCATGGACGTCTGTGACACACACGCACAACATCAGAGTCCATGCACACACAACGTGGATGTGGAGACTGTCTCCCATTGTGCACATGAAATCAGAGACATTGTAAACACTACATGCACAAAGACTGTGGAGGGCCATCACTATTGTGCCACTGGGACACCCTGGCTCAAACATACCGTCCCACATGGGACTCACGGGGTATGTGACATGACATACACAAACACCACTGTGAAATGTGACCATGGCACATGCACAGATATGAACAGTTGCACATCACAGTGGTCACGTACACGTAACACCCATGATCCTGTCCCCATGAACACGTGCACAGCCTGGGGGTGGCTGCCCACAGGTGACACCCACAGGACAACATGTACACCAACATACACACAATAGGAAATGCAGCCTTACATGCCTTATGATAAGGTTTGGACAGGCTGTCGTGATGTAGGTGTGCCCCTCACTCCCTGGGAGCTATCTGTGGCTGGCATATGTCCATCTGAGACAGGCATGCTGACATATGCCAGTCACATGTACAGTGATGCGTTGTACTGCAATGGACCGATCGGTGCCTCCGGCCGGCCCATTGCATTCAATGTGTGCGGGTACGCGTTGTACCCCTGTGCGCGTTGAACAGCAATGGACCGATCGGTGCCTCCGGCCGGCCCATTGCATTCAATGTGTGCGGGTACGCGTTGTACCCCTGTGCGCGTTGAACAGCAATGGACCGATCGGTGCCTCCGGCCGGCCCATTGCTTTCAATGTGTGCGGGTACGCGTTGTACCCCTGTGCGCGTTGAACAGCAATGGACCGATCGGTGCGCACCCATTGACAATGGGCTTGCCTGGCAACGGACGCGTTTTTGAATATTCGAACGAGTCGGTTGCTGGAAAATCAGTTGGTCACCCACAACAATGTTGCAAAATAATGTATGTCATGAAGTTGAAGATTTGAAGGATGCTGTGGGCGTGTTTTGGTGCTGCTATTCCATGGATTGGCCAGATTCAGAAGATGCAAACGACTTGGACCTATCACTTTGGACACAAGGGACAGTATCTGCCTCTCCAGCACATATATATTGCTGCATGTTCCCCTGAGAGCCCACTTGCCTGCACTACATGCTCCAGGACGACATCTGCCACTGCACTGCTGCTGTCTCTGCCCCTCTGGACCCTGCAATGGCACGTACTGTGGAGAGAGCCCCAGCCTTCAGCCTTGAAGAGAACCAGGCCCTGCTGGACAGCCTACTTCCACAGTACAGCAAGCTGTATGGGACACCAGGGGAGCAGGTGAGTGTTCTGTGCACTGCCTTTCTGAATGTGCATTTTGTCTGACTAGCAAGGCTGAGAGTCAGCACACCACTGGCTAGCAGGCTCACTGAGTAGTTGTCACCCCCCATAGTGTGTAGTGACTTGCACTGGACAGGTATGGTGCAGTGACAGTGCTTCTGAACAGGGTTTTACTCCCCATGCTATGATACCATGTAGTGACTTCTGGAAAACTGTCCATGGGCAGCCGTGCACTGCCTGGGTACACCATGTGCCCCTGTGATTGCGACATGTATATGCAACTGTGTCATGCACGGATATGTTGCATGTGTAGTAATGTCCTTATCACTTTGTCATCCTGACAGGCTTCTGCCCATCGGAAGCATGAGATCTGGAAGGACATCGTCCGGGCTGTCCGGTCCGTGGGGGTCTACAAGCGCCGGATCCGCAACTGCCAAAAGAGGTGGCAGGACCTTCGGGGCTGGACCCGGAGGATTGCACGGGTCCAGCTGAAGCTGTCGCCTCCTCGCAGGAGGGGCGGAACACGGACCCTGACCCCCACATGCTCAGGATCCTGGCGGTGGTCTTTCCAGACCTGGATGGGCAGCTGAAGGCCAGAGAGCAGCAAGGAGGGGGTGAGTCAAAGACTGCACTGTGTACTCTGTCTAACATGTTATGTGCCCTCCTCGGGCCAGGTTGAACTGCCACAGTACAGCAGTCATGTTGTCCAGGAGCCATGTCCCTCTATTGTGCACTGCCCACTCCTCATCTGATACCCAGGTGTGGCCCTTACATGCAGGGAATTCTGTCACTTAGGACTGTGTCCTTGCAGTTTGCTTGACTCAAGGTGGGAGACAGCATCTGTTTCCCTGACTCTGTGGTGGGCATCATGGGTGGGTCCATTGCTTACACAATGCCTGTATTCTGACATGTAGGGTAGTGTCACAGGTCTCCCATATGTCCAATAGGTATGACCTGGACAGATGAGGGTTAAGAGGATGTGTTGTGGGGGGATGTACATGTGCACTTGTGCAGCTCCAGGACTTGCATTCCCCATGACCTACTATTGTGACACAGTGCAGAGTGTTGTTGTCTGGCTGCAAAGTCATACATCACTGAGACAGTGATGTATGACTTTGCAGTCATGCCTCCGCCATGGCATGTGTCTACTGATTGGTGATCCTGCAGGGGAGTGACATGTGCTACATGCACACCATAGTGGCGCTGGCTATCAGGACATGGGTGCATCATGGTGTCTGTCGCTGGTATGCATCACATGCATTTCCTATTTGACTCTGGGCATCCCTTACATCCGTAAACCTGTACTGACTCAGTGGCAAGAGCTGTGATGTGTCCACACCGTGTCCTCTGCACTGTCCAACTACTGTGTACTTGGTGCATGTGTCAACACTGGGGTGTTGCAATCCAACAGACACCAGACAGATGGGTGCAAGGCCATGTGGGATGTGAGTGCCATGCTTGGCATCAGACTGACAATTGACTTCTCCTGTTCAATTAGTGCACTTTTAGCAATGTACAACTAATGATGCCAGGGCTTGCTCTGTGATGTGCTGTGCTCACAGTGGTGTGTGCGTTATGTGCAGGTGACTGATGTCTGTCTGTTTCCCCATTGTTTGCAGATACATCCACGGCCACGGAAGGGGACAGCTCCACGGACCAGGAGGAGCCGGAGAGCCAGACTGGGTCAGCAGCCGAGGAGTGGTCGGAGGGACCCAGTGGCACGGAGGGCGAGGGGAGCCACACCGAGGAGTCCTCAGCAGCATCCACCTCAGCTGAGGACCAGAGCAACTCGGAGGATGACTCCCTTGTGGAGGCGGGTGTCAGCAGCCACCACACCCCAGCTAGTGTTGCTGTCCCCGCCACCACCAGCACCACCACCGCCCTCCCATCGGCTCCCATTCCCCAGGTCCGTGGAGGCTCCCATGTCCGGGAGCGTGTCTCCTTTGGGCCAGGCACCGCACCCCTGCCCCTGTGTCCCCTGCTGCCCTGAGTGAGGAGTCTGTGTACCTCCTTCGCCAGCTCCATGTAGGGCAGACAGCCATGCTGAGTGTCCTCCATGCGCACACCGCGCTGTTGACTCAGCTGGTGTCGTTCATGGAGGGCATCTCATCGGGCATGTCTGACCTACAGAGGGGCAATAGGTCCATGGACTCCTCCCTGACGGCAGCAGTGTCCCTCCTCAAACGGTCCCTCACCCCTCCTGCCTTTGCTCCATCCACACTCCCCAGCACCTTACCCATCCCAGGCACACACACACTGGCACACACCAGCACACACACATCCAGCACACTGACACACACGCCAATGACAAAACGCACACGCAAGCACATTCAGGGGACTGAAGCCAGACTCACAGGGGATGGGGCCCTGGAACACACACACGCATCCACATGCACTGCGCAGTCCTCAGTTCCCTCTCCCTCCAAAGCACCCTCCCTTGCCTCACCTGCAACCCCAAAGTCACAGCAGCTCTTCCTCTGTGACCTCGGCCTCTTCCCCACCGATGAAGCTGCTCCAGCATCCCGGGGGAAGAGGAAGCCCACCCACACGGAGCAGAGTGCCCCTCGCCCCCGGACACCCTCCCCCAGGCGCAGACGGACTGAGGCCCCCACCCGCAAGTCCCCCGGAGTGCTAAGAGCAAGACCCCGCCACCGCCCTGCAGCTCAGGCACAAGGTCTCCGTCCTCCATCCCTCAGGCCCCCACTGCACAGGTGCCCCCACCACACCCTGCCCCAGGTTCCCCCACCCACAGATATACCATCCCCAAGATGCTCCGGCCTTCTCCCCTGCCACTTGCTCTCCCAGCACCACACCCCCGCTGCGCTTGTCTGTGCCACTGATGTGGTGAGGGTGTCCTCCCCCTCTGTCCAACCCACCTTGCCTGTTCCCCATTCTCCTCCCCTGGAGGTAGGCACTGCAGTGGAGTCCACTACCGCCCTGTCTGACTTGGGCACTGCAGTGGCGGACCTGTCCACCCCATCTGCAGGGTCCACTGCAGTTGTGCCGGCACCCACGACATCTGTGTCATGCCCCCAGTTGTGCCGGCACACACCATGTCAGACACCTCCACTGCAGTTGTCAGTGGCTCTCCAGCACCCACCACCCCTTCCCTGACTCCCCTGGTGAGCCCTGATCCTGTCCCTGCGGTGCCTGGCCTGCCCCCCGGTTGCCCCTCCTAGTGGATTGTCCCTGGTATTGTGCAGGCATGCGTAGGGTGACATCTGCCAATGTCACCCTGTTTGAACTTTGACAATGGACTGGCCATTGGCCTTTGCTCTTTTTTCAGGACTTCGTTTGGCCTCAACACATATGCTGAATAAAGCAACTTTCTTTTCTCTAGTGCTCATGCTTCAGATGTACATGTTGTTGGTGCAGCTAACCATGCCCTTGCTGCAGTGATGGTGATATCTGGTCTCATGATTATGAAGTGTTACTGTGCAGGAACCCATGTGGTCCAGGGGGAATGTGTCCTATCATGTGGTGTATCCATGTCATCAATAGCAGCATCTGAGGGTGTCATGTGTTCAGTATTTGGCAATGGGTTTCCTACTTACATTGGCAATTTCACATCTGTGGCTTCCACCCCTGCACATCTGTTGTGCCTGCCATCGTTGCATTTGTCTACTTCCCTGACCGTGTTGCCATCTCCAGTGGACATGCAGGTTTGGGCATCAATGGGGAGGGACTCATCCGTGTAGTCAGTGCAACATTGCTATACAAGTGTGTTGGATCTGTGCTGATGATTCCGTTGGCACATCCATGACCAGGCTGATGTGATGGGAGCCCTCATTTGGTGCTAATTGTTGATTGTGTGACCAAGTGCTCAGCTGACATGATGGGGCCCTACTGAGGCAACATATGGCACAGCTTTCCTCACACAGGAGTGGAGTCCCCTCATGGCAGTGTGTACACGTGTGACATTGCCTGCGCCCAAGGTGTGTGTTGTATGTGCATGTCTGTGTGTTCACTTCCATTCATCTGCGCATGCTGTGATCCCTAGTGTTGTACCTGTTTGTGATGCTTGCTGACTTGAGCTATGTTCCCCCAAAGTCTTCTCCCTGTGTTCTCTGTGATGTGGGTGCATGGCACATTACTGGTCATCAGGGTGTCACCCATAGGTGTGTTTGCTGTCAGGGCAGAGTTTGTGTGCTGACGCAGATGGGTCACAGTCAGGTTTCCCTTTGGCACTTGTTGTTTGCCCCTGTCATGTGATTTCCAGTTTGTGTTATCTTTCAGTGATTGTGACACGTTGTGTGTGTGACTGCTGGCACTCCTTAGGGTCCGGGCTGCAATGTTGGTTGTTGTCTATGTGTGTTCTTTGTGGGTGACCTTGGTTTCTTCATTGGTGTGTGACTGTGGCTGGGATCCCATTGGTCGGTGTGGTATTGCCGTCATGTCCATGTACAGCGTAGTGTGCAGTGTGTCAGACATTCAGGAGTCTTGTTGAGTGTCCATGTGTGATGTGTTTCTACACCTTGGTTCCCACCCACCACCCTGGAATAGTAATGGGTGCATGTGCAATGTCACCAGTGCATGTGTACTTCACTGCTGCACATTGTTGGAGGTCGAGGGGTGTGGTGTTGAGTGTGTGCAGATGAGAGTTGTTGCCCGGCTAGTCCCCTGCCTCCATGTTGGCCTTGGCTTACTGGCCATGCTGATTGATTTGTGCTTGTGTAGGTGTGATGGTAGTTAGTTGCTCAGGACACCTGACTGTGGTTCACAGTGTGAACGACATTTAGCTTTGTCATCACAGTGGTATTTTTCTTCAGCCCAGGGTCACCACATTGTGGGGGCCCTGGGGGTGGTGCTGTGGTGTGTCTGTGACTTGCTGTGTCAGTTGTTGTTCCTACGTGCCTGTGTGACATGTGTGTTTTGTGCTCCCTCTCACCTGTCAATGCCTGCTTGCCCACATAGGGGATTTGGATCCATGAGTTACCTTAGTGTGGCAGTGTATGCACATCTGTATGATTGGTATTCAGCTCTCCTCATGTGTTGTGTTGTTGCCTGGGGACAATGGCACCCCCACCCCTCACCTGCTGTGTATGATGACAGTGTTGGTCTGCCTGTTTGTGTTTGTGCATCTGCACCACTGCATTGGCATATCTTGGGTGTGCCATTGGCTGTATGTTGTTTGGTGTGTTTCCCCTGCTGTCCCTGGGACTCCTAGGTCATCGGTCAGCACAGTGATCATGGTTTGTGTGTCCCATTGCTGCCATGGTATGGTATCTGTTCACCTCACATCTGCTGTCTCCACAGGGTATCTGCATTTGTGTGCCCATTGGTGCAAATATGTGGTTCTGCATTCTGATGGTCACTTCTGTCATTGTGTCATTGATGACTGTTGACGGTCTCAGCCACCATGGGTGTTGTTTGTCTGCACATGGCCAAAGGAATGTTTCATTTGCACTGCAGTATTTGGCTCCCCCAATTTATGTTGCAATGGGACACATACACTACTTTGCCACAGATGAGTTTTTGGTTCTGTGACCAGGAATGATCCATGCAGTTTGGCAGTTGCAGCTCTTTCTTTGTCAACAATTACCTTTTGGTCACTGTGATGATGAGGGTGTAGACCCCATTGCCACAATGGTCAAAATGTGCTTCAGCTATGGACCCCACACTTGCCTTTTGGTCACTGTGATGATGGGGGTTTAGACCCCATTGCCACAATGGTCAAACTGTGCTTCAGCTATGGACCCCACACTTACCTTTTGGTCACTGTGATGATGGGGGTTTAGGCCCCATTGCCACAATGGTCAAAATGTGCTTCAGCTATGGACCCAACACTTGCCTTTTGGTCACTGTGATGATGGGGGTTTAGGCCCCATTGCCACAATGGTCATGGGCTGCTTGCATTGTGGGTGCCACACACATATATGTGTGGCACATGTGCTAGGGGGTCACATTGTATGTTCAATGTCATGTTCGGTGTTGTAGGCATTTGACACAGCCTGCTCACACGCTTGTCATGGTGGTGGGGGGATGTCTTAATCTTGCATTCCCTAGGTTGTGGTGTGCTTGTTGTGTCATGCATTGTCCATCCTATGAGTGGGGGTGGTAGTAGTGGTAGGCATCCAGCCCCCCTGGCTAAGGGTGGTGGTAGGCATCCAGCCCCCTGGCTAAGGGTGGTAGTAGTGGTGGGCATCCTGCCCCCTGGCTAAGGGTGGTAGTGGTGGGCATCTGGCACCCCCTGGCTAAGGGTGGTAGTAGTGGTGGGCATCCTGCCCCCCTGGGTGAGGGTGGTAGTAGTGGTAGGCATCCTGCCCCCCTGGTTGAGGGTGGTAGTAGTGGTAGGCATCCAGCCCCCCTGGCTAAGGGTGGTGGTAGGCATCCAGCCCCCCTGGCTAAGGGTGGTAGTAGTGGTGGGCATCCTGCCCCCCTGGGTGAGGGTGGTAGTAGTGGTAGGCATCCTGCCCCCTGGTTGAGGGTGGTAGTAGTGGTAGGCATCCAGCCCCCCTGGCTAAGGGTGGTAGTAGTGGTGGGCATCCTGCCCCCCTGGGTGAGGGTGGTAGTAGTGGTAGGCATCCTGCCCCCTGGGTGGGGGTGGTAGTAGTGGTAGGCATCCAGCCCCCCTGGCTAAGGGTGGTGGTAGGCATCCAGCCCCCCTGGCTAAGGGTGGTAGTAGTGGTGGGCATCCTGCCCCCTGGCTAAGGGTGGTAGTAGTGGTAGGCATCCTGCCCCCCTGGTTGAGGGTGGTAGTAGTGGTAGGCATCCAGCCCCCTGGCTAAGGGTGGTAGTAGTGGTGGGCATCCTGCCCCCCTGGGTGAGGGTGGTAGTAGTGGTAGGCATCCTGCCCCCTGGCTAAGGGTGGTAGTAGTGGTGGGCATCCTGCCCCCCTGGGTGAGGGTGGTAGTAGTGGTAGGCATCCTGCCCCCTGGCTAAGGGTGGTAGTAGTGGTGGGCATCCTGCCCCCCTGGGTGAGGGTGGTAGTAGTGGTGGGCATCCTGCCCCCCTGGGTGAGGGTGGTAGTAGTGGTAGGCATCCTGCCCCCCTGGTTGAGGGTGGTAGTAGTGGTAGGCATCCAGCCCCCTGGCTAAGGGTGGTGGTAGGCATCCAGCCCCCCTGGCTAAGGGTGGTAGTAGTGGTGGGCATCCTGCCCCCCTGGGTGAGGGTGGTAGTAGTGGTAGGCATCCTGCCCCCCTGGTTGAGGGTGGTAGTAGTGGTAGGCATCCAGCCCCCCTGGCTAAGGGTGGTGGTAGGCATCCAGCCCCCCTGGCTAAGGGTGGTAGTAGTGGTGGGCATCCTGCCCCCCTGGGTGAGGGTGGTAGTAGTGGTAGGCATCCTGCCCCCCTGGTTGAGGGTGGTAGTAGTGGTAGGCATCCAGCCCCCCCTGGCTAAGGGTGGTAGTAGTGGTGGGCATCCTGCCCCCCCAGGGTGAGGGTGGTAGTAGTGGTAGGCATCCTGCCCCACTGGGTGGGGGTGGTAGTAGTGGTAGGCATCCTGCCCCCTGGTTGAGGGTGGTAGTAGTGGTAGGCATCCAGCCCCCTGGCTAAGGGTGGTGGTAGGCATCCAGCCCCCCTGGCTAAGGGTGGTAGTAGTGGTGGGCATCCTGCCCCCTGGGTGAGGGTGGTAGTAGTGGTAGGCATCCTGCCCCCCTGGTTGAGGGTGGTAGTAGTGGTAGGCATCCAGCCCCCCTGGCTAAGGGTGGTAGTAGTGGTGGGCATCCTGCCCCCTGGGTGAGGGTGGTAGTAGTGGTAGGCATCCTGCCCCCTGGGTGGGGGTGGTAGTAGTGGTAGGCATCCAGCCCCCCTGGCTAAGGGTGGTGGTAGGCATCCAGCCCCCCTGGCTAAGGGTGGTAGTAGTGGTGGGCATCCTGCCCCCTGGGTGAGGGTGGTAGTAGTGGTAGGCATCCTGCCCCCCTGGGTGGGGGTGGTAGTAGTGGTGGGCATCCTGCCCCCTGGCTAAGGGTGGTAGTAGTGGTGGGCATCCTGCCCCCCTGGGTGAGGGTGGTAGTAGTGGTAGGCATCCTGCCCCCTGGTTGAGGGTGGTAGTAGTGGTAGGCATCCAGCCCCCTGGCTAAGGGTGGTGGTAGGCATCCAGCCCCCTGGCTAAGGGTGGTAGTAGTGGTGGGCATCCTGCCCCCCTGGCTAAGGGTGGTAGTGGTGGGCATCTGGCACCCCCTGGCTAAGGGTGGTAGTAGTGGTGGGCATCCTGCCCCCCTGGGTGAGGGTGGTAGTAGTGGTAGGCATCCTGCCCCCCTGGGTGAGGGTGGTAGTAGTGGTAGGCATCCTGCCCCCCTGGGTGGGGGTGGTAGTAGTGGTAGGCATCCAGCCCCCCTGGCTAAGGGTGGTGGTAGGCATCCAGCCCCCTGGCTAAGGGTGGTAGTAGTGGTGGGCATCCTGCCCCCCTGGGTGAGGGTGGTAGTAGTGGTAGGCATCCTGCCCCCCTGGTTGAGGGTGGTTGTGGTGGTTGGCATCCAGCCCCCCTGGGTTGGGGTGGTGGCGCGCATTCAGGCCCCTGTGTGCATATGTGGCATTGGTGATGGGCATCCCGCCCCTATGGTGCTGCTGTTGCTGGTGTAAGTATATTCAGATTCCCAGTGTATGTGTGTGATGTGTCGTGTACGTGTTGTATGTGTTTTGTGGTTGGTGTCTGACTTACCTTCTGCGCCGTACGCGTCCGTGCCTGTTCCGGTAGTAGATGTAGAATATTGGTATGATCGGGACGAAGGGATTCATGGTTGGTTCGTGTCGTTCGTCCTTCTCGTTGCTTCGCGTCGTCCTCGTCGCTTGGCTTCGTCCTCGTCGCTCCGCGTCGTCCTCGTCGGTGCTGTGTTCGTCTCGTAGCCGTGGATCGTGTTGTGGCGCGATTCGGAGCTTATGTGCGCCTCTCCCGGATGCTTTGACGTGCCGTGCGTAGCGACGGGTTCGGCGCGTACGGAAAGCGCATCGTACTTGTCCGGCCGGACGGGGCTGCATTTTCCCTTCCGTGCGACTCGATTCGGCGTTTCCGGATTCGCCTCGGTCGGAGAACAGGACCTGGTTTGGGTGAGTACGGCTCGGCCGGGATTTTTGCTGTTGTGCGCATCGTACTTGCTCGTTCGGTGTACTGTACGGATCGGTCGGGAAACTGGCTTTCGCATGGCTTTTTTCCCGACCGAATAGTATTGGGTGCGCCTCCGACCGAGATCGGAATCGGCCCCTGTGTCTTTTATACTATACCCCAGATGTCCTTGTAAAGTGGGAAGTAACTGCTCCGACAGGTAGAACGGATAGAACAAGATGTCCTAAGTGCAATCTCTATGCGGCTGATGTCCTACTTATGTTTGAACTCTGCCCTTGTTTGCAAAAATTCTGGGAAGGGGTACTGAATTATATGTCATTAATCTTGGGCTCGCCCATAAATTTATCTGTTAAGGAGAAAATGATGGGTATTAAGTATGAATTCATGGGGGCTCTCAGAAATGTATTAGAATCATGCTGGCATGTGCCCGACTCTGTATTGCGAGGGCAAGGATCTCAGGGAGCGCTCCTAATGACTTTGAGTGGCGAACCCTTATTTATCAAATATATGAACTGGAGCTTGTTTTGGCTAAGGCAAGGGGTCTTTCCTCGCTCCAAAAATGTAATAGGAGCTGAAAGTTTTTTAGACTGGATCTTTTTTATGTCGATAATGATTGACTGGAAGGTGAAATGGTTTTATATATGTTTATATCCCTGTAATACATGCAATATAGTCTAATATTGGTCAGTCTTTTAATTATTTGTGTAATTTCAGCTAATCCATGTATGATTTTGCTAATGATTAATTGTGACTATTTGCACTGATTTTTTCTATGATAATTTTATCTTGTATGAATTGCTATTGTCTATTCTTATTCTATGAGCAATAAAAATAAAAAATAAATAAAAAAATAAAAGGATCTTGCATCTCAAGTCATTGGAGCTACTGCTGCGGAACACGTCCTCAATATGGGATCTTGCAACGCCCCGCATCCAAGATTTAAGGTACTTTTTTCATTGGGCCTAACTTGGTCCCTGTATCCGACCTACACTCTATCGTGGTTGGCCTGAACGTGTGACTTTGTACCAGTCAGGCGTGACCAGAGAACCAGAATTGGCGCTTTTACCTTTTGAACTATTTTTACCTAAATCTTTAAAATTACAAATCTCTGGTTATACTAATTCGATTTTTGTTGGTTTGGTGTCAAATAATTTATTAAATGTTACTTTATTTTTCTACATTGCTGTGGGGTTTTTCTTCTGTTGTGTCTTCACTTTATTATGGGTTGAAGTGCTACATAAATACTTTACACGTTGCCTCTAAGTTACTGCTTTTGGGCCAAGATATCAAAGTGTTGAGCACAAGTTAATTTAGGGTTTGCTTGTATTTCACACTCACCAGAATTGTGGTTGCTGCTTAAGTAGGGCTTCACCCCCCTCAACCAGTGTGAGTTGAAGAGTTACTCTTGTCGAGGGTGTTTTACAGCTATTTAAACGGCTGTGCTGAACTGCAAGCCAGTCCTTTAGCCTGGTCTCTCTTAAATAATATGGCATACTGTGGCCTTTGCTAGGTTGTGGGCCTTACCCATGAGAAAAGATAGACTTTGGGTTTGGGTTCAATGAAATAGATACTACCTGTTCCTTAGTCTGACTACTCTCTGATATTATTTGATATTCATAGCACTGTGCCATGGTGTTAAACACACTTCCACCAATGAAAGTTGCCACAGCTAGAAAAAGTTACTAATGAAAATTTTAAAATTTCTTAAAGTCATAAAACATAGTGATTCTCCAGTGCCACCCAAAAATAAACATGTTAATTGTGACTACGTATACTATGGAAAAAGCACATTACCTACTGGCACCTTCGGCTGATAAGACCATCAAACTAAAATATGCATCTATGCATTGGATTACGAGGGCCTAAAAGTGGAATAGGTTTTAATTTAAAAAAAGCAAAAACCCAATGAGGACCTAAATATAGTACAGAGACTACATTTTTAAGTGTCAAATGTGGATACATAATCACTTAGGTCACTGAAAAATAGTTTCCAGTTCAATAAAAATTAATACACTGCCAGACTCTCCAAGAGCTTTTTAAAACCATCCACTCCTTGGCAAACCATGACATGCGTGCAAAAGGGGTCTCTCCTTCTCAGGGGTTTGAGGGCAACACCAGCAGGTATTTCCATGACAAAATGCTGAATATCTGTAATGAAATCTCAAATAAAGTCATCTCTGAGTGGCCAAATAGATTTAATAATTCAAGAAATCACTCTTGAAGATTCTTTGATAGTTTTCCAGTAGCCCTTGAAGATATCTTGAAAGCTCTGTCCAGGGTAAAGGCCTAAGACTACCCGCTTCATGTTTGCTAATGCAAGACCCTTCGATCAGTTAAAGCTACTATTGCCCTGCTACTTCCTAATTTGGTTAACACATCATTCCAGACTGGACTGACTCTCTCTCTGTTATAAAGGGGGACCGCTCACCCATTTTCAAAGAAATCTACTTCTGACCAGAAATTCTTTTTAAATTGCAAGCCAATTTTGTTACCTGTGTTTGTGGCCAAACTTATGGCAAGTGATGCAACTTCCCAACTTCAAGAATTTGATCACAGGTTTACTGATTAACTTTATGCTGGTTTTAGACCTCTTTGTGGGATTAGTTTGTAGTCTCTCCAGTAGTGGATGAGCTGAGGATAACCACTAATCTTATTTGATTTGTCGGCCACATTCAACACTGATAACTAGCCATTTTTCCTCTCACGGCTTGAACATTAGTCCATTGAGTGGATGCCTATGAATGCACTGTTCAAAATACAACAAGTGAAAAACTGGCCTCCTATGCTTACTAAGTTAGGTCTGTGCCTTGTGTAGTGCCTCAGGTTTTGGCACTTACACCTCTTTTTTTCAATCAATACAATCACACCAACTCATGTTTTTTAACGTGTATTCATATAACCCCCAGGTACTCCTCAAACTACATGGGGAGGATCAGAGAGCAAATTCCAACCTTCAGTGAGCTTTGGAGCCTTTATTAATTTGAAAGTTCCACAATGTTTTAGATCTGCTTCCATCATAATCTGCACTAATCTTAATTAGCAGTAAACCTATTAACTGGGACTCCAAATTGTGGTCTTAGTTCATGAGCCCCAGTCCTTCCATTATCAAAACAGTGAAAAACCTTGATATTTTAGTAGCTGGAGCTGAATATAGGATTTGCAAATTGCATTGATCATTAAATACTATTTATTTTCATTTAGCATTCTGCAATATATGTCCTTTTTGTTTTTTCCTCAAACTCATAGTGCTCAATGCTTTCGTCTAGTCCTATCTTGACTTCAGTACCAGACTTTAGAATAAATAGACAGCTGTTACATATAAAACAATCCATGTAGTGCCCATCATCTCACCATCTCGCATTCCCAAAATAATGGCTCAAAATCCCATGTTTGCTGGAAAAAATAGATGCTACATTTGTTGTTGAAAGTGCAAGTCATAATATGCATTTGCTCAAGTGCATGGTTGATTGTCCCACTGACCACTGCCAAAAGCACTTTATTTACATTTACAAAGAGGAAGGAGTCACACGGAAACCCCTTCCTCTTTGCAAATGGGTTGCCTCCTCCTTTGACTCCTAGAGGAGTCTGCAACCTATCTATGATTTGCAACCAAAATTGTTGCCCCAAACCATTGATACGCTGCATTCAGAACAGCAGTTTGGAAGGTACGAAATAAACACGCCCCTTTCCAAAGTGTAATTAGTTGTACCTTTCTAAACCCAGTTTGAAATTTGGTACCCTGTTACGGAAGCCTACAATAGGTTTAATACACTTAATAAAGCAATTTTTCGGTGGCAAGTACTGTGCGACCCCTGACCTTGACTGGTAGGTCGCTCCCCCACCACACAGCTCCGTCTGTGTGCCCTGCTGCTGCCCCTGATTGTGCTCGTTTTTCCTTTCTGTGCCCCCTTGCTGCCCCTGATTGTGCTCGTTTTTCCTTTCTGTGCCCCCTTGCTGCCCCTGATTGTGCTCGTTTTTTCATTTCTGTGCCCCCTTGCTGCCCCTGATTGTGCTCGTTTTTCCTTTCTGTGCCCCCTTGCTGCCCCTGATTGTGCTCGTTTTTTCCTTTCTGTGCCCCCTTGCTGCCCCTGATTGTGCTCGTTTTTTCCTTTCTGTGCCCCCTTGCTGCCCCTGATTGTGCTCGCTTTCTTTTCCTTTCTGTGCCCCCCTTGCTGCCCCTGATTGTGCTCGTTTTTTCCTTTCTGTGCCCCCCTTGCTGCCCCTGATTGTGCTCGTTTTTCCTTTCTGTGCCCCCTTGCTGCCCCTGATTGTGCTCGTTTTCTTTTCCTTTCTGTGCCCCCTTGCTGCCTCTGATTGTGCTCGTTTTCTTTTCCTTTCTGTGCCCCCTTGATGCCCTGATTGTGCTCGTTTTCCCTTCTGTGCCTGTTTCCCGCCGCTGCGTCCCTGCGGCCCCGCCCCCTCACTGCCCATTCGCTGCCCCTTTCCCTGCTCCTCCCTCCCACCTCCCCATTTATGGCGGCCGCTGCGTGGTGAAGAGAGCGACCCCTGACCTTGACTGGTAGGTCGCTCCCCCACCACACAGCTCCGTCTGTGTGCCCTGCTGCTGCCCCTGATTGTGCTCGTTTTCCTTTCTGTGCCCCCTTGCTGCCCCTGATTGTGCTCGCTTTTCCTTTCTGTGCCCCCTTGCAGCCCCTGATTGTGCTCGTTTTTTCATTTCTGTGCCCCCTTTGCTGCCCCTGATTGTGCTCGTTTTTCCTTTCTGTGCCCCCTTGCTGCCCCTGATTGTGCTCGTTTTTCCTTTCTGTGCCCCCTTGCTGCCCCTGATTGTGCTCGTTTTTCCTTTCTGTGCCCCCTTGCTGCCCCTGATTGTGCCTCGTTTTTTCCTTTCTGTGCCCCCTTGCTGCCCCTGATTGTGCTCGTTTTTTCCTTTCTGTGCCCCCTTGCTGCCCCTGATTGTGCTCGTTTTTCCTTTCTGTGCCCCCTTGCTGCCCCTGATTGTGCTCGTTTTCTTTTCCTTTCTGTGCCCCCTTGCTGCCCCTGATTGTGCTCGTTTTCTTTTCCTTTCTGTGCCCCCTTGATGCCCTGATTGTGCTCGTTTTCCCTTCTGTGCCTGTTTCCCGCCGCTGCGCCTGCGGCCCCGCCCCTCACTGCCCATTCGCTGCCCCATTCCCTGCTCCTCCCTCCCACCTCCCCATTTATGGCGGCCGCTGCGCGGCCGCGCCGCTGGCGCGCCGAAGACGCGCCTAAGGCAAGCCCGTCTGCGCCCGTCCGTGCCGTGACCGCGCCCAGCGCCAGACCCCCTGGTCGGGGCATCCCCCGCGCCCGCCACATCAACAGACGCCGATACGACGCCAGCACCCTCCACGCACTCAACCCCGGAAAAGATCACGCCTGCTACCAGGCCACCCCGAAGCGCACCCAAGGGCCCTTCACCTGCCGGAACTGCAGCTTCGCCAGCACCCGCCCCGCCAAACCACCGCCCAGGAAAGAACCCAACTACCTCAGATGCATCCTCCTCAACACCCGCTCCGCCCGCAAACACGCCATCGAACTCTGGGACCTTCTCGACTCAACCTCCCCAGACGTCGCATTCCTGACGGAGACCTGGCTGAATCCCGCTTCAGCACCCGACATCGCCATTGCCATCCCGGACGGATACAAGATCACCCGCAGGGACCGCACCAACGGAGTCGGAGGAGGCATCGCCATCGTCCACAGGAACACCCTCAGAGTCTCAACCAACACCGACGACACCCTCAGCACCGCTGAACACATGCACTTCCAGATCCACACCGATCCCAACACCACCCTCAGAGGAACCCTCATCTACAGACCCCGCCGGACCCCGACCACAGTTCAGCGATTCCATCGCTGACTTCGTCAGCACACACGCCATCGCCTCCACGGACTACATCCTCCTCGGGGACCTGAACTTCCACCTCGAGAACAACAAGGACACCAACTCCACCACCCTGATTGACAACCTCGCCACCCTCGGACTCAGACAGCTCGTGACTACACCCACCCATGCCGCCGGCCACACGCTAGACTCCATCTTTTCCGCAAGCCCACACGTCTCCTTCAACCACACCTCCGAACCCCACTGGACTGACCACCACTGCATCCACTTCACCTACAGGAAGCCCACCACGCACCACCGCACCGAACAAATGCCTCGCCGCTGCTGGAGCAGAGTCACGGAAGACCAGATAACCACAACCTTCGCCCTGAGCCCACCCGCCGAACCCTCCGACCCCGACACCGCCGCCCGCAACCTCAGACAGTGGATCGACGACTGCGCCAACACCCTCGCCCCGCTCAAGAATCCGCCCAACAGCCACACCAGCAAGAAAGCCACCTGGTTCACCGAAGACCTCCAGGCCTCCAAACGAACATGCCGAAAACTGGAGAAGATCTGGCTCCACGAACGGACAGCGGACAGCTACGCCGCCCACAAGAGCGCCACCCGCAGTCACCATCACCTCATCAGATCCGCCAAAAGGGCCTCACTCAAAGACCGCCTATACAACAACGCACACAACAGCAAAGAGCTCTTCAACATCGTGAAGGAACTCTCCAACCCCAGCTCCAACACCAACGACATCCAGCCGTCGCGAGACCTGTGCGACTCACTGGCCACCTTCTTCCACCGCAAAATCGCCGACATCCACGACAGCTTCAACACCACGACCGCCCCGGCAACCACCGAGACCACTGCCCCCACAACCACCAACCGCCTGCTCTCCTGGACCAACATCAACGACGAGGACACCAGCGAGATCATGAACACCATCCACTCCGGTTCACCGCTAAACCCGTGCCCTCACCACATCTTCAACAAAGCCAGTACAGCCATCGCGCCCCATCTCCGGAAAATAATCAACATCTCCTTCGAGACAGCAACCTTCCCGGAAAGCTGGAAGCACGCCGAGATCACCGCCTTACTCAAGAAACCCAAGGCAGACCCCAAGGACCTCAAGAACTTCCGACCCATCTCTCTGCTCCCGTTCCCCGCGAAGGTCACCGAGAAAATCGTCAACAAACAACTGACCCGCTACCTCGAGGAGAACAACATCCTGGACCCTTCCCAGTCCGGCTTCCGCAGCAACCACAGCACCGAAACCGCCCTCATCGCCGCCACCGATGACATCAGGACCCTGCTAGACAATGGAGAAACAGCAGCCCTCATCCTCCTGGACCTATCAGCCGCCTTCGACACGGTCTGCCACCACACACTACGAACACGCCTTCACGACGCCGGGATCCAAGAGAAGGCCCTGGACTGGACCACATCCTTCCTTTCCGGCAGAACACAAAGCGTCCGCCTCGCCCCTTCTGATCCAAGGCCACCAAGATCATCTGCGGCGTACCCCAAGGCTCCTCCCTCAGCCCAACGCTGTTCAACATCTACATGGCACCCCTCGCCCACGTCGCCCGACAGCACAACCTCAACATCATCTCCTACGCCGACGACACCCAGCTGATCCTCTCCCTCACCAAAGACCCTCACACCGCCAAAGCCCACCTCCACGAAGGAATGAAGGCCGTCGCCGAATGGATGAGGACCAGCCGCCTGAAGCTGAACTCGGACAAGACGGAGGTCCTCATCCTTGGTTCCAACCCTTCAGCCTGGGACGACTCCTGGTGGCCAACATCACTGGGAACAGCCCCGCCACCCACCGACCACGTACGCAACCTAGGGGTCATCCTCGACCCCACCCTCTCCATGACTAAGCAGGTCAACGCCGTTTCCTCATCCTGCTTCAACATCCTCCGAATGCTCCGCAGGATCTTCAAGTGGATCCCCACCGAAACAAGAAAAACAGTCACCCAGGCCCTCGTCACCAGCAGGCTGGACTACGGAAACGCCCTCTACGCAGGTACGACGGCTAAGCTCCTGAGACGGCTGCAACGCATCCAGAACGCCTCTGCACGTCTTATCCTCGACATCCTCCGACGCAGCCACATCACACCCCACCTGAGAGACCTGCACTGGCTCCCTGTCAACAAGAGGATAACCTTCAAGCTCCTCACCCACGCACACAAAGCACTCCACAACTCCGGACCAGCCTACCTCAACAGACGACTCAGCTTCTACACCCCCACCCGCCAGCTCCGCTCGACCAGCCTCGCCCTCGCCACAGTCCCCCGCATCCGGAAAACGACCGCCGGTGGCAGATCCTTCTCCCACCTCGCCGCCAAGACCTGGAACACCCTCCCCACCAACCTCCGACAGACCCAAGACCTACTGGCCTTCAGAAGACTCCTCAAGACCTGGCTCTTCGATCAGTAGCAGCACCACCCCCCTCTTCCCCCAGCGCCTTGAGACCCTCGCGGGTATGTAGTGCGCTTTATAAGTGACATGATTGATTGATTGATTGCAAATCACAGGCTTTGTGACCACTAAATGTCTTTGTACATCCATCCCTCAGCTCCTTATCACCACATCTAGGATATCTTTTATGGTGGTAAATATTAGATTATTTTAGTAAGCTGTAATCTGATTTGTGATGTTCTTTGAAAAAAATAGAAACAAGATACCACCTCTCCTTTTCTGATGGCCCATATATATTACATAATTGTTTTGTTGTAAATGTCTACTTGTGCAACCTACATACATCAAACCGTACAACCACTGCAATATACACATACGTCTGTAACTAAAAAGGGCCTAATGCGAAGTTATTTGCCATTCCTGCTAAAATCTCCGCTTCCCTTACTCTATTGCACCCGCTTTTTGGTAACACTGTGGGTAGAAAGACTCCTACTTAATTGAATCCTAAGGTTTTTTGTTCTAAAGAATATTACACTATGATATGAAGATATACAATTCTTCAATATATTGTCTGATTTTAAAAGATGCCTGTGTTTCTTAAATATTTAGAACAAGTACATTCTTTGATGCTAATATCCTATCAAGAATCTGACATCTGCACTAGGTTTCAAACCAGCAAATGTGGATTTAGGGTTCTAGGTGCAGATACTTCAGAACAATTACTTTTTTAAACCTGACGCCTTCCTGGCGTTAATGAGACATTTTTCATGAGATCCATGATCCTTAAATCGAAGTAACAGTCTATTTGGGGCTTCCTAAGACACCTACCTGAAGAATGGAGCACAGTCAAAATGCAGCTGGGAGACCGATACTGATCGATATTAAACCTGAAAGAGTTAGCATATGTTTCGAATACCATTCACCAATTACACAGGCTCCCAGTTATTGCACATTCTATTTAGCAGCTTGATTTATAAAGTGAATCTACTATGCAAGAGAAATAACTAATGCTCAGTAGCCGGGAGTGAAGCTACTGGTGCCTGGGAGACATACATTGCTGCTGCTTCCTCAACCAAGGTGTCAGCGGTATAGAGGGCTATAAGATCTTCCATTTGTACTTTCTCCCCGCGGTTGGTCTGAATCTCTGCTATACAGCGTTTATTTATTTGGGTTAGAATTTGATGCGCCAAAAGTTCTCCGGCCTTATTCCCCCCCTCATAGTATCGCTGTTTAGTGCGTAAGAGTGAGTATTCAGCCCGGTCGAGATCCAACGCTTTCAATTGTTTATGAGCGTTGGTAAGTTGGCGGCGGGTCTGAATGGCGCCCGTGCGACGGTGCACCATTTCCAATTCCTTGACCTGACCTTCCAATTGTTCCAGTTTATCCTTCCTATCCTGATTCAGCTTTGCCGATAATGCAAGAAATTGACCCCGAATGACCACTTTCAGAGTATCCCACAGTAAGTGAGCGGGGGTAAGCCTGTCATCGTTTATGTCCAAAAAGGTTTGTATAGTCCCCTGCACATCCCTGATGTTCGCATCATACGTAAGCAATTTGTGATTAAGTCTCCACACCCTCTGTCTATGGTGGTCTCCCTCCAGCTGCCAAGTGAGACTGATAGGGGAGTGGTCTGAAAGGGATGCAGTACCTATGGCAGTGTCTAGCATCCCTAAGGTAACGCGCGGGGTTGTCAGAAAGAAATCCAAGCAAGCGTAGGTCTGGTGTGCTGCTGAGAAAAAAGTGTAGTCTCGAGCAGTGGGATTGCGCCATCACCAGCATCCACCAGCCCCACCTCCTCCAGCCACTGCTTCATAGAAACCGAAAGTGCCCCTGTGTGTCCCACCCTCTGCGTGGATCTGTCTAATGCAGAGTCTTGTACTATATTGTAGTCCCCCCCCCCCCCATAAGGTTCTCGTCGGAGGTTTCCAGGATCGGGCTCAGTGCCTCCCTTAAAAAAGTCTCCTGGCCATCATTTGAGCCGTATCAGATGCAAGTGTGTAGGTGTGCCCCCTGATTACCTCTCTCAATGCCAGCAGCCTCCCGGGTATCTCTGCCTGAGTATTTAGTAGCTTACCGGGAAACTGTGTTGCAAATAGAATTGCCACCCCTGCTCTCTTCCCTGACATGGAGGAAAAAATTGTCGATCAAACCATCTTGACCGGAGGCGTTTCCAGTCTGCGCGTTTTAGATGAGTTTCCTGCAGGAAACCTATATCACAGCGAGAGTCCCTAAGTTGAGTCAGGAGTGCGCAGCTCTTTACTGGTGACTTAAGGCCTCGGGATTGAGGCTCAATGTCACAGTGTTAAGGGGGGTCATCCGGGTACCATGGGTGTGAGTGCACCTTAGGGGGGATCCCTCTCCCCTCAAAAGAAAGAAGCCGTTTCCTCCTGTTTTCCCCCTGGTGGTGGCTGCCACCTGACCCCATTAAGTGAGGAAAGTTGTGTACCCAGCCCAGATTGAGTGACGTCCCCCTCTGAGTGGTGCATGAAAAGGGGATAGGTCCCACACATGTCTGAAATGGTCCCCTACTTACAGCGGGTCCCCCACCCTGCCTGCTGCATCATCTAGTATGCTGTGTAAATCTTGGAGCCAGGCCATAGGCAGCGTGTGCCCAGAGATCCCCTCTTCCCCCCCAGGATCACAACAAAGCAGGTAGTTCTCTCATATCGTATATCGCCCAAAAGCCCTCAAAAACTCTCAGTCACTGTCTGGGAAGGAAGCGCATCAGAGAGGCGCATGAAATAGAAAAGGAACAAGAGGGACGTAAGGTAAGTGGGTAAAAGAAATGTCAACAGCAAGAGAACTGCCCACAGGTGGGCAACAATAACACTGTAGTGTAAGGGTCCGAATGGCAGGCGATAGTGTACTTCCAGTACATTTGGTACAGGGTGGGCTCCGCCAGTGGTGGCCGATCTCATATGTTTTCCCGGTGTCTGCAGGCAACCGCCAGGTACAGGCGGCTTGTCCATTCACTTTCGGGAGCACGGTCAGTCTTTTGGGTGTTCTCCCCTGCCATCTCTATCCTACAGCTGTTTAATGAGGGCCTCTCGCTCCTTTTGACTTTCCATTTCTGAGGGTCATGAGTGTGAATCCTTCCCTGTGCGGCGTCTCCTTCTCAGCTTCATCTGCTCTGTCCCTGTGTCTGCCGGAGGTCGGTCCTCTGTTCCTCTGGCCTCCAAGTTGGTTCCCAGCACCGCCTGTGCTTCTTTTAGGGATCGCACTGCATGCGTTTCTTTATTCCAGACGAAGAGTAATCTAAAGGGATGACCCCACCGGAATCGGACTTTTGCTCCTGTAGGAAGGCGGTGACTGGTCGCAGGGTTCTGCGCCTTTGGAGCGTGAGTTGGGAGAGGTCTTGGTATATGCCCACTTGTAGGCCTTCAAATGGGATATTCGCCTTGTCTCGAGTTGCCGCCATGATGATTTCTTTTTGCCGATAGGAGTGGAGGCACGTGAGTATGTCCTGTGGCTAGCCTGGGCTTGTCGCCGGACGGCCTGCTCGATGCGTGGGGTCAAGGATAATTTCCCCATCACCCAATGCCGGGGCAACGTGGCGAAAGAGCCGGGTCATGAAGTCCTCCAGTTTCCCAGCGTCTGCGCGAAGGGAAACTCCTTCGATGCGGATATTGGAATGCCGGGACCTGTTTTCCACGTCTTCTAGTCTCAGGCATAGGTCTTCATTGCGGTCCCGCAGTTCCAACAGCTCCCGTGAATGCATGCTGAGTTCTTCTTCCCTGCTGTTCCCGGCCTTCTCCAATGCATCCACATGATCGCCCAGTTCGATAATATCAGCTCTGAACTGTTTTAAGTCAGTTGAGACCTCTTGTCACAGCCCCGTGAAGTCTTCTCTCAGCGTGCTGAACAGGTGTTCTCGGAATTGGCAGGTGACCGGCTCCTCCTTCTCTTGGTCACGCAGGTCCGTGTCTCCTTCTCAAGTATGGGAGGATGGCAAATCCGCAGCGTGTCCATCAGCTCTTTTGCCCCCTGGCTTCTGCAGGAGGTCTTTGATATTCGCCTCCTTTTTGGAGCGGTTGGATGTAATTTTGTGGGGGTATAAGGCAGCCAGGCACAGTGGGAAAACTCCAGGACCCCAGCCGACTGAGGTATCTCAGCTTGTCAGTGCTCTACTA
This sequence comes from Calotriton arnoldi, assembly GCA_963921515.1. Lineage (NCBI taxonomy): Eukaryota > Metazoa > Chordata > Amphibia > Caudata > Salamandridae > Calotriton > Calotriton arnoldi. Next base: position 1,599,536 of record CAWUFW010001167.1, read on the forward strand.
TGCCTGCCTCACTTGTCCCTCGCCATGAGCCCTGGTCTCACCACGCTGGATCCTCTCTCACAGCCACATCCTGGCCTGTCAGGCCTTTTGCTATCCGGTCCGAGGTCTCCCTTGCCTTTGCAGCCTGATTAGTGCAAGCCCTCTTCTGGGCTGTCCTGTAGGCCCGGCTGGACTTATGGGAGGCAGTCCCTGTCTACCCACCACTCCTGGGGTCGCCCCGAATGCCCCTGGGGCCCGGTCACACCTCCCCCGCGGGGCACAGGGAGTGCGCCCAAGCAGTTGCTCCTTTGCCTAGGTGGGCCCAGTTGACCACTGGAGCCTCGTCTTCCATGCCGGGCCTCCTTACTGTTACTGCATCTCAGGCCTCCCGCCGATGCCCGCCCACCGTCCCGGCGGCCTCACCTCACTTTGGTGCTCAGAGGGGTAACTGCTGACGCTCCAGCAGGGGCTCTGGCATCTCAGGAGGCCTCTCTAGGTGTGCTGTCGGATGGGTGTCCCCAGTCCAGAGGGCACACTCCAGCAAGGCCTTCGGTGGCTGGGGGAGGCCTGGTTTACCCCATGGACCCACCTCCAGCGCTGCTCATCTGCTCACTCTGGCTCCGGCCGCACGCCCGCGGCCGTCTGTCTCCCACGCGGCCTCACCACTCTCTGCTTTTCTCCTGGGCCTCAGCTGATGCCCTCTCCAGGCGTCTGGTGCCATGCCGTCGGAGTCAGAGGCCGCCGCTCGGGATGCTGCACCGGCACCGCAATGTCTCTGTCGGCCTCCAGGGCTGCTCCTCCGCTCACTCTGGCTCCGCTGCGGGTCTGGGTGCATGCCCGCGGCCACCCGTCTCCCACGCGGCCTTATCACTCTGCTGTTCACTTGGGCCTCAGCTGCCGCTCTCTCCAGGTGTCTGGCGCCATGCTGTCGGAGTCAGAGGCTGCCGCTCGGGATGTCGCACCGGCCCCGCAACGTCTCTGTCGGCCAGGCAGGCACCACCAGACCCGTATGGTGACTCTTCTGGTCCGTGCCGACACCGCCTCCACCGCGGCCCTCAGCAGCCCGGGAGAGCTGCTGAAACTGCTTTTCCTAGGCCTTATTCGGCAGAGATCTGCAAGATGCTCCTACTCTACTGCCATCTTGGCCACACCCCCTGGGATTTCGTTTGAACACTGTAGACAAGGTCAAACAAAAATGCCCCTGGTATTCTGTTCTGGTCCGGCTATAGCACTTAGAGAAAACATACAAATGCAGCTGTTGTTTGGGAATACGCACTTTTTGTCATATAGGTATGCACAGACATGCAGAACACATACTTGGAGAGAGATTTACAGAGAAGAGATCGTGACTACACCTGAGATGTAGAACTTTCATCTGTGCATGCTCAGGCACGGGGTCTGCTGCAAACACCCAGAGATCTTCTGACATATAATCACTTTGCTTCTGTAGAATGGGAGGGGGTTAGTTTACCCTGTCTAATATCATGACAGCTCCTTTTATAACTTATGGATTACTTACTATGCTGACCGTATTTGTTTTAGGCATTTTCTTACTTATTGTGTCATGTATATTGCATACTAGAGCACAATAGTTAAAATAAATATTTTAAACTTTTTTGGTGTCTATGTCAGATCTTATTGTGGGCAAGTATGAATGTGAGAGGGCAAGGGTGTGTCCTGTCATCGCAATTCCTGAGAGGGTCAGGAGTATTGTGCTCTGGTGTGTCTAATATCTTATTCCTCTGTGAGTGAGTAGGAGGTTAAGCGAGACACTATAGTTAATCGGTCCCGGGATCATGGGTATTTAGGTGGTGGGATGACTCAGTCCCTGCCTACTAAGGCTCTATGGTCCCAAGATTAGCTCTGTGACTCCGCAGAATCCTTGCAACACAAGAGGTAAGATCAATATTAAGGTTTCCATCTAGCTTTATGAAGGGAGAGGTTCATGATTGCATCTGTCCAACATAGAAAGAGTGTGAAGCATGCGTATTGGGCTGGAGATGTGCTCCAATCTTCTTGTGATGAGCTTGCTCTGCAGGTGAAAACTCAAGTATCTCAAAATAGCGTGTCAAATGGAAAACAATTCTCAGCCAAACATAGACCCATGACCATGGTGGCTACATTGAAGAGTTGGGAGATAAATGTCAAGTGGTCAACACACTATAGATAGAGCATAAGACGGGGAGTCAACTGAATATCTGTTTTAGAAATTAAGGGTGTGGGAAAGCTGTAATTTATTCGTCCTACAGAGTAAGGTGATTCTCAATTTTTCAAATGCATTCAAGTACTGAGATAAATAGACTGTTGATTGAATTGATAAATGTAATCCGCCCTTGCTAAAATAGCATATTTGGGGCAGGGGCGTAACGGAGAGCCCCCGCAGCCCCTGCGGAGCAAAAGGACCCCTCACCCTATTAGCCATGCCATTACATGCCTTGCAGAATACGTGCAACAACATGGAATCAGAAATAGTTGAATGCTTGGGAAAGCCACACTGCCTTAACGAGCAGGTCCTTGCAGTCTAGCCCGGGGCCAACTGTTCATGGGGCCTCATTGAACTTATTCTGCAGGGGGCCCCATCATTTTGCGTTACATCACTGATTTGGGGCCCAATGTAAATACATACAAGTTAGAAATAGTGGTTGCATTTTGAGCACTGACTTTTTTGCAAAACCTCTGTCATTTTGCATGGTGAATCGTGTAGCAATAGATTGCAGGGCAAAATTTCCAGTTGCAAGGATCGCATTATGACCTGTCTAATGAATGTTACTTAGGCAGTTTGCTGTTTGAAACCTTGTGTAATTGGCTACAAACACAGGGTTGTGCCCTGCAAGAAACAACAGACCTGCCAAATTGGAAGCTTATTTAAATCAGCTTGTGTTTCTTACAGAAACAGTGCTGCTTAAAAACAATATTTCCTGTTTGGGTAGACACCAGGGTGAGTAGGCAGTTGTCCCAAGAACCACTGTCTGCTCCTCCCTCAGCCACCTGACACAATTCCTGAATAGAGAACTATCTTCATTCATGGACAACTTACCTTTTGAAAATGGTTTAGCAGCTCCTTTTAGGAGTCAGCAACATTACAATTGTTTCTTACCACAATGGCAGTCTCAAACCATTAAAACTTCTCAATGAGATTCACAATTAGAAGGGGGCACTTTTTTCAGGCCCCTTCTTAATTGCGGTATGGAATGAGTTTGTAAACCCATTCTGTGATTCGGACAGTTTTTCTGAATCATAAAATGGATTTAGTACACAGCAAAACATGTTGTGGTGGCAAACCCTGTCACTTTGTGAATGGCAGGGTTTGTGACTGCAAAATTGTTTCATTCATCTGACCCCTGATCCTCAGCTGGGCCTTGGAATGCAAGCTCTATCTGAGACAGTAATAATGCTGCATTTGTTGTAATAGTGGTCAGTCTATTTCATGTCTGCACAGTAGGTGTAGTTGGGCACAAAAGTAGTGTCCATTCGTGTCATCAAGACATAAAACCACAAGATAAATGATGGTTATAGTGCAACAGGGTTTTCTGTAGGACCAGAATACACAGCTGCGAGTAAATCTTTATACTACTTTGTGTGGTTCCCATATTTCATCAATTTAGATTTTATGGATCTTTGACTTGTGCTGTTTGCTGACTTCTTGAAAAAGAAGTAGATGTGCCTTTTTTTGTTTTCTGTCAGTAAAGTTGTCCCATTTCTATTTGTGATGAAAGGGCATGCATAGACACATTTGTACATAAGAGACAACACTCTATGTCTATCACTTTCTATTGATCCCCAAAAAATACTTTGTTCTGACATAATTAGATGTGTGTTTCTGTCTCATATTTGGCAGATAATCTTGCAATTTGTTCATGACAGAGCCCTGGATGAAAGAGTGATCTGAGTATGTTATATTGTAGTCTGTCCCTGCCGATTATCGCTCCATCATGGGCACTAGTCTTTTGACAAAAGAGGAGGTGGCCTTGCCTTCATTTTTAAGGATAGTACTGCAGTTTTACAATTCCTCATCCTTCTCCAGAAAATGAAGCCTCTACAGCTGGCGTTATCTCCAAATCTCACTTTTTTCATTCCCTCTCACTCTCCTATCATCTTAGAATATATTAATGATCAGTAAGAGGAAGGTAACAATGTTTCTGCCACTGACTTGATTAATTTGATAGAAGCAGTCAATTTGTTGCAACTTATTAAAGAACCTATGCATGTGGGCTGCCACACCATTGATCTGATTTTGGTCCCTAATATACGTCCTTCTCTGATTCAGTGCTTCATCAGACCTGCTTCACGATCTCGCTTCTATATTCTTTTGTTTCTCATTCTTTCCTCAGTTAGGCCAATTTGATGCCCTATAGTTACCTTCATGTCTTCGTATTAGCATAATGTCAATATGTCTAATATCACTAAGAAACTAAATAGGGTTTGTCACCACTGGGCAATGAGTGATACCTAAATAATGAAACTTTTACTAAATGGTTACGCAGGTTTGGACACTCTCTCAATTTTTCACTTGCGTTTCAGGCCGTTGAGATCCACAGAAGCCCCATGTATCCCTGAGGAACTCTTCACGCTCACGCAAACGTGCAAACATGCCAGGAGCACCTGGTGGAAGAATTAGGTATGCCTAGAGACAATTTTCTTTGGGCCCACTGCACCTACAGAAAGACTAAGGCACCCTCTGCATATTATTCTTCAAACATTGCCCTGGCTAAAATCAATTCCAGGGATGTTTTTAAAATCATTCAAGAACATTCTGATCCTGGCAAATCTTTGATAGCACCCTTCCACCAGCTCTGTGAGGATCTGCCCATTTTATTTTGTAACAAATTATAGACTATTAGCAGTCTATTGGGGAAGAGAGCTTTGCCATATCTTGAGCCTCCCTAATCCTATAACTACTCTTTCATTTTTCCTTTAATCTTAACTTCTATTGTTTTTGCAATCTCATAGAGACTTGTCGCCCATGGATTTGTGCCCTTATCAATCTTAGGAACCTGACTCAGGCGCTTACTACTGCTCCTTGTAAACGTTTGAACAACTTCTTCATAAATAGTACTGTACCTACTAAATTTAAAAGGGTAATTATCTTGTCTGCTTCAAAACAAATTATCTTTTGAGTATCCTTCCACTTACAGACCAGTCTCTCTTATGCTCGCTGCAGTCCAACTGTTTCAACTGCAGAGAGCACCACTTGACTGTTCAATATATTATGATTTAATTAAATCATATCCTTGATGATGTCTAAGCCATTTTCAAGCACTATAGAAACACTGAGGTGTCTGGTTACAAATGTCAAAAGTGTCAGCACAGTATTTTAGTTAGATTTTTCTGCAGCATTTTTCACACTGTAGACTATAGTTTTGCTTTTGCCTAAACTTGCCAAGACTTGTCAAGATCTAACTGAAAGACAGAGCTGAACAGATACAGAGTGTGTCATTGCTCCCTTTCAGAAAATAAGAAGTAAAACTACAGTACATTGCACCCTGCTCCCACCTCTTGGATGGGATTTACACCTGGGTACTTGTACACAGTTGTGCGAAATAATTATGCAAGTATAAAAAGATGTTCTCCTAGCAAACATAAATCCAGCAATTTTCAGCCATAAACATATATATAAAGATGAAAAGATTTTTGTGATTTGGACCCCAAATATTCTTTTGTTACACCTAAACATTTGCTGCGTATATTATGACTCTTTTCTAGAACCCTACTTTAGCTGTAATGTGATCATATTCTGCATGGTATGTAATCCTTGGAGGGATTATGTTGTTTCTTGTGTCTTTCCTTTCCCTTCTTATTACACACTGTACAGTTATTAGTCTTTTTCCTCACAGGAATCCTGATATAGAATTCACATCATCTCTGCAGCTCTTTATATACCGTGATTAGCTTCTCTTAAACCTTTTGGAGAGATACCTTCATGAGTATCTAGCCTTTGCATTACCAATAATTTATACAGTGTTATCACAAATTCCTATATTTTGCTGATCATAACTCTTTAACTCTCCTGAATGTCCCATTTTTTTCTCCAGGCTATTTGCATTGTGTTGGACTTGGCCCTTTTTGCAGGGTCATCCCTGAACTTTTTGCCTTCCTCCTATATTTTCTCTGACCTGTTTTTGTTGGTTTTATGACTCTGGGCACTTTACCACTGCTGATCAGTGCTAAAGTGCATATGCTCTCCCCATTGTAAATTGTGTTATGGATTAGTGACTCCATGATTGGATGATTGGTTTACTTGTCAGTCCCTAGTACAGTGCACTGAGTGTGCCCAGGGCTTGTAAATCCAATGCTGCTGGTGGGCTTGCAGCACTGGTTGTGCCACCCACAGAAGCAGCCTGTAAAGTGTGTCTCAGGCCTGCCATCGCAGAGCCTGTGTGCAGCCTAGGGCTGCCATGTCGACTTGGTGAGTACACCCACTCACCAGTCCCTAAACCTTCCCTTATCTTCATATCAGACACCCCTAAGGTAGGCCCAAGGGCAGGGTGCATTGTAAGTATAAGGTAGGACATGCCCTGGTGTGTGTGGCATGTCCTAATAGTGAATTACAGCCATTTTCGTTTTTCACTATTGCAAGGCTACCTGTTCTCCATAGGCCAGAATGGGCAGTTTGATTATTACACCTTATAATCCTAACTGACCCAGAGAACATGGTAGAAAAACGAATTTAGTATGCCTGAACTCAGAATGATAAAATACATCTTTTAGTGAAGTTGGTTTTAACATTCTTTGTTTGAAAATACCACTTTTAGAAAGTAGGTATTTTCTTGCCTAAACTCATCCAGCTGCCTCTGCTCAGGTTGTGTATTGTGTGTCTGGGTTTGTGAGTGACAGGGGCTGGGGGATTCCAGGAGGCAGGGTGAGTCAGCACTAGGCTGAATAGGTCTGCCTGAAGGAGGATGGGTGGGAGGAGTTGCACCTGGGTCTGAATAGGGCTGTGCCTGCCTTCCACAATGCTGGCTCCACCTCCTGCCGGGCGTCTGATGGCTCTGCCCCTCACTCTCAAAGGAAAGAAGGAGTCAGAAAAACAAAGTGCTCCAGGACTGACCAGAACTGGTTTGGACTAGGCAAAGGCCTCTCTGCCTTCAGAGAACAAAGGGAAAAGGTGTATAAAAGGGGACCCAGACCCCTAGGAAATTAGATCACTTCTGGGAAATCAAGAAACCTGTTGCCAAGGAGAAGAACCGGAGAAGCTGAAGGAGGAGTACTGCCCCTGTGCTGTTTTGCTGATTGGGGTTGGCCTGCAGTGGTTGCTTTCTGCCAAGGACAGGAGAAAAGACTTTGCTGTGCTTTGTCATCTTGAAGAAGAGAATCTCCAAGGGCTTGAACTAGAGCTTGCCTCCTGCCTGAAGTCACAGGGACACAAAGACTTCACCCCTTCTGTTTGCCTGCATCTGGAACTGCTGTTTTAGCTGCTAACAGAGGAAATTGCAACACCGACGCCGACGAGCGACGCCGTAACCTGCACCGAAGCCGTGGGCACCGCTCGTGAAGAGCACGACGCACCGCCCCGACTTGCACCGTAGGCCCGACGCCTGCCGACGCCGTGCGACATCGACTCCGAAGCCGTCATCGAGGCCGCTGCCTGCACCGGAGCCGAGGACACCGCTCGTGGCGTTCACGACGCACCGTCCCGACTCGCACCGCAGCCCCGACTTCACCGACGCCAGGGCTTCATCATCGCGGAGCCGATCCTCGACGTGGGTGACCCCGAATCCATCGACGCCGCGCCATCGTAAGGAACCGACGCCTCGCCGCCATCCGCGGCGTCACCTCCCCGACACAGTAAGGAACCGACGCCTCACCTCCCCTGCGCTGCAGTAAGGAACCGAGACATCACCTCCCTGGGGTCGTAAGGAACCGACGCCGCCGGCGCCAACGAAGCATCACCTCCCCGACGCCGTGCACCGTCTTTGTTTTCATCGAATTCCAGGTACTGTTCTTTGTGGGTCTGCTCGACTCCGGGCCCGACGCCGCGCACCTCGCGGTCGGCGCCGTACTTTGGGATTTCCACCGGTCACGACGTCGTGATAACTCCAAGTGGAGTTATTTGTTGCTACAAGCTTTATTTGATTGACTATCCTATTTTTGAAGATAACGTGAACTGTCTCTATCATTTTAAGTCTATTTTTGAGTACAGTATTGTGGATTTTTGCTATTGGGTCTTGTGATAAGTCTATATAAAGATTACTTATTTTTACATAAACAACCTGTGTGGTGTCCATCTGTAGTGTTTTCACTGTATTACTGTATGTGTTCACAAATGCTTTACACACTGCCTCTGAGATAAGCCTGTCTGCTCGTGCCAAGCTACCAGGGGGTGAGCAGGGGTTATTTTAGGAGTGTTTCCCCCTTATCCTGACTAGAAGCAAGGGTCCCTATTTGGACAAAGGTGCAAACCATTGCCAACTAGAGACCCCCAGTTCTAACATTGGTGGTCAGCGGTGAGGATTTGGACTTGCATTTGTGATTCATATACAGTGATTGGTGTACACTACTAGTGAGTGCAGACCAATACGCGACCACATACCTTTTTGATAGGACTTTTTTTCCTTGGAACCTTTATTTTTGTTGAGAACTGCCAATTTTCACCATGAGCAAAAAGGATCCATTGCACCTGCAGATATTGAATTTGAAGAAGATAGGGTTGATACCTACACTGTGCCAGAACTCAAAGCTGTTTGCAAAAGTTTAAAATCTCTATGAGAGGCCTCACCAGGAAGGAGGAGTTTCACAAGGCACTGAGAGCCTGGTTGGAAGCACGGAATGCCAGTGGGCAGTCCGAGGAGCCTGTGGAGGAGGCAGAGAATTTAGATGGGCAGCTTGAGGGGCCATTGGGCTTAACTGGGAGGAGAGCGCCTTCCAGGGAGGGCAGCAGTGTTTCTCAAAAGGGCCTGTCTCCAGAGGAGCTGGAGGACAGGGACAAAAGCAGGATGCATGAAATGGAAATGGCCAAACTGAAACAGGGAAGCCATGATAGCCTTGAGCATAAGAAATTGGAGTTAGAAAGTAAGAGGTTGGCCATGGAAGAAAAGAAGATGCTTTTAGAGCATGAGAGAATGATGAGGGTGTTGGAGTTCAAAGCCAGGGGCTTAGGGATTCCTCCCTCTGGTGGCAGCAAAATTGTATTACCTAGTGCTGAGGGAGTAGTACACACACCCAGAGATGTGGTGCCTGACTTGGAGGGGGTTAATATACACCAGGAGGTTCAAGGGTATGAGGTAGCTCCAGTGGTGCGCAGCGTCCCTGAGGTGGATTGGGGAACTGGCACAGGGGTTCATAGTCCTAGTGGTGGGAGGGACACTCTACTGACTCTAGATGAGAGGTGCAGGGAGAGGGGTTCCCCCATGTTTGAATTCCTGGGGTGTGAGTGTGAAGACCGCCCAGAAGAGTGTGGGTTGAGTGACAGAGACAGTCAGATACTGTCTTGCCAATCTCAGCAGAGTGGTGTGGGGTACATGTGTGAGGCACTGGATGGTGAGGTGAAGGATAACTTGGTTAACACCTGTGAGGGGTTGTGTGATCCAATTGTGGGAGAGCATATTGTAAGTCCCTGTTTTCCAGAGCTATGCCAACGCCTGTTGGAGAGTGAGTTCTCTGACCCCAGGGAGCTCACGAGGGAGGAAGACCTTTTGGTGGTTTCCAGAGGGTCTGAAAAGGCATTGGGGAGTGACCCTAAGAGGAGTGGCTCAGGTATCTTCCAGCCCAGAGTGGTGGAAGTGGTTCAGAGTAGCCCAGCTAGGTCCCGGTGTAGTGGGAGGGGTGTAGGGGCTCACGTCCTGTCTCAGTGGAGAAGGAGTGAGTGTGGGGCTGCGTGTCCCAAGGTGCCCGAAACCCAGTCTCAGAGCCTGGATGGTTCTTTAAGGGAACACCAGGTAGGGAGCCTAGGCTGTCCTGATGGGCCGCCTGTTGAGGAGGATCTCCTAGTGTCTAGAGAACCTGGAGCGTCTGTAAATGGAGCTCCAGTGTTTCTGGTATCTGGCAGTGCCGCTCCACTTGGGAGGGTGCAGAAGTCCAGAGTGAGGGTGAGAGGGGGAGAGAGTCCCCAGTGGAAGAACCAGTGGGTCAGGGACCAGCCAGAAGGGCTGAGTCACCAGTGAATGACCATGGTGACACCACTTCTGTCCTGGGGGATCTTCGCGCGCTGTCAGATGGACAGGGTCGGGAGATCTGCGCCAGGCGGACTGTCACACAACACATGAGAGATGTGTTACCCTCTGGGGGGCATGCGTGCTCCCAGGAAGTCCTGGTGCGCCAGGCAGATTATTACACAACTCTAGAGGAGTGTGTTTCCCTTGGGGGGTTGGTGTACCCTCCCGGAAGTCCTGGGTTGCCAGGCACAGGTCCAGCCTAAGGGTACAGACCCTGGGTTGGAGGACCAGGTTCAGGGTGTCCCCCTGACCTGGAGGAAGGGGCAGCTGCTAACAGTGCCCCTACCAGTTTGTCTTCTGGGGGCACCGCTCCAGGTGGGAGGGTGCAGGACCCCAGTAAGGGGGCGGGGAGAGGACAGCCTCACCCCTGGCCTCTGCCCAGTCTAAGGGTACAGACCTTATGCTGGGATCCCAGTTGCAGGATAGAACCCCTGAACTGGTGGGCGAGTGTGCAGGACCCCTGCCACAGGTGCCCTGACAATTCTGGAAGGGGGTACAGCTCCAGGTGGGAGGGTGCAGAGCCCCAAGGAGGAGGACCAGGTGTGGGAGAGCCCACCCCAGTCTCCTGTCCAGCCGCCGGTTACAGGCCCGGGGCTGGTGGGTCAGTGTCAGGATGTCATACCTGACCTGACGGTTGGGAGAGTGGACAAAGGGTGCCAGGCACCTGGGGCTACTGCCCCCGCTCTCTGACACCACAGAGGTTGGAGAGCCATGAAAGGCCTGGGGCCTGGCTCTCATCACTGACGGCTGTCAGTGGCCACTGTGGCTTGCTGTCCTGGTGGACAGAGTTGCCCCTGGGAGGGGGACAGAAGTCACACCCGGGGTGGACTAGGCCACACATCTGTGTTGGCCATGTGGGTACTGTCTGTCGGTTGGGACACACCTGTGGGCAAGCTAAGGTTAGGTGCTGCACAGGTGGTGTCCACAGTTGAGGAGAAGGGTTCCCCATGGGTTAGCTGGGTGGGCCCTGAGAGTATGGACAGAGGGATCCAAATAGGTTCAGATTGGCGTAGAACTGGAGTATGCCCCTGCTGTTGTGGGCCAGGGTCCAGGTTCTATCGCCCAAAGCAGAGAAGCCCATCAGGGTAGTGATTGGTCTCCCCTGCGTTTTGGCTGGAAGGGGGTTGTGTTGGACTTGGCCCTTTTTGCAGGGTCATCCCTGAACTTTTTGCCTTCCTCCTATATTTTCTCTGACCTGTTTTTGTTGGTTTTATGACTCTGGGCACTTTACCACTGCTGATCAGTGCTAAAGTGCATATGCTCTCCCCATTGTAAATTGTGTTATGGATTAGTGACTCCATGATTGGATGATTGGTTTACTTGTCAGTCCCTAGTACAGTGCACTGAGTGTGCCCAGGGCTTGTAAATCCAATGCTGCTGGTGGGCTTGCAGCACTGGTTGTGCCACCCACAGAAGCAGCCTGTAAAGTGTGTCTCAGGCCTGCCATCGCAGAGCCTGTGTGCAGCCTAGGGCTGCCATGTCGACTTGGTGAGTACACCCACTCACCAGTCCCTAAACCTTCCCTTATCTTCATATCAGACACCCCTAAGGTAGGCCCAAGGGCAGGGTGCATTGTAAGTATAAGGTAGGACATGCCCTGGTGTGTGTGGCATGTCCTAATAGTGAATTACAGCCATTTTCGTTTTTCACTATTGCAAGGCTACCTGTTCTCCATAGGCCAGAATGGGCAGTTTGATTATTACACCTTATAATCCTAACTGACCCAGAGAACATGGTAGAAAAACGAATTTAGTATGCCTGAACTCAGAATGATAAAATACATCTTTTAGTGAAGTTGGTTTTAACATTCTTTGTTTGAAAATACCACTTTTAGAAAGTAGGTATTTTCTTGCCTAAACCATCCAGCTGCCTCTGCTCAGGTTGTGTATTGTGTGTCTGGGTTTGTGAGTGACAGGGGCTGGGGGATTCCAGGAGGCAGGGTGAGTCAGCACTAGGCTGAATAGGTCTGCCTGAAGGAGGATGGGTGGGAGGAGTTGCACCTGGGTCTGAATAGGGCTGTGCCTGCCTTCCACAATGCTGGCTCCACCTCCTGCCGGGCGTCTGATGGCTCTGCCCCTCACTCTCAAAGGAAAGAAGGAGTCAGAAAAACAAAGTGCTCCAGGACTGACCAGAACTGGTTTGGACTAGGCAAAGGCCTCTCTGCCTTCAGAGAACAAAGGGAAAAGGTGTATAAAAAGGGGACCCAGACCCCTAGGAAATTAGATCACTTCTGGGAAATCAAGAAACCTGTTGCCAAGGAGAAGAACCGGAGAAGCTGAAGGAGGAGTACTGCCCCTGTGCTGTTTTGCTGATTGGGGTTGGCCTGCAGTGGTTGCTTTCTGCCAAGGACAGGAGAAAAGACTTTGCTGTGCTTTGTCATCTTGAAGAAGAGAATCTCCAAGGGCTTGAACTAGAGCTTGCCTCCTGCCTGAAGTCACAGGGACACAAAGACTTCACCCCTTCTGTTTGCCTGCATCTGGAACTGCTGTTTTAGCTGCTAACAGAGGGAAATTGCAACACCGACGCCGACGAGCGACGCCGTAACCTGCACCGAAGCCGTGGGCACCGCTCGTGAAGAGCACGACGCACCGCCCCGACTTGCACCGTAGGCCCGACGCCTGCCGACGCCGTGCGACATCGACTCCGAAGCCGTCATCGAGGCCGCTGCCTGCACCGGAGCCGAGGACACCGCTCGTGACGTTCACGACGCACCGTCCCGACTCGCACCGCAGCCCCGACTTCACCGACGCCAGGGCTTCATCATCGCGGAGCCGATCCTCGACGTGGGTGACCCCGAATCCATCGACGCCGCGCCATCGTAAGGAACCGACGCCTCGCCGCCATCCGCGACGTCACCTCCCCGACACAGTAAGGAACCGACGCCTCACCTCCCCTGCGCTGCAGTAAGGAACCGAGACATCACCTCCCCTGGGGTCGTAAGGAACCGGCGCCGCCGGCGCCAACGAAGCATCACCTCCCCGACGCCGTGCACCGTCTTTGTTTTCATCGAATTCCAGGTACTGTTCTTTGTGGGTCTGCTCGACTCCGGGCCCGACGCCGCGCACCTCGCGGTCGGCGCCGTACTTTGGGATTTCCACCGGTCACGACGTCGTGATAACTCCAAGTGGAGTTATTTGTTGCTACAAGCTTTATTTGATTGACTATCCTATTTTTGAAGATAACGTGAACTGTCTCTATCATTTTAAGTCTATTTTTGAGTACAGTATTGTGGATTTTTGCTATTGGGTCTTGTGATAAGTCTATATAAAGATTACTTATTTTTACATAAACAACCTGTGTGGTGTCCATCTGTAGTGTTTTCACTGTATTACTGTATGTGTTCACAAATGCTTTACACACTGCCTCTGAGATAAGCCTGTCTGCTCGTGCCAAGCTACCAGGGGGTGAGCAGGGGTTATTTTAGGAGTGTTTCCCCTTATCCTGACTAGAAGCAAGGGTCCCTATTTGGACAAAGGTGCAAACCATTGCCAACTAGAGACCCCCAGTTCTAACACATTGTTTCATTTTTCTAATGATAAATGTTGTGTTCATTAGACTACCAGGAGCATAACACAGGCCCCTGCAGCCTCTCCGGTGGGGGCCCCAAATCTTTCAAGACCCCACCGCGCAGCCCCAGGCCAATGAATATCTGTGAGATATGGGAGACTCAGGGGCCCCTCATCACAATCTGCAGGGGGCTCAACCATTGTACATTACGTCACTGTGGACTACCCAACACCAAGATCTCCTGAACACACATTGCTGATGCTTCTTAGGACTGTAAGAGCGAGGAAGCGTGTATGATGGATGGACGGATGGATCTGTATGCCAGTTCTGGTGGCATGATGGTAAATAATTAATTAGAATGCTGATCAACTTCTTGCTGTCTCTAAAACCACAAGATGGGTTTGATAGACCATATACATGTTAATTGTATTTTTATATTACATATTTATTTTGGCTCCGTTAGCTTTGAAAATACATGTGTTTTTTACAAAAGTACTTAAAAGAATAAGTTCCATTCAGCACTCTGACATTTGGTTGCTTGAAAACTGCAATAAAATGAATAGAGCAAGATGTTATGCTCTGCCAGACAGAAGGTGCGTTTAGAAAAAGGCATTAGTTTGCAGTCTTAAAACGCACATTTTGTCTGTACAGATATGGGTTTGGAATGCTCCGTTTTTGCTTGCATTTCATGGAGAGAATGATGATTGCACCAATGACAGTTAAGCAACTGGACAGTGTGTTTGGATGTTTTATTATTACAATGCACTGTTATGATTAGATACTAATTATATGGTATGAAAAATTTAGATTGGGACTATCAGCCCTTTCAAGCCCTGCTATTGGCTGAATTTAGTAATTTATGGGAATTTCATTTCACACAAAGTATGGAAAATAAGATTGAGAACAGTGCCTTAAAATTTGGAGTATGAACCACTATTGCTAAAATATTTTTTGTGTGTTTCCCTGAAAAGCTTCAGGAACAGGACATAGTGATTACTAGCCAAAACTTAAAAGCCATTGAAAGCAATTTGTTATATTTAGCTTTGCAAACTGATATGACAGATAACTTCACAATTGGCGGCAGCATTTGACAGTTATTGACACCATCATCATCAGTCACTTAGGGAATGTTGCATATGTTTGCATTTTTCACAATGTATATCACATGTTAGACAAATGCGTAATCTTTTTGGTTAACAGTGGTTAGTTTTTACCAAATAGCTTCCAAAAATGAATAGATCAAATATAGGTGTGCTAGGTTGATGAATGTCAATTAATGGAAGAATGAAAACTGAGAAAGCATACTGGAGGAACCCAAACCAAAGAAAACCAATTTTTAGAAAATAAAACACAATAAAAAATTAAAGGAAAGGTAAAACTAAGGAACAAATCAAACTTACTTTAAACTTGGGTGGAATTTAGGGATAGCGAGAGGCTTTTGGCTCTTCAGGGATGGGTGATATTTAGGAGTGATGATGGGTGTTTAGGGGTCAGGGATGGGTTGAATTTAGGTGTAAAAAGAGATTTTTAGGATCAGGAATGGGTGGAGTTTAGGGGTGGGGAGCGGCTTTTAGGGTTTATGGATGTGTGGTGTTTAGGGGTGGTGAAGAATTTTTTAGAGTTTAGAGTTGGGTCGAGTTTAGGGTAGTGAGGGGTTTTAAGGGTTCTGGGGTGGTTGGGGTTTGTACATAAACAGGGATTTTTAGAGTTCAGGAATAGGTGAAGTGGAGGGGTATTGAGGGGTTTTACAGTTCAGGGATAGGTGTATTTTAGGTTTAGAAGGGGTCAGGGATGGATGGGTTTAGGAGTGGTAAGGGATCAGCGAATTAAAAGCATCTTAAGTTAGTGTTTGACAATGTAAAATATATAAATCCTTAATAATTTCCCCTGAAGTAAAGCACTGATATAAATGCCTCCAACAAAAATGTTTCTGAAACTGAGACCGGCAACCATTTGCATTTACACCTTAAAAAATAAGCATGCAAAGTCCAATTTTGAAAAAAAAGATATTCAATTAATTGGTGTCTATGAAATGGTAAATACCATTCATCCAGTAAATGTTCATTAAACAGTGTAGGTTAAATGGTTTCTCACTAATAGTATTCCATGAAATTGTTTTTCAATTATATCACATGCAACCTAAATCTAACATAATACAAAATTATAAGGGAGTTCTAAACTCTTCGTATTACTAAGTACTCTACAAATGCATGCAATGTGAATGTTTACCACAGCTTTTCTGTGCATGCATATCAACCATGTATAATGTCAGTTGCCTTATTAACTCATATAAAGTCAGTGCAATCATACATTACAATGTGCTTAGAGGAGCACTTGACTAATTTACAATCTTTACTTATTAAGTCATCATGCTTTATGCTATATCTTAATGCTTGTATCTGCTCTTTTTTTTTTTTTTACTCTTTGACTTATGGTGCATGTTTTTCAGCACTTAAATTACATGTACAGTCAGTGGTGCTAATTTCAAGGGACATATCACTAGTGGTAATTTCCTCTGTGAGATGTTATTGCACCATATTACATATACTAAGCGGTCTTGAATAGACTTTTCTTCTCACTCCAAGAGTGTCATTAAATAAACCTATTATGCATTATTATCAGCTTATATTTGCCTATTGTATTTGGCTCCACTTTGTACATGTGCTGTATTTTTTAATATACAAAACATTAACACAGTATGTAATGGGGATTAATTGCAAAATTACTTTCTTCCACAGTGAATCATTAATTTACCTCCGGGACATCAGCATCCATCATCTCAAACTATTTATGCAATAGATTTATGTTTGGTATTTCCTGCTACACATACTAAGTACCTGGAGCACTTATTAAAAGAAAAGGGAAACGTCACCAATGCATACAGAACACAAAATTACAGCCTAAACAAAATATATCATGTCTTCAGTCTTCCTTGAATTCTAACAAAATGTTGTTGCACTCAACACTTATATGTGCAATCCACAAAGGAGGTAGTCCTTAAGTAATGTCACATTAATGGGTAATCATACCCCGTTCATTATTTGTATGGCCATATAATCGTTTTGCTTTTTTAAATTGCCTTTGCCTGTGTTGTGAATGCATTGGTGATTTTGTCCTTATTCTTTTAATTTGAGATAATTGATGCTGATGTCTCAGTGGTAAATTAATGTTTCATTTTGGAAGAAAGTACTTTTGCAATTAATCCCCATTACATACCATGTTAATGTTTTGAATGTTCAATGTCCAGGGATTGTGGTTTTTTGGGCATTACACTATGTTTGAGCAGTATTATTCAATATAAGCAGCAAAGATATCTATTTGACTTTTGCTCAGTGCTGTATTCTGGTACAAATACTGCTTAAAATGGTATATGAAGGTTTGTAGGTGCTTGATTATACACATCATTAGCTATATAGTATACCAATCAACACAGCACTTTTAAGTGTGATCACAAGGATTTATATACATTTTTTCAAGATGGAGGTCGCACCTTAGGCACTGGCAAATGAATGGAGGCCAAACACGGTAGATAAGATAATGTTGTGCTTTAAATTAGGAAATGTCAATTTGGTGGTAGACATGTTTCAAGGAAAGCATAATATGTGCGTCTATGGGGATAGCAGTAGGCATGGGCAATGCAAGATGTGGTGGATGTGAGCTGTGAGGCAGCTATGTGGTCGCCTCAGTGTGAGTACAGCAGGTCACAAAGCTCCTGTTAGTTCACCTCCATTTTCAGCAAAATTGTAATGCTAAAGCCAAATGCTATCTAAAGTATAACAACTTGGTAATGAATATAATAGGGAAAGCACATAATCATTTGTCCAGTGTCTTTGGAAAGGAATGTAATGTTTATTAGCATGCTTATCACATTCAATTCCACAGAAAATTATAGACTGAATCTACACAAATATCTCTAAAAATTGTATATCATATCAGTGGGTGGCAAAGTCTTAGGTTCTCCTGACTCACAAATGTGCAGCATTGTGTCCAAATCATATAAAATTAAAACAAAAATAGCACAACGAGCCAATGAAGTCTTCATGGTATATTTACTGCACTTTTGGCAAAATGTATTTTCATTCAAAATTCCTTAGTGTTTGTGAAAGAAATAAAAACCACAGCACTACCAATATAATTTGATCAGTTTTCCAATCAATACCCTTCGGTCGAAGACATGACTGGAAAAACAATTCTACAGAATATTAGATTGCGTTTGTTAAGATCTCTACTCAATTATAAAAAGGTAGCATCATTATTTTGAAATATATAATTTAATATGGGAGACCAAAGCCATACGATTCTTGGCTGATATATAATTGCTTAGAGATGGATACATATTTTCTGGCTGAACCACTTGGAAAATACAGATTAATACATGCCACCTTTAAGGCACACAGACCAGGCAAATGCTTAAGCTTGGGCTTGAATGCAGTTGACTGCTAGACGCCTTGAAAAATATGGTCTTTTGGTCTTCATGCCTTTTCCAGATTCATTAAGTACTTCCAAAATTTGACAAACTAATAGTGAAATATAATTCTGTATGATATATGTTCCAATTGAATCCTCACTATAGCCAAATGATCCTTATAAATTCTATACTTTTTATTTACATACTGTTTTATTTCTCATTTTACTTTATTTATAATTTATATTTTTACTTCGAAGATTTATTTTGTCTCAAATGTTTTACTCTTTACCCTGTTCTCATCTGTCTCTTTTCTTTTTCATTGTTTCCCTTCTTACACTTTTTCCTTTTTTAATCTTCTAGTGTTTATTTCATTTCATGTTTGTTCCTGTCGGCCCCCCCCCTTTTTGTTTTATCTATTGGGGTGAACAACAGACACCTCTTCTTCTCTCTCTCTTGCTTGTCTGTCCCATTCCTCTTGTCTGCTTAATGCCCCTTTTCATGGCAGTACTTCTTTTTTCTGTACCAGTTTCATATTTTTATGTTTTAGAACATTTTTGAATTTGTACTATATTAAAGTTGTGAGCATTTTAAATGTTTTGAGAAAAGTAACATTGAACTGTTACATTTCCAAGCGATAATTTCGAATTGTTAAACCATTACCTTAATTTTTTTTTACATGTACATATAACATAAGCTGATTGTACTCTAGAAATATCCTAATCCTGTCATATATCAGTGCAGCTCGAACTACAATGTGCTTTTCTCCAAGGTTTTAAACTGTAAAAATATCAGTTTGTTCTGGAAGGTGTAACTGCTGTTTCTTATGGCGTTATGTTTGCTTGTGGGGTGTTATGACATCATCAGATTGTGTTATGGAGCAACAAATTATAATGTCTTTCAGTTGGGTTTCTGATGGACAGTTTCTGTAAGCTGGCTTGGTGGCTACAGCACTATGCCCCTGTGTGTAGGGGGCAATAAAGGTACATTTCTTCATATGATTAGCGTCTGTGCTCTTATTAGTGGCAATGTGGGCCCTTTAAGATCCCACGCTGATGCTTATCACTCCCCAATTTGTAATTCCCTGGTGGCAGACAGAGCATCTGTGAAAGGAAGCCACCTTCTAAGCTAAACTGTCACTGCATTTCGAGGGTGAACATGGAACCCTCCTAATCACAGAATCTGATAATATATCGGCTGTTGTGGCAGTCAAGAGTCCTTTCAGTCTTTCTTCTTACACATATGTAGCCGTCACAATAATGTGTTCCATGTCAGCAATCCGTGGAGTGAACCATCAAGGGGTCATTGCACATGTGCAATCTTTGGCTGATCCTCATTGTGTTTGTGTGCAAAGGCAACAATAACGTGTGCATCTGCATAAATCTTGGCAGCATTGATTGTACTATATAAGTGGATGGTCAAACCTTGCCGAGGGTAAATGACATACTTAGTGGATGATCAATCTTTGACGAGAATATATGGTGTGGTGATCATTTTATTCTCTGCATGCATATTATCGAAGCTGGACCTAATTTCAACCTACCACAGAGTCGTTTTAACCCAAAAAAATTAGATATTTCACCACTTTCATAATGCCTGAGGTTTTTTTTCCCATTTTTATAAAATGCTGCACGGCTTAGCATCAACAGAGAATAATGCATGACATGATTGAGGGAATGAAGGTTTTCCTTTCAGCATAACATTCTCGTAATGGTGAAGACCATTTAGAAAGCAAGAGGTTTGATACATTGTTGAATGTGCTGGAATGAGGGTATTGAAAGTATAAAAGGGTAAATGTGTCTTCACTGTCACTCAAATCAAATATTTGGGTCATATTGTTTCAGGGGCACACTACCATGCGTAGGTTTGTTGAGAGCTCTCAAGGAGGTCTTTCCAACTCACTTTGTGCATCGTGTGTTATCAGTTCGCCACCAGAAACCATGTGAATCTAGCTGATATCATATGACATAAGGTGGCATCATGTGAGATGACGCATCTGTTCCTGTCAGAGTTAAGGTCAGACATGAGCAGTTACAGCTTCAGCTTGGAGCCAATTGATAACACTTCCCCCTGCCTTACCATAATAATCATATCCCTAGACCATTGCTAGGTTTTTCGTATTACATAACGCTATGTGCCCAAACCTTTGCCCTTTACTTTATAACGTCTACTGACAAGTTGCCCTTATGCGTGAAGGTACATGCAGTGTAATTTTTTGTGCTGATCACTTCCCCCAAACTTAACCATGAGCTTTCTTTTTTTTTTTGTATTCTAGCTTTGCCTTTTATGTAGTTATGTATTCATTTTTTCTTTAAATAGATTGCACATAGACTGACCATACGTTCAAACAAAATGAGGCTTGCTCTTTAAAAATATATACCCAGCCCCCTGCTTTGCTACAGAAATAGATTTCCCTGGACTTCAAGGGTTTAACAGCCTGGTGAAGGAGTAAACGGTCACTAGACTCCTTCAAGTAGCATAACAGAAATGCGCTAAATTGGTGGCCAGCAGACCTCAAGGTTTAGTTCTGAATCCGAACACAATTTTGATGCTCAGACCGTGACAGAGATTATGTGCCCGGAAAACCTAATTACTGTCCTCGGAGAAAGAGAAGAGTGTGCCAAGAGCAAGCAAGGACAGCCACTCACTGTAATAATGGGCACTTTAGAAATTGGAATTGTACGAAAAAGCCCAAAAGTATACGTTGTAAGTTAATTGCAGGGGGCAAAAATCCTGACACATTTACCACTTTTAATAATTTAAAGTTAGAAGTGACTGATCCTGTCCTAAGAGACGATACAGGGCGATAGCCAGAGCCAAGGGGCGCTGTGAATGGCAGATGTGGGGAAAGAGAAACCTAATTAGCGCGCTTGTGAAAACACCTGTGTATTATTTATTCTTTTGGCAGGTTGCTGCGTTTCATGTGCGCACTGACAGATGTGAAATGTGCCTCTGGCCGTAGGTTGAGTGACTAGAAAGCATCATTTGACAGTGGGCAGAGGGACCTCATCTTGTGGGCCTTAGCATGACCGGGATACCAATCATGGGATTAAAATGCGATTTTTGGAGAAGAAAAATTACTGTCAAAAGTCATCTAAATGACCAGCGTTTGCATAGCTTCTCATGCTGGGAGCTACCCTGTTTCCAAGCTGTTTTTTTTTATTTATAATTTTGCCAAATAAGAGAAACGGGCTAAACGGCGATACACGGATTTGTAAAGGATTACACAATTTGGTAAAACTATTTCAATTCCTACAATATATAAAGTGCATGGCCACCCAAGCAGGGTTCCCATCGCTGCATGGACCAACACCCACAGAATTGTCAGAAAGAAAGCTTAGAAAAGTCATGTTTTAAGTTGCTTGCAGACACAGCCCCCTGATGGGCAGCTCTATAACTGTAAAGGAAGGGAATACCAGAGTATAAGAGCCAGATATATTGAAAGACAGCCATCCCTAACTGGCCCGGTTAAAATGCAGAACCTGAGCCAGGCAGAGATGGGAGGAGCGGAGGGACCAGGTGGGGCAGGAGGGAGAAATCAGACGCCGGAGACCCTAGTCCTCCACAGCCTCAAGTTACTGCTTTGTATTGTTCTTTTAAAGCTAGGAAATCCTCATCGGAACTCACGTCTCCTGAATCCATTGCTGATACCGTGACCATGAGATTTTACCTTCTGCCCGTTGTACTGCAGAAAACACTTAGGGGCATATCATCAAGGCCCCGCGATAAAATTATCGCCGCTTTAGCGTCCGTTTTCGGACGAAAAGCGGCAATAATTTCATTCCACTATCAGCAAGGACACGCTAACGCGTGTTTCCATGCCTCAACGCCATTTACCTTAACGCCCAGCTTTGCATCTCTAATGAGATGCAAAGTGGGCGTACCTGACCAAAATAACGTGAGAAATGTCGCTAACCGACATTTCTCCAATTATCAATATTTCCTTACGCCTGCTTTCAATCTGACTTAGCCATTATATCCAATGGAAGGTGGATATTATGGCTAAGTCTGCCCTGCCCTATCAACAAGCTATCGCCTATGTATGTGCGATTATCACTGGATTTCCAGCGATAATCGCACATTTTGCAGCTATCGCTTGGATTTTTATCGCTTTGGAGATAAGCGTTGCTGATAGCACGCTATCTCTGCGATAAAATCCAGCGACAATTATCCTCGCGCTAAGCGCGCTTAGCGATAATTATCGCCGGCTCTTGCTGATATGCCCCTAAGGGGCATATTATCAAGGCCAACAACGCCACTTTAACAGCCGTTTTCGGCCGAAAAGCGGCGATTGAATTACCTCACTATTAGCAAGGACACGCTAATAGGCATCAGCGTGTGTTTCCTTGTGTCAGCCGCCGTTCCACTAACGCCTCGCATCGCATCTCAAATGAGATGCAAAGAAGGCGTTTCCTCTCTAAACAACATGGGAAATATCGCTAACTTCACTACTCTGTATCAGCAAGCTGACCCAGAACACACATAGCGATATAAAAAGCCGCGCTAACTGCGGTTATCGCCATCAGCTAATGTCTGCAAAATTTCAGACTTAGCTATATTTATAAAGGGAGGTGGATTCTAAGCCTAAATCCACATCTCCCTATCACCAAGGATTCCCTTAGCGCTGTAGTTGTATCGCTGGATTTCCAGCGATGTTCCCTCATTTTGCCGCTATCGCCGGATTTTCCATCGCCGTGGAGATAAGCGTTGATGATAACGCGTTATCTCGGCGATCAAATCCGGTGATAAACAAATTCGCGCTAAGTGCGCTCTGCGATGTTTATCGCAGTTTGTTGGTGATATGCCCCCAAGGGTCTGATGTATACAAGGTACATAAGAACACGAAAGCGATATTTGACAATATTTCTTTCCCTAATCAATGTAAAGCGTGATTGATAGATCATTTGCACTGCATGGAAGTAACAAAGGATACTGGCAAAATACCTTTTGATGTAATTGTAACTAATTTCAAATGGATATGTTTAATGCACAGTTTAATTACAGGGGAATTGAGGGGCTGTTTCGCTGCTGGAAAACATTACTGACAAATCAAATGTGATGACAAGAAATGCACCACCCAAGTTGCTGTTCTGCTCTTTAAGTGGGATTTCTTATCTACACATGACGTTAATTTAGACAAAGCTGCCTGTGAGAAGTTGGCCTGGTATATGCTGTCCACTAATTAAAGTGGGCACCTTGCACCAGTCCAAACAACCCTTATGGTGATTTAAGAGGTCAAAGATAACCTTAGAAAGCTATCCAAGTGGTAGCTGTGGAGAGCAGCCTTCAGGCTTAGTCTTGAAGGAATGCTAAGCAGCTTGTTTTACCAGAATGCAATTTTATTGTATTGGTTAAATGAAAGGAAAACCACACAGTAGTTATAAGAATATATATGTATTATTATAACACTTTAAATACCTCACAGTATCTGCTACATGCAGATAAACACAAAGCACACAATACTGTAGCACAGAAACAATCGTAAGTAGCACTAATACACATTGGGCTCCCGGGGGAGACCAAACCATATACTAAAATAGTGGTATAAGAACCACGACTCGAGTCAAGACAATGTCTAGAGTGTGTAGAATCACTGGGACCCCAAGGAACCACCCAAGGTGAGTAAGTAGGGACCCTGCAGAGGACGGGTGCAGCGTGAGAACACGACCGCGTGCTACGTACAATTCAATGGGAGAGTCGCAGTTGCAGTTTTAAAGTTAAAGGACCCTTCCCAGTGGATTACGAGGAAACCCTTTGGAACATAGAAGGTTGGAGAGCCACCCCACTTGCGGATACCAGAGTTACCTATCCCAGGGAAGCCGGGTGCATAGGTCTGAAGTGGCGTCGGAAACCGCTGTCGTTCTCAATGGGAGTCTTCAAAGAAATGCCACTGCTGGAAAGAAGAAAAGTGTCCGGTGGAATCCGCAGGTGGATTCTTGATGAAAGGAACCTGAAAGCAGAGGGAACAGAGTCTGGGCAACTCAGGAGTGACCAGGGGCTCGGTCGACGAATGCCCACTGATATCGGGTGCTTCAGGTGTGAAGATGGAGTTCTTGACTCTACAGCTGTAGGGACCAGGAGACATCGAGGACAACCAGGAGCCGGATACGAGCTGTCCCACAAGGGATGGCGAGTGCTGAGGGGTCGGTGTCCGGCGGGAGCACCAACAAGCCTTGGCAATGGCAACCCATGAAGAAGGTCAAAGAAGGTTGCGGTCTGGCCCAGCAAGGACCAGAGGACTCACCACAGCAAGGGGAGTCAGGGCAGGCCTGGAGCAACCAGGGGAGCCCAAGAAAATCAGGATTGTCCCTCATGTGGACCCACAGGCCGAAGGCACAGGAGTCGCGAGGGGACCTCCAGCAGTTTCACAAAGTCACAGCTTGCAGGGCACAAAGCGTGAGGAGGCCAGAGTCCTTTGTACAAAATGTGCGCAGAGGTTGGGGCTATCGACAGCCCAATGCACGAAGTTGGGGAAGACCAACAAGCATATGCAATTGCAAAAATATGCGGTGCACAGGGGGTCGGGTTATGCGGTCTCCACGAGGGATACTGGTCTTAATCGTAGTGAGATGGCAGCTCAACCTCAAGGAACTCAGGAACCCACATCCTGTGTTGCTGGAGCCTTTGGAATCCACAGGATCAGCAGACCGGTCAGTTGCGTTACGGTGCCTGCAAACGCAGGGGAGTGACTCCTTCACCCCAAGGGAGATACTTCAGTTGTCCTTGATGCTCCACAGGTCCTGCATGGAGCCTGTATGGTGCACGGGTACGGACGATGCTTTGGACGGAGAGGGAGGTGAAGTCGGGCCCAGTCGAAGTCCAGCGAAGTCCAGACTGTCCAGACGGTCGAAGGTCAGTGGTTTCTTGTTCAGAATCTTGTGCACGTCGAATCTGGGGTCCTACAGCCAGGTAAGCCCTTTTGTACCCACGGAAGAGGGTTGGACAGATTCAGGGGACCCTCCCAGAGGAGGGTCAGGACAGGGGTGTGGTTACACCCATGTCCTTTGTCCAGTTACGCGCCAGAGCAGGAGCCAACGGCTCCCAGAACTGGTTTGAGCTGGACTCTTCACAGGGACACCAAGTGTGCCCCTCGTGCAGACTTTCAGGCACTTTGGCAGTGCCCCCACCCAGCTCCAATACACAAAATCCTGCCTGGGAGGTGGTCACACCTCCATCTGACAGATGCCTATTGTGCTGCCTTCCTCTGCTCGAGGTTGGCTCAGCAGCAGGAGGGCAGAAATGTGTCTTTGGTCGGCAGCATCCATTTTGCGCTGTCCGGGTCGAGAAGGCTGGTACTGGGAAGACCAGGGACCCACGAAGCTTGCTTCTGAGGGGTGTAATCATACCTCCCACACCGGTTACTGGTGTGGAGGTATGATTCCAAAGTGTTTGATACCAAACACAACATGTTTTGTTTCAGCCATTTTCGAGATAGCATTTACCGCAAGGTTATAATGCACCTATACCTATATGTCTGGCGGTGTCACAGACAACCTGGGAGAATGGTCTCCAAAGGCTGCAGAGGGGCTCTGCTCATGCAGGGGCACCCTGTCACGTAAAACCCAGCACCCTTCCTTCAGGATTGTCAAGGCCTGCTATAGGGGTGAGTTATAGGTTTTAAGTGTAGTGACCTATAGATATAGTAAACCTATATCTATTGCAAGTGGTGTAAGCACCATCTTACACAGGCTGCAATGGCAGGCCTGTAGTTCCATTTTGTATGGCCTTTCATGGGTGGCATAATACATGCTTCAGCCCATGGGAGGCCTCTGGGGTACCTATGCCCTGGGTACATGTGTACCATATACTAGGGACTGATAAGGGTACCCCAGTATCCAATCTGGAGTGTACCTAAATACATGTCATAACATTTTAGTGAGAAAGCAGATAGACTGGGGTCCTGATTAGCAGGATCCCAGTCAGACTAGTCCCAAACAGTGTAACATCAAGCAAACAGTGGGGGTAACCATAAGAAGCAGATCCTACTTTCCTACAATGCCCATTTTAAAACCGTAATGAAACTTGCCAGCCACTGTTTGGACATCTGGGTGCAGGAAGTTGGGAGTGAGAGTTGGTCTGCTTGCCCAATAAAAAACATGCACCTGCAGAAATGCAATTGCGGTTTCACTCACTGGACCAGTCTTAGTCAATACGTTTACTGTATATGCTAAGCTTTATGTAGGTAGGTAAATAACTTATTGCCAGCTCATTAAAACAATTTTAATAAGTGAGAAAAATAAAATTACATATAAACTGTCCTTAACTTCTGGAACACGTTATAAATGTAAAATATAGTATATTTTGATCGACCATAGTGCTTTTGTGGTATGCCGTTTAATGTTCTTGCTCTGTCTGTGCACGTGCAAATGCTGCAGTGAAAAATTTCATTATACAACCGATATGTCTATTAGTTGGGCTTTGGAAACACATGTATATGACATCTTTGTCAGTCCTTACACCGTTTACTAGGAACCCTGGTTTTAGATACTTCTTCAAGTTCATTACATTGGAGCAGAGACAAAGGGTGTGCACGAGTGCTTCAGCGGCCCGTTTACACAGGCCACATTCTCTGCCACTGTTTGAGGGCTGTAGTCAAGATCCTTCCAATTGCAGTTTGGGAATATATTATCAGGCTTGAGCGTAAAATTCCACTCCGCTCGTGGAGTTTGCAGAGGTTTTCCCACTTTGCGCTTGGCATAGAGCGTAAAGTTCAGAAAAATTGCATTGTTAAGTTGGCAAACGTGAGTGAGGAAAATCCAACGCTAGACCACCTCCCGACAAGATTTCTCAACACGGGCGTTGCATCAGGTCGCTACTGCTTGTGTTTAGAAACTTGCTGCTCATGTTGAGGAAGCTGCCGCACTCTTGGACTGCACGTGGTGCCGTTCGCACTGATTTTACAGCACAGGACAAACTCCCTGTGCGAAAAATCAGCACGAACAGCACGACTTACCTCACTCCGCTGCTTGCCGAACTCCATGTAGCCCGACTGAGTTTTTTTGTCACTGCTCACAGTTCCACATAGCGGAACTCTGTGAACTCCACCCAGGCCTAGAATATATAGCAGTCTGACTCTAACAACTTGAGTTTTGATTGCTGAGTCCAAACGGGAGTCCAAATAGTGTTCCCTTTGTGTTGTATAGGTGTTTACAGTATAATTACTATTTTATATTTGTGTAAAGATTCCATATCAATCAATCGTTTTCAAGTCTCTTTTTCTAGAACTGCTAAATCAATCAATCACATGTTTGTTAAGCGCGACTACTCACCCGTGAGGGTCACTAGGTGCTGGGGGGGGGGGGTGCAGGTTCCAGGCAATCAAGGAGGGGGTCTGTCGAAGAGCAAGTTTTGAGGTTTCTCGTGAAAATGGGGAGTGATGTTCTATGGCTAAAGTATATAGGTGGAAGAATAATATTTTTAATACAGGCATAGAGACCACCCAGAATATCTGCTGCCAAAACCTCCAACAAGGGCTTTCCTAGGACTGCCACCTGACTGGTATCCTCGGTTTCAAAGTATGAAAGGATCTCCCTGTTATATACTACAGTGTCATTCATTGTTGCAGTTATCAGAAGACTCTAGACAATACCACTTCTAGATAACATAGCACTACCACTCAGAAGATTAAAGAGAAATTCAAGTTAGGAATAGTTCTAAATTAAAGTCATGGTGTAGATAAGAAATGCCAATTAAAGTGCGGAACATCATCAACATGTTGTCTTTCTCTGCAATTAAAACCTACAAGTCCCTCAGTTGCCCCACTCGAATCCCCCCAAACCCCCTCCCTCAACACGAGGCCCGTCCAACCGCTCAGCACCAGAATACCCTTGCTGGTGATAGATTGCTTTACAAACACACACAACATCACATATCACTTCCTTCAAAGGGAGAATCTTCTCTTCTGGTGACATAGCGTAGCGCTACCAGATTCAGCCAATGGGCAGTCATTGAAATGTATTTGTCAATAGACAGTATTTCTAAAAACTGACCTAGGTGAAAGTATTAGCGAGCAAATTAGAAATTAAATGTCATACATTCAGCTTTTCCTTATTTAATGACATTATTTTAAATCATCTATTGCTACGCCAATTACCAGTCTTATTTTCACAAATAAATAGAATTTGCCCATAGCATTGACATGATTGTCTTTTCCACTCAATGCTGATCATTAGAATGTTAGCCCTTTCTGTGATCAGACCGGTGCTTAGTTTATAAATGAATAAGTGACAGGATCTAAGAAATTGTTCAGAAGCCCACAGATGGCACTACAAAAGTTCCGGATGCCAAATTACAAAGCTGCCCAGCCTTGTTTCCACATCATGGCGCTTTCATCCGCCAACAGATATTCCCTGCCTCATTATCTCACTCTAGCTGGTTCTTTTTTGTCCCTACTTTCTTCCTTTGTTACTGTCTTTATCGTTCTCCTTTTTTGCTATTTAGTTTTTTCTCTCTCTTGCTCTGGATCAAAGTCTGATGAGTTCAGGTAAGCGTTGCTACCTACAAATGTGTGCCAGTAGGCCGCACCTGCAACCACCGGCTCCAGGAAAGCACTGGATCCGATACAGGAACTTCGTACTTCACAAACCTCCAATCGCTCCAATTCCTATACCAGACATTTGCCATGACTGTGTAAGAAAGACAGCATTTAACCAGATTTGAAAACTGAGTAGGGCTTTCTAAGAGCCTGATTACGATGTCGGTCAGACCGCCACCTACAGCCCTTTGGTCCGACCGCTGTATTACAATCCAGGTGGTCAGACCCTAAATGGTCAGGGGGAAGACTGCTACCTCTGACAGGATCAATGGTTCTGTCGGGGCGGCGGTCGAAATCGCAACCCCGAATGGAGGCGGTGCCGAGGCAGGCACCACCATCAGCATTACAATATCCCTTTCATACAGCCTTTTCATGTCGGAAAGACCGCCATGAAAAGGCTGTCAGAATCGGATTTTGGGACCCCAAAAAGGGCCTTCTTCCATTGTGGGCCACTTGTAAAGTGGCCCGGGGGCACATGTAGTGGCCCCACGCACCTCCATGCACCGTGTGCCATGCACCACATGGTGTATGGCACGCGGTGCATGGATGTGCAGGAAGTGCTCCTTTACATGGCGGCTTGTGCTGCATTTTCCTGGGCCGCAGCACAAGCTGTCGTGTAAAGGTGCAATTTGCGACTGCCAGTCCAGTGGTTGCATCTCAATGTGGCAGTTGGACCGCCAATTGCTTGTTGGGTGGTCTCCTGGTTGCCGCGATAGTGGTCAGCGGTTCGACCGACAGACATAGTAAGGTCCTATAACTCAGACAATGCTACTGAAAGAGCTATGTATATATCCCTCTGGGATGCTTCTCGCAGCTTATCTAATGAGTGATATTATAAACCACAGGACAAAGCTTTGTCTTGCTAGGCATTTCATAGTCAAATACTAGCATGAAAGAGGTATATATTATGCTGGGCAATTCCTAATTTAAAAATCATCAGTTTACACCAGGAAAGTGTGGGGATTACACATTTCCCAAGCATTGTTATACAACAGCCTATATGCCAAAGCATAAGCAGGTGGCAATGTGATTTTCATCAGGACTTTCATAGGAAAAGAATTTTACAGCAGCATTGTTTTCACTATACAAGCTAAACTGGCACTGTATTATGAGAAAAGTAGAAAAAAGGGCTAACAAAGAGAAGGGAAAAAACATGGTCCTGAACCAGGAAATTAAATGTTACCATGTTGATAAAAATAATCCACTAACAATATAATGCGCTCATCATGTTCATCCTTATACATTTGGCACCTAGGACCCACCAATTCAGCTATACATAAAATGGTATGCTCAAAAATACTTTAGTGTTCACTCGCATTACAATTTGTGATGAATACATTTGCTAGAAACTATTTTGGAATTACTACATAAACAGGTAAGATATTTTTGAAAAGAGACAACGGAAGAGAAAATTGATTGGACTTGAAATTTGTACTGATAGATAAGAACTTTTGAACAGTCATAAAGTATAACAGGTACTGTAAAACCCCACCACACATTACTTCTTGTTCCAAGAGTGGTACTAATGTCATGATGGACTGAATGGGTGACAACGGCAGTATAACGCATTTTAATGCTGAGAACTTAGAAAATCTGCAAAGATAATATGATATAAACATTGTATTTCATTAGTTACAAATATGTTTTCAAAGAATATCTGTAACATTCTATAAGACTGAATGCTTAGACAGCACAAAAATTCATGTATGAATTGCTAACATTAATCTCCACCACTGATAATTATTCTGGTTTGCCTTTATGCCATTATGTTTAGCTCATCTGGGCCATTAAATACAGTTTCCAATGATATGCAAATCCGTCTTGGATACAAACAAGTTTCATTTTACATTTTAGGCCACACTGCCAGGCAGGTCCCTTTGAATAGGAACATGAACTACTTCTGACTGGTATCGATCTTGTTGGTCCTTATCAGTGAAGTAGATCATGAGTTGTATGGCTTAGCAAGGTCGAAATTCATTCCTGGGCATACTGCCCTACTTAGCAAAACTCACTTGAACAACACAGACATTTTGGATGGAATGGTTCAATAATTCTTAGCAATTGGTAATTACTCTTGGCCAGTGTTGTCAAAAAAGGCCTGATTCTCCTTTTGTTACCATCCAGAGCAGATGTGATCTGACAGTTTGAGCTGGATGAGTCATAGAGGTGGAGGATCAAGACTGATTGACATAAACTGTGGTGCCTGTCTGCAGTGGTACAATGAGGGAGAAAATAAACAACTGGAATGTGGCTCAGAGTAATCATCAGTGGCTGAGATTGATCCATTCCACCCATCACCTTTTCATTTTTCTCAGACTGTATGGATCAAACAACTTTCACCTGCATCCTTGTTTTCTTTCTCTGTACCTCCTATTTTAAAACTTGCATTGGTTTATCAGGCAATTGCATTTCTGCTCTCAATGATAATCAATATCTCTTGTGTGTGTAGGGGGTAAAGGTGTGCTCACCGGATGACAAACTCATAATGTCTTCCACAAGTGTTTTGGTATCTGCAGTGGTTGATATATGTAGTAGCGAGAACTTTAAACTGAAATCTTACTTTCTTAACCATAGTTTGTAAAACAAATTTTAAATTCAAACCCTAAAGCATCAATGCAATTAACGTCTGAACTCTCCCCAGATTGCTCAATCATGAGGAACCGGAATGAGCCACAACGTGTAGAAATTTTCCTTACCCACTTTTAAAAGGGATCAGTGATTTTTGGATGCAGAGAGCAGCCCCTTACTAACACCATCCTTTTTATGATTGTTTGCAGCAGTAAAGATCACCCTGTTTGCTGGAACCTCGCCCAATAAAAAGGCTCCCTACTTGAAAGATGTGGGAAAGTGGTTTATTAGTTTAGTTGGACTGGTATCCATCATATGTATTAAATCACTATCTAGGTAGGTCCAGTCCAAGGTTTCAGTAATTTAAACCTGAGCTCAATCCCAGGTAGCTATGGCATAGAGCAGACAGCCTTAACTTACTGAAAATGTGTAAAGCATTTAGAAGTTCCAAAATAGTTACAAAGTCAAAAACACAACACAGTAAAAATCACACTCCAATTTATAAAACTAAAGAAATAATAGTAAGCACACTGACACCAAAAAGGCAGAAATCCAATAAAGGGAAACAGAGAGATGTATTTTTTAAAGATGTAAGATAAAATATCACCAAAAAGTACAAAGCAAAAAGCGTCAATGAAAGTCATTGATTGGGGGCCCTAAGCGTGATTTGAGGCCAACCGTGATGAAGCACAAATCGGATACATCAAGTAGATTGGCCGTGCGAGGGCTTGGAAGTAGAGAAGTTTGAAAAAGTTTCTAAGTCCCAATCTGAAAAAAAACTGTTGTTTTTCTGAGGAAAAACTCTTTGTGTGTAAAAAAAAATGAAATTTAATCTGATACCGAGGAACTGCTAGTTGGATACCTTTTTTTATGGTCTCCTAAAGCTCTGAAGCTCTGGAGAAAAAGTTTTCAAAAAGTGCCCCAACTTCTTTAGGTGCTCAAACAACCACAAGAGTACAGTTCCAAGACCCCAAGGACCTGAGGCAAAGCACTTAGAGACTCGCAGGGTGTCAGGCAGAGAACAACAACAAAGTCTAGTTCAGCTCCAGTTGCCACTGGTCAGCTGGATTCTGAACAGGAATGTTCTCTTCAGATTTTTGTGTTCCTGGAGTTGCCCAGGGTATTAGTCTTCTGATCCTTGGACATCTTCCTGTCCTTGGGTTTCAAGTGGAAGGGGGTAAAACCTCTTCACATCCTTCTCACAGGTCACAGATGCCAAGTGCAACAGATTCAATCGGCCTGCTATCATTTTGCAGCTTAAGCAGTGTTCTGAGGAAAGTTGGGTGATGCTCCGGCTTTGTAGGGTTCATCAGTCTATGGGTGTTTCACACCCTAATACACTCCTAGTTCCTCTATGACCTATTGAATAAATGTTCCCATGCCCTGACCTACATGCTTTTGCAATAGTTCCTGTTTGCATTACTTTAAACAAGCCCAAAATGTCATGTATGAAGGGAAATCTAAGATGGTAAAAGTCTTTGGACACACTACTAAACTTGGGGTTTGAGGGCTGGGTGTGTGTGTGGCAAGTGTGCTAAGGTAACCTTAGTGTCCTGGCACATCTAACACATAAAATTCAGTTTAAAGCATGTACTGTGCCAGCAACAAACCCAGAGACATGTCTGGTCGGACAAAAGCTGAGTCCTTCAGCAACTGAACAGGCAATACATGAGAATTGCCCTAGAATCCTGTGTATTTCCTTTTAAATGGCAGAAAACATTTACATGTGCATCACACAAACCTATCATGCAGGATTTGACACTGCAATATCAACAGGAGGGGCACAGCCCCCGCCCTGTAAATTCTATTGAGCTCAGAAAACTCATCTCTGGACATTCAGTTCAGCATACTTCATACAAGACTGAGCACTGGCTGGGATTAGCTGGAGAGCTAATGCAAATTGGCCTCCTGAAAGCTCAGGCAGGTAAAGGGTAACTTACTAAAAGTTACTTATCCTTCATATTTATCACAAAAAATCCAACTTCACCATTGAATTGGATGTTTAATAACTAAAATAGTGTTTTAATTACTTTTTCTAGCTGGTCCCTTTCCTGAGTTAGCAGTATTAGTATTTCAATCTGCACTCTACAAAGGATAGCAGGCCTGCCACAGTGAAAATAGCGTTTAGTGCCTTGTCACTGTAGGGACAAGGTAGAATTAATATTCTCTACATTGTGGGCTCTAGGGCTTACTTAGGGGTGACTTACTAGTTTTAAAGGAGAGCTTTTTACCCGTTCAAAAGGGCTATTTCAACAGGTCGAGCTGCAGGTTTGACAATGCAGCAGTCCGTCTTTAATGATAGGCCTGTAGCCATAGTTTACTTGTCCCACTAGTGGATGGCACATAAGCGCTGCAATCCAAAGGTGGCATTCAACTTTTCATGCTTTGACTATATTTCAGCAAAATATACTATGGCCCTATGAAAAGGTTTAAGACGTCAGTCATGGATTAGCCAATTTCTGCATGTTTTAGGGGTCTGACCACATGCACTGTCCACTGAATAGCAATGCCTCAGTGTGCAAAGCTTCAAAACCAGCAATAGAATTCAGCACAAAAAAAATGGGAATGACCATGCATTACTGACATTTTCTCATAGAACACTAATTGGATATTGAATATTCTAAACATACATTTTTATTGAGTATGTTTTTAGACTGTTTAACACACTTGCAGTGATGCGGGTTGGAGCAATTTTTTAAATTAAGGTTGCTTCTATTTTCAGCATCTATTGCTTCTTTTCTTTGTTCGGTGATTCATCTGTAATATTTCTGAAAATGCTTTCCCAAGTTTCCAGCGGGAATCAGATCTGCAATTCATCTCTCACTGAAAGGCTTCCTTTAAGGTCCCCAAGGATACCCACAGACTTCTAAAAGTAGACTTCTAAGTTTAGCCACTTTCTGTGAGGCTTATATATTCTACTGAGTTTGATTTACATCTTATTGGTGCCTACTTTTTCACATGCAGCATTTGCTTTTCCTGTTTAGCTTTGACTATTGTCAGCTATATCTGTTTGCTAGATTTCATTCCATAAACAAAACAGAAAAAATGTCCAGGGAAGGGTTTTCAGCTCCGCCCCTTTTTCTTCTGCCAAATTACTGCAGCTTTTTATTTGACTAGCCTGCAATTGTGTTGGTCCACGTAAAGAGGGCTTCCAAAGCAGTGCAAAGATGATAAAATATCCTTGACCAGCAATAGAGACACATCTAAGCAGAAATCGCCCTCCTGATGCTGCAGAATATATGATTTTCATGTTTCAAACATTAAACAACAAAATAAAAAGAAATGTTAGCATGTTCTAGCTTAATTTAAAGCACAATGTTACAAAA
Organism: Calotriton arnoldi; assembly: GCA_963921515.1. Classification (NCBI taxonomy): domain Eukaryota; kingdom Metazoa; phylum Chordata; class Amphibia; order Caudata; family Salamandridae; genus Calotriton; species Calotriton arnoldi. Next base: position 1,634,006 of record CAWUFW010001167.1, read on the forward strand.
TAGCTATCGTATTTCTTAAGTCTTTAAAGTTTCAACTACATTCCTGTTGTTCATTTATATCCAGAAGATAGAGCAAGTACTTGCCAACGACCCACTCCACCCATCTCCTCTCCTCAGACAGTCAAGGAATCAGAGGAGTGTGACTCACAGATTGCTTCCATACCAGTCACTTGGTATTCTAGAGCCTTGACCGGTTGACCTCAGTAGGACAGAAAAATTGCATTGGACTGATATTGTGGAATAACCAACTTAACCTATAGAAAATATTATTTCTGTAACTAATTTAAATGGACATCTGGGATCTCATTTGTACAACGTGCTTTGTGACTTAGACAATGAATACGCCTACTATTTCAAAATGGGAGGTAGAAGGATTCTCTTCTTGTGAAAACATTCTTATTAGATGTTTGATTTGGTGGAGAAGGGACTTCAATGCACTACATTCAACAGCGATGATTTATCTCTGTTCCTCTTGGACGCTATACCTTGAAAACGTTGAATAGATTTTCTCATAGTTAGTCTCCTTTGTGCTTCTGCCAAAGATATGGCTCTAATGAGGCCAATTGTTATCATGTTTTCGGCCTGCCTTCACTAGAGGACATTTTGCAATAGCTATCAGTTGCTTAAATCTCATTCGGTGTACTAACATAAAGCTGGTGCCAGCGAGTATTGATAGTGAAACAATGAATCTATGTGACCTGATCAAATATTGCTTCTCATTTGTTTCAGCTTGGCTAGACTAATGGTGGCAGGGACCAGGAGTAAATGGGGCATCAAACTTATGTGGGTGCAAGCAGGATTTGAGACTTCTTAATAACTATGAATGTTGCCATCTAAGAAGGTGCTGGTGTTTGGCTTTTATGGAATTGGAAGAATAGTTACTAAATTAGAACTTAAAAATGAAAATTTGTATGAATATTTGTGTTAAAAAAAAATGTATGTGTTGGGATGTCATTGAAGGGCACCCAGTATGATCGTCAACCTGATAGCAAGTTTTGGCTGTTCTTGATTGCCCAGGGATTGAAGCTGGGTTATTGTTTTTTCCAAGCTAAAAGTGTGATCCAATCACTGATATGAAAAAAGTCAACGTAGTGAGATGTGTACTTTCTGCTCATTTTCTTGTGGCCCATTCATCAGAGGGTAATCTAGATGGACAATGAGTTTTGCATTCGTTTTATATGATCACAGCAAGTCTATTATTTCTGTTAGAAATGGGAGTCTCTACTTGGCAGAGGCAGGTACCTTTGTCCAAATAGAGACCCTTGCTTCTAGTCAGGGTAAGGGGGATACACACTTTAGATAACCCATACTCACCCCCTGGGTAGCTTGGCACGAGCAGACAGACTTAGCCCAAAGGCAATGCATAAAGTATTTGTACTCAAAACACACAGTAATACAGTGATAACACCACAAATGGACACCACACCAGTTTAGAAAAATAAAGTATCTTTATCTAAACTCAACAAGACCAAAACGACAAAAATCCAACATACATGTAATAAGAATGTGACTTTAAAAAGGTTTCAAACAACTTGGCCCATAGAAAACCATGGATGCGTGATTTCTCTCAAAGTACCTGTAGTTGCGACAAAATTCACAAGGCCAAACAGCTGCAGAGATGGGAAGCGTTGAAAAACAAAGAGATGCGTCAGTTCCTGAGACCATAGGGAGGCGATGCGAGAGTTCTACTGCACGTAGGAGAAGTGATGCATCGAATCTGGTCTGTAGGGGGAAGTGATGTGTTGATTCCGAGGTGGTTCTGGTCCGCGGGTGGTGCGTCCAGAAAACTTACCGCACAGTTACAATGCGTGGAAATCCGGGATGCATCGGTGATCAATGCGGCGCGCCGAGTAGCGATGCGTTGGTTTCTTCAGCCGTGATCCCTCAATGCGTCAGTTCTTGCAGCGGCGACAGGCGCTGTGTCGGTTTCGGCAGCAGCGTGGTGATGCGTGGAGATTCTTCTTACACAGCCATGCTGCATCGGAAAAAAAGCCGCAAGAAGGGTGATGCGTCAATATTCTTGTAGTCGCATTGCTTTTCCTGCTCCCAACAGCAGGAACAACCTCTAGAGGCCCAACACAGTCACAGGCACCTCTTGGCAGGTCAGAACTCCCAGAAAGGAAGTTCAGGGGAGCTGGGGTGAAGTCTTTGTGTCCCTGAGACTTCAGAACAGGAGGCAAGCTATACTCAAGCCCTTGGAGATCTTCCTCAAACAGGGGGACACAGCACACAGCAAAGTCCTTGTCCTCTCCTTGGCAGAAACAGCTACTGCAGGCCAACCCAAGACAGCACACAACACACAGCACACAGCAAAGAGGCAGTACTCCTTCTCCAGTTTCTCCAGCTCTTCTCCTTGGAAAAGGGTCCTCTTGATTCCAGAAGTAGTCTAAAGTTCAGGGGTTTTAGGTCTAATACTTATACCACAAAATGTCTTTGTTCTCTTTGTGCAAGGGTCTCTGAGCCCAGTCCAAACCAGTTCTGTCCTCATTGGTGCAGTATGACCACAGGGGGTGGAGACAAAATAGTGCAAGGGAGACAGGCCCTATTCAGATGCAAGGAAATCTCCTTCCACTACTCCATATGGAGCCAAGCCCCATTCAGCTCAGCTCTGAGTCATCCAGGAAGGGCCAGGCACACCTCAACCCCCCCAGTGGCTGTCTACAGTGAATGCACATCCCCAGCCCCTGTCACTCTAAAATCAGACAGTCAATACCAAACAGGCAGAGGCACAAAGAATGGTTAAACAAGAAAATGACTACTTTCTAAAAATGGCATTTTCAAACACACAATTTAAAAACATCTTTACTAAAAGATGTGTTATTAAATTCTGAGTTCAGATAGCCTAAACTTTATTTCTCTATCTTGTCCAATGGGTAGTTATACTTGTAAGAATTCACAAAGCATTTCCCATTCTATCCTATGGGGCAAGATAGCCTTTCAACAGTGAAAAACGAAATTGGCAGGATTTCACTATCAGGACATGTCACACACACCAGTACATGTCCTACCTTTCACATACACTGCACCCTGCCCAAGGGGTACCTTGGGCTTACCATAGGGGTGCCTTACATGTTAGAAAAGGGAAGGTTAGGGCCTGGCAAGTGGGTGCACTTGCCAAGTCGACATGGCAGTTAACAAACTGCGCACAGACACTGCAGTGGCAGGTTTGAGATACCTTTTCAGGGCTACTCATGTGGGTGGCACAATCAGTGCTGCAGGCCCACTAGTAGCATATGATTTAGAGGCCCTTGCACACTTCAGGGCACTTTACTAGGGACTTACTAGATAATCAAATATGCCAATCAGGGAGAACCAATTGTAATCATAATTAAGGCTCCCTGTTTTCCGTTTTTACTAATTTTTACAGATAAATACAGACAGAAAACATTCATTTTCTTGTCTGTATTTATTTTTAAATGTGGATAAAAACGGAAATTGGGTTGCTTTTTTAGTAATTCTAAATACTATCTGCCATGACTGCCAGGCCAATAGATGTGTGGATTGATATATAAGGGGGTTAAAAAAGAAAGGAATTTTAGTAAAGAGGCCTTAACTGCATTAGATATGCACAAGGTTGATACAGAAATGTGCATATTTTCTTATAAGCGCACTGATTTATCTTCTGTGGGTGTTCACAACACTGAAACTGGCAGAAATTCAAGCATTAGTGCATATTTATTGGTTAAATAAATGTGGAAATATACTCATTTCAGCTTAATTTTTCCACAAAACTCAAAATAAATATGGATAAATACAGATAAAATTAGCAAAAAATAAATAAGGTTAAATACAGACGGAAATGGCAAAAAAATAAATACCATAAAACCGGGAGCCCTAATCATAATATACACAGGGAGCACTTGCACTTTGACACTGATCAGCTGTGGCAAAGTGCTCAAAGCATCTAAGCCAGCAAAAAACGAAATCCAGCACAGCATCAAAAATACAGGAGGTAGAGGCAAAACGTCAGGGGAAACAACGCCAAAGATGCCAATTCTAACAGTTTCCAATTGAATTTTTTTTAATTTATATAGTTAGGGGTTTTTGTAAAGCGTATCTAATCACCATGTCGAAACCTCAGGGTGCACATAAAGGTGGCACCGTGATTGTTCTCAAAATAACCAAATATATTTAAGAGAATTTAACTCCAGGCCAATACTAGTCCCACTAGGAATCAAAAGAAAAGACTTTGAGTATGAAGTAGTCCAGAGCCCAGGTGTTATGGCAATATGTATTTGCCAGGTGAAAATGATATATATTTCTTTGCCTGATTCGAATATTAAATTAATTTCCATGTCTTAAACAGCTGGCTTAATCAGGAAAACCAGGAGTTTACTAGAGCTGCTAAGTGTATGCATATATGATCAACCTCTCAATATAATTAACAACGTATATTATGCACAAAAATAATTCTAGTTTTTATTTTGGTTCTTTTAAATTGTCATCCTTGTTACAAAAATACTCCAAGGTCTGTGCACATGTGAAGTACATGACATTACACAAGTGCACTGAATGGGCTGCTTCTTTTCTGAGCTTGTATTGAAGACAAGAGCAATGACTGGTTGCCCTTCAAGACTAAGTGGGTTGCAGTCCTTATTTCTTTACTTTCACCAGTCACAAGTGTGTTTGTCTGAATCCCCCGGGAGCGGAATTAAAGCCAGTCAAGAGATGAAATCCGGGTGACGGATACAGCAATGTATATATTCTCATTACTAATGAGTGTGAATAATACCTTGCAGCATGATGGTTATGTTGTTTTTACATGTTGACTGCTCTCCTTTTGCATCATTTTGCCATTTGTTTGGAACAGGGCGAGTTTTGGGTATTGGGCGTGGTTATGTCCAAAATTGCCTGGGATTGGAGCTCAGAAAACACCAACTGCGACACTATGGAAGATAGTTTCAAAGTATTGCACGCCTCGAGCTTCTATTTTGTTTCTATTTGGATAAGTAAACTTCGGGGCTCAGAGAAGAGAAAAACAGAAGATGCAGCCCTTGGAGGGGAGAGTACTTTCACTGGTCAGAGCTGGCAGAGAAAAGGGAAAGGAAAGACAGCCCTGGGGCAGGGAAGAAGAAACACAATCCTGAGAGGTAGAAGAAGGAGGAGGTCATGGGAGGGGGATACTGAGAGAGGGAAGAGCGGGGGAGAGGAGGGAAAGCACCGGATAGAGAAGGAAAAGCACTGGGAGAGGTGAGATGGTAAAGGAGATAGCCCTGGGAGACCTGAGGGATGAGTTGGAGAGAGGAGGGAAAGCACTGGGAGAAGGGAGAGTGGACGGCATTCTGAGAGGAGAGCCGAGAGGGCTGGGGAGAGTGTGAGCTGGAGAGAGAAGTGGCAGGGCTGAGAGAGGAGAGTGGACAGTGTTTTGAGAGGTGAGACAGGAGGGTTGGGTGGAGAAGTGAGGTAAGGAGAGTAGGTGAGCAAAGGGTATAAACGGGGTAGAATTGTGTGGAGAATAGAGGGTGCTAGGGCCAGTGGCGTAACGAAACTTGAGGGGGCCCCCCTGCAAAGCACATGGAGGGGGCCCCCCCTCCCCCGGCGGCGCGGCCCACCATCTACCACTTTGCCCTACCACCCAGAAATCTTGGTAGGGCAGCATGGCACAGATTTAGTAGGGCAGCACGGCACAGATTTGGTAGGACAGCAGCATGGCACACATTTGGTAGGACAGCATGGCACATAATTGGTAGTTCTCAGTTTGTTCAGCCCTCTGAATGCCAGCTTCACCAGCTGAGTGTGTTGATGGAGTCTATTGTATCCGCCTTTATCAGCATTAGGAGATGAAAACATGCTGAGCCCTGCCAGCCAGGAAAAAACGAACTACCTCCACCACATTAAGGGTGGCTACAATGTCTGAGGCTATCCTTGCTGACTCCTGGGGGGGGGGGCTTTCTGCTGACCACCATATATTGTGGCGATAGGACCCTCAATCTGCCTTTATCAGCATTAGAAAATGCAAGCACGCTCGCTGAGCCTTGGATCACCCCTTACCACACTAAGGCTACAAAATGAGCAACTGAAAACGGGCGACATTCACTCCCTCCGACCTTTGTTCATTCTTTCCAACCTTTCTTTTATTTCCTTTCTTATTCTCTTCTTTCCTACTTCCCTTCTCTCTCCACTCTTTCCATTTCTTCCCCTCTTCCTTCTCCCTCAGCCCTTTCTGTAGCTCCATTCTTCTTTTCCTTCTTTGTTCCTTCTCTTCCTCCCTTGCAGTCTTCTTCCTGCTCCCCATCTCCTTGCAAGCTTCCTTCCTTCTCTCCTTCCTTCATTTCTGCTTTACCATATCTCTATCTTTCTTCTAGCTTTTCTTCCATACTTACCTTCCACCCTCCTTTCTTCTCTCCACCACTCACTTTTCCTTTCTTCCTCCCTCCCTTCTACTCTCTTAACTGTCGTCTCCCCACCTCTCCTTCCTTCCATTCCGCTCTCTCCTTTCCCCTCTTTCTGTCTTTAAGCGCCCCCAACCCTCTTTTTCGCTCCCACTCTTGTTACGTAGCTGTACGTCTGGCCCAGCTTCATCTGAAGTGCCTCCTGCCTTGAAGGAACTGCACTGGCTTTCCATTAAACTAAGAATTACATTCAAAGGTAATGTATACAAATCCTTTCAAGTATATAGTCCTTTGTATCTCGGTAACTTGACCCCAAATGTAAACCAGGAAACAACCTGAGGTCAAGCAGCACAAGTCCTCCAATAGTCCCACATGCAGATGAAAACAGCATGCGGAAAACAGTGAGAGCTCAGGGGATGCTTTTTGGAATTCCTTGCACCACATCCTTCAAGTCACGTCAAACTTTCATCCTCAACAAAGTACTGAAGAAAAAGTTATTCAAAGAAACGTATGACCATGAGGAGACACTATTCAGGACCACCCATCACCCTTTTTATCATAGCGCTCCTCACGGTCCGTTGGCTCACAGTGTAGCTCCCACCAATATCCATCTCAAATATGCACCCCTAACAGTTGCCCACGTCAGTCTTTAAGCCGAATGTTTATACTGTGAATTCCATCTCTCCTACTCGAAGTGCAAAGTTTACTTAGCAATAGGTTAGGGAATTACAAATAAATTATAAAACAAGTACATAACTAGAACACTAAAGGCAAGTGAACAAGGTGTGTAACTTTTCTTGGAACCAAATAGAAACTCCCCCCTAGCCCCATAAATTTAGAGGGTGTTCCCTCCACATTCCCAATTTGGATATAGATAATTTAAGCCCATGTCAAATTCATGTTCTCCAAATACATCAAGGGTTGCTCCCTGCCCATCCCGACACTGGATAGCTATTTATTCCCACCCTTAACATGTGTAAACCCTCTACTAGATCAAGGTTGGGAATGCCTTCCAAACTTTGCAAATAACCGCACACTGCAAGTTTTCCACTATTTTTCAAGGCACCCCTCCTCCCCCACTCGAATGCCGACTCCACACCACACCACTGAGATGTTTGCTCTACCATAAAATTACATCATGATTAAATCAAGAAGCAAGTGAAAATTCACGACTTTTGTAAACACTACATGCAACCTGTGGAGCGGCTAAATTAATCTTAGTTACGCAAATGGCTTTGGTAGTTACATCCTGTGTCAAACAAATGGAAATATCTGACAATTGACTGATTATCCATCCCTTAGTTTCTTGGCGTCAGTTTGTATCTGCAAAATACCCAAACAGTATGCACTTCGCTGGACTGTTGATTAATGAATATGAGGTTTCTAAGGACTCAGTGTCTGATAATCAGTCTTTACGCACCTCAGGTTTTAATTTAAATTATGTGTTGGGCTTTCTTATTTCTCATCCACAAAGAATGAACGAGTTTTTCTGTGGGTGGCACACTGTAGACTGAATTATCCCTAGACTTTCCCAGTAATTTTCGGCAGATGATGAAAGGTGGAGGAGGTAGGTCAATTGCCCAGGATAACACAATATGGTCAACTGTGAACGTTGGGATTTGAACCCTGGTTCTCTGTTCACGCTGCCTTCTTTTTCTATTTTCAAATCCCAAACAACTCCGTCTCCAAGCAAGGCATCTGTTTACTAACTGGCAGCGCAGCAGCGGCAGGCAGCTCATCACGCGGCGTGCGCTGCAGCTTACAGTAAAAAGCTAATTATTAACACGCGCCTGATGCGGTATATGTACTTCAGCTGGTCAGCTAATCCGGGGCAGGGACTCTGGCAATGTGGCTGAACAGCATTCGTCAGGAGTTGTGGTGGGAGGGGTAGGTAATATAGTTAAAGCTTTCATCCTCCTAAAGACACGTCGGAGCGGGCACTGGCCACATAGCAGCTTACTGTGATTGCCCTGGAACAAGAGTGTGAATCGTGATGTACAGGTCTAGCAGACAGTCGCAGACTGCGGCTGCCTGATTCACTTTGTGCTGATGCTGGTGGCGGGAGCGGAGATGCCGTGGCCATGGACAGCCTTGGCCGGGCCAGACTAGGGGTGAGCTGAGCTGGGCCGCCCGGAAAGTGGTGCCCCGGCCTGCATGCGCCTGAGCCAAGCAGGTCCGGCCTGCACTCTCCGAGTGCTGCCTCTGACTCAGCTTTCCAGGCGGGCCGTGAGCTGCTGCGGCAGTGGGTAATTACCGCGGAGGTGGGCTGACCGGGCCTGGTCGCCCGCCTCCTCTGATTCCAGTCCTGGACCAGGCCTGGCATATGTTACTCTACTCAGCCCGTCCAATACTCCCTCTGCAATGTATTCACCGTGGGGGGGGGGAGGAGGTAGCACTGCAAAAAGTATAACAAACAGAAGAAATCTGCAGTGGAGTGGAGTGGCAGGGCCCCATACCCGGATTCCATTGCCCACCACCCACCTCTCTGAGACTCTCCACTCCGACCTCGGGTGAGCGGCACCAGGGCAGTGGCTCGCCGTTTCGGACCACTACTCCCTGACCTGCCTCGGACATACTCACTCACCTGCAGCTTCGGAGGCGAGCGGGCAGCAGAAGACAGGGCGAGGCTAGCCACTAGTACTCTAGTATAATTATCCTGGCACGGCGGCCGCACCCTTCTCAGGCAGTACTAGTACAAGTCACGCGCACTTTTAATTACAATGCGCATGACAATGGCAGGCATTAGTCACCAGCCCTGCCCCCACCCTGAAGACCGCGGCACCGCGCAGAACGCATAGACAACTGCGCGCCACCACGCCCACGCACCATTTAATTATGAAGAGCCGGCCCGGGCGTACTGCGCACCAACTATTTAATTAATTTATTAAGAGGCTCAGGCCGGCAGGGCCTGCGCACGGCACCATAATGAAGAGAGGCTTAGAGGCCGTCACCGTGGCGTGCGCGCACCGTTTAATTTATGGGGACTGAGTCACTTGGGGAGGCCGTGCGCGCAGTTGAGCACCATTTTATTTGCGAAGACTGAGGCTTGCTTGCAGTTGCAGCCATCTCCCTCTGCTGAGAGTGAGGGGGCCCCTGGAGCGTGGGGGCCCCCCCGCACCGCGGGGGCTGTGGGGGCCTGTGTTACGCCCCTGGCTAGGGCATCAAAAGTGCTGGAGCTCATTTCAAGAGGGATGAGGCGCAGTGGAATAGCTGTGCATTTGGGCAGAAGCAGAAGGGAAGAGGTTGCAGTTCAGGACTTAGGTGCACTGGCATGCTGCTTGTGAGGTCATTAATTCAGCAGCAGCAGGATGTGAAACTGCAGGTCAGACTTTATGTGCATTGACGGATTTCATGACCTGGCCGTGGTGCCTGAGTAGAAGGGGAGAGGCTACAGCTCAGGTTTGAGGCGCAGAGCTGAATGCGAGGGCCCAGTCTTCTAGTGAAGGGCTGAATGGCAGGGTTGAGGGGCATTGGCAGACTTGAATTTGAAGACCCTGATGTGGGAGTATCAAAGGGACGGACTTCAGTGCATAAATGAATGCATTGCTTAAGTTGCAGATCAGGGTTGAAATTCAGGCTTTACAGTAGACACAGGAGAGAAAAGGCAGCATTAAGTTGAAGAGAGGGGCTATGGAGAGGAGAAAATCTGAGCAGGAGAGTGGAAAGGAGGAAAATAAGCTACAAGAGAAAAAGTGGGCAGACAGGAGAGAGAGAAAATGCATCGTAATAAAGGATCGGAGGATTAAGGCAGTATGTTGAGTTCAGTTGGCCGAGCTGCATGTGCGGGTCTAGGTACTGGAAGAGTGGGGATGTTTGGTGGGCCGCAATATGAGGTACATGAGGTTGGATGCTTTGGGGAGGAGTTATTGGTTCATACAGATAGCTCCGAGCACACCCCTACAATCAGGAGGTCAGACAAAAAATATCTTGAGGACCTTTGTGAAGCGGAGATTTACATGGTTACAGAACGGTGGGATGCGTTAGAAAAGCCTTGCATATTTCTCCCATCTCATTTGTAGTAAATGTAAGAGCAGAAGACAGTGTAAAACAAGTGATTTATAGGGCAGCACCAGAAATGGAATTTAGGAAACTGTATAGCCAATCTGTCTTCTTTATTAACTTTGAAAATATCTCATACATTATTAATCCTGTTGTTGGAAGCCGGAGTCCCCGTCCCGCACCACTGTCACCAAATGCGAGACCCGGGACTCCTCACTCAACGCTAGGCCAAGTAAGGACACCGTTTGAGGTAGCCCTGCTCACCCCCTTAGTAGCTTGGCATGAGCAGCCAGGCCTATCTCCAAGGCACAAGTGTACAGTATGTGCAACCACACTCTCAACAACCCACTGGTGACACCACAAATGGACTCCACACGAGTTTGATAAAACGAGTATAAACTTTATGTAAAAAGATATACGATCAGACCACACGATACATAAGCCAACATGTAATAAAGGGTAATATTCGTTCCGGCTGGCTGTTAGGTTCAAATCCCAACCACCGCTTTCAAAATGCTATGCTGGTCGCAATGCTAGAATCACACACGTTGCAATGGACAAACAATAGTGCGCTGCGTAAGGATACAATCCTGTGCTGGGCAAAGGAGAAATAATACAATGCGTAACGATACACCCCGGTACCTTGCAATGGGAGAAATAATGCAATGCGTACCGCTACAATCATGTACTGCGCAATGAAGGAATAATGCAATGCGTCACACCCCAATCACGTACTTTGCAATGAAGAAATAAGGCAATGCGCGCCGCTACAATCATGTACTTTGCAATGAAGGAATAATGCAAAGCGTAGCTACAATCATGTACTTTGCAATGAAGAAATAATGCAATGCGGGCCGCTACAATCCTGTACTTTGCAATGGAGAAATATTGCAATGAGTAGCGCTACAATCGTGTACTTCGTTATGCAGAAATAATGTCAGGCGTCATAAGACAGTCCGGCAGTTCGTTAGCAGCAATATTGGCAATGTGTATTACGACAGTCAGCCTCTTCGATAACAGTTGCCCCCCACACGTATCAACGATGACATAAAGTACAGCTTCTCACTCTGGCCCCAGTACTGCCACTCCTGAACGCAGTACGGGCCTCAATCTGAGCCGAAGCAAAGGCTCACATCGCCAGAAGGACTAAGAGGCCGAGAGAGTGTCCCTCCGAGCCCGCGCCCCACCCAGGCAGTGATCCACGTTACCTGGGGGCGCGTCCCCACTCTCCTCTCCTCCTTCAGCGAACTGGGCCTTCCGTATAGAACTTTCTCAATGGGCCTCAGCGGCTCGGCCTGGCAGCTCAGCTCCTCCGGGGCTGCCGGTCCGGGCCGCGACTGTTAGGAAGGTCTCAGGCGGCCGCAGGGCACACGTACCCCACGCCTCTGAGATTACGTTACTCCGGGTGCACGTTCACCACAGCACCCTCCGGGTCTCCTCTGGCACGAAGCCACACACACAACGCTGATGGGACTTCACGTCGACTCCGAGTGCACGTTCACCAGGCACTCCTTCCTGCGGTCTCAGTTGACACCAAGACACGCACACCGCGCTGCAGATACTCACTTTCTTCCGGTGCACACGATGATCAGCCGATCACCTCCACAGTCCCAGGTTGCACCAAAGCATGCACACTGCTTCACTGAGACTTACTCCAACTCCGGTGCCCCGATATCCAGGCGCTCTTCACCAACGCCTTCGGCCGCACTCCGACACGCTCACCGTGTCCGAGCCTCACTTCTACTCCGGTGCACTCGCTGACCAGGCGCTCTTCACCAGTGCCTCCGGTGCACCCCGACACGCACCCTGCACGTCCGAGACTCACTTCACCTTCGATGCACACGCTGACCAGGCGCTCTTCACCAGCGCCTGCGGTGCACCACGACACGCACCCTTCGTGTCCGAGTCTCACGTCACCTCCGATGCACACGCTGACCAGGCGCTCTTCACCAACGCCTGCTGTGCACCACGACACGCACCCAGCGCGTCCGAGACTCACTTCACCTTCGGTGCACACGTTGACCAGGCGCTCTTCACCAACGCCTCCTGTGCACCACGACACGCACCCAGTGCATCCGAGTCTCACTTCTCCTCCGTGTGTCCAAGATCACAGGGCACATCTTCTGAGGGTCTCAAGCTGCCACAACACGCGCCCACCGCGTTGCTTGAAACTTCTCCGGAAATTTTTATGTTCCTGTGTTTCCAAACAGGGAGCCAGCTCACCTCGGGCCCTTGGGGTAACAAGACACAGCCCAAAGCACAGTCTTCTTCAAGCAGGGGGACCCAGCGCACAAAGCACAGTCCCAACAGCCTCTTCCTTGGTTAAAACAGCAAACTGCAGACCAGCCCCAGATCACGAAGCAAGGGTTGGTCCTTCCCAGCTGTCTCTTCAGTTGTTCCTTCCTTAGCAGAGGTTCCTCTTGACCACGAAATGGGTCCAAGCGTTTTCAGTCTCAATCTATTTCTATTTCAACGTTCAGGGGTTTCGGCTCTCATAGTTATACCCCTTCATGTCTTTGAAGTTCGTTGTGCTCAGGGGTCCCTGGCCCGTGCCTAAATCAGTTCTGGGTGTCTCCCTCCCAGTGTCACCTTTCTCCCTTTGATACTGGGGGTCTGGATCCTTAATCACTCAGCAGGAGATGGGTAAATTGTTTTATAGCCGCAACCCAGGCCTCTTCACCTCCCGGTGCTTTTCCTTACCTACTCTCCAGATGCAGGTCAGCCTGGTGCCATCTCAACCCCTCCCTGGGTCAAGACCTCCCCCAGCTCCTCTCCCCTGCTCCAGACAGTCAATCCACATTCAGCAGAGACACACAGAAATGCTTAGAGCACAAAACTCAGCCACTTTCTAAAAGAGTGGCTCCTGAACACACAGTGACAAAACCACTTTCATAGAAAGATGTGTTATGACGCTGTGAGTTCATACATACTAAACTTCACCTCTCCATTTTAAACTTATGGGAAACTAGGCTAACAAACACAATACCCAGCCTCCCCCATTCTGTCCTATGGGCAGGATGGCCTTTCACCAGTGAAAAACAAAATGGAGTATTTTTCACTGTCAGGACATAACACACACCTCAGTATATGTCCTGCCTTTTACTTACACTGCACCCTGCCCAGGGGTTACCCGGGACCTGCCACAGGGGTGCCCACTGTGTACGCAAAAGGGAAAGTAAGGCCTGACAAGTGGTTGCACTTGTCAGGACAACATGCTAACTTAGCAAACTGCGCACAGGCCCTACACTGCAGGGCTGAGTTCCCTTCTCCGCACACCTTTGCATTACTAGCCCTGGCACACACAGTGCACATCACTAGGGACTTTACTAGTAAGGCAAACATACCAATCATGGCCAACCAATTACCATTACACTTTACTCAGGGAACACTTGTACTTTGACACTGATCAGCGGTGGCAAAGTACCCAAAGCATCTAAATTGGCAACTCTATGTCAGGAAAACGGTCTAGGGGGAAAGCAAAAAGTTTAGGGAACTTCAGCCAATAAGGCCAAGTCCTACACCTGTAAATCGAAAAACTGAACTAAAGTCTTTTCTGGTTAAATGAAATTGTCCCTTAGTAGCTGCCTGAAGTCTATTTCCAAGCACTACCGTTTGTATCAGATATGAGAATACAGAACCACTGAGTACAACTCGGGTCTTCTAGTTCAAAAGTCAATAACTTTCCAAGGAGAAGGATTGTGGAGAGGGTGGAGCATGAGACCATGGATGCTACCCTCTTGTTAATGGCAAAGGTTTTAACATTTAAATCCAGCATAATTTTGTGCCAAACGTACAATTAGCATTTGAGCTGCGAGCAGTACAGAAGAGTCATGCCAAGTCATAAGGAAACACAAGGAGAAGGAAAAGAATCATATATGTCCTTTGTCCGTCAAATCAAGCTGAATGTTGCAAATTGTTCAGGAGAGAATGGGCTAGAAGGGCTGAAAGGCTACAAGAAGGTGCAGAAATTGTAAATTTGAGTGACCTTGTGTGCCCCAGATTCATTACCAAGAGTGTGACGCAGAAGGATAGTAAAAGATGGAGGGTAAAAACAAGTGTCAGGGATGGTTTGTTAATTTTGTAGTCGGTACCTCTACCAACTTAATAAATCCACTCTAGTTGGGTCAAAATACAGTTCTAAGATAATCTATTTTTAGGCTTCGTTAGCTGTCGCACAAGCAGCAGGCACTTCCCCAGTGAAGGGTGTGTTAAATTCAAGTAGTAAACGCAACTGTAAAGTAAAGAATATAAAACAATAACATTCCTGAACCAATTTAGAAAGATAGATAACATTTTAATGAGTGAAAAGACACCAAGATCACTGAAATAGGCTAGGGCAAACCAAAAATATGATTTTTCAAAGTTTTACGGCAGAAAGTACCAAAGAAATTATGCACAAATCAAGTCATTGGTCATGGTTGACCACCACATAGGCATGATTTCAGGCTGATTGCAATGGAATTAATGTTGTATATACCAAGCACGTTGTCCTGGTCAATGTTTTAATGTTTTTACCTTCAGATTTAGGGGTATATTCACAAGAACGTGTGCTAAACATCTCCAAAAAATGTTAACGCAACTTTACACATCGCAGCCTATCGCAGGAAAATAACCCTGTGTTAACGTGAAATTCACAACACGGCGGTACCATGCGATAGTCCGCCGAAAACGCGGCCAATGTCCGCGATACAACCACCTCGACGGAGATAAAAACACAAACCACAACACAACAAAACGTGCAATGAGCCTATTTGCGATGAGGAAAGCAGCGATAAGCACCGCCAGGCCAGCGACACACGCACGGCAGGTGGGAATAAGCACAACAAAAGCCTGAAAAAGAAAGACAAACCAAACAGAAAACAACAGACAAGCACAATGGAGGCAACCAGAGCCAGTATACAACCCCACAAGCCCCATTGGCAACAAAACCATTGTACATGGCAGGCCATCGTGGACAAGGTGAATGCAGCCGGAGAGCGGAGGAGGACAATGGAAGAAAACCAGAACAGCCGGAATGATGCGAAACGCACAAACAAGCAGAAACACGCCAACAACAAGAAGGCAGCAATGCCCACCGGAGGTGGGAGTCCAGCGTCACACCAGGAGCTGGATGACATGGAGGAAATGGTGTCCACCACATCAGGCTGGAGATGGTGGCAGGAGTCGGGGACTGGAAACTCCCCAAAACAACAGACACAACAGCAACAGGGAGAGGAACGACCAGGGACTGGGGTGACAGGGGGAGATGGGCACAATGGCACACATGCACAATTAAGCACAGCACAACTGCAGACAAACCATGCCCAAGAGTAACAACACCAACCAAGAGCACAAGTCACCCAACCCGGCAATATCACACCACTGAACAAGCACAGAAGTGAAAACCACACTGCCTGAAAGGGAGAAGGGTGAGCCAAATCAGAGCTGAAGGGACATATCACACACAATGCAGCACACACACATAGGAAGCAGAGCACCCCAACATCGAACACAATGTGGTACAAACACCAACATTTGCACAACCGAACACAGGACACAAGTGCACCCACTTGTGGCCGGTAAACAGCCATACGCATCTGGCAAAGCACGAAACAGGGACATGATAATGCACAAGTACAAACCCACAGCCCTGATGGGGTAGCAATGCACGTATGGCAGGGAGCCAGAGAGTCTGTGACACACACATTGGCATACAAATCAAGACACAACACAGTTGGAGACTAGTGAAAGTGCGGAAACTTTATCAACAAGTGCGTGTCAGTACGGCCAAGAGAAGTGCCACGATATGCAGACCAATGCAGCAGCATGTCTGAATGAGGAACGTAGGTAAGCGCCCATGTCCACCCCGGGGGAGTCCATCACCAACACAAGTCAGTGCCAACCCGCGTTGGTTGTCCGCGCATGGATCAGGAGTCCAGGCCAATGCAGCCATGTCCACAGTCGTCTTGGGACATGTGACCAGATTCCCAACATGCAACCAGGCGTCGGGACACGTGAAATGGGTCACATCCAGTTGTGGCTGCAGGTACCTTGTCACTCGTCCAAGAACGCGAGTGCAGCAGCGTAGGCCAACATCTCCAATGAGAGATCTTTGTCCACCACATCTGATATGTTGTCGATGTAATCCATCAGCTGACCCGGACAGATGTGCTGACTCCAACCCCTGGCCCCAATGTGCACCAAAGCCCAATCGGGTAGTGGCTCAATGTGCTCACTGCACACGGCGACTCGTGCAATCTCCCAGGTCCAGTTGCCAGCATGCATGCCAAACATTCATGCATGCCATAAATGGGCATCACAGTGACACTCCTGGTCATGGGCCAACAGGGGGTGCACACACACGTCGAAATCCAGGTCAGCTACCGTTACGTTGGAGAGGCAGACATCCACGGTCCACTCGAATATGCACGAGCGACAATGCAACACAGGCGGAACGCAGGTGACGTTCGCAAGGCGGAGGCTCAGCCGGTAACTGATCCACAGCACTGCCAACGGCAGTGCCCCCAGTACATGCAGCAGACGTGCATGGTACAGGTCCATGTGACTGGAGTCGAGCATGGTCTGCCATTGCGTCAGTGGGTCTGCTTGAAGCAGCACTGGCTTGCCCTGCGCCAGTCCTGTGGATGAAATGGCACAGCTCGGAGCAATGATCAGTGTCTGTGTGCAACGGGTGCAGGCCTAGGGTGGGGTGGGAGTACGTGTGAAGGCCATTTCACGCACACTAACTACGACCAAGGACTTCTGCGTGTGGGATGTGTACACGTTGGTCTCACGTCGGGCAGTGCGTAGTATGGGAGTCGCAAGTAAATGCTATTGTATCTGTCAGGGGGTGCTGACCACATTCAAGTCCCAGCTCGGAGCTGCAGATGTGCCACCGCCTGATAGTACAGACAAAGGACCCGTCATCCCTACAGTAACTTCACCATCTGCATGCATTCAGGAGATGTACAGAGGCCTGTCGTGGGTGTGGTGGGATGTCTGCGACCCTGGGAATCATGGATGATATGCCCAGCACGTGGCACATGAGCGGCCTCACTGTGTGTTACGTTGCCTCACAGCTGCTCCTCCCTCCCACGAGCCCCCCCACTTGTGTGCACTGCGCGGTTGTATCACGTGCACTCCTACGGTACACCATTGTAATGCCTGTCCGCGCATGTCCAGCAGCATGCCAACAACACCGTGACGCTGGCCTTTGAAGGTGTGCGGCCACGTGAGTGTAGGCCAATAGTCCGGACAGGGCGGACACAGGTGTACAGTCCATGGCTGGTAGTGATCGCGCTGCGAATGAGGCTAGGCAACTGACTCATGCAGCCGCAGGACTGATACACATAACACTAGGCATGCAAGTGCCAAGACCCCGAGCGGTCTTGCGCTCCTACATTTCCCCGTCCGTGCGGGCCCGTCCTCCTGGTGCATGCTACATTGCAACATCGACTACTGTGGCCCTGGTGGCGACAACACACCAACACAGAGACACACTTTCCGCACTTCCTGCCCAAGGCCAGGTCCGAGCCACGCCCTGCTCCCCCTGCCGAATCAGCACACCCCTGCGCTGACATGATGTACGCCGGACCAGCACACGCCGCTTGTGCATGCAGGGGGGGCGGACGAAGCTCCATGTCCAAGGTCACTGCCAATGCTGAGGTGACATGGTAACGTCCGCTGAAGACAGCACACTGTGATGTTGCAGGGCCCGTGCCCATCATGCTGACACAATGACCACACGGACACACTTGCTCAGATGGTGTGAATGGCTACGGGCACGTGCGCCCGGCCACATTTATTAGCAGGCACACATATCGAGTGACACCTGTGTTGGATGTGTGTGGGGTGTGTGCTCACCAGCTGGCAAGGGCTGCCTCGTGCAGTCAGAAATTGACAACAGTGTACATCGTAAAGGACACAACCATTCAACCATAAAGGCCCCATGACTTGTGCTGCACAGAGTTAGTGGCCCCGGATGCACAGCGTCCTGCACGGGCCTACCGCCACGGGCCGCTGACTTGCGGTGCACTGGGGCAGGGTCACGAGTGCAGAGCAGGTTTCTGTAGATGACAAAGGGGTTTGTCGCAGAGTGTCTCGGTGGACAGTGGAAGGTGTACCCCCAGGGCATGATGCAGAGGGCAGAACCACGCTGAAACAGTCACTATGGTGGAGATGAATGGAACAGACACATGTTGGACACCAAGTCCGGTCCAGCCAGATGAAGATGCAGAAAACCCCCAGGCCATGGACTCAGACACCACCAAGGTCCAAGCAGATAGTGCCCATGACTCAATGCGCACAGAGTTAGTGGCACCAGTGCTGTTAGGGGATGCCGCCTGCGATGAGGCGTGTCCAATGGTGTAGACTCCTCCACATCTTACCCAAGACACAGTTCCACATGTGTGACATACTGGACCGCAGTGTAGGCCTGAAGCAGCGGTCAGCACGGGCCATTCACCGAGTGTCCCCGGCTTAGGTTGGATGGTCCCACTGGCCTGCGTAGTTCAGGTTCAGTGGCACCACGGGACGCAGACTTACGGTGAACAGGGTTGATGGCACCAGGTCTGTTGTTGATAGTGTTCGATCACCTCCGTGACTCTGATCCGCCTTTCGTCCAGACTGAGCCACATCTTCCTCTTACTCCTCTCCGTGCGTTCACTGGTGTGGACTCTGCCATTCATGATTCGCGACTAAGTGCTGGATGTGGGACCTACTGGTCCGCAGGGTAGGCCAGAGCCCTCATCCACGTGTCGCCGGCTTGCGTTGAACAGGGTTAGTGGCACCACGTGTCGCCGGCTTGCGTTGAACAGGGTTAGTGGCACCACGTGTCGCAGGCCTGCGATGCAGAATTATGCTTCACTGATCGAAGGGAGTCTGGTGCTTTGGTCACTGCCACGGACTTGGGGTCACTGCCATTCAAGACTCAGGACACAGTTCCAAATGTGGGACCTACTGGGCCGAAGAGGACACCGGTGGAGTATGTCAATGAGAAAGGAGTAATGTGGGCCAGCGTCGTGGGTGCCAGCGATGGTCTGCGGAGGCTGCAGAGGTCGCGGGACTGGGGCTTGGAGCTTGCACCGGCACGTGGTGGGCCCTCTTTGACACATGCCGGTGTAGGCAGGTGAGCGGAGCCTCGTTGGTGCGCTGGGACAGGCATGACGGGTCTGGGGACCAGCGGCCCAGGGTGCAGCAGGCGCACAGGGACGCAGGCCCCGCCGCGCTTTGCGCAGGACTCGTGGCGGGCTGAGAGGCGCCGCACTGGCAGACGCGTTGTCCATTCCGAATGAGAACCATGCCCAGTGCGACGGGCTTTTTGTTCACACCCCTACACAGGCCTGGCGTACGCAGGTTCAATCCACTCTGCCCGCGCATGCAGGGGGGGACGTAATGTGTGACATTTCCACGTTCTGCCCCACAGCCTGTGGGGACATGGTAG
The DNA here is from genome assembly GCA_963921515.1 of Calotriton arnoldi. Classification (NCBI taxonomy): domain Eukaryota; kingdom Metazoa; phylum Chordata; class Amphibia; order Caudata; family Salamandridae; genus Calotriton; species Calotriton arnoldi. The sequence goes on from CAWUFW010001167.1 coordinate 1,653,758, forward strand.
CGTCCACTGGCCACTACACTCCATGCACCAGCAGTTGATCTCCACATGGCCATTTCCGTGGTTTGCACACTGTGGTCTGTCCGGCACCTCCACGCCACACCTGGCATTGGGTAGGTTCACATTCCTTAGTCACTTGCCGCTCTCGCACGTGCGTGCTCCATGCCTCTCCTCACATCCTGCTATTGTGTGTCTGTGGTGCCATGCCGTGGCTGGGTTGTGGGCATGGCAAGGCCAAGTTCCCAATGGAGTCGTGTTGTCGTGTCTGGTCGGTTGGCATGTTGTGTGGCATGTTGAATGTAGTTGTGCTGCGTGCCCATTGCCAGTGTCGTGAGTTGCATGACTGTGGGCTGGAGGTGTGTGGTGTGTTCATTTTGGACTTACCAACGAGCACTGCATTTCCATGGGTGCCATCCTGGGAGCGCTGGGTGATGATGGACTTTCGGGAGGTGTGAGAAACATGCACTCTGCCTGGTGAGTTGGCCATGACATTGTTGATGAGTCCCGGGCGGTCCACTATTGCCTGCACATTCATGGGATGCGTGTGCTTTCTGTTGTGGTAGTTGTGTGCAGTGTCGGCAGGGGGCACGAGGGGTACATGTGTGCAGTTGATTGGCCCCGACACGTGAGGGAATCCAGCTATGGCGTAGGGGCCTTGCTTGGTCTCCTGCTGCTCCTGCGCAGTGTGGGTGAAGTGGAGGTGCTGGGGTACCAGGCTGATGATGGCATCCAGGACAGGTGTGATGACCTTGGATGGGGCTGGCTGTGTGACTCCTCCAACTCTGGCAGTTGTTGGTTGGATGGTACCGTGCAGTACAGCCAGCAGCTTTGTCTGCGGAGGGATGTTGGTTGTCCGCTGGGTTGGTACCGTCAGCAGATGGGGGATGTGGGTCAGGATGCGGGGGATGGTTGTCCTTTTGGGCATGTAGTGGGCAATGTCCTCCTCTGGCGTTGGGTCTGGGCGGCAGGTGCGTTTCAGGTGGGTCCGCTGTGTTTGTGTACGCTGCCTCTGTGGGGTTCCGGGGGGGGCGGGACGGGTCCTGGGGTTGGTGGCGGGCCTGGGGTGGGTGGCGGTGGGTGTTGTGACCCTCATGGGTCTCGGAGCTGCATGATCATTGTCTCCATGGCATCTGTGGGTCTTCAGATGTGGCTCTTGGCTGGGCTCCCTTTCATGCTGCAGGTAGTCGTCCTGCTTAACACCAGCAAAAGGCAGGTGTTAAATCCCTGCTGCTACCGCGCCTTATCGCGTGGTTTTGACTCGCATCGCAGATCTGGCAGTTCGTTGTGAAAGTGGTATTGTGGTTTTTTCGTGTGTTTTTGCATGGGAACGCCTACTCTGCATCTCATTAGGGTTAGTTGGTGGTGTCCACCATGGAGATAAATTTTGGGGCAGTTATCGCGGGAATACTGGCGATGTCTGCAGTTTGCACGCGCTTGTGAATGGGGTGTTAAATCGATCTCCACTTTTGATGGGTTAAGGTGGAGATAAATCGGTGGTAGGTCCTTGTGAATATGCCCCTAAGTCTTTGAAATGGAAGTCAAAATCAAAGCAGTGGTCGGTAACAGTCACATGTAGTCAATTAAGCCATCATCGAGCACCTGTCAAAGCTATTGGTTTTCATACCAAACACCCAGAGCAGGACTAATCTGGGTTTTGTAGCCACTGAGGTCACTCCATGGGTTAGATAGATTTGCTGCATGGCCTCGGACTAAGGTTTTACCTTCAGACTTGGTCACTTTTTTAAAGTCAAAATCCTCCAGTGGGCAGGCTGGAAGCTGCAACTGGGCAGAGCTCCACAAGTCTGGATATCTTTGATACAAAGTCCAGCTGAACCAGTTTTCATCAATGCAAAGAAGCTCCAAGAGGGATGAACCTGGTTTTCTTGCCCGCCTTTGGTGGGACCTCCAGGGTCAAGCCTCAGCACCTTGTTCATTCAAGAGGTGGAAACAAATGACTAAGGCCCTGATTTAGACTTGGCAGATATCCTGTCCACTGGCTTACAAGTGCATTATTCTTAAGGCACTTGTAATACAGCGGACTAACCGCAGGCTATCTATCATGTTTGTGACAGAGTATTCCATCTGCCAAACTCTAAATCAGGCCCTAAGTTCCACCTTACTGAAAGTGCTGGAAAAGTTCCTCTTCATCAATCTTGCAGCTCCTAGCTCCTCAGGTAAGTTTCTAGGCACCAGGTATCTCTCTAGCCAGGTATCCTGTAGGTGCAACCCTGCGACCAGCTTGGCCCTCTGAGTCAGGACTCCTTCCACTTTGTGTCCCTTATGATAGCAAACAGGAGATCAAACTCTTAAAACTTGGAAAGCATTTCAGCCTCTGTGTGCCAGCAGACTGAATTCCTCCTTGAGCAGTGGCTCCAGCAGGAGTCAGAAGTCTTTTTCTGGAAAGGCCTTTTTTCAGGTGGGGTCTTCACAGGTCCTGGAATGTTCTGTGAAGGTGGTGTTGGAGATGTCAGAAATGTCCTATGCACTAGCCAGTGATTGGAGAAATTCCAGTGCTCAATCCTATTTTCTCACAGACCCCACCTGCTTTTTCAACACTTCCTGACTGCTTAATGTAAAAGTATACAGGAGCCCCTCTTTCAAGATGTCTGAACCGAGATATCCACTCTCCTATTTATATGAGCTCTCACCCATTTGACAGGGTCAAAATTGGCTTTCTCAGCCACTGTGACAGGAGCCTGGCTGTCTAGGAGGGCTCTGGGAATGAAAAGATTAAGATTTCTGTCAGACCCCATTCAGGAGGCTAAGAGGCAGACATAGGCTACTGGGCCACACATATTGGCATTAAGGCTTTCACCCAGTGCTGTCTGGGGGCACCATGCCAAGTACAACACCTTCCGCACTTGAATTTCAGTAGTAGCAAGTGTGAGCAGTCACAGCCTTCTGAAGCAGGTTAGTGTGGGGGTATCCAGGCTCAGTAATCAATACCACTCCCAGCAGTGCTAGAAGATCAATGTGAGCCCAGTGATTCTCTTTATGTAAAAGACAAGTACTTTATTACACAGAATGCAAGGTTACCCAATTTACGGATGCAAGTCCTTTTGCTTCCAGGGGCCCTTTCCAGGTAGCTTAGCTACCTCTCCACCTTCCCCTTGTGGAGCCCCCATCTTTGTGTGAGTACCCTCCAGGTCCAGAGCTCGAGGTGCTGACTATGGGTGCAGCTTGGGCTCCCCCATTTGGTCTAAGCACTCACTTTCTCAGGCATAGGCCCCTGTCGTATCTCACCCAGTTCACAGGAGCAGCGCTTGGCAGTGTTCAGCCCTCCTGCAGAAACATGACCTCACTGGTAGCAGGGAGCTTCCAGGCAGCACACAGTAGTCTTCAAAAAAGTTGTCAGTATCCACCCTCAGAGCATGTCACTCTGATTGTCATGTCAGGAGCAGAGGTGGCCCTCTTCCAGGTGTCTAGTGGTACACCTCTGCTTATGGCACAGCTCAATCCTGCACTCCTGTCTCCTCTTCCTTTATTGTTTCCAGTGAGTACTAGGCACTTCTTCTTGAATGTGATTACAACATGTCCATAGGTGACTATTCTTCTGCACGGAGGTCACCAGGCACTATCTTCAGCATGCAGTGCCTCGAGGCAATGACCTTGAGTCTTCATAAGGCACCCCAGGGGCACCTCTCAAATCACTTTGTCTTCAGAACTGGTTCTGATCCAATGGCACACTTTGGCAGTGCTGCGGTCACGGAGATCATTTGTGGGGCACACAGGCCACCAGCAGGTGCTTATCCCAACTTTTGTTCAGCCTAAAACTCTTTTTTCGCCTGGATTAGGACCTGAGCGATATGCCGTTTTTGATTAACTTCTAACAGTGTGAAGTTGAGCCCGTCGGGTGGGACCTTTAATGACAGGTTGGCCCCTCTGCCCCTCTAATCCGCTTAAATAATTTGAGCAGTTCTGCTCAATTTGAGGAGCAGCTTGTTATCCTGATTAGTTGCCGGGTGACATTTTCCTCTGATCGTTTGAACAGAGAGAGATATATACAAGCCCTTTGTTATGCCACAAACCATAGTGGATAGGGCGGTTCCATAATTTTCGCAGTGGAGCACTATACTTGGAACATTTGATCTACTTACGTCGGATTTAATCCCAGAATAGAATTTTACTGAATGTTCCTCCGGACGCTCTCAAATTTATTGTTGCTTTGTCCTGATGATGACCATCTAAATTCCAATATGGTCGAAACGCCGTCGACGCCTACATGTGGCCCTAACTAAAGAGGACACATTTTTGTTGTGTATGATTTTTGTTTTGTTCAAACTAAATATTTGTATAAATTTTCCTCAGCCACTTCTTTCGATTACACATTGTATTGTTTGTATCTTTATTGTTGTTTGTGTAACTTGTTGAGCGCCACTATCGTTCTATTATTGTTCTTATTTTTATTTTCCTTAATAAATTTTCTATGTTTATATAATAGTTTAATTTGTGTAGGGGTATCATTTGTTTAAAAAGTATTTTGTCCTATTGTTTATTGGAAATTATGTTGTTCTTTCCTTTCTTTTCTCTTCTCTCTTTTCTCTGGTCTGTATATATTACAACACTCTCCCTTTTTTTGGGTGTGTGAATTTGTATTTGTCATTAATTTAAATACTGTACTTGAACCTTTGTTAGGATTCCAGCCTAAAACTCAGGCACACAGCTCCAGATGCAGTTGTAGCTATGACTACGATAAATGAGGAAGATCGGCCGCCCCGTCTAGTAGTAAAGCAATTACTTTGATGCAACTGCTTAGTGAGACTGTCGGATGGACCTTACACCAGGGTCAATTACGGGCAGTCCCTTCCATAATCAGCTCCACCTGCATTGTTGGTGCTTTTTTCTTACGCTTACAGGCAGGGTGTCTTGACAGTCCAGTAATTCCTCCTTTCGATCAGACTCCAGGCTATATTCCCTCGCCAATGGGGAGTTGGTTGTCAGTGTGACATCACCCTTTGCCTGCTTAGCAGTCCCTGCGTACACTTCAGAGTACCCCCTCCTCAGTAGAAAAGACAACAACAACAAACACTCATGGGTGTTGGGCTCCCACCTTTAATACTGATTTCACTGACAGAGGATATGTAATCCAAGTTTGTTTCCTTTGAACTGGTTTAGGTTGGTTCCCATTGCATGTGTCCTTGCAAAGCCAACTTCAAGGCCTGGCCTTTTGCTGTCATTTTGCTCTGCTCAGCAGAACAGTCTACAGGTGGAGTGCAACCACAGAAGTTCAAAGATGTGTGAGCAGGCTGCCCCCAGTTATGTATGACCCCTCCTCACAGAGATCAGGAAGAGACAAGAATCTATACCCCTTCAGAGAACTCCTTTCCTTAACAATAGATAACGCAGACCTCACCCTGCACCCCATGCTGTTTACATAACTGCAGCTGCAGTTAGTCATTTACAGCCCAATATTACAGGAAGAACCCTGGCACTTCTAAGGAAAGTCTGTCTCCTCTTCCCTCTTAATAGCATCTGATTTTCCCCCATCCCATCTAGGGGATGTAAGCAATACACATATGCTGTTTGGGGAAAGCAACTTCTCCTCCATCTTGTACTCTGGTCCAGGCTGTGATCTTCCAAAATGGAACCACCAGCACTGTATCACTCGTGCATGGCACACTATCAATCCTAAAACACCTATAGACACATGTACGAAGCATGGGATGTCGCGTTCAGATTTCCAAGTTTATCGTGAGCACCGGAACTTTAAATGAATGGGCCTGTATGTGTGCAGTCATGTCTTACTATAATTCACCAATCATGCTATGCTTCCACCAACATACTCCACGAATGAAACTTACAACAGGGATAGTAGCCCTCTATCACTATGAGGGTGTGCTTGGTCCTTGTCCAGAAGGTATGGTCCTTAAACACCAGGCCCAGGACAATGCATGCATGTGGGATTAGTGTGTGGGATAACCGAAAACCAGTGTCATAGGTGCATGCAGTTCATGCACACAGTGCAGAGGACATGACTGTACATTATACAGAAGACAGTCCCATCCCAACACCTTACCTGGCATTTCTGAGTAAAAAGAGGTAGTACTTTAGCTTCCCTTTGTTATATCCACTGTTCCTGTCCACTTCCAGTTAACAAATCCCTACTAAGGAGTAATCAATTAGCATTCATCTGCTCTTTCTGGTCTAAGAGGTAGCCTATTATTCCCTCTTTGTCAGGGGCTTTAACTCTCCAATCCAAAGATCTGTATTCCAGCACAGGAGCGGCTGGATGCCAGAGACTGGTTTTAAGCCACTATTGGCTCAGACAACACAAAATATACTTTTTAAAAGCAACATTTCCACTACAGCTTTCAAAACTCTGATTTAACCTTTAATTCAGATTTTGAAGACTGAGGAAAAATATCTTTGGAGTATTTTCTAGCATTTTCCCCCAGCATTGCAGAACATGGCCTGTTCAGGGAAAAACCACAACAAAGTATTCACAATAAAATGGCTTATAGGTTTTGCTTCAGTGTGAAAGCAGACTAACATCAACCCCAGTATCTGTAATGTGCCCTGTTTTTATATATTAGCAACCTCCACTGTCAGTTTACAAGGCACACTTTTGGAGTGACATGAATATATAAAAATAGGTTTTTCCTATATGCCAAAGGTACTTTTCAAGGGTACAGTGGTGCTCTTGGCAGAATTTATTTTGTCATATACGTGGGAGGTGTAAACATACAATGCATCCCAGATAGGACATTTAAATTATATGCCATAGGTGCATTTTCTGCACCAGCAACAATGGGCATACAGTAAGCCTGGGCGTAGTTCGCGAAGTAGCGCTACGCGAAGCTACGCAAAGTGCAGTTCGCACTACGCGAGCTACGCATAGCACTACGCGAACTGCGTAGTGCACTGTTCGCAATGATTGCACAGTGCCGGATGCTTGTCCGCACTGTGCAATCATTGAAAACGGCATCTTGCACAGTGCGAGCTGTCTTTTACTGCCGCTCGAGTAGATTTTTACTCGAGCGGCAGCTTTCTCAACGCGGACTGGTAGTTTCTCATCGCGAGCGGTCGCGAGCATACGAGACCACTCGCAATGAGAAACCTGACCTCCCGCGTTGAGAATCTCGCCGGGAGGTTTATTTTCCACGCTCGCGATCGGCAACTTGATGTTGCTGATCGCGAACGAGAAAAAGTCTCGCCGGGATGTCATTTTGCTTGCTCGCGGTCGCCAACTTGACGTTGAGGACCGCGAGCAAGCAAAATGACCGCTGCACTACGCTACGCGTGTTTGCACTGTGCTACGTGCAATTCGCGTTGTGCGAAGTAGCGCAAACTTCGCAAACTACGCGAGCGTAGCGTAGTGCTTTGCCCAGGGTTAGCATACAGGCCAGTTATCTAGACCTGTTTGGGAGGAAATCAATGTATTTTATGAAAGCCATTTTAGGCTAAGGCACACACAATAGGCACGGGATTGCTTTGCAGAGTACATATACCAGCAAAAACAGTGTGTAAATAAAGGTGTAAAATGGGGGGAGCTGGAGGGGAGATTCAGAAAAGTAGAATTTAGTACATAGAAGAATTTGAAGTTCTCAAACATAAAATAATGAAGTGTACTGAGTTTTTGGGGTAAATCAAATCTAGGGTAAGAGAAGGAAGAAGACAGAATGATGGGTTTAGAATGAGTGCCGGTACTCTCCACTTTAAAATGTTGCGCAACTACTGAAAAGTGCAGTTACTCTCCATTTTACATTAAAGAAGTACAGGTACTCAGTACTGGACAGTACCTGCCCATGCAAAGCACTGGTTGATACTTATACAGTTGTGCGTTAGACTTCTTTGTCATCAACCTAACCTGAATTCTTAGAGTACCGTACTTTGCTGGCAAAAAAACGTTTAGCAATATTTTATATGTGCTATTTCCTTTTTTTTTTAAACATGTTCTCATTTGCTTTTAACCCTTTTTAATTCCAAATTGAGATGTATTTTTAACTTAGGCCGCATTATATGCAATACTTACCATAGCAATTGGGAAGCACACTGAAACACTGTGTCAGGTGGTTCGTTTTAATGTAAGTTTCAAATATGTTGACTTTTTTGTATTTTTTCTGGAGCCAAGTTGAATTATGATGCCATTAGGGTCATGCACAAATTGCTGATTGTTCGAAATCAAACCTAATTGTTACACAGGGGTATATTTTCCACCATGTTCACAACTTCAGTAATTAGGAGTAAAGCAACGAAATTTTTCACCAGTAAGCACTACATAAAGATTTATGCACTTAGGAATAACGAGTAAAGGCATTTTGCACGTTTACATTCTACATGCAAAGAAACGGAGCCAAATGACATTACCCTCTTTATAGTCCATTATTTTAGGTTTGAAAAGCGGTGAAATATATTTACTCCCTTCCTGGTAATTTAAACAGAACGATTGCGCAAAATCAACTTGCAATCCGTATTCAATATTGTCTGGTTAAGTTTGCTACAGTTTTAGAAAGTGAATTATTGTTTTAGTGTAAATTTAGATGTTGATCTTGCTGCCGCATATGTGACTATGTATATGTAGAATAATTACTCCAATTTCCTTTTGAGACGTTGTAAAACATTTTTCTGATTTGCTTAATAACTTGATTCATCTGCATTCAAGTATAATTTGCAGTTGTGATGTGATTATTGGCATCCATTTTGGTTCGCTGACTTGCATAAATTGCTAATTGCATGTTCGTTTGGATGTTGATAGTGTAAAGTAATTTACACCAAGTGTATAGAAGTATTGTTGTTCATTTGCACAGCCCTAGCAGATAACCTATCTGACCCAGTGGCAAGACTCATATAGTACTTTCTATTACAATGGGTTGCCCCATCGAACTGATTCACTCATCAACCGCTCCTCATGAAAAACTCACTTGACTAAACAGATCCCATCAGCAAATACCCTATTAAAGGGCTCTTTTTGAACATTGCAATCCTGAAAGAAGTATTCACTGCCCAGTTCTAGGATCGTGTTGATTTTCACAAAATCCTAAATACATTCCAATCTGTTCCACTACAAATGCATGAACTCTAGTCACAATGTGAGATAATTTGCTAGAACTAGCAGACTAAGAATGCACATGCTCTGAGATCCCTTAGACACCTTTGATAAAGTGAACATATCCTCTACCAATCCACCAAAAATGCTGACTGTACGTTTCCTTTGACAAACGCCAGGCCAAGGGCCAAAACATGTCAGGCAGCACTTTACTCACTTTTTGCGATTTGCACCATGCATTTTTGTTAATCAATAAATGGATTGAGACTTTTTCCAATATATGGAGGAGTATTTATGTCTTGATTGCTGAGTCACTGGAATTGTGACCTGACCACTAGATTTGCTCCAGAAGATGGAGGATTTCCACTGAGGATGTGCTTATAGAAAGAGCCCACTCCAAACACTGCTGCAGAGGGTCAGACTCCGTATGCTTTCTTGTTGCAATATGGGGCTTGCATTACAAATTGGCTAGGGCTGATTTTGGTTTCTCTCTTGCCTGGCAGAGTTCTTCATAGAAAGGAATCAGTTGAATGAAAAGTGCATTTAATTTACTGATTTGTGTGCATGATTTTTAAAGAGCTGCATATTCTTGTTCGAGCTGACTAACAAACATTATTCTGTAAAGTTTTTTGTGTGCTTGCCCTCTCTGCAATTTTTGACCATCTCAAATTGCTTACAAAATTCAACGGCTTTTAAACTCTGTTATGTACCTCATGCATTACCTTTATAAAGCTGTGAGTCATATATCTATGTACCACCTCTGTGAAGACGATTAAACTGGATATAATCCTGGTTGTATAAATAAGTTGACCAGTAACATAAAGCAACAAAGACCCTAATGGGGGTATTAAACCTTGTATTCTTTTTAGCTCCAATAGTAACCAAGACAAATGCATGTGAAATTCCTCACAGGAGATAAGAAAACTACATTCCAGAATTAATTCACATATATTGACACTGTACACAAAAAATATATTACAATATAACAGTGACAAAAAGTAGTGAAAATGTTGTGGCATGCATATCTACAAAAATACAAAACAAACACGTGCAAAATCAGCGATTTAGCACTACATTAATAAATTGTTCATAGACATGTAATTTTCTTACCACACTCCTGACTGTAAACCAATTCCTTAACTTAAGCTTCATCCTACCCTTGTCCCATCCCTAATCCTTATCCCGATCCTAACACAAATCCATTCTCCAACCTTAACCGTAACATTTTTCCTTAAACCATCCCTTACTCTAACCTTAACCATAAGCAAACCCTTGAAGATAACCAAAGCCAATATCTTACCTCATGCCTAACTTTATCCCAGTCCTATACCTTTGCCTACTGTGACCCTAGTTTATACACTGTACTGTAAACTCTGACCCGATTATGAAGCATAACCTAAATCTGATCCTAAACTTCTCTTTGTCCACATTTTCTTACCCCCAATCCTAATCCTTACTTTTGTTTTCTCAAATTTCTGTTACATTTTGGATCTTATACTTTTGTAATCTAATATAATTCATTTTTGTTGTTAGTTTTTTTTGCTGTACCTTTCAAATTATATGTTTTTAATGTAAATGGACACATCATTCCATTTTAGGGCCATGATTTGATATAATTTCCAAAACCAGGGCTCTGGTGGATGTCTACCCAGTAGTGGCAGGGCAGCAACCCATGTCAAATGTGCATTATACAACCTGCTGTAGTGTGTGCAGGGGGGTATAACTAGGAACTGGTTTGTGGAAGGGGGAATTACCAGGAACTACCCAAGTCAATGGGTATTGTATAAGCAATCCTGGTAATTACTAGGAGTTCACCGAGGAGTGACAAGGAACATCCATAGGAAGTGAAATTTGTAATTGAAATGTAATTGCTCAGTTCAGTTCAGTTCAAACTTTATTCGGTGTGTATAAAAACAACCATAAAAGTGAACAGTCATGAATAACACATAAACCATAAAAACATTAACATCCGGTCCACAAAATAGGGTCAAATTGATCATACCTAGAGCAAATATGCCTTAAAATTGAGGACATTATGTATATAATCACAGGAAAAGAGAAGGACTCAAGTACTAAAAAAATAAATGTAATTGCATTTATATAGAACTTTATATCCTTCACAAGGTCCTGAAGCACATTAGTGATTAAATAGCACATAAGGCCATGGAAAAGTGTTTGGTTGGAAGAGTGTTGAAATGCAGTGTAAGAGTGTTGGTGTTATGCAGAGTGCCCACATCCGTGCTCTTATCCTATTTTATGCCACGGCACAAAGATGTGTAATAGCAGGAAAAGGAGTGAGAGAAAGGACTCTTGCATTTTACATTAATTTTGTGTTGTACATGTTTGAATTGTCTCTACAGAACCCACCCACAGGGCACCAGAGAGCAGCCCAGGGCATGCACTAAACAAAGGCGTTAATGTCAGTTGTTTTCAGTGGAGCAAACAAGAGAGAAATTTAGCCACAGTGTAAGGTCTTACAATACGTGTCCTGAGCAACAAAACTGCGACTCAAAGGAGTGCAATATTTACAAACGACTAGATTACAAGCTCTAAATCTACTTAACTAGCATGACCTGGCATTGCATGAAATCCTAGCACAAATGAAACCTTGCCCAAACAAATCAACAAGTGGAAAACTGTGTGATAGTCTCAAGCGTAACATGTAATTTCAGTGAAATTACACATTTTACATGGTTTACCCTTTGGTAATTATCTGTACATAGAAGGTTATAATGGAGAGGGTGTACCTCAAATGCAAATCTCACACGAAACAACACTGCCTTGACTACACAGAGATGATGCAAATCATTGTGGTGTACTAGAAGACCTTTTTTTGTGAGCCGGCCAATTACATCATCGGCATGCAACGTTCTGTAAGTTTGGTGCAGTGCAATTTTTTCGAATTTGCACAACTAAGCGCTGCAGACTTTTCTGCTTCTCTGTACTCAAGGACTTTTTAGTAAATCTGGGCCAAGGGGTCCACCCAGAAACAAGAGAGTGATAGCCCCCAGCACAGACGGCTTACAGGCATCCAGCGTGAATGTCCTAAAATGGGATCATTCCAGGAAGGGTGGGGGAAGGATAAAGGCAGGCAGCCTAAGAGATCACAGAGTCCAATTGATGAGTGAGAAAGTAAGCTACAGTCATACAGGGGAGGGCTTCAACCATAGTGAATCCTCTTTCCAGGTCTAACCAAGAAAGATAGAAGACTAATCTGCAGGAATGCACTGTTACCGGCAGCCAGCAATGCTGAATTAAACCCTGTGGAGGCCCCTAGGCAGTTGAAATGTAGCCCATCCCCCCTTCAAATTATCTCCTAATACCCAATGCACCTTTTTTTTTTTTTTTTTTTTTGCAAACTGACATCTGCCAGAAGATGAGCTTTGAAGAGACAAACTGTTATGTGAATCTGATGTCTTTGGTTTATGTACTTTAAGTTGTATTTTGATCCATTGTCACGGGCCCCTAAAAGGAGGGGGCCCCTAAAGGGGCCTACTTTGCCTATTTGGTAATCCTGAACGAGCAGCCAGGCAGTGACCCAAAGTTACAAACAGACGTGCAGGTCCACAAAGAATCAAAGCAAAAAAGCGACAGACAAATGTGGCAAGTAAAAGAATGAGGCCTAATGCCCAGTTTACACAAATAACAGTAATTGCTAACAAGAACTTGAAATGGGTAAACCTGGGCCAAAATGTATCTTGTACACCCAGATTCCCTCCTGGTGGGACTGCGAGGGATGCAATGCGAATACTCGCACTGCCGATTAGGCCATTTTATAGACAGGCAGGATTCACGAGGAGGGGAGCACGTGACCTTTCTGACACCGTACTTCCTGTTAGTGCCATAGTGGTAAGAGATGGGCTTAGATGGATGGGAGCAGAGGCCTCGGAACATCTTGGCCATGGTCTGACAAGAACTTCCTGTGTGTGATTATTTATAACCACCGCAAACTACCACAAATGTAGGCAAAGGTTCAGAAATGCCAATAACTGCTCCCAATCGTTCTCTGAGGTCATGTAAACTATTAGCCTCGTGTAAATGAAATGTACTGACCTGTCACAGAACACTGCAGTACTGCTGCAGAAGTACTGTAGAGGCCAGTGATGCATTTGGACATTCTAATGTAATTGTATAAGCAGAGGTGGGCATGTGGTCACTTTGTTGTGCACCTATAAACCGCTGACAACAAAAATAATTGCATATATCCAGCCTTGTTTCTGGGACCCTTCAGTACCCCTGTTTTTCAGAGGTACCTCTTAAATTAACCTGCAACCTTCAGTTTGAAAATCCGAAATCCAGCCACAGACGGGAAAACTCTAAAGTACACGATGTATTTGCTTTTGTGAGATTTTCACAAATATTTCCTCGGTGTGCGGCATTTTGTCTGTGTGGCGTCTTTTCTTAGCTCTCACAGACCAATCACTCCGTACGTTATTTTTCTTCTGCATACTGTATCAGTGATAAGTTCGCACATCGTGACTGTTCGAGGTAAACTGTCTTCCTAACCACATCTGGCTGCGGATATTTTTAATGACACACAATTAGAGGGGGTTGTGCGGTCACATCTCGTGCCACCCGGATGTGAATGTGCAGAGGCTGCGCCTCCACCTCAGACCTGCAGACGACGCGCAGCACCTTCTGGTTTCGGAGAGGGGGCGGGGAGCACGTGTAGGCGAGCAACAGCTTCAAGGCCGAGTGCACAGCAGCTTCCTTAATTACATTCATCAGCGGCGCTGGCTGCACTAATGACAGCCTGGGCGCTCGTGCGGCCGGTTCATTTTACGCTTCACACCCCACGAGCGGTCCGTGCCACAGCTCTGCAGTGCTTCCAAGATCAGACTTACTGTAAAATGAACGTCATTATGTTTTCATTACTCGGATGGGTTTGTGACACCTCTTGAATATCGCGCACGTTTACAGTCAATACCCATGCCAAGGAAAAACTTCTTGTCCGATGGCTCCGCTCTTTCACTTTCTCCTTCATTGTTGATTGTTTTAGGTTGGACTTCACAAGTTAATGTGTACGTCTTTATATATTCATTATTTACCTGTTTGTTTTGTAGTTTGCCCATAAATAGCCGTGCAGCTATGTAGTTCCACTGTGATTAGAAGAACATAAGAATGGGTCCACGCGGTCCAGGACACCCCCTCCTTCTCAGAGTAGGGTATGCCCGTGAGGCCCTCATAGATATCGGATTCAAGCGGGACATTGTTTTGTGCTCGGAAAATCCTAACACCAGTCTACGGAATGTAAACATTAAATGCACCGTTATTTCTGTGGGCACCTGAGCTCCGTGTGTACATCTGGGAGCAGACGTATGACTAACACGTGCGCCCAAGAACACCTACTACTGTGAGGCGCACAGTAGTAACTGTGAGGTGTCTCCCGGGGTCGAATCACTGATACTACTCGTCTGGTGCCCCGTTTAATTAATATGTAAGTTATATATCTGGCTTCTCCAATCTCCATACATTAAGGGGTCCTCGCTCTGAACAGCATCACCCTCTCTGCGCTGCTGACAGTCTCCATCACGAGCCTCAGATGCAACGGGCCAACTGTGGGGTCACCCGTGGTTAAAGTCCAGCCAAGACGCTCCATTTCGCAGTTCTCAAGGTTAATAGCAGCGCAAAAGAGAGGCGCCAAGCGCGCGCGATCACAACGCCAGCTCCTGCGCGCGGCACGAGCGCCGTCCATCTTTCCCTTTCGCGCTCTGGTGACAGGATATAAACATTTAGGGAAAAGAACAATGCCGTGCGAGGGATTGATGCTGGTTGATGGGTGGAGGGGCGGGTGTTAGAGTGCGCTTGCTGCACAGTGACAGCAGCCTCCAGGAGCTGCGCTGTGACTAGCTAACTGCAGCCGGGCTGTCACAGCGTGTTAGAGGAAAACTTCAACCGGGGTGGAAAAGCACACTCTGGCTGCTTGCTAAGGGACAGGGGAGGTGGTTGACAGCTTTGAGCCTTTTGAGGGGGAGCAAAAACACATAAAATAACTTTTTTCATGAAGTACGTTGCCCAATAAAATCTGAATTGGAAAATCGAAGTGAAAAATGACTGATGGTTTCTATTAGGGTCAGGCGATGGGGTGTTGGTTGTAACACTTGTAACAGGTGAACTAGAATGTATGCGAAAGATGCTTCGGTTCTCCTAGCCTAGGATGTTTTTTCTCCATTTGAACCTCTCCCTCTTGAGTTACTGTCTTGTGTTTAGCGTTCGAAAGCCGTCACCTGAATACAGGAAGCTCTATAGAGAAATACAGGGGCGTAATACTGGCCTCTGCGGCGTGAGGTGGGACAACCCTTCGAGGGCCCCCAAACCCTTCAGAGGGGCCGCATTTCGCCCAATGCCATTGAATGTTTGTGAGATAAGGGAAACTCAGGGGCCCCTCTTCACATTCTGCGTGCGGTATCATTTCACGTTACACCACTCGAGATAGTCTATATAAATACAAAGAAGTGAATAATACTGTTCTATCTGAAAAATCCAGAATCTTAAAATGTCTTTATGGCATGTTTTATCTAAAGCCCCCGCCTCGTGTGATTCCCTTCTTTAGTCAAGCACTCGGAAGAAGTCACATGGAGTCACGCAGCGCTTTATTAATAATATAAACAAATACTAAGAAACAAATACAAAAATATACAACGCGGTTTTGCGTGAACACTGTAACGTAAAGGATTTCATTGCATGTTTTACTTCACCCCGCTCTGCGCTCTCTCCCCTGTCTTATCAGCTTCGTGAGTGAAGTGCTGTGAAGCAGGAGAGTCGACTAGAGGCATGCAACGCTTTAAGATAAAGAAAGAATAGTAGACAATACAAATATACATATATGTCATATCTTTCTGGACAGTGTGCGAGATTACGGTGTTTTATGGGCAGTAATCTGTGTTTCCTACAAGAGAATTGATTGCACTGCACTCTGTTTTATGTATATAAAGCGCAATCGATGGGGGCCTCGACAGAAAGCGGATTTATTTGGCGGCGAGCTTTGCAGTATATCTCTCTCGGCGGAGCCTCGCACGCCTCCTACCTCTCAGCAGACACATCTGGATTCGCATCTGTGATGAGCTGCGAGTCCGGCTTGCTTTTGTCTAGTGCCTCCTTGTCGGGCGGCTCCTCGGCGCTGCTCTTCGGATTCTCTTCGCTGGCCTGGATGTGCTCTATGAGGTTCTGCGGGGGCCACGACTGCACGGCCCGGTGGTGCACAGGGGTGGGCCCTGGCACCGGTGCCAGTATATTGTGGACGGGGCTATTGTTTTTCTTCAGTCCATTCCTGTCCCGCGAATGGCTTTTCAGCCTGCTATGAACCGGAGTGCCTCTGTGCTCATATCCTTCCTGCTGCAGGCAGCCTCCAGTGCCGGCGGAGCCCTGAGAGGGGTGGCTGAACCACCTCCAGCGCAGCCTCAGGATCTGCTTCACATCAAACTCTTTCTTCCCAGACACAGACATCTTTGCATGAGGAAAAAAGAAGGCGACAGCGGAGAGCGGTCTCAGTGAAGAAATAGTGTCTCTGTTACTGTCACTTGGGATCCGGTGTCTCTCCGGTGCAGAGCAGCTAGCCTCGCTTCCCTGGCTAGTGCGCCACGAGTCCCTCACGCCGAGGCTAAGCCGCTGCTGTGTAGGTGGGAACCCATACTGACAGGATGATGAGGTCAGACCTGAAACAAGTAAATCAGCTTAGCACAGGAAAGCGGCTCCCATAACACTGCCCGGCTGCTAAAGCGCGCTCTCTCGCAGCCCCATAACACGGGCTCTCACACACAAAGCCTCCCCTCACAGGATCCCGGGAGATGTGAGCCGGCGACTTAGAGATGCAGGAGAACGCGTATAAACAAAGTGGCAGGACACGCGCTCCCCTGGGCTCGCGCCGGTTAATACACCAGGCTGCACTTCGCCAGAGATTTATACTGCGCACTATCTGCCACAGCAAATGTCCCTAATGATTCATAGAGAAATCGTTGCTCACAGTCACATCGTTTCAGGCTTTCCAGGTTTTCGCGCCTTCCAATTAGAACGTACTTTGCATGGAAAACGCATTAGGAAGTTGTATAATAAATGGTTTGGGGAGTGCTCTGCTTATGAATCTTAATGCGTTTTGCGATCAGGTGTAGCGGTGTAATACATCGTCACACGTGTTAAGCCACCTCCTGAGAGGAAAACCGTAAATATGATAATGCGCAATGTAAGCAAGATGTCTCTCGCGCCTTATTCTGCATTTGTGTAAATATAGAGCGCTATCCCATCAATGGCACGTGGCAGGCGATGATTTAAGAACACATCATAAAGCAACACACTTTAGGAATATACAATTGTTAATGCAATTATGAAAAACTAGAATCTACATGCTTCCAGCTTATCAGTTTGCGTTCCATACGTTCTGTTTGTTTTCTATGACCATTGATAACCTGTGAAGCTGCTCGATGGATTAAAGTATGGGTACTCACATTTTCCCAGGGACCTCACAGTTTGGTCTGTGATTGTAACCAAGGGACACATTGATGCCAGCAGGGTGATGGGCGAGGGTTGGGGGTGGGGTGGGGTCGGGGTTGGCCCTGAGGTGGGTGTAGGGAAAGCGAGGCATATACATCTAGGGGGATATTCACAAGGACTTATCTCCGAGTTATCGCCACCTTAACGCAACAAAAGTGGAGATAGATTTAACGCCCCATTCACAAGCGGGTGCAAACTGCAGACAACGCAAGTATTCCCGCGATAACTGCTGCAAAATTTACCTCCAAGGGTGACACCACCAACTAACCCTAATGAGATGCAGAGTAGGCGTTTCCGTGCAAAAACACACGAAAACACCACTACACCACATTCACAGCGAACTGCCGGATCTGCGATGCGAAACAAAACCACGCGATAAGCCACGGTAGCAGCAGCTATTTAACACCTGCCTCTTGCTGGTGATAAGCAGGACGACTACCTGCAGTAGGCAACGGAGCCCCGCACACAGCCACACCCGAAGAACAACCGACGCCATGGAGCTACTCATCATGCAGCTTGGGGCCAAAACAGGGCCACAACACCTACCGCCACCACCCCCAGGACCGCCACCACCCCAAGGACCGGCACCCCCCCCCCGGACCACCACAGAGGCAGAGCAGAGTGAGACAGCGGACCTACCAAAAACGCACTAGTCTCACAGACCTAACACCCGAGGAAGTCATTGCCCACTACAGGCTCAAAAGGACAAGCATCCTCCGCATCATGACCCACATTGGCCCCAGGCTGACGGTCCCAACACAGCGGACAACCAACATCCCTTCGCAGACAAAGCTGCTGGCTGTGCTGCACACGTTGGCCTCTGGTACCTTCCAACCAACAACAGCCAGAGTAGGAGTCTCACAGCCAGCCCTATCAAAGTTCCTCACACCTGTCCTGGATGCCATCATCAGCTTCATACCCCAGTACCTTCACTTCCCCAACACTGCGCAGGAACAGCTGGAGACCAAGCAAGGCTTCTACGCCATTGCTAGCTTCCCACACATGCTGGGGGCCATTGACTGCACACATGTCCCACTTGTGCCCCCTGCGGACACTGCACACATCTACTGCAACAGAAAGCACACGCATTCCATCAATGTGCAGGCAATAGTGGATCACCGGGGAATGTTCACCAATGTCGTCGAAACTACCCAGGCAGTGTGCACGATTCCTACATCTTCCGACAGTCCATCATCAACCAGCGCTTCCAGGATGGCATCTATGGAACTGGACTGCTCGTTGGTACGTACCAAATCAACACACCACACACCTCAAACCCACCATCACACAACGCACAACTGTGGGAATGCACACGTGACCAAACCACATACAACATGTCAGTCAACATGCCCACCTACCAGATACGACAACACAACTCCATTGAGATACTGGGCTTCCCATGTACACAAGCCAGCTATATCATGGCACCACAGCCTCACAACAGCTGAACGTATGGAGAGGCGGAAAGCAGGCATGTGCGAAGGACACAAGTGACCCATGAATGGGAATGTACACAACGACAAGTATGGCGTGAATGTGCTGGACAGACCTGGGTATGCAAACCACAGATATGTCCATGCAGACATTAACTGCTGGTGTCTGGGGAGTAGTGAACAGTGGACGCAACCATGTCATCTCAGGCTGTGGGGTAGATCGCGGAAATGTCGCTCGCTGCGTCCACCCCTGTGTGCGTGAGCGTAGTGGGTTGGCCTGGCTTACGCCAGGCCTGCGCAGGGGTGTGGATGAAAACACCGTTGCGCTGAGCGTGGTGCACTCCGGGAATGACCAACGTCACTGCCAGGGCGGCGCCTCTCAGCCCGCCACGAGGCCGATGCCGTGAGCAGCGGGGCCTGCGAGCCTGTGCGCCTGCTGCACCCCAGACCGCTGATACCCAGACCCGGCTTGCCTGCCCCAGCGCTCCAAGGCCGCACTGCTCACCTGCCGACACCGTCGTGTGTCAAAGAGGGCCCACCACGTGCTCGTGCTAGCTCCAAGACCCATGCCCGCGAGCTTGGCAGCCTCCTCAGACCATTGCTGTCCTCCGTGACACAGGCCCCCAGGAGTCCACATTCATTGACATACCCCACCGCTGCAGCCGGCCTACACTGCAGTCCAGTATGTCCCACATCTAGTACTGAGTCCTCATTCATCAATGGCAGAGTTCATGCCAGTGGACGCAGGGGGAGGAGTGGGTGACAGATGCGTTTCAGTCCGGTGGGAATACGGATCACCGTTACGGAGGAGGTCAACCACTCGCAAGGACTGACCTGGTGCCACTTACCCTGTGCGCCGTGAGACACCGTCAGCCTCCGGCCAAACATTGTTGGTGTCTGAGCCTGTGGCCTGGGGGATGTCATCAGCAACTGGCAGGTACGGACTTGGTGTTTGGCATGAGTCTGTGGCATTCATATCCGCCATGTTGCCGGACACAGCTGGTATGTGCCCTCTGTACCATGCCCTGGGGGTACACCTCCCACTCTCCCCCGGGACACTCAGCGAAAACCACTCTTGATACATACGAGACCCTGCTCTGCCCTCATGACCCTACCTCAGTGTCCCGCAAGTCAGCGTCCCGTGGCGATAGGCCCGTGTCGGCCGCTGTGCATCCGGGGCCACTAACTCTGTGCAACTCAAGTCATGCTCCCTTGCTGTTCGTACATTGCATTCCTGAGTGCCTGATGACTGTTGAAGATGTTGCCAGCACCAGCTACTCCCTGAGGGCTGGCCTACACACACCCCACTCAAAGCCAGCACAGGCGTCACTGGACTAGTGGGCCTGCAAAACATCATGCCGAACCAAGTATTGACTCTTATCTCTCTGCACTGTCACAGGTGATCAAGGATATGCACTTTGCCCTTGGATGATGTCACCCCTCCGAGACCCGAACACCCCCCCCCCCAGAGGCAGTACAATGCGGCCCACATACGCACCAGGGGCATCATGGAACGCACATTTGGCGTGTTGAAGTCATGTTTCAGGTGCCTGGACGTCACAGGTGGAAGGCTCCTGTACAGCCCAGACATCGTGTGCAAGATGATGGTTGCATGTTGTGTGTTGCACAACATCTGTGTACGCACCAATGCACCATGGATCCCGGTTCTGGAGGTACCTGACTATGATGAGGACGATGGGGCAGGTGGCCCACATGCCACTGCAGCTGCGGCAGGAATAGCCCGTAGGAACACCCTCATTGCCAATTTCTTCTCCTGAGCACGTCACATTGTGGCCGTCCTTGGCAATCATGGGACAGTACTAAATGTCCACAAGCACGGCATGTGTGAATAATAAATATTTGCAGGTCACAGGTTGTACTTGTACATTGTCATGTCACAGTTTCCTGCTGTGCCAGATGTGATTGGCCATGTTGTGCACATATGCGGCACCAGTTGTGTCCTGTGTTCTGTTGTGGTGGTGTTGCTGTTTGTACCAGGATGTTGTCAATGTCGAGGTGAACTTATTCTTCTGTGCGTATGCTGCACGGTGGGTGAGGCGCTCCGGCGGCTCTGATATGGCTGCCACTTCTCCATTTCATGCGGTGTGCCTTTCAGTTCTGTGCTTCCACAGTGCTGAGATGTTGCAGACTTGGGTAACTTGTGCTCTTTGTCGAGTTGTGACTCTTGGGCATGGGTTGTCCGCAGATGTGTCGTTGACATCAGGGGTTGTTTGTGCAGGTGGTTGTGTCCGAGTGTGACCTGCTCCTTTCCGGTTGTGGTCCGCACTCAGCCACCTCAGTGTCGTGCCGTGTACATTGTCATGATGATTGGATTGCAGCCATGCTACTCGTCATGAGGTGTCTCTTGCTGTGTCAGTGTGGCTGACGTATATGCATGTTTGCTGTGTTTCGCACGTGTGCATGTGTTGGTTGTGTGATTGTTGATGTGTTGGGTGGATGCCCCTTTGGGCACATGGTGTACGTGGGACTACTTGGTGTTTGTGTGTGTGCTGAAGTGTTCCCGTGGGATCAGGTGTTGGGATCTGAAGCGGCTTTTCATTTCTTTTCTCTTACCTTTCTTTCTTCTACCACGTATGCGTGATTGGGTATGCACTCGGAGGTCTGGGCATGCCGGCAGAGAGTATTTAACGCCTTTGCCTGCTGTGGACGATGCTTGGTTTCACTTCCGGTTCTGACATCCGGAAGGTCTTCGCCGGTGGCCTCCTGGGACTTCCTGTTTTCCTGCCTTCCTGTTGTCTGGACGCCGGGAGCTCGCGCTGGATTTGCGAGCGTTTGGATTTGCTGGACTTTTTCTGCTTAAGCTGGATCATGGATTGTGAATAAGGAGTTTCCAAGTAGTTCGCCCCCCCTATCCTTCTTCCCACTACCTTCGTACTCCCAGTTAGTAGCAGGTTATTGGTGGTTAATGGTGATCACGGAGTAAAGGACGCGGCAGCGTCTCCGTTGTCCCGTTTTTGTATATTCCTCCTGCCGGGTCTTTTATTAGACCGGCGAGTCTGTTTGAGCTTTATTTGGTGCACCATAAAGAGAGGTCCAATACGGACGTATTTGGGCTCTCTGCTTTGTTTATTTTAGTTTTTTTTTGCCATAACTGGCTTTTTCCCCTTCCATTATTTCTTTATCTGGAGAAGGTGTTTGATTTATATGTTAAAGACCTAGGAACTTTATCGCGTGCCCTGGACTACTCACAGTGCGGAGTTACCCTGTTCTATGGAGATATATTACGGCACTGTCTATATCCACTTGACAATCGTCAAACCTAATTTGAGGGGTAAGAGAGTCTCTGTGTTGTTATACCTAATCACGTGTGTGTGTGTGTGTGTGTGGTTTTCACGTTTTCAGGTCTAACTTTCTTTTCTGTTAATTCTTTCAGGTTGACCTGAGCTCTTCCTGGGTGGTACAGTAAAGTGGGACATCCCAGCATCCGTGAAAGTCCATGTTGGTCTCCTTGTTTTGTTCCCCCCCACCTTTTCCGGTTGCCCTTGTCTGCCCTCACCTATATATTCAGGGTGGTGAAGGCCAGGGCTAAGGTAGAGGATTGTGACTTCCTTCGCTCCCGCAGTATTGGGCAAATATCTGGAGTGATGCCGGAACATCAGGGACATGATCCTGAGTCATTGTGGGTGTTCAGTGTGCTCTGCTTGATTGTGCATGTGTGCCATTGTGCCCAGTTCCCCCCTTCCCCCCACTCCCTGGTCGGTACGTGCCCTGTTACTGTGGTGTCGGGTCATGTTGGGCAGTGTCTGGATCCCCAACTCCTGTCACCGTCTCCAGACTGATGGCTGTGGCCACCATCCTCCCCATGTCATTCAGCTCCTGGTATCCTGCTGGCCCCCCTCCTCCGAAGTGCGTTGCTGCTTTCGTGTTGGCAGCGTGTTTCTGCTTGGTTTTGCCATTCACATCAATCCAGCGCCTCTTGTCCTCTTCCATTGTCCTCCTCGGCGCTGCGACGGCATTCACATGGTCCGAGGTGGTGTGCCATCTTTGCCTCTTTGTTGCCAATGACACGTTGGGGCTGACGTGCAGTTGGTGGTGGTGTTCTATCTCATCCGTGCCGATGATCGTGTTTCATGCAGCCTGTAGCCCGTCTTCCTCTTCCTCTTCTCTTTGCCCTTCCACGTGCCCTGGATTCCTGGGTGTTCCTCTGTGGGGATTGTGGGGTTCATGTTGTCCTCTGCAGTCGGTCAGGGTGCATCCGTGGTACTCCGCAGTTCATTTCCTTTTTGGTGGCATTTTCCGTGGGCTGTTCTTGTGCTTTTTCCCGCATTACGCGTGGGTATTGCTGGCCTCTTGCCGGTTACCACTGTTTTCTTGTCGCGTTTGGGGCCATCGCGTCTTTTTACGCGTTGGGGTTTGTGTTTTTATCTCTGTCGTGGTGGTTGTATCGCGGACATTGGCCGCGTTTTCGGAAGACTATCGCATGGTACCGCCGTGTTGTGAATTCCAGGTTAACACGGGGTTATTTTCCCGCGATAGACTGCGATGTGTAAAGTTGCGTTAACATTTTTTGGAGATGTTTAGCGCACGTTCTTGTGAATATCCCCCTTAGTGTCCGAACTGCACAATGAGAAACCAGAATCTTAGGAATAATCTCTTCTCTTCCACTTAACCAAACTGAGTGATCCTAGTCAATTGTTTTATTTCACTTTCCAATCTTTTTCTTCAATATCACATATGGGGACCTTGAAATACACCACTTGAGGATGTGTGCTGTACAAAACCAACTCCTGTGTTTGATTTAATAAATTATAATGCTGTTCATGTATAGTAGAAACCCATGGCACCCAAAGAGAGCACATAATAACTGACTTGCCTCTTAGTTCACTATTGGCATTGTTGTCAGAGTGGGATGAAGAATGAATGTTTCTAAATTCATGTTTGAAAACTATCACTTTAAAAAAAAAAACTTCTTAATGCACTGATATAATCTGATGTACTAAGGTGAAACAGTTCTGCATGTGAATGAAATACGCTTTTGAATTTTGAACAGACTTTATCATACTTTTACACTTTCGCTGCAAGATATCATTACAAATGAAGGTATTTCTACAATTAAGTGGTGCAAAACACCCTAGTTACTTCCTTTCTTTAACTTAATTCCTTGCCTGTTTTCTTTACATCTTTTTAATGTTAGTGCAGACTCGAGTAAATAGCAGCTCAGTGACCCTGTTGATGAGGGGGAAGCAACCTTCCTGGACAGTTGGAAACAGCCAGTCGTCAGACCACTCCTAAAGAAAGCCTCCACTGACCTCAACGACCTAAAAAATTACATTTCGATCTCCGTGCTCCCCTACCCGGCCAAAGTTCTCGAGAAAGCCATTAACCAGCAGCCCATGAATTCCTGGAACCAAACCACCTACTAGACGCTTCTCAATCAGGATTCCGTGCCAACCATAGCACTGAGACCGCACTGATTGCTGCCACTGATGACAACAGAAAAGTCCTGATCCTCCTTGACCTCTCCACGGTGTTCAACACAGTCTCCTCAACACCCTCATCAACAGACTCCACAGCATAGGCATACATCAAGACACCCTCAAGTGGATCGCATCCTTCCTCACAGGATGCACACAGAGCATCCGACTGCCTCCCTTCACCGCCGCATCCAAAGACATCATATGCAGTGTACGGCAAGGATCATCCCTCAGCCCCACCCTGTTCAACATCTACATGACCCCCCTTTGCAGACATCACCAGATCCCACAGACTCAACATAATCTCCAGAGCAGATGACACTCAACTGATCCTCTTGCTCAATGAGGACCCTTCAAATGCCAAAACCAACTTCTGCAACACCATGACCAACAAAGCCAAATGGATGAGAGACAACTGCCTCCTACTCAACTCAGACAAAACTGAGGTACTAATCTTCGGGAAGAACATCTCTGCATGGGACCACAGCTGATGGCCTGCAGAACTCAGACCCCCACCCACACCACCCGACCACGCACGCAACCTCGGCATCATCCTCGACAGCCAGCTGACTATGAAACAACAAGTTAACACAGGTGCCTCATCCTGCTTCCACACACTTTGCATGCTCTATTTAATTTTCAGATGGATCCTGTTAGACTTGGCTTTTTCAATGGGTCCACCCCAGACTTTTTGCTTTTTGGCCTCCTGTTTTTGACCTTGTATTTGTGGGTTTTAGGACTCTGGACACTTTACCACTGCTATTCAGTGCTAAAGTGCATATGCTCTCCATGTAAATTGTGTGTATGGATTGGTGTTTCCATGATTGGCCTATAAAATTTACTACTAAGTCCCAAGTAATGTGCACATGTGTGCCCAGTGCCTGTAAATCAAATGCTGCTAGCGGGCCTGCAGCACTGATTGTGCCACCCACACAAGTAGCCTTTCAAAGGATTCTCAGGCCTGCAACTGCAGCTGCGCACAGATTTTACTGCCATGTTGACCTGGCAAGTGCAACCACTTGCCAGGCCCTAACCTTCCCTTTTTTTACATGCATGGCACCCCTCAGGTAGGCCTAGGTACCCCCACGGGCAGGGTGCAGTGTATGTGAACGGTAGGACATGTACTGGTGTGTGGGAAATGTGCTTATAGTGAAATACTGTGTATTTCCTTTTTCACTATTGAAAGGCTGTCTGTCCCATAGGCTTAACATTGGAGTTGCCTTGTAACATTTTACAAGCAGAACTCTCCATTGGGATAAGATAGAGAAATTGAGTTTAGTCTTCCTGAACTCAGAATTTTAAAAATACATCTTTTAGTGAAAATAATTGTTATGTTGTGTATTTGAAAATGTCACTTTTAGAAAGTGCACAAACATCACAATTGCCAATTGTGATACCCTTTCACACTCTCATTTCAATTTGTGATCACACACATTAATTATTCATCAGCTGATGACAGCACTTCAGCAACGACGACGACGCTGCCTGCACCGTGACCTGCTAGCACCGCAACGAGTACTGCACCACTTTGCACCGCAGCCCTGGTCTCACTGACACTGCTGGATGACAGTCACCGAGCCACTGCCTGCACCGCCACCTGAGGACACCACACTCTGCACCACTGCACTTCACTCCGCAGCCCGCCGCCCGCCGATGCCAGCGCTCCTGACTGCAACCACACAGAGTTCGATCTGCAACACATGTGACTTCAAGGGCCCGACGACTCCTGCACCGACCTCCGGAACCAACACCTGCCGACGCCGGCTCTTCAAGGCTCATTGCGAGGCCACTGATGCCCTGCATTTCTAAAGGTACTGTTTGCGGGTCTTCCCGACACCGTAGCTGGCCCGCAACAATGCGGTCAGCCAAAACTGTTTGGATTTTTTTTTTACTCTTTTCATTTATTTTGGTAGTAATACAGCAGAAAACATAGATCACCACATTATTGAACAAATACATGGCTTACATGCTTTCCTCTTAAATAGCAAGACCATTTACATTTCTGTTTCGTTCACATTACTATCATTCCTTTCGTCCCCGGGACTATTCCTTTGAACTGAGGGGGAGATACAAATGTTGCCCCTCAGCGCATTCCATTTACCCCAAATCCTGTCCCACTTCCGGGGGCACCCTCTACTTTTATATACTGCTCTTTCAGCTATCATACACCAATCCATATCTCGTTCCCACTCCACCAGGGTTGGTGACTCTGCCGCTCCCCACTTAAGAGCTATATTTCGTTTGGCGATTAGAAGTCCCATAGTGGTCCAGAGTTGCTCCATGCGGGTCATATCCATTGCTTCCCATATGTTAAGTAAACACAGTTTAGGGGATGACTGAAAGTCTCCGCCACTGACTTGTAGACATGTCACCACTGCATCCCAGTATATCTTAATCGCTGGGCAGTCCCACAGTGTATGGTAAAATGTGCCCCCTAGCCCACATAGTTAGTCTTATACACCCTGTCTCTTTTCTCCTTCCCATTTTTGCCAGAGTAGCACAGGAAAAGTATGTTCTATGAAGTATTTTTAGATGGATCAGTCTTAACCTTGACGAGATAGCTACTTCACGTGGGGAAGCAAGTGCATCACACCAGTCTTCTTCCTTCAGGTTTCCCACATCACCTGCCAGCGCTCGCGAAGACGCTGAAGTGGATCGGGTAGATTATTTATTATTTTCTGATATGTGAGTGAAATGGCCCTGCTGTCTATGTAGCCTGTCAGGAGTCTATCTTCTAGTGGCGAGGCCTCCGGTATGTCATGCTTGGCCTGCACAGCTGCCCTTAAAGCATGTCGTATTTGTAAGTATCTAAACTTTTCCCTGTCAGATAGTTCATATTCTTTCTTTAAGTCTGAATAAGAGATTAAATTCCCCCATACCCATAGATCACCTATTTTTGATATTCCAATAATGTCCCTTTTATCAAAGCCCCAGCATCTGCCCAATTTCCCTAATTTCTCCGCTTCCCAGAGGGGCGTGGCTAAATTTGCCTTGTTATTCCAACCCAGTTTCTTGGTAACTCTGTGACATAGGGTGATCGTTTGGGCCGTCATTCCGGTAAGCAGCTGCCTCTTCGGGTTTGTGTATAGGGCTTCTCTATGTCACCCGGTGCCCATCAGACATCTGTCCATTCGACAGGACGGCTCGCCCTGTAAGTGATGCATCCATTTATTAATGACCCATAACTGCGCGGCCCAATAGTATGCTCGGATGTTAGGTAGAGCCATCTCTCCATCAATCATACCATCCCCGACCAGTTTTTGAACCGCAATGCGAGGTGGCTTACCGTCGCAGAGTAGGGTCCTGACCTCCCCATCTATTGTTTCAAAGTAAGCCTCGGGGACCGCATACAGTGTGTTTTGCAAGGCATATAGAAAACGTGGCAGTGCCATTATTTTAAATAAGGCTGCACGTCCCAGTAGGGACAACGGTAACGCTCTCCAGTGACATACATCCCCAGCGGGCTTAGGAGTTTGTGTTCATAAAATAGTTCAGGGCATGCAGTAGCAAATATCCCTAGGCATCGAAATCCCTCCGTCACTATCTTAGCTGCACAATTGGCTGGTAGGATCGTGGCTGGGCCGTGCAAGAGATAGATTACTGATTTGGACCAGTTGATGGTATATCCGGAGTATTTTCCGAAGTTAGTACAGATCTGGAGTACCCTATTAATAGAGGACCGCGGCAATGCTACATATAGCAGCACGTCGTCTGCATACAAGGAGATTCTATCTTCCCAGCTCTCTGTCCATCATAGCCCTCGGATCAACGGATCTCGTCATACCCAGATTGCAAGGAGTTCCAGGATCAGTGCAAATATTATTCAGGACAGAGGACAACCTTGTCTTGTTCCTCGACCAAGGGCAAACCTTTTCGATGTGTGCCCATTCACCACTACCTGTGGCAGTGGCTCTGCATACAGCAGGCGGATCCAAGTGAGAAAGTTTTCCCCGAAACCCATACGTTTGAGAATGGCAAACATATATGGCCATTCGACCGTGTCAAATGCCATGCGAGCGTCTAGTGACAGTATTGCAGCATCCTCTGTTATAGTGTCTTTCTGCCCGAGCACCCCATTTAGGTGCCCCAAATTGAGGGCAGTATTACGACCCAGTATAAATCCGGACTGGTCCAGGTGTACCAATTTGGTCACAATTGAGAGCAGTCACCTCGTCAATAGCTTCGCCAGGATTTTAACCTCTGTGTTCAGCAGAGATATAGGGCGATAGGAGCTGCAGTCCTCCACCTGTTTTCCGTTCTTATGGATCACCACTATAGAGGCAACTCTCTGATCTCTAGGCAATTTACCCACTTGTTTGCTTTCTAAGTACATTTGATGTAGGTGTGGTGCCATTTAGTTGCAATCATTTTGAAAAACTCTATTGGGAGGCCATTAGGGCCCACCACCTTTCCCAATTGTATATTGCGTATTGCAGACACTATTTCCTCGTCCATGGGATCTGCCTCTAGTGTTTGTTGGTCCATCAACAATTCTCTCGACTCCTCTTTCGTGGCTGTAGCCATGGGAGAATTTATTTGTATGAAATAGGCCACAAAAGAACAGTTTGGATTTGTTGTTCACGATGCTGATAGCCCTGGATGGAGCTATCAACTTCAAGGAACTTTGGGGCATATTAGCAAGACCGGCGATAAAATTATCGCCGTTTTAGCGGCAGGAAACTGCCGCTAAATCGGCGATAATGGGCTTGCTAATATGCGTTATAGAATTCAATAGAAGCCCAGGTTAGATGTGCAGGACATCTAACCTGGGCTTCTATTGGAATTCTATAACGCATATTAGCAAGACCATTATCGCCGTTTTAGCGGCAGTTTCCTGCCGCTAAAGCGGCGATAATTTTATCGCCGGTCTAGCTAATATGCCCCTTTATTTTAAGTCTATTTTTGCTTATTGATATTTCTAAGAACTGTATGGTGGATTTTTGTCTTTTTTGGTCTTGTTTGCACAGATAAAATATTGGATATTTTTCTAAAACTGGTGTGTGTCCTTTTGTAGCGTTTTCACTGTATTACTGTATGTTATGTGCAAATGCTTTACACACTGCCACTGAGGTAAGCCTGACTGCTCGTGCCAAGCTACCAAGGGGGTGAGCAGGGGTTATTTTAGAAGTGTATCCCCCTTATCCTGACTAGGAAGAAGGGTCCCTACTTGGATGGGGTAACAACCTGCCAACTAGAGACCTCCATTTCTAACAGATCCCAACCAACACCAGAAAGACTGTCACTCAGGCCTTCGTCCACCGGCATCTCCACCCAGCTCCTCAGTAGACTCCAGACCATATAGAATGCTGCAGCCAGACTCATCCTGCACCTCCCCAAATGAACCCACATCTCCCACCCACCTGAGAGACCTCCACTGACTCCCCATCCAGAAGAGATGCCAATTCAAGTTCCTCATGCACACCTACAAAGCCTGCCATGACCTAGGACCTGTCTGCCTCAACCATCAACAGAACGTCCACACACCCGCTAGGCACCTGCTATCCTCTTCGCTCGCCCTCGCACACACCCCCGTTTCCATTGCAGCTGTGGCCGGTCCTTCTCTACTGGAGAAATTTGTGAACAACATAAAGGCCACAGGACTGAATACTATTGTGCCAATACAGCTTTTCATTCTTCCAATGTTGATAACATGCTTATCCTTAGTTAATTGGACAAAAAAAACATTCTCATAGGCAGGTCTTTAACTGGTGTGGGTCCTACTACATCTCAGACGCACCAATAATAAAGGTGTTCAAACTGCATGCTCATCCAGCCCTTGGCCTCTCTGCACAGCACACAGAGTGATGCCGTTACCATTTTATGTGGAAATATGTGAAGGCGATAAAAACAGCTATTGAAATATTGACAGCGGCACAGAAAAAGAAAATACTGTGATTATAGGTGAGGAGGAAGAGTGTGTGTGTGAGACAGAGAGAAAGGGAGAAGGCATGGTGAAGGGGAGCTGATTCAATGAAGTACACAAAGAAGGGGTGAAGGGGAGCTGATTCACTGAAGTGCACGAAGAAGAACAGAATGAAAAGAGCGATGAAGAGGAAGGAGATGATATGAGATATGCTGATGGAGGGCATCAGAAACATGTCAGGAGTAAAAGGAGTAAGTGTATATCAGACTGAGCGGCGGCAGAGGAAAGTAGTTTGAAGGGTAGAACATGACAGACTCTTTATGCATATGCTCATGGTTGTGTGATATATCTGAATGCAATAATAGAAAACTCAGAGAGGCATCCAAATGCTTGCCAGGTAGCACAATGCGTGAAAACAGGATTTTAGTTCACATGTTTTAATCAGTGCTCTTACTTCATAGGCCACACCTCTTTGAGAGAGCTCCTACTTACGCTATTTTAGCCAAGCCTATTTTAGAGATCCCCTCATAATTTTTATTCCACTTAAAGAACTGGTCGTAGGTGTTAGACCTGGCATCCTGCCGTGGGGCCCCCTGTCTTTTGCCTCTACCGCCCGTAATTTTGATGGTATGTTGGACTTCGTTTTTGCTGGTTTGTGTACTCTGGGCACTTTACCACTGCTGATCAGTGCTAAAGTGCAGGAGCTCCCTGTGTAAATTGTGATTTATTTAATGCGATTTTATATAGCGCGAACATTACCCGAAGGTGTCAGAGCGCTTTACAAAAGAACCAGTTGCGTTACATAAGGACTTTGGATTACATGCGTTACATAAGAGATACAAACAGAGAAAAAATTGCAAATGTACAAGGTGTAAAGTCACTCAAGGAAGAGATATAAACAGGAAAAAATTGCACATGTACAAGTTGTAAAGTCACTCAGGGAAGAGATACAAACAGATAAACTCTAAAATCACATAGGAATGGTAGTAAGTACAAAGGTCTACTACATATACTAGTGGTTAGAGTTCTATATATACAAATATTAAATTCACTCAGGATTACATTTTAACAGCGATTAGGCTTGGACAATTATATATTACATATTTACATATATATATATTTATGAGTTACAGAAGCATGGCTCAGGCATAGGGAAAAAGCAGGCAAGGGGAGAGAAATTCAGGGGCGAGAGGAAAGGAATAGGGGAGGCAGAAAGAGTGAGGGAGGGAGGAGGTAGGGGAGGGGAGGGGGTGATGAGTGATGGAATCAGGGACAGGGGAGTCAAAGATGAAAGTTACAAAATGGCGGGGAGCATAAGAGTCCAAGTCAGAAAGTCAAGGGACCAAGTTCCAAAAACACCAAGAGCCCATTTGTGCCCTCGGCTCGAAACCAGCCGGCGCGCTCTTTCCAGCAACACCTCCAAATCATCATCCATCTCTAAGTCTCCGCCCGCCCAGCCAGACACCTTCCTGTTCTCTTCAGGTGGAGCAGGGACTCTTTTTCGCTCCCTCTCTGCTAGCCCCGTGAAATAGGTGGGCCGTCGGCGTTACCGCGGCTCCCTGCCTGGCATTACTTCCCGCTTTGCTGGTCCTGAGCGCTGCGAGTGCACTCCGGTGCTGCTGTGCATTTGCAGGTGCACCCTCCTTATTACGTTACACGCACTGCAAAGTACACTCCGGAGCTGCTGACATGGTACTCCACCAGCCCTCGCCGGAAGATAGCGTGTCTGTTGCGTGTCTGGGCGCTGCGGGGGGGCCCCGTCCTACAACACCATTCACACCCGGTGCGGGTGCTTTCGTTTGCGCCCTGACTCACCGGAAAATACTGGTGACCAAGGATTCTTTCCACCGCTGCGTCGTCCCGGTCCCCAGGGTTCCGTCACTGCGGCACTCCGATTGCCGTTTGAAGGCAGTCACTTCCCTGCAGCCACACCGGGTCACTTCTGTGCGTACCGGGGATGCAGAGGGGGCAGCTCATCCGATGTCGTCACCCAGGGGCCTGATCCTGATTACTCGGCCCCCGCTCTCGTTATGCGTTGAGGCGAGTCAGCTACGCCCCAATCGCCATTTTGAGGCACAATCATCTGGCGAGTTTTAGCCGATTATACGGCAACTAAATGGTTTGGGGGAACGGCGCCCACAACGGCAGACGCTCCCAATGCTCCGAAGTCAGGAGTGAGTTTTTTCTGCTGGTTTCGGGTGCCGCGCTTGGATGCTGTGGTGTTGGGCTATCGTGGAGCATCAGCTCCGAGCAGCCATGATGGCCTCAGGCCACGCCCCCTGTGATTATGATTGGTTATCCACGATTGGCATATTTGATTTACTCGTTAGCCCCTATTAAAGTGCAGTGTGTGTGCCCAGGGCCTGTAAATCAAATGCTACTAGTGCTACTATTGGGCCTGCAGCACTGGTTGTGCCACCCACATAAGTGGCTGTTAGAAATGGGGGTCTCTATTTGGCAGAGGTAGGTGCCTTTGTCCAAGTAGGGACCCTTGCTTCTAGTCGGGGTAAGGGGAATATAAGGGAGGTACACACTTTAGATAGCCCCTGCTCACCACCTTAGAAGCTTGGCATGAACAGATAGGCTTATCCCAAAGGCAATGTGTAAAGTATTTGTGGTCAAAACACACAGTAATATAGTGAAAACACCACAAATGGACACCACACCAGTTTAGAAAAATAAGGTATCTTTATCTAAATCAAACAAGACCAAAACAACAAAAATCCAACATACAGGTAGTAAAATACGACTTTAGAACAGTTATTTCAAAAATAGAACTTGTAGCAAACAAATTGCTCCACCTGGAGCTATTACGACACTGTGCGCAGCATCGGGTATGGAGTTACACGGAAGTACCTTGGAACGCAGTCTTTGGGTGATGCATAGCGTCATGGAGATGAGACGTCGGTGCCGAGGCCGCTTCCCTGGCTGCCACGGGGGTGGCGAGGCATCGAGTCCAGGACAGGGAAAGTCGATTGCGTCAGCGGTGAGGCGTCAGTTCTGGTGAGGCAATGTGAAGTTGAAGACTCATGAAGTCACCCTCGGCGGTTATCGGCTCTGCAATAACGGGATGCAGGCGCTGGCGGTGATGGCATTGGTGCGAGCGCTGGCATCGGGAAGGCCGATAATGACAGGCGTCGAAGGGTGTTGGAGCTGCGTTGCAGGCGGGGATGTGCTTCGTGCACTTCACGAGCGGTGATCCTGGCATCGGTGCAGGTCGCAGTGTCACGTGGCATCGCTGACGGTGTTGGAAATTGCTTTTCTTGCTTCTTTTAGGTTTCTTCCAGCTCCCAACAGCATGAACACCTTCCAGAGGCCCAAAACTAAAATAGGCAACTCCTGGCAGGTCAGAACGTCCAGCAGTGGAGTTCAGGGTAGCTGGTGGTGACGTCTTTGTGTTCGTGAGCCTTCAGAACAGGAGGTCAGCACACACAAGCCCTTGGAGATTCTTCTTCAAGCAGGTTCCCAGCAAAGTTCCAGTCTTTGTTGTCTTCCTTGGCAGAAGCAGCAACTGCAGGCCAACCCAGCAAAGCACACAGTAAAGGACCGGATTCCTCCTTACAGCTCTCCAGCTCTTTTCCTTGGCAAAAGGTTCCTCTTGAGTCCAGAAGTGATCTAATTCTATGGGGTTTAAGGTCCAATACTTCTACCCCATTTCGCCTTTGTTCTCTTTGTGGCAAGGGTCTCTGAGACCTATTCTGTCCTCTCTAGTGCAGCATCATTACAGGAGGTGGAGACAGCATTGTGCAGAGGAGACACTGCCTATTCAGGTGTAAGTGAAACTCCTCCCACCACTCTAAATGCAACCAAGGTCTATTCAGCTCAGCTCTGAGTCACCCAGGAAAGGCAGGACACAACTCAACCCCCCCTTGTGGCAGTCTACAGTGAATGCACACCCCCAGCCCCTGTCACTCCAAAATCAGACAGTTTATACACAAAATAGCAGAGGCACACAGAATGGTTAAATACAATTTAAAAACCTTCTCCCTAAACAAATGTGTTATTACATTCTGAGTTCAGAGAGACTAAACTCCACTTCTCTATCTTGTCCCTATAGAAAGTTATACCTGTAAGAGTTTACAAAGCAACTCCCATGTTAGTCAGTGGGACAGATATCCTTTCAATAGTGAAAAACAAAATTGGCAGTATTTCACTATCAGGACATGTAGCACACACTAGTACATGTCCTACCTTTTACATACACTTCACCCTGCCCATTGAGGTACCTTGGGAAACTGCGCACGCAGACACTAAAGTGGTAGGTCTGAGATACATTTACAGGGCTACTCATGTGGGTGGCACAATCAATACTGCAGGCCTACTAGTAGCATTTGATTTACAGGCCTTGGCACACTCAGTGCTCTTTACTAGGGACTTACCAGTAAATCAAATATGCCAATCATGGATGTTCAATAATAATCATAATTTACACATAGAGCATGTGCCCTTTAGCACTGATTAGCAGTGGTAAAGTGCCCAGAGTCCTAAAGCCAACAAATCAGGTCAGGAAAAATAGGAGGAAGAAGCAAAAAGTTTGGGGATAGCCCTGCAAAAAGGGCCATTTTCAAAAGTAGCCCTGTACACTTGTCTCAGGCCTGCCATTGCAGTGTCTGCCAGTGCAGTTTTCAACTGCTATGTTGACCTGGCAAGTGCACCCACTTGCCAGGCCCAAAACGTCCCTCTTACTACATGTAAGGCGCCCCTAAGGTAGGCCCAAGGTACCTCCAAGGGCAGGGCGCGGTGTATGTGAAAGGTAGAACATGCACTGTTGTGTTTTACATGTCCTGATATTGAAACACAGCCAATATCGTTTTTCACTATTGCAAGGACTAGCTCTTCCATAGATTATCATTGGGGCTGCCTTGTAATGTTTTACAAGTGTAACTTTCAATTGGGGAAAGCTAGAGATTTGGAGTCTGGGCTCTATGAGCTCAGAATTTAGAAACACATCTTTTCGAAAAGCTGTTTTTTAAACTGTGTGTTTGAAAATGTCACTTTTAGAAAGTGGTCATTTTCTTGCTTTACCATCCTGTGCCTCTGCCTGCCAGTGGAATCAATGTCTGGTTTAGACTGACAGCTGGTTGTTTGTGCATTCACTCTACACAGTCACACAAAGAAGGAAGTTGAGGTGTGCCCTGCAAATCCTGATGGCCTATCACAAGGCTGATGGGCCTTCCTGAGCTAGAGTGGTGGGAGGAGTTGCCACTGACACCTGAATAGGGCTGTGTCTGGCCTCTCACAATGTTGTCTCCACCTACCTGTAGTGTGTCTGCAGCCAAGGCAGTGCAAGGCAGGATCGTGTGGACAAAAAAGACTTTCCTTTGAAGTATGCCTTCTTCAAAGGCCAAAAGGGCTATTAGTATTGTACATGTAACCCACATTTTTAGAACTCTTCTGGATTGAGGACTCTGCCCAGAAGAAAGCTGAAGAGCTGTTAGGAGGAGTACTGCCCCTGTGCTGTGTGTAGCTTTCTGGGTTGGCCTGCAGTTGCTGATTCTGTCTGTGGACAGTGAAAGAACTGGACTTTGCTTTTGAATCCTGCTTCTCCAAGGTTCTCCAAGGGCTTGTGTGTGCTTGCCTCCTGTTGGAAGTCTCAGGGCCATCAAAGACTTCACCCGCAGCATCCCTGAACTCCACTTCTGGGAGTTCTGAACTGCCAAACTGTGGCAATTCCAGTTCTGGGCCCTTGGAGGTTGTTCCTGCTGAAAAGACTGCAAAATCAATGCACCACCCTTTCCAGCGCCTGTTCTCCCAATGCAGCACCACCGTGCGGGAGAAGTTTCCACGCACCACCACTGTGTGGCCAAATAAATCAATGCAGCACTTGTTCTCGGCCCAAAGAACCGCCGCAGCCTAAATTCAGCGCACCGTGTCTCAGACGTCTGAGACCACCGCACTCACTCCGACGTAGGCCCTGATGTGCAGCTTAAAGAATCGATGCAGGGCCTGTTTGCCACTGCCGCATCGACCTCCAGTGCATCCGGATTTCCATGCATCGCACCTGTGCGCTAAGGTTTCCACCACAATAACCCCAGACCAGAACCGTCTTCGGATTTAGATGCATTTCTTCTCCTTACAGTCAGGAACCGACAGAGCACTTCTCCTGCGTGCAGCAGAACGGACACATTGCTTCCCTAGGGACTCAAGAAGTGATGCATTGCTGTGTTTTCTCAAGTTTCCCTCCTCTGCTGCTGTTTTTTTTTACGGAGTTTTATATAGCGCGAACTTCACCCGAAGGTATCGGGTATCAGATCGCTTTACATGAGCACCAGTTGCGTTACATGAGGACACATTCATTTTTGTTAGGCACAGGGAGATTAAGTGATTTGCCCAGAATCACAGGATGTTGCGCGTCCTTGCCGATACTCGAACCCGGTTCCCCAGATTTGAGATCAACCTAGCCGTTAGGCCAACTCCTTATGGAGTCTGACGCATCAAAGGTACTTTGTGTAAAACCACCGCATCCATAGAGTTTTATGGTCAGAATTGCTTCAACCTTTTAAAAGTGATATTTTTTGTTATGTATGTTGTATTTTTGTCATTTTAGTCTTGTTTGGTTTAGATAAAGGTTGTTTATTTTTTTAAACTGGTGTGGTGTCCATTTGTAGTGTTTTCACCTTGTTACTGTGTGTGTTATGTATAAATACTTTACACATTGCCTCTGAGATAGTCCTGACTGCTCATGCCAAGCTATCAAGGGAGTGAGCAGGGGTTATCTTCGGTGTGTAACTCCCTTACCCTGACTAGAAGGAAAGGTCCCTGTTTGGACAGGGAGGATACTAACGCCAACTAGAGACCCCCATTTCTAACGGTAGACCTCCAAAAAAGAAAATGATTATCCTTTTTTGGTTGTATGGCAAATAATATAAAACAGTTTCAATGTACTCATAGCTAGGTGTTCTTGGCTATGACACAGACTTGTGGGCCACTCACCCTGATCAATTCCTAAGTAGAATACAAATTAACACATATGCTGCTTTACACACCATGTGGGAGTTAAGTGGTCACTGTTGAGATCTGTGTGTGATCATCAAGTTACAGGTTTGAATTCCGGAAAGAGCAAGACAACATTTCATCCATGCAGGATTGGTTGAAAAAAGGAACAATATTGATTGGGTAATAATAGTTTATTCATATCTTCGTTGTAAAGTGATTTGGGTAAACGTATTATGTAAATATGAGTTTATTAAGTGGTTCTTAACTTGTGACCTGTATGCCCATGGGGATCTACAACACCTAATCATGGCATCTGCTATATTGTTTTGGAAATAAATCATTTTAGCAGCTTTATAAAGTAAGTAAATAAATCAAAATTGAATATTGAAAATTTTAACATGCTCTGTAAATGTGATGGAATTTGCAATTGGTGGCTAAAATATTTAGTTGGTATTCTTAGCTTAATTGTGGAATCAGCACAAGTACATCAAACAGAATCTAGTGTTGCTGATCGGTGGCCTCAACTAAAGTACTGTTACGTGCCAACAAAAAGAAATATGTTGGAGTTTAGCATATCAATTAATTAATAACCAAGCCCAAGTGTCTGCTTTCATAAAGTAGTTTATAAATCTGGAAGCAGAAGCAGATGACCCTTTGAACCAATGGAAGCAAAATTGAATACCACACAGTTTAATGGGAGGATTTGCTCAGTCCCCGGTAGCCAGTACACAAGCCTAGCATCAGGCAATCCCCCACAGAAAAACAACATCAAAGTTAAGAACAGAACACAATACAATATTCAAACCAGTTTGTTAAAATGAATAACAATTAAACAGGCAAAATGTTACTAAATGAATAAATGTAAGTTACACCAGAGACATGGCTTTTTAATGATTTAGGGCAAAAGCAGCAAGATATAGAAATACAAATCAAGCTCAATGTTTGTGGTAGATCATGAGCTACTTATAAATGATTGATTTAAGACAATACTGTATTGAATAAACCGGGCGCACAGCGAAATAGATCTGTTACTCGTCTCAACAATGTTGATTTTCAAATTTGACGCTATATCACAAACATAATCATCTCACTGTAATCTGTTGATGAATTGTCATTTACTTCAACCAATGTACAAGTTAACACATTTACAATCTGTGTTGCTTTTTGATTTTTTTGTCATTACTTCATGACAAAATTGTTGTTACATCATAACAATTAATGCGAAATAAACAATGCATCATACTGGTCATAGCATTATAATACAAGTGATGGCGATTGATGACCTTCGGCCCGATGCATTTCGGGACCTCCTGTCCCTTCTTCAGGGGCCACTGTAAATGTAAGTAAGATTATTTTTGTTAAACCAAACTATATGTGTTGGTGAATTACCTGTATTCATATTACAATTAAGCCATCAAAATCCTGCGGTGCCCCTGGGAACTACGTGTTAATATGGTGCCCTGAACTTTCGTCTAACGTGCATACCAGTGCAGAAAATAATCATAGTGCCACACGAGAAAAAATCTGTGAAAGTAGCCTAATGCCAGCATGCATGAAGAAAAAAGATAACCAAGGTACCAGAGGAAATGGAGCAAGTGCGTCACCGAACTCTCTGGGATTACATGAGTGGAAGCACATCATCATAGATAATTAAATGCATGCCCCGCAAGGCAGCGGAAATAAAAACGAGTAGAGCTGACCTGAAGGCTGAAGCGAAGAAAGCCTCACTGTACGCAACTGATCATTAAGGCTCAAAGTAACGAGCGAAAATCTGAAATGATCATAACATAAAGCGGTGAAACACACACTAGTGAGTGCAAAGCGTGAAGACTCAAAGATAGTCAAAAGCTGAGATGTACCTGCAACTACAACGGCTGACAGCCGTAGAAAATGAAGAGTCAGACACTTGTAATGTAAAGGTTGCGATATCAATGAAAAGCGCAATGGAAACCTACTGCAGTACCAATACAACATATTAGAACAACACTAACCTGGCTTAGGCACAGCATACTGGCGCGGAGTTTTCTACAAAGATGCGACACTTGGAAGCGAGCGAGAAGCGTGATGGTAAAGATAAAGAAAGGTCACGGTCACGTGGGTTAACGTGACGTGAAAAGTTAAACTGAAATGCGGCAGACATCTTGGAGCTATAAGAGCCCTACGAAGTTCCGACATAAACACGGTGTTGGGTTAAAAAGGTAGCAAATGGAGTGTATAATCTCCAAATATCAACAAACAAAAATAAAAGAGTAAACTAAGAGATAGAGAAATCGTACCTCACTCAGTCTGAAAATAAAAAAGAACAAATGTGCTCAGTGATAAGAATGGATAATAGTGAAAATAAAAACATTCACTGCAAAGCGCATCATATGGATAGCATGCTGTGTGTGTACATGCACCATTGTGAGCAAAATATTGTGGTATACAGCTAACACATAATACAATGTATATTTTTCATATAACTCGATGCTCCTAAACATACGATTACGTGTTCTAACTGCTGTGCTATTATGCACTGGATATATGAAACAACCTCATCTATGGGTTATGTAAAGGTATCATGTAAGTGTAGATATACGTGTGTGTGTGTGGGACATAATATTCAAATGAAAAATATTCAACACTAAAAATCACGTGCACTGACGCCCGCAGGGGGTTCCATCTAAGAAAGAATATAATTCATAGGATCTGTCATTACATACTGCGAATCTGAAAAGTCTATTTTGCTGTGACTGAATTATAGAAAACAGCTCAAATCCAATTTGTCATTTAATCCCAATGGATCCATAGTTTGGTATTTTTTATCCACATGACTTCCCGTCGGAACAAGAACTGGCTCAAATTCCTCCCTTCTTTCATTAGGATTTTTTCAAGAATCAGAAATCGTACTTGAGCGATATTATGTTGTTGTTGTAACCAGTGTACTACTAAATTGGAGTTAGTGTTCTTGGTGCGTATCATGCTTTTGTATTCCCCGATTCTGGTTTTTATCTTCCTTTCGGTTTTTCCGATATACATGAGTCCACATGGACATTTGATGCAATATACAACATTAGTAGAGTTACAATCAGCAGTAAAACGTAATAAAGTTTTTTCACCAGTTCTGGGGTGGGTTACAAAATTTTGCTGTATCACATTATTGCAATGTATGCAGTTGTTACATTTTCTCATTCCTAAGTTACGTGATGTTTCTGTAATGGTCTTAGGTGACAACATTTCTTTTAAGTTGGAGCTGCGTGTATACGCGAATATAGGTTGATCTCTGAATACATTATTCAAGTTGTTCTCTTTTTGTAGGAGTTCCCATCGTTTAATGATGATTTTTTTGATGCTGGCTGATCTTGTTGAAAATTTTGAAACAAAAACACTACGGTTAATGGAAGATTTTATTGGTTTGCTAGTAAGTAAATCCTTACGGTGAATAAGTGCTACTCGTGCTTCTGCATTGATGATACATTCTTTAGGATATCCATGATTCAAAAATCTGGTTTTTATGCGATCCGTGTCGTAATTGAGAGCTTCTGGTGTAGAGGAAATCCTTTTAATCCGAAGCATTTGGGAAAATGGCAAGTTTTGGATCAATTGTGGAGAGTGAAAACTCTGGTGTAGCAAAGTATTATTCCTGTCTGTAGGTTTTACAAACATTTTAGTGTGGATAGCTTGATGATCCTTGGACACTAATACATCAAGGAAGGACAATTCTTTGCTGCTGATGTTATATGTGAATATAATTCTGATGTTTTTGGTGTTCAAAACTTTAATGTTTTCCTCAAGGGTTTCCATGGTGTCAGACCAAATTAAGAAGATATCATCGATAAACCGCCGGTACATTACTAGATGTTTGTTCCATTCGGTGTTTTGCAAGATATATTTTTCTTCAAAAGCAGCCATGAAGATGTTCGTGTAGGTGGGAGCTCCCCCAAAACCCATGCTGGTTCCGCTTATCTGTAGATAAAACTCATCTTCCCATCGGAAGTAACTATGCTGCAGACAAAATAATGCAAAACCAAAGGGGATGATGGACGGAGTGTTGAACATTGCAAGCACTCACCCCCAGTCAACTGATCTGGGTTTAATCCATCATCATTCTTTAGCTCACACCACCACCCCAGTTCAGACATGGCCATATGCAAATCAGTCTGACCCTGTGCCTCATGGGAACAGTCCAGCCCGAACTGCCAAGCCATGTCTTCCCTGGACCGGAAACAAGCAACCTGGGACCGGTTTCTGGCTTACAGCCTTCATCAGCCAGGCTATCTTGAATCCAGTGGCAAAGTGAGCAAGGGACCCATGTCTGGGCATACCCTGCCAACTTAGGGCGAACATAGCAAAACCAAAGGGGATGATGGACGGAGTGTTGAACATTGCAAGCACTCACCCCCAATCAACTGATCTGGGTTTAATCCATCATCATTCTTTAGCTCACTCCGCCACCCCAGTTCAGACATGGCCATATGCAAATCAGTCTGACCCTGTGCCTCATGGGAACAGTCCAGCCCGAACTGCCAAGCCATGTCTTCCCTGGACCGGAAACAAGCATCCTGGGACCGGTTTCTGGCTTACAGCCTTCATCAGCCAGGCTATCTTGAATCCAGTGGCAAAGTGAGCAAGGGACCCACGTCTGGGCATACCCTGCCAACTTAGGGCGAACATAGCAAAACCAAAGGGGATGATGGACGGAGTGTTGAACATTGCAAGCACTCACCCCCAGTCAACTGATCTGGGTTTAATCCATCATCATTCTTTAGCTCACTCCGCCACCCCAGTTCAGACATGGCCATATGCAAATCAGCCTGACCCTGTGCCTCATGGGAACAGTCCAGCCCGCACTGCCAAGCCATGTCTTCCCTGGACCGGAAACAAGCATCCTGGGACCGGTTTCTGGCTTACAGCCTTCATCAACCAGGCAGACAAAATAATAGCAATTCTAGAAGGAAAACTTTATGTGCTCCAATATTTTGCAACTGTAGTAAAGCCCATTCTACTGCTTCAATTCCTTCCTTCAACGGAATTGACGTGTACAGAGAGGTGACGTTGATGGTACATAACAACCAGTTAGAGCTATTGGTGGTGTCTAGATTTTGTAGTTGGTTAAGAAAATCAGTAGTGTCTCGTGTGTTCGTTTTCCAAGTGTTCACAAAATTTTGAAGAAATTGATCAATATATTTTCCAAGTGGTTCAAATATTGATCCTACACCCGAGACAATGGGTCTGAAGGGAGGATCAGTGGGATGCTTGTGTATTTTCGGCAGCATGTATAAATGTGGACGTTTCGGAAATTGTTTAATGAGAAAAAATTTTGTTTTAGAGGAAATCCAATCCATGTCTTTAGCGTGTTGCAATATTTTGTTGAGAGTATGAACAATATCATTGGTAGGATCATGCTCAAGTTTGAGGTATGTGGATTCATCTGTGAGATGTTCTCTGACTTTATGTTGATAATAGGAGGTGTCCATGATGATAAGGGCACCACCTTTATCAGCCCGTTGAAATGTGAGTTCCTTTTTGTTAGATAGCTGTTGCAAAATTCTTCTTTCGGTTGTAGTGAGATTGGATTTCTTTGGAGGTTTAAATTCAAGTTTACGTAAATCTTGTAGGACTAATGTTTCAAATGAATCAATCGTTTTGTGCGATACTGGTGCGGTGAAAGTACTTTTAGCTCTGAATTCCACATATTCATGAGGTTCCGTGGTTTGACTTTCAGGAATCACGTTCTCAAAGAAATGTCGTAGTTTGATGGTGCGCATAAATCATGAGCTACGCCTGATTTTAGGCCAGCCATGATGGAGCAGTGATTTGGTACAACATCAGGGTCCCACTGAGTAAAGCTTTTATCCTGGGGCTTTGTTACTTTTCTGGTTCTCAGTGTGTTCCAGTGGGGGAAGACAGGATGCTAAAACTGGATGTGGCCCTTAATGAAGTCAGATGCAGAATGAGTTTCTGCTGAAGCCTTCAGTATTGATGGCAAAATCTTGAAGTGGAACAAAGTCAGATTTGTTAGATGCCCAGGTCACTTCAGTGTTGGGATTAATTCTGTCCCTGGCTTGGCTTCTAGTGCTAAAGCTGGACTTTGTCACTTTTTTAGTTCTTGGATTTCTCCAGTGAGGCAAGGTAGAAGGTAGTAGCTGACTAGAACTCCATGTGAACAAGCTGGTTTTCAGACATCTCATGGTATCATCAAATTCCGGGTGAAAAAGCTTTAAATGAGACACACTGGCAATTTATAGCACCCTAGTCACACCTTTCTCCAGAAGCTTCAGTTTCTTCTTCTTGGAATCCATAAGTCAGAAAAATTACTAATTTCCAATATTTACTGATACTGGGTGCAAGAAAATGTCTCTCTTTGTGTGGTCACCCCAATTCACTAACTGAATTTTATTGCTGTTTTTAGACTCTGCACACTGAGGCAGTGCTGTCCAGTGCATGTGCTCTGATCGCTAAATATGTGTAAATTGGCTAATCCCTTGCTGGTGTATTTGACTCTCCTATAAGATCATAGTATATGGTGTTGAAACTACACCTACGGCATGGAACGTTAAATGCCAACTATGTTAGTTAGTTAGTTATAACTTTATTCAGTTTTCTTTCAAATCATAAAAGTACATAGAATATACATCATGCAATGTAAAAAATCAGTATCCCTAATCTCCCAACATTCAATACAATATGTACATAAAATCCACTTAAAGATAAAAATGCATGGGATAAAAATAGATCATCCCATCAATTAAAATACCAACTGTCCAGTTAAAACCAGCCATCTATAATTCATATTCAACGCCCATTGACAACCCCTGATAAAAAAAGGGCTAAACAGTAACAAATAGTGGGTGTTTTTAACATCTGGAGAAAGTAGAAAGCTGGCCGAACTTGAATAAAATTCTGATTCAACAGAAGAGGGCGGACTAAGTTGTGGTGCAGCCAGTTAAATCTAGAACATATCATATAGAACAATCAAAGCCTCCTATAATATGAAAACAGTTCCCACAATAGATAAGGTCCAATACCCTGTACTGTCCTGATCCTAATGAATTGTTGGAAGGAAAGCTTATGCAAGGCTAAGGCTTCCCGTTCTGAAGCTGTCCTTTCAAAAAAAGCCTGTTTTACCCAAGGAATGTCCCTCTTGATTATCCCTTCAGGTTTGGAATACAGCTCAGGTCGACCCAAAGACTTAAAAGCAAGCTTCATATAGGCTAGCCAAGAAATACTCATCGCTCCTTCCAAAACCATATACTTATGTATTATGAGCCTATTAAGCG
This sequence comes from Calotriton arnoldi, assembly GCA_963921515.1. Taxonomy (NCBI): domain Eukaryota; kingdom Metazoa; phylum Chordata; class Amphibia; order Caudata; family Salamandridae; genus Calotriton; species Calotriton arnoldi. The sequence goes on from CAWUFW010001167.1 coordinate 1,698,154, forward strand.
AGAGATCCTCTTTCAACCAGACTGATAGCCAGAAGATCAGGGGACGAAGGGCAATCCAGTCTGTTATGTAACCAATGCCTACTTCCTCATGCAACAAACCTGAGGGGATGCTTGCAGGAACTTTGAGGAGGCCCCTGAGAAAAGAGTTTTCGACCACCTGTAGCTGGGGACACGATACATAATCCCAAATCTCACAGCCATAGCTGACCAATGACACTCATTTAGCCTTATAGGCCTTTAACATCACCTCTATATTAGTTTGGCCCAAGCACCTAGCTAAAAGGGCAACACCCACAGTGGCTGAATTAAGTTTCAGCAAATTTTTCTTCATCAGTGGTTGCCAAGAAAACCTGGAGTCTAAAAGAATCCCCAGGTAGGAAAAGTGTTGTACCCTAGAGATGGGTTGACCCTTTCACACTAAGCTTTTTAACCTGGTATTCCTAGGTCCCACCACCATCACATGGGATTTGAGATGGTTTGTGGAAAGGTTCACACCTTCCATATACCCTACATACAGCTCTATCGATCGTTGCAGCCCGTTGGCAGTTCTAGAGATGAGGACAGCATCATCTGCATGGGATGTCTAGATCTTGTTCCAACAAGGCAGCGTCCAAACCATTGATATACAGAGTGAAGATAAAGGGGGCCAAGATACACCCCTGGTGCACCCCTCTCTTCAATTCCAGAGATGAAGTGCACTCCCCTCTGATCCAAATCTGGCCGTAGCCTCATGGAGGGCTTGCAGGAAAGAAAGCAAGGCCCGCTCAACCCCCCATGGACCCAAGTACAGCCCACAACTTAGCTCATTTGACACGACTGAACGCTGAATTAAGGTCCATGAAGGCCAAGTTGATTTACCCTCCCTTTGCTCTGGTATACTTGTTTGTCACAACATAAGGTTAAGGGTCTGATCCACTGTCCGCCGGCCGGGCTTAAACCCCTACTGAATCTCTGTGAGAATGTTCTCCTCACTAGCCCACAATACCAAACGATCCAACAAAACCCTCCCCAGAACCTTAACTTCACTGTCCACCAGGTGGGATTAGTCCTGCTCCCCTTCTTAAAAATTGGTACTATGATGGAGCTTCTCCAGCTAGTAGGTATCTTCCCTCTAGTGGCCGCATTGAAGTGCTGCATGAGCAGGGGGGCCCATAGGTCCACCTCAGACTTGAACAAATCCCCCGGAAAGCCATCTAGGCCCAGGGCCTCCCCTTGGAATGGCTGGGATGGCTTTCTTAACCTCCATCCAATAAAATGCCAACTGTGGACTGCAGCACTTATTGTGCCATCCACTAGTGTGACAAGGAAAACATAGCTTCATATATGGCATGGGATACTAACTGCTGCACTGTAAAACTTGTAGTGTAACCTGTTAAAATAACCCTTTTAATGGGTAAAAACCTCAGTTTCAAATATCAGGCTATCATCTATCCATAGGCCTTGTAGCCCACAAAGTAGTGTGTATGGTATTTAAAAGTGGAATATTTACAAAAGTAATGTTAACGTGTTCCTACAGTGACAAGGCCCTATTTTCACTGTGACAGGCCTAGCTGTCCTGTGTAAAAAATCAGAGTATAGATTAAAATATTAAGTCTGCTTTCTCGGAATGGTATAGTCTGTCGTAATAATTAAACCACTATTTTTAATAGTGAGTTGAAAAATCCCAAACATTACCTTTTCCCTGCCTGAAGTTCCTGAAAGCTTATTTACATTAGCTCTCCAGCCTTTGCCAGCCCGTACTCCATCTGAATAAGGTGTGAAATTCCCCTAGGGCTACACAATACGTCACTGTGATTGACAGGTTGACCTAAATTAGTGGCGGTGACTCCTTTGAGCTCAGCAGAATGGTGGAGAATGTGGCCCTCCTGTTGATACCGCAGTGTCAAATTCTGCAGGGCAGGTCTGTTTGAGACACCTGTAAAACTTCAAAGGAAGCAAACAGGATGCTAGGACAATTCTTATGTATTTGTTTTTTAGGGCTGAAGGACCCTGCTTTTGCCCTACCAGACTTCTACCTTCTGGGTTGTTGTGGGTAAAGGTCCTGCTTCAAACTGGATTTTAGTGTTAGACGTTGATGGATGTGTATGATTTCCATAGTCCACTCTCCTACAGATCCTAGCATTCATAGTCCAAATTTAGTGTGGCCGAAGACTACAGGCATCTTAGAATTGCCCTGTCACATTGCATTTTGAACCTGTTTGCTTTAAAGCAAATAGAAGTTATTGACAAAAAAAAGGTAAGTCATGGCATAGGAACATTTACTCCATTGGTCCCAGAGGGACTAGGAGTGTCTTAGGGGGTCCCCTAACCACAGGCCGGTGAACCCTACAAAGCTGGACCGTCACCCAGCCTTCCCCAGAACACATTTTGGACTTACAGAAGAGGACTGGATCTGTTGTCTATCACCTGAGGTTAGCCCTTAAAGACTGGACCTACTGCCCCTTGTACCCAGGAAAAAGAAGTAGGTTCCAAGGGTCAGTTGCCTGACCTCTTGTGTGGCTACTGGGAAACAACAATCTGCTTTTCCTGTAAATTCCATGCTGACCAGTGACAACTAAACCTTGGACTGGACTTTGCTGGTGGCTTCTGCCTGACACTCAGAAAGTCTTTAAGTACCCCTTTAGATCCCGAGGGCTTTAGAAGTATACCCTGTAGTTGTGTGGGCACTAGAAGAAAGATTGAAAACTTTTCCTCCAGACCAGTGCCACTTAGAAATGTTTTAAACTTTTTTGAGTTCCAAACATTCACCAGAACCAATCCACTTGGTGTAAAAAGTGTGTCAAATGTCAATGTTCAAGAAAAGATGTCAAGTTTAAATGAGAGCATGTAAAATGTTGGTGTTCCTGCCCGGGCCTAATGTGACCACATGCACATGACACCCACTCCTTGGACGTGAGGCAACTAAAAAGCTTTCTAAAATATATGCATCAAATATAGATTTAATATAAAACCTAAAACCATAAAAGAATGGTGCTTCTTTAATATTAAAAGCATATAGAAACCAAATTGTATGTTCAAAAAGGTAATAGAAAAACGGTCAGTAAAAACACTTCATTTCTAAAAGCAATTTTGCTAATAAAAACATAGCTGAATTAAAAAATCACCACTGCTTGAAAATGTATCAATCTCTCATGACACAGTAGCACATGTGATAGTGCCAACCCCATTTGGCTGCATGACAGAATATCGATTGTGGAGCAAATGTAAAAAAATCTGTGTCCCAACAATGAGGAACAGGACAATCGGCAAGCCTACCAAAATGCTTCCAAGCATGGACTGTATGAAAGATGGAATAACTCCGAAGACCATCTGGAAGGTACTAACCAACCCAGAGTCAATTGATTTAAAAAAGTGCGCTATCCCCCACAGTATTGGAAATGTTAAAAATGTGGTGCACTAACTGTCCAAAATGGTGTGGGAGATTGGTGCGAAGTAGTGACTGTATCTCAGAGGAAGACCTTGCAACTTGAAGAGCAAACATCTTCTGTGCAGATGTTGAGGCCACTTCCTTCTGAAACAATAAGGCTTTCAGTCTGCTTAAAGCATCAAAGTTCACATTCAAAATCTGTATCGAAGTCCAAATTGTTGCGTCTCTAACTGTGCGGGAAGGTGGAAACAGTACTTGTGCACAACAGGTCATGATCCCAGAAACCATCACCGGATGTGGTATTTCCGTTCTCATCCTACAGCAACCTTGACTATTCAACACCAAATAACTCCCATTAGAGAGCAATCTGAATGCTGGGCGAACCACAGCAGCTTGGGCACCTTTCAGATAACATGACAATTTTCGCCTTGGGCGCATTACATGCTCCATGGAGTGTAAACTCCTTGCAAACTAGAGAATGGCCTACGGTATTCTCACAGTCTGTACCACTAAGAAAAACCTTAGTTGCACCATTTCTACAACGATATGGAAAAGGTTAAATCCATGCCTCATGAACAAACCCTTCTCCTAGAGTGTTGTATCTTGACTCCAATGTTATTAATGCACTGCCAATGGAATCTTGCTGTAATGACATAACATGGAATGTTGGGATAGACATAGTTGGCTGGGCTGAGCAGCATGCTGGCTGCTCCTGTTGGGGTCTTGATATGGTCTTGTTCTGGTCTTCATCTGGTCCTTTTTGTGATCTTGTGACTATCTTGAATAAACCTTTCTGAACCACTTCTACCTGTGGGGACCTGATCACTACATAGAGCTTCATATCTGCCTACTTGATGTTGTTGCAAGCAGTGTTTGAAGTGAAAGGTTGAGACAGGCAGAGAAATAAATCAGAGTATTATCCAGTATCCACTAGGCACTTCTGCAACAGTAAATAATAATTTTTCTAACTTTTCTATGTGTAACATATTGTATGACATGTCTTTCTTAGCGATCATGGTCTGTTCCTTTGTTAAGTTTTAGAGTAAGAACAAACTAATGGCATTCAGGTGTTTCCATAGAATGCGACCAGTGCGTAGTGTCAGTAGAGTTCAACTTAGTAGCATAATAGACCTAACTTGTGATGTCCATATTGCAAAGATGACTTGTTACTCTGTATGATGTCAATAGCAGAGAGCACAATGTTACCCAGGGAATACATCCTGGTGGATAATGTAGCCATGCCATTATAAACTACTGCGAGAGCCTTCTCTAAATTTGCTCTGTCAATCTCATGTAGTCTCTCAGCAGCCTCCTGCTGTGAAACTTTCCACACTTTATTGTATATTGCATACAGGAACCACTTTTGACGTGACTTTTGAGGACCTAACAAAAAATCCTGTATGGCATGTCATCCGAAAGAAGAAACAGGTGCACTTTCACCTCAGACAATGTTGAATGTTTTAGCCAGTCTAGACACAACTTTCCAATAGTGTATGTTGTGACCACTCCTGCATGTTCTGTCTACATGTAAATCAGGTCTGGTCTATTTATCCTAAACCCTTTTGTGCTGTCAAGAAAACATGCCTGACATCTGTTGGTATCTAACTGCCACACTAACCATCTCTCTTGATTGACACATGAAGAATTGTATGTCCCATTTCTAAGCATGTCGACAAACATGTCCTCTGTGTAGTTTGTGAATCACTGCCAATTCACAAAGCATGCAAATGTGGGAATGCTTGGTTTATTAAAATCCTTTTTCTTGGCCAAGCCTAGACAGGATGTCTGCTGCAGTTTTATTCGGGATAAGCATTTGGTGTGGAATAAGGCATACTCTAAATAAAGCCTTGTTCCCCTGAACCTGCCACTCTCTAATTCCCCATATAGATTTTAAATCGACATTGTCTTTCCAAAAGTCAAACCCTTGTATCGACAACTGTGAAATAAAAGATGCAGAATAAATCAATTTGGTATCAGTGAGAAAAGTTTTCTTCGCCCATGAAGGTGTGAGTTTATAATAACAAGACTCTGGGTCAGCTGGATTGTGACCAGAAAATATGCAAACGTCTATGCAAATGTTTTTGAGCTATCCTGTGGTGGTGCAGGGCAGTGTTCCCATTGTGTGTAATTAAATACAGCATGTGGAGTACTTGCTTTATGTAAATAATGGTGACCATAATGGTGAAAACAGAACATTTAATCTTAATTAGATGTACCATCATACATTTCTTTACTATTAAAAACTGTGTAATGCTCTATATCAGCAAGCATTTCATTCACTGTTAATGTTCAAATCATCAGAGATAGTACCAGGAGTGATAACATCATTCAAAGAAATATGAAATACATAAGGTAATTGAAAGGTTTTAGCCTGTCTAAATATATCTTAGGATACCTTATCCCAAACAATTCCGTCAGGGACCGAAACAGCTGAAATGTTCACCATGGAAAGGTCTCTTCGCACTTTGTGTGATGAAGAATGAGGCTTCAAAGCCTTGTTTACCACTTCAACAGCAGAGCGTTCTGTGAGATAATGTCCGTTCAGAAGCAGAAAAAAGACAGTTCCAAAACCAATCCAGATGAACTGGAAAAGTAATGAAATCATAATACAAATGTATATCCATGGAGGGATAAAGTATGTCTTTTTGAGCCAAATGTAAAATTCACATGGTCGTCTCTGTGGATGTGGATCTGTGTCTGATGAATCCGAAGAGAAGTCATAAAAGTCGACAAAGGAGCCAGAGGGAGGCTTGTGTAGCTGTGTAGAACTGGCAGATGACTCTAATGGCGGAACATTGCGGTAGATACCATCACTGTCTGTTTGCAGAATTGAAATCTGTGTTTCCATACATGATGATTTTATGGTATCTGTTGATGTAACAGGAAGAAGTGATACTTAAGTGTTAGCTGTCCCTAGCCGTAGAGAAGAAACGTATTCATTAGTCAAAGCTTTTAACAGGACTTCCTGTATGGTAGTGAGAGGAGGCACGTAACTACCCGGGAATTCTCGAGGCTTACTATGTAGAACCGGCCACATGATGTGGTTTGATGTGATCAATAGACACACATCTCTTGTGTTTACTACCAGCAAGGGGCAGTAAAAGTACAGTTCTGGTACCTTCAACAGCCAGGATAGGTACAGGTGCTGTAGGATGTTCCAAATTCCTTCTTGTCAACAATTTTCTCCCGGACCAGATCACCGATCTTTGGAATCCAACCAGGAGGTGCTGTTGCTTCCTTCACTTCATCAGTGGCAGAACGCTTTTCTTGGACATTGCTTGGAGGTTCTCTGAACTTGTTCATGTCCTGTAAAACATCCAAACGTTAACTGATATCAAAAGGCATTTTCACTGCCACTATACTGGAACTAACAAGGTCTGGAACCCACATCTTAACCATTTATGCTTCTACCTAGCGCTCCCTAACCTAGTGTCCTTGGGGCGGGTGAATCTGCCAGAATCCCTGTAGGGTGATCTAACTTCCCGTTGCCTGTGGGTAAGTGTCATCAGGGAGCCCGTCAGAGCTGGGCATCATCCCTCTCAGGAGGTAAACAGGATTCAGCTGGGCTGGAATTCTGGTATGGGTTGGCCTTGACAGCGTCAGCTAAATGCTCCACTTACTAATCAAAAGAGTGATGTCGTTTATATAATAAACCTCACCCATGTTGCCATGCCGAAGTCCCAGCCATGCTGTCATTATTGATTCAACCCTGACAAAGCTGTCACCGAGTGAACAATTATAAACAACATAATTTTGCACATTGAACTTTAGCTTTCATACAGAATGTTTAAGGCTCAGACAATGTACCTACAAAGATGTCTAAATATAAGCAATGTTATTTCATGGAACATTATCCGTACCAGCATGCAAGCAAAAAGTGTGTCAAATGTCAACATTCAAGAAAAAATGTCAAGTTTAAACGTGAACAGGTAAAATGGTGGTTCCTGCACGGGCCTAATGTGACCACGACACCAAACGCATCCTTGGCAGTGAGCTCCTTTAGGCGAGAAAAGAGCTGGAAGGCGCAGCCGCCCAGGGTCCTCCAAAAAACTGATTTCTGAGAGTGCTGTCCCTAAGCATAAGGTGCAAAGGCCTTGGAGAAGCACTAGGCAGTGATCAAAGATTTCCTGAGGCCCAATCCTGGCAGATTTCCCACCAAAACTCAACCCTCTTTTTCAGAACCTCCTGTTTCAACTAAGGGCCCGATTATGATGCAGTTAGGAAAGCATTCCCACCTAGGGCCCGATTACGATGCGGTTAGGAAGGCCTCCTAACGGTATTTTCTCCTTCCGAATCCGATCGGGAACGTGTCTTCCCAGCCGAGGGCCAGATTACGATGCGGTTAGGAACATAGGCTCCCATAGAAGTCAATGGGAGTCCAACCAAATCGTATCTGGAAGCATCCGGATGCATCATACTCGGTCGATCGGAAACCATTTCCAAACCGATTTGATCGGGAAGATTTCCTAACCGCATCGTAATCGGGCCCATAGTGCAAATTCTCCCAGAGGCTTCCATTCAAAATGACAGAAGTCTGGCTGCATTCTCAGGAGCTCTGAATCACCTTAGTCTGTTTGGCCGTTGGAGGCGTGTGTCTGTGGCAGAGACAGAGTAGTATCCACTGTATCCACCCAATTCTAAATGAGGTGGGGGGATCTTCAGTTTGGCAGAGAGGATACTCTGTCACTGTTGCGATGGAGTACCCGCTCCACCAAACTCTAAATTGGGCCCTAAGTCCTTGAATCCTTCTCTCCCTTGCATCTGAGCTTTAAAAGTACTTCAAAGGTTTAGACCTGCTAGGCTTTTGCAGACCAAGGGAGATAAAGACATGCTGGGAATTTTTGCAAAATAAGTAGGTGAACAGTTAGGAGTGTACTTTGGCTAGATGCTTGCGAGGAGAGTGATTGAGCATACTTTTGTCTGTCACTTCCCTCTGTCATGGAGAGGATGTAGCCTTACTGCTAGAGCACTCGACCTCAGACCTGGGGAACGAGGTTCGAGTCTCGGCAACAACGCTCAACATCCTGGGATTCTGGGCAAATCACTTAATCTCCCTGTGCCTAACAAAAATGAACGTGTTCATCTGTAACGAAACTGATGCTCATGTAAAGCGCTCTGATACCCGATGTCTCGGGTCTAGTTCGTGCTATAAAAAAAACAACAAAAAAAACTGATACCATAGAAATTGTTCCTAGCAATTGGTGTGTTTGGGAATGACCATGAGGGTGATTTTAAGTTACTGAAGAAGTTTGGTCTTGGAAGATTTTTTGTCCTCTTGGTGACTGGAACAAGATAGGGAAGTTATCTGATTAATGTGCCCCCTTGGTGGGCAAAATTTCCTTGTTTCTCCTGTTGTGAGTTTTTTTGCAGCAAAGTTCGAGGCTTTGGCAAAACCACCAAAAACAGATCTCTCACATTGTGGAGTTGTGAATAGGCTCAGCTTTCAGTTTTATGAGGTTAGAGGGTTCTTAACTCCAAAAAACTGAATACATCTGAATCAAGACAGCAGGAATGGGCAAAGGCATCTGCACCCTAAATGCAATGTATGTCACCTTGTGAAGCCCTCTTTGGCGAGCATGTCTTGTCTTGGCCCGCCGAAAGTCTACATGCTCCAAAAGGATAACTAAATTAGAACATGCGTTACAGCAGAAAAATGCAGTCAAGTGATCTTGAGGGTGACTGCTAGTCTGATTCACCAAGGTAAACCGACACTTTTGTGTACGTTTACTATTTGTTTTGGTATTTACAAACTACAAGTTTAATTTTACTAAAAGTAATTTTACGACTGCAGAGACTCCACAGTTGAGGTGGAGAACTCTGCACATAAACAGAGATGACAGATCTATTTTTTTATGTACGGAACAGTGGTAAAATTACTATTGGTAAAATTAAACTTGTAGGGGCCGATTCACAGAACTAATCTGAGATAAAATCCTAAACTTACTACTTTTGGTATTCACAGAAGGCATTTAGTAGTAGTAAAGTTAGGACTCCTAACTTTACTACTACTAAACTGAGACAAAATCCTAACTTTACGACTTTCGGTATTCACAAAAGGCATTTAGTAGTAGTAAAGTTAGGAGACTTACTAACTAACTACTACTAAATGCCTTCTGTTTACTACTACTAAATGCCTTCTGTGAATACCAAAAGTAATAAGTTTAGGATTTTATCTCAGTTTAGTAGTAGTAAAGTTAGGAGTCCTAACTTTACTACTACTAAATGCCTTCTGTGAATACCAAAAGTAGTAAGTTTAGGATTTTATCTCAGATTAGTTCTGTGAATCGGCCTCACTGTCTGTGAATACCAAAAATTACTTTTGTGAATCAGGCCCTAAATGTTGGTAGCATGGAGTATTCTGCACCAAAACTTGAATTGTTGGAGAGACCTCAAATGCAGCAAGTCAGGCCTCATGGAACCTCACCAGCTATAATGTCCTGCCTTGCTTCAGTGGAGGAATTTGACATTCATTTGGTAGGATCGTTTTGAAGGTAAAACTATTAGCTGAGCTAAATCCCTAGGCTTTCCAGATACACACTCCATCACGGTTTGCTTGAAAAGTTGACTAAGACCTGATCACCCATGCCCCAAAGACTCATATTGACTATGGGCCACATGCATCAAACTGTGCATTTGCGATTCCTAAATTGCGATTTTTAAGAAATCGCAGTTTAGGAATCGCAAATGCCTATGCATGTAGGAATCGCAAATAAATTTGCGATTCCTACACATTCCTTATTTGCGACTCGTAAATTGCGATTCGCAAATAAGGAATTGCTTCCCATTCATTCCTATGGGCCTAGAGGCCCATAGGAATCAATGGGAATTGCATGCACAATTTGCGAGTACCAAATAGGCATGCCATTTCAAGGGTGCAAGCGTGCCAAAAGGACACCCTGATGCACCCCTGAAATTGCAATTTCAACACATGTTGCACACACACATGCCCCAAGGACATGTATGTGTGCAACATAGAACTTTGAAAAATGCACTTTTGTGCATTTTTCAAAGTTCTATAAATTACCATCAACTTTGTATTGATGGTAATTTGCGTTTCTTAATTGTGAAATCGCAATTTTTTTGGGGTTGTTGCATTGCATTTAGGGAATCTCAATTTGCGATTCCCTAAATGCAATTGCAATTTAAGTAATCGCAATTTTAGCGATTACTTAAATAGCGATTTTTGCATTTGGGATGATGCATCCCAAATGCAAAATTGCGGTTGCAAAGGGGTAGATTCTGCGAATCTGCCCCTATGCGACCGCAATTTACAATGATGCATGTGGCCCTTTGACTTTTGCATTGTTTTCTATGAGCACTTTTTAACATTTTTGTAAAAAATTAATAAATCATGATCCTCTTAACACATATTTGTTGATCTGGTGTTTTTTTACTCGACATATTTATTATTCTTCCCTATATTACTTACTTTGTGAATTTTACTGTTTGAAATCCTGACGTTTATGTTGTTTTGGTGGTAATTAAATAATGTACTCACAATTATCCTGAGAAAAACCTACCACCTTGAGCTACAGTTACCAGGTGTAAGTCCCAGCGCTTAATTTGAACTTGTAGTTGCAGGTGGGGCCCAAGTGCACTCATTTTTAGGGAATGCCCCTTATTTTTCATAGTTAGACTTTGACCCAGAACAAGAGCGCGAAAAAGAGAAAAGGAGGAAGAGAATGATCGAAAAAAACAGTGACAAAAGGAAAAAGCAGGAAAGAAAAAGAACCTTCAAGAATGAGATAAAGTGACAAGGAGTGCATGGTGGTGAATACTCTCCTTTCCCTCTTGTTATTATTCCAGGATCTCACATTGTTACTCTAGACATTTCTAAAGGGTGAAAATATTGGACAGCACAAAGGAATGTAGTGAATCATGTGGGACTCTCTGTGACACCTTGCGCGAAAATAATTCCATGACACCAATCCTTCCTACATGGCTGCCTTTGATCAGGAAGGGCTGGAAAAAGTCCCTGGCAGATTTGGACACTCCAGTCTACTCCTACAGCATTCTCAGTAAGATGTTGTGGTTGAACAGTGGAGGTTGTTAGCAGAGTGAGGAGTCTGCAAACTGAGGTTTTGTCTTTATCCAAGGAGAGATCAAGTTCTTCCCTGGCAGTAGCTAAAGTGGGTGCAGTGCCCTTGGTAGGCTTGAATCGAGATTGAAGTTCATGCAGTATGTGAGTAAGATCCACATGACTTTGGTGTTGATTTTTAACCTCCCTTTAAAATATTTTACTAGGGTAGGATAAATCGAAGATTGACTGGTAGTTAGTTAGGATCGTTAGGGCTGCCAATGGTTTCTTGAGAAAATACATTTAGGTGACATATTTCTAGAGAGCGGGAATGACTTTTTTGGGAAAGGAGACATTAATCAATCATAGATGTGAGTTTGGATGCAAAAGGTAGAAAGACATGCTAAATCATGCAGCAGGACATAACTCCATAGACAGGTTGGACAGTTTATTGCGTTCTCAACATCTCCTTGGCTACTTTGTACAACATATGAAATGCAGATTGGAGTAAAGGTGTGATGAGTAAAGATTGTGGCAATGGTTGTGAATTTCTCAAAATGAAGACATGGATTTTGTCTAAAAGAACAGGGCACCACTCAAAAAATTGTGGAGTTTTTTTTTAGAGTGCATGCTCTAGCTCCATCTGGGCAGACAGCAAAGAAGTATTCATGCATTGGACAAAACAGTATAAGCTCACATTAGTGGAAAAAGACTGGTAATGCTATTGATTGGGCACTGCTCTTCTATCTATTGTCTACTTTATGATCTAACATATCCCGACTCATTTTTAGCACTTATAGCTTCAGTGGTCATGTACGCATTAGTACCTGAACGTGGGAAGACCAAACAGACGAGCCAGCCAATTGTGTATTACCCTCTGGCCTAGACTAAATTTTGAAGAAGTTGATACATCTACATGAACTATCTAGTGCCATATTTTCCTGGTTGTGACCAAAGGGCCCCTAAGCTTGAAAGAACATGTGGGGACTTTGATATACTGAGATCTCCGTGTGGCTTCTCCTAAGGTTACAGAGGGACGTGTTGTGTGAAAATGCCTTTGCTATAACACATGCTTCCTGCATGCTGCCTGCATCTCTGGACATCCCATCAAACCCTTATCTTGAACTTCATACCTCCATGTGTGCCCATTTCCAGCCATCCTACAAATGTACCCACAGGCACCATACACTTAGATGAACCCATTAGACATCAATTTTTCCTTTGAAATACAGGCATAGAATAGCTGCAGCGTAGAAAGAGCTTCTTAAGTGCCTTCTCAATCAATCAGTCAGTCAATACACAAAAAAAATTCTTGTGTATTTGGAAAGACGAAAGTTAATTCATCCTTAAAAAATACACACAGAACGTTATGTTGAAAGCTATGCAATTTGCAATTCCCAAACAAAATTACCGCAGAAAACCCCTACACTAGTGGAAAAACTTGCAAAGACCACGACTTCGAATGGGCCGTTGCAATTGAATGAAGCAATGTTTAACAGATAACACAAAAGGGTCGAAAAAGGTTTTTTTTAAGACAGAGAATAGTAGAATTAGCACAAAACAGTCAAATGTGCTTAAATTAGAGATAGTTAAATTACGCATCCATACATATTGCGCCTTTGCCGACACTCTGCCCTCTTTATTATAAATGTTTTCATACAAAATGGACTGTTTAATCTGAAGCACGAGAGACAAAAATGAGTGTGGTGGTGGCATACTTGTCGTGCAGCCAAAATTGATATTAGTTTGCCCTTTCGAAAAATGAAATAAAACAATATTGAAAAAATAGAGAGCAAAGAAAACTACAACTGGCATTTAGGGATGTTGCGGGTCATTTTAACATTATAAAGGATTTTTGTTGTAAGTGGAGACTCGTTGTAAACCACATCGGGTACACGAAAGCGACGCCTAATGCCAATGTGAGCCACCATGCATTCGCGCACAACTTGGCCCAGTAAAAATCCACAGTACGCAGCTACACACCAGTAATAGCTAAAAGAATAAAAACAAACGACTGCGCAGTCTAGCAGCAGCAAAAAATCCAAGAAAATCAACGCGTAAAAATGTCTATTGCTGGAAACCTGGCAGGGACATTCCATTCAGGAGACTTTTCCCGAGCTTGCGCAAGATCACCGGCAAGCGACTGGGGATGGCTTCTCCAATATGAGGCACAGTAAAACAAGGGCCTCTGTACGATTTTACGTGTATGTATATTTATTTCAGGAACGGTGGGGGTGATTGCATGCAGTCTAAAAATGTCCTATTCAGAGGAAGTTGAGGTTCACACAAATCTTATAAAACAAAAAAATAACATAACGAGGACAATTAAGTGACTTCAATGCAGCTTCAGCTGGTGTCTTCCAGAGAGTGCAAACATTATTTACCATCGGATTAGAGCCAACAGCACTGAACCTGTGGACACCGCTGCCCTGGAACACCGCAACTCACAAAAGAGTTAGGGGCATATTAGCAAGACTAGCGATAAAATTATCGCCGTTTTAGCGGCAGGAAACTGCCGCTAAAACGGCGATAGTGGGCTTGCTAATATGCGTTATAGAATTCCAATAGAAGCCCAGGTTAGATGTGCAGGACATCTAACCTGGGCTTCTATTGGAATTCCATAACGCATATTAGCAAGCCCATTATCGCCGTTTTAGCGGCAGTTTCCTGCCGCTAAAACGGCGATAATTTTAACGTGGGTCTTGCTAATATGCCCCTTACTTCTTAATCTTAAAGACACAAATAGAACAAAATACTTCCTGCTTGGATATTATTATTTTTTTTTATTTAGCACGTGCCATCTCCCTTCTGTGGCATGTAAGACTGTCCAGGTCAACGTGATCTCACCAAGAGAACATAGGAAGCCGTTGATGTGGGAGGATTTCAGATACATGGGATCCTGAGAGGCATGTACAGCCATAACTCCTCTCCGAGACCCAGCACAGCCCCAGCATGCACGCAGGAGGATGGCCTAGTTTCCACAATGGAAGGGACGCAGGCACACAGGAGTACTGCAGCAGGGTACATCCATCACAGTCATTCCCCACCGATGCTAAGGTCAGCTTGCTGTGATGTGCCACTGGATTAACAGGCTTGTTTGCTCCATCTGTCTCTACTTCTGGTGACTGCAGCTTCCTGGCCAAGTGTCTGCAAAAACAATCCTATTGTTATCTTCCCTTAGCAATCCGTTCACGGGTAGCGCCATCACTTTCCCGTAGACGCCGGAAGTTTGTGTTTAAGTATGAAGCCCGACGTGCCCATAAAGAACCAAATATGACGCAGGCTGCGTGCATCAAGCCGTGGACAACTGACAGAGAGCTAAAAGTAGCATATGTTCAAGATTTTCGGAAAAGTGTCAGAGTGTGCAAGAGACAATTACTCAAATACGAAATGTTTGCCGTGCCTCTATATACAGTGGGTTAGTAAAGTAGGATACACTGTGGGCCTCCACACTCGTGGGGGAGACTCCGCAGTTGTAAATATACTATTTCTTTGTGAATAGCAAAAATTAGTAAACCTACGCAAAAGTATAAGTTTACCTTTGTGAATCAGGCTCACAATGTTCAAACAGAACAAATGCAGACAAAATGCACAGAAATGGGAAGTGCTGGAAGGCGTGTATTCATTGATGCAAATCGTAATACAACTTATTCAAATAAAAATAGCTTATGTGAAATAAATATAAAACAAACAACACCATTGAATGCTTACTCGCAATTGTGAAAGCATGAAACAAAAGGAACAAACTAATTTTCTATTGAATAAACATGTTATGATAAAGATGAGATCATATCATATTATGCTCCTCTAATGGACAGGACATGATGCACTCATCCCAATTTCCATTGTTCAGCTCGACTCAGTCAAGTTTTGTCTGCCAGTCCTGCAGCAGAAAGCATGTTATCCAAGTGAATTGTACCCCTGACATAAAAACACACAGCAAGTATTTCAAGATAATAAGCAAATGTGATTTCATGTGTTCATGTCTTTATATCTGTGGATGCATCATCTACAGCGATGACAAAAATGTGTATGTCAAACACAAACAAGTGTATGTTTCATCTTATTGGTATAATTAGATGGTTATACTCCATGCTTTTTTATTACCTGAGTGTTGACATGCATGTTTACATAGTTTAACAAGAGACAACAAACTGCGTTTCATGTTATATGGGGATTCTCTGTCACCGTCTTATACGATCTAGGTGTTCCTATACTTCAAAGGTACATCTATATGTGTGTTTAAAACTGCAATATTTATCTAACCTCTGCAAAGTTCGTACCTGCACGGGCCGCCCCTGCTTGGGGATCAGGGACTCACTCCAGCAGAGGCCAGCAGGGCTCAGGCAGGTCCAGTTGCAGATCCAGGCAGGTCCAGTTGCTGTAGGTCAGCTGGGCACTTGTAAGGAGGGCTCTGAAGCTTGTTGTGTCCCTGTAGCTCACACAGGAGATTAGCCAACTGACCCTTGGAGTCACTCTGGTTAGCCTGGGATGAAGGCAGGCAGGTCCAGTGTTTTTTCTCAGACAGCAAGGCAGTCCTTCAAGCAGGAGGGCACTCCTCTAGCAGCAGGGCAGTCCTTTTTAGGTCGAGCATTCGAGACCTCTTGTATATACTTTAGTATATACTTATTATATACTTATATGTGTATGTACTTTGTGGGCTCTGGAGATCAGCCCTAGGACTTGTCTGCTTCCGCTTAGGGACTTTTTTTCTGTTCAACTGCCTCTATTTAACAGTCTTGATAGAAAAAAACCAGCAGAGGTCAGTAAAATACCAGAATTGCTTTCTGCTGAGGGACTTTAAAAAAAAAAAATTCTGGCAACTGCCTCTATTTAACTTTCTTGATAGAAAACGGCCAGCAGAGGTCAGTAAAATACCAGAATCACTTTAGCATTCTCTAGATTCTAGTGCATAGAAATTATCTTCCACGAGCACCCGCAGACAATAATATTTTTTTCAAATCTTGTATTTTCAGTGAAATGACCACCGAAGGCCCTGATTTTATATTAAAAACAGAGCTTTGGACTATACCATTTCCAGCCCTGCCAAGTACCACGCATCAGGGATCAGCCTAATGCATTTCAGCGTGGTGCTCCGCATCACCGCACTGAAATGCATTGTCACGCATAGCGCCTCAGCCGTCACTTAAGCTAGCGCTGCCTAAAACTAAACAGGAGTAGTAGCTGGCAGCGCGCCATGGCGTGTAGGCGCTGCTCCAACTGGCCTGGGGCTCACTAAATGAGCCAGCAGCACCTGCTGCAGGCAGTGTTACAATGTATTTTATGAAAAAAGAAGATCGATTCCCGCCGTGGCGCGGTTGACGTCACATCCTGCAGCCGGAGTTGTGGGAGGCTGGCTAGTGGTATTTGCGGCACATAATGGCACACACAGCAGCGCCGCCTGCTTGCACCGGCTGCCTCATCGTGGCTCAGCTGCCGGCTGCACTTAAAATCAATGACCCCCCCAAGCCCTCGAAGGCGCCACGGCAAATTCATTTTACAGAGGGACACCGTCTTCACCACCTAGAGGCGAGCCGGGCCGGTGATCTTTCTTCAGCCCTCAATCCCCTGCACAAGTTGGTTGCACGCAACGTACTCCCGATTAATGCTATGTTTGTTCCAGTGCCAACGACAATGATCTGTTTCCTGAGGAATGAAGTTAGCTTCACGACAATGAGGTAACGTGGTGTGTCAAATTATTTCAATGTGAAAACAAAAACATGGAATGTCAGTTTACGCTCCTGCTCACCTGAAAAGTGCTAGCATCGCAAACAAGAGCAGCTGCAATGTCCTTACTGAGCTGCATCCATTGAAAGTTATTAGTACAGAAACACAAAACCATGATCAGCAGTCCACTGCAGGTCCCAGGTTTGTTCCCCTCACTGCTGAATATATGATCTTAAGAGGCGTGCTTCCCTGAATGAAGTTGGAACGAAATGCGTTCCGTTGTCATTTAAAGACATTTTAATTCAGGAAATACTGAATAGCTGGACAGAATTACATGTATTTATTGGCAGCGAGGTGGTCTTCGCACACTTTAAAAAGTATTGAGGCTGCCGGCGTCGCGTGTATGGAAATACAGCTGCATATTAATTTGAAGTAAGTGGGTGCCTAGAGTTATATAAAGCGCTCTGATACCCATAGGGTCTTGTGACAGTGTGTGTTATAGAAAACGGCAAAGATAAAAAAATGTGTAACTTGGAGACAACCTCAGAATGTTAAACTTTAAACACTATGGGGCAGATTTTCAAAACTTTTGCACTGGTTTAGCGTCACAAAAGTGACGCTAACCAGCGCAAATTTTGTTGCTATTTTCTTTCCAGCAGCTGGAAAGTACCCTGTAAGTAGCGCAAAGCAGCGCGAAGCACTGCTTTGCGTTACTTTGCGCCGAGGGGGCATTACATGGGTGGTGCACGGGCGTTCCCATGCAACCACCCATGCCTTTTGATGCAAAACCATATTTACAAAGATTTGTAAACATGGTTTTGGGCCAAAAGTTAACGCCCCTTCAAAGGAGGCGCTAGCAGGAGAAATGCTTTCATTTCTACCATGCTTTTCCGACTTTCCATGAGTGCTGCACTGTGCAGCACGTATGCAAAGTGGGAAAAGCTTTGCATCGTGTCTTGCATAGTATTTTGTACAGGAAAGGTACCCTTCCTGTACAAAACCTATGCTACACTCATGCACACACCCTAGCGCTGCGGTGCTAAGGTGTGTGCATGGCGCACGGCAGCTGAAATCAGCACCGGCGCAAGGGAAAGGGGAGGAGAGAGCCTTATCTCTGAAGATATGGCGCTCTCCTGCTCCCCCCCTGTCGCGCAACGCGGCGCAGCCTCGCGAGAGGCTGCGCTGCGTTGGGCGACTTTTTTGAAAATCTCCCCCAATGAGGCCTGCTGAGCAATGAAATCCTAAAACTGGAGCTAACAGTCAGACAGGGGTCTTGTGCATGCAGAGTCTGAGCCATGGGCTTTGATGCCAAATCTGAGGCGTGCTTCACACAGACAGAGTTTGAGGCCTGGGCACACTGTATGCAGACTGAAGCTTTCTACACACAGACATCCAGCTGCATGTAGGCCGAGTCTGAGAGATGAGGCCTGAGGCATGCTATCTACGAAGGCCTGCTGCACACAGATATACCATGAACACAGACGCAAGTCTCCTGCATGCATACAGCATCACACGGTTGCAGACTCTGCTACACACAGAACTAACCTGCACAGACAGTAAGGCCTGCAGGCAAAAGGCAGCGCACTAACTGCTGGACAGTTTGAGGCCTTCTGGACACGGGCCAAGATCTGATGTGTGCAGTGCTCCGAGTCAGGCAGAGATCGAGGGCACACCAAACTCAGCAGTCACTAGTCTGTCTGCAAAGTCGTATCACTCATTTCATTTACTTTTAGAGGGGTTGTGAGTGTAATTTCTGATATTTATATGTTTTCCTTGCCTTCATTGCTTGATTTTGCTCGCGAGAAAGTGTCACTCATAGTTGTTGAATGTCACTCATAATTACACTGAAATTATGAAAATTTCACTCATAGCAATTTGAAACCTTGGCAGCTATGCATTTCCCGTTGAAAGGCAATATTTATCTTCATGTGTTCCCATACCTGGCGTGTCACGCAGTTTGGTGCTTACTTTCCCTCCATGTTAAAGAACAGTAGATGTTTCAGCACCCAGGCTAATGTGCTGCATAGCTAAATACATATAAGGTCCCAAAGGCGAGACCGATTGCATTGCAAATGCTTGTTCTGTAACTTCCAGAGGTCCAGGAGTGTTCTTTCAGTGGCTCTAGAGGTCAAATATTTATACCTTGGGCCAACCATTGTGTGTGGGGACTCCTTGTCCTACCCCCACATCTGGCTCAGGAAGGTTCTCCATCTTCTCCTGTCATCGTTCCAAACTGTCTGAGGGTTAAAAAAGGCATGTTGGGCCTGGTGTCGGGTTCCATTGTGTGTGCAGGAGGCAACGCCCTATGAAGTGCAAGTGATCTGGGTACAGCCCCATTCCTGTCATCCTGTTAGGATGGCCCATCCTGCCAACACCTAAGCCTCCTTTGTGTTACTGATTAGAAGCGATACACAAATCTCAGCATCAGATCCATTCACAGTCATGAGACCCTGAATATTGGAATAAGGCACAAATGGCTGGGTCAAGAAAATGCCAACTTTCTAAAATTGTGACTTAAAACTTGACTTCACCATTAAAGAGGACTTTAAATTACAATCCATTAGAGTGTAAACAGCATACCTCTATCTGACTCCCAAATCAAAGTAAGCACTTATTAAATGTAATAAGCTAACCCAGTGTTAGTCAATGGGAGAGATTGGCCTTTCAATAGTGAAAAGTGACTTTAGGAGTTTTTCACTGTGAGGACATGTAAAACTTAATTCCACATGTCCTACTTTTTAAAAACAATACATCCTGCCCTCTGAGTGTTTAGGGCCTACCTCTGGGGTGACTTTTAAGTTTTATAAAGGAAACTTTAGGCTTGGCAAAAGATTTATTTTGCCAGGTCAGAATGGCATTCTAAAGTAGCAGGCCTGAGACTTGGTTTTAAAGGGTTACTTTAGTGGGTGGCATAATGAGTGCTGCAGTCCCACTAATACCATTTCATTTACAGACTCTGGGTACATGTAGTGCCATTTACTAGGGACTTGCAAGTAAATTAGATATACCAATTAGGTTACCATGTCTGAAGGAGAGGGCAATGGGACGTTAGCACTGGTTAGCAGTGGTAAAGTGCCCGAGTCCTAAAGCCAACAAAAACGAATTCAGCAAAACTGGAGGGCTCAAGGTGAAAACGATTGGGGAATACTATGCCAAGGATGTCTAGGTGAATTACTAGTCATCAGTAATCACTGTGTACTCAATATGGGAGCTACAGAGCAACCAATGGCTACCAGCTATTGTGATCTCCGTGCTCCCTATCTCTCACTCATCCCTCCTTCATCAAACTGTACAACTCTCGTACGCAAGATACTACAAGATCATCACTCTCGTCTCGCATGTGATGGAGTGAGGTTTGTAAAAATACATCCTCATGAAATTAAGTAACCCCATAATAATGTATTGACTGCATGGACTAACCAACCCTGAATGCACACAGTCACACATGGGGCAAATGCATTTTACATAATATACTAAACCATGATGGCATGAGCACGTATTAACTGTTTGCGCTTTGAAAAATCGTACTAATGCATGTTTATGCTATGTTGTACATTGCACATTTTGCATGTTGTGCACAAATAATGAAGAGGTTGCTTAAAATTAATAGCTTTCGCTAGGAATTAATTAATACAGGGTATTAGTATGGTGGGAGGTAACCATAATGGGTTTTATTTCATGAATTAATATTTATTTTGTGTTTATTTACTTTAGTACGGGATTGGGCCTGCATGAAAATGGCCTCATGTCTGAACCAGCATGTGGTTGTCTTGGTCTGTACGGAGGACGCATGCGCCAAAATGTTTTGCCTGCTTACGAACTGCAGAGTGCACCAGCTGATGTAATCCGTGTGAAGGCCATGTTGACCTGTGTCCTATTGTTTATGTGCCAAGACGCGACCGCGACTGTGGGAACTGTCATCGCTACGTGCAATTTGAATGTGAAGCGGATGTCATAATACGAGAATGTTGCAAACTGTATAACTATTGATATTAGTAGTATACAAATGTATTTATCCTTAATACTTCCTTTGTTAAAACCGGTATGGGATGGATTTGCGAGGAGAACTGGATGAGGAGACCCTAACATGATTCGTGACAACCAATTACAGGCTGAGTTTCTACTGATACTGCAACATTGTAAGATAGTGAGCTAGGCATTAGGGTATAATTGATATCCCAATTAGGGGTGTGGCAGAGCATCAGAGCATCGAGAGAGAGAACGCAGAGAACATCTAGACATCGAGAGGGAAGCGCGCCAAGACAGAGAGAGCAGACCAGCACTAAGCCAGAGAGCACCTTAGGTACGAGAACGTTGCGGGAGTGCTTGAGAGGAGACTGCGTCTGAGGAGAACTAGATCAAGTTAGATAGGATTGGGAGATTATATTTGTTTGTCAGTTTATGGCAAAACTTAGCTGCATCTGTCCTGTTAACTTTGTCCTCTGAGCCTATCTCTGGGGACCCCTTGCCACAACCTCGGCCAAGGAAGTGGTTTTCCTTATTCTTTGGTGGGTATCACCCTCCTTAAATGCTTTAATTTTGCAATATATTTTTGCAAGTATTTATGCTGTACCTTCTCTTTCCCTATTCCTATGCACGCTTTGATGTCGATATAAATGATTCATTTTCATTACATTGCTTGATAATTTGTTCTCTTATATGTGATCTTGTGTGGGCACTGACAATCTGAATTATGAGCATTTAATTTTAATAAGATAAAATTATTAACCGAATAAACGACTCTGTGGTTATTTAGTTAAAGTATTAAACTGTTTAGTTAATTATAGTCACCATCAACTCTTCAACTAATGGTCCATCGACCAAAGGAAGAAGACAGTTGAGATTAAGAATAGTTAGGAATATATATATTTATAAATCTTATTAATGTGAAGTATAGTATTGTACATAATAAAACTGACAAAATAAACCCCCTAAATCCAGCGCCCGTCTTCAGGGACCATTTATGGGTAATGTGTGATGGGCCCGTTGTTTGGTAAGCAATTTATGTGTGAAGAGATTTCCCTGGTCCCTGGTTCGTGAATTTGGGGTTGCGCTGGATCACAAGCAAAATACCAAAATGCTTCCCACATAGGCCCACAGCAAGTATCTGTCCAGCAAAACAGCCCCCAGCGGTGTAGCATGCTACCCATCCAGCATACACTTCAGTGCCTCACAATGGGCTATGAAGCACTACACAGAAGCACTCACTGCACTACCCTACAGCGAACAACAGTCGGGCTGGTGCTTGATGACCCATCCTCTCTTGCGCCCCCATTCACAACCATAGGCTCTTGAACATTATTTAACTCTCGAAGGCTTCAGCCAGGTTGCCCTCCAGCTCTGTTTTCACTCTCCGATGTGGGCAGGCAAATGATTTTATAGCTGCTTAGATTTCCTAGCAGTGCATGTCCACATTCTTTTTTAATGAGATCAGAATAAAATAATACTGTAAGCTAAACAGTTTTCTTTCATTGTGTGCTGAAAGGCAGTGCTAATTAACTTTTTAAAAAGCTGACACAAGTGTACGGTCGCAATTGAAATCCTCCAAATGTACTTACAGGCCTGCGCACAGTGACAGCCTCACAGCGGGCTGCGCAGACAAAGCACAGTGTGACAAAGACATCTTTCTCTCGTGATTGCCTAGGTAATAGATGCCTCAGAGGTGTCATATGAAAAGGGGCCTGCCAAATAAGCAGTGCCAGAGAAATAATCACTAAAAAGCTATGAGCAATTGGCAACAATGATGCAGAATAGTTAACTCTTAATGCCACTCTTGGTATGCCTGGGCGCTTGTTTGCCTGACAGAACCTGTAAGTCATATGTCCTTGTAAACTATAGCTCCTGACGAGGTATTTCACCTGTAACTACAGGCATTTCTGGAAGGTGATCAGTCAAGAAGCCAAGCAATCCACACGATGAAACATATGGTGAGTAGGTTCTTACACCTGCATGGAAGAAAACATCTGATTGAGAGGTATGTTGGATGGCAGCTAGTGATTGATAGTGGAAGGACCAGAAATATTCAGAGGTAGGAGCAAAGCATATGTGTTTGTCGCTGCTCCAGGAAAGACATTTTGGGGTCTTGGTATAGGGTGGGTTTAAGGGTATAAGAGCATTGTTAGGGCGAATGATGAACGTTCTGTCACTCGAACGAACAATAATGGGGAGTTGGAGAATCTGAGAGCAGACAAAAGATTATTTTGAAACATGAATGACGCCTGATTGGGAAATGTCCAAGGAAATGATAAGCAGCCTCCTTTAAAGGAATCAGCAAAAATTAAATCCCGCTGATCGAAGGCGCGTAATTTTGGGAACTTCGCATTAGGTGATACTTGCTGAATATGCCATTACGCCACTTCCCATAATCACGCACTTTTCTCAGTAAACATTTGCAGCGAATGCATCATTCCTGGTAAAAGAATAACATGCAGGCAGCGGAGCAATAGAACCTGAGCCACTGTTGTTCGTGGTGTTTTTCTTTTGCATTATTTTTTGGAGAAAAAAAAATTCTAGTGCATTTCGTGCTAAAATATAGCACTGAATAACGGATTTGTCTTTTGTGGAATTTTGCACAATGTTGCCACCATTTTGAGTAATTACGCGAAAGCAAAATACATGACTTTGACACAACATCACTACTTTTAGCCATTAATCCAATTTCGTTTGATTCATTGGTCGATTGATTGATTGTTGTGCTTATGACACTCAGTAATGTAGCAAAACATGTGACTGAGTGAACTTTAGTGGACTGCAGCTCAATAGGAGAAGGAACACCACACCCATTCCAGAGCCACAAAAGCAAGAGACCTTGAAGAATGAAAGAGTGCATGAAGGTGGAGCAGAGAGCATGGAAGGAGCACATGGTCCAAACGTTCAGCATAGTTAGATAACACCACAAGAATTAGTGGCATGATGGTCATGCAGAATGCCTTTTAGGATGGCATTGTCCCCTGCATAGTTAACAGGCATGAACCCCTGCCTCGCATGCAAATCTAGTATCCTATTATTTTGGACCTGGTATCACACTAATTTAGTATTTGTGCAGAGGCAGGCCTAGGACTGTCCCTAGGACTTGTCTTGTGACTTGGAGCAGTGCACCATGCGTACTTTCATACTGTCATCAAGATACTTGATCTGACATTAAATCTGGATGTTGAATTCATGTTCGTGTATAGTGGCACTGTGATACATGCATGGCAGTAAGAATTTCTGCGTTGTGAGTCGAGTATTGAAGCCAGTAGGATCCTTATGGATGCCCTGATTCAGCATGGCACCAATTCAAGCATGAGGACAGCTTCTCCAGACAGTGGAAGTCTATAGTCTGAATCCCTGGGGCTGGAATATGGAGATCCATACAATGAAGTGAGGAGGTTCAAAGACAGGGCTACATTTAAAAATTCAATGAAGAATATGCTGCAATGGGCTGCTGAATAGGTCTTCGTGTATTCCATATACATACCCCCACTGGCCATTGATTCATATTATGCAATAAATATACACATAAAGCCACACATCACTGTGCATAAAGGTATAGTATTACATATGATAAACAGTTAGATACTTTATGAACCAAGCATGTTAAGCTAAATCAAAACATGCTACAAGTCAAAAACACTTTTGGACATCCAGTAAACTAAACATTACATTAATGATAATAATTTTTTTAATTTTTTTAAATGAAACAACAACATTTAAAAGTGTCCAACACAAATCTACTACAACTTGTAGTCTTTTGTATAATGTGAGTTATTATTCCCTTAAGCAGCCCATGCTATCCCCAGTAAAGGTTTGTGCTATTCCAATGTAACCCACTATCCTTAGGACCTGTTTAGGCTTTTCATGGCAAGCGTGGGATGTTCCTTAGTTTAGCCTCAATCCTGTATATTTCAGAGGCACTCGAAGACAATGTTATTGTGTATGCTGGTTGAATATTGAGTTCTGAACTCTTGACACTCACAGTACCTACCTAGGAAACCTTGGACTGCTCCCCCTTACGACCCACGGAGTCAATTATAAAAAAGTTTGCACTTGATATAGTTCACAGCACTGTAGCAGGAAAGATCGCAGGACACCAGTGGAAAATGCTCTCAATTACCATGGTTGGGGTTCAGCAGCCATAGTCGGCACTGTGCCCTTTTCCCCCCAAATGGGGTCTGACTATTGACAGCAAATGATGTAGATCTGTAGGTGTCAGTTCCAACTTTCTCAAACATAATAATACATTCATATAAGAACTGTACAATGGCAGATCAAAGGTTGGTGAAAGTGGACCACAGCACCCTATTAAGGTATCTGTTTCGGTAAAAAGGGTGGAGGGATCCCACAAATAAGAATCTGGAGGTCCTTGTTAGTTTTTTTTAAGGCTCAGTTAGGAACCTGGGTGGTAAGGAGAAAATGGTCGTGCACTCTGGGGTAGATGTCATGTTAAGTTCCAAGGGAGGGTGTGTTGATGAATGAAGCTCTCTTAGCCTCTTAGAACAGTTTTCCCAAGACACAACCCACGTGTGTTGCCATATTTCCTTTCCAGTGACCCCCCCAAGACATAGACCCCCATTTTCAAAGGTAGCACTATCACCAACTCCAAGAGTTATCTTCTTGAGAGGGTTAAAACTAAATGAAACTTTGAACTTGCAGTTGGCTCTCTAGAAAGCTAAGGTGGGGGAAGAATGTAAGTCCAGGGAGTTTGTGAAGGGAAACGTAAGATTAACTCTCCAGAAACAGGAAGTGAAAAGGACAGGAGGAGTGGGTCAGGGATGAAAGAAAAATGGAGAGGGAGGAGAGGTAAAAGTATAAGGAAAGGGAGGGAAAGAGAAGGAAAGAGAATTAGAGAAAGAAAGGAAAATCTCAAGACTGCAGCAGAAAGCTACACCAGGGAATGGCGATTTCCCCTTCAACTTAGCAAGTGCACTGCAAAGATTCCAAAAGAGTTTGTGCACATGTATGTTGAATGCCAAGGTGTTTTGAAACGATTTGTGAGGTTTGATTTTGTTTTCAGAGCTCAGGCTTTGAATGATATGTCTAAAGCTGCAGCTTAAATTAGTTGATTCCCCATAGAAGGTACAGTAGTCTTTTGAATAATGAATTTTGATCAAATGGATTATGACTGAATGAAGGAAGCTATGGTTAAACGGTTTGGGCTGAAGCCTGCTCATTACCTTCAGGGATTCAAAGAAAGTAGATGGTATTCTGCAAGTAGGATTCATTGTGTGTTGTGCGATTGCAATGAGTTGGTGAGATGGATAGAGGCAAATCTATTTCATGTTCTTAACCAGTTGATGATGACAGAGGAACTGAAGGAGGACTGTTCTCCCCTGCTCAAGAAATACCTGTCTGACTTGGCAGAAATGGAACCAGAGAAAACTTTAGTATTTGTTGAGAAGTATTCAATATCATAGTTAACAAATGGTTTGTGTAATGTAGCTCTAAGCCTAAGGGAAAGAGGAACTCTAAACAGATTTGTTCTAAACTGGAGAGTAGGGTCCTGTGTAATTCCCATGGGTCTGAAGGAAGGCATAGGCACAAAAGGAATTTGGTTGAAAGTCAGGAACACATGCAAAAAAAGCACACGAAGGTTCTTCCAAGCTTAAAGTTATTACATGGTAAAGGTGTCACAGTGGCATAAAAAAGGGAATGTCAGATGAAAGACCCTGTACCAGATGCACCCATCAGAGCAAGTGTGTTGAATATGGGTGAAGGGACCGAAGGGGGGCTTTTTGCACTTAATCTTGTAGCATTGGGCACAGAAAGGAGGAACAATTCACCGACATGATAGCACCATCACCAAAAGAAATAGCTGTATATATAAAGGCAGCAAGATCGACTGCAGCAACCGGCGCAGATAAAATCCCCAGTTCTTCAAAGTAATCCTGAAGGCTGGAGCAAGTTTTTGGCTCCTTTATTTTTTCATTGTTTCTCCACTGGGAGAATTCCAAAATCATGGCAGGGGAGTATCGTGGTTTCCAACCTGAAACAAGCATTGGCATAGCCAATAGGTCTCGCCTTTGGGACATTGTAAGTAAAAAAAAAACTGAAGTGTAAGACTTCACGTTTACATTTACTGCATCCTAAATACGAAGTAAATGTAAACTTACAAGGTCCCAAAGGCGAGACCTATTGGCTATGCCAATGCTTGTTACAATTTCCTGTAAATATGGCAATGCCTTATGATGAAATGAAGTTGTTGTAGGTATAGGGGAAGCATCTTCTTTCTACAGCATCACAACTACCACC
Source organism: Calotriton arnoldi (assembly GCA_963921515.1). Taxonomy (NCBI): domain Eukaryota; kingdom Metazoa; phylum Chordata; class Amphibia; order Caudata; family Salamandridae; genus Calotriton; species Calotriton arnoldi. The sequence continues at coordinate 1,725,435 of CAWUFW010001167.1, forward strand.
ACCCCTCCCTACCACTCTCTTGAGCATGGCAATTGTTATCTGGGCTCAGTTCTCACTTGCACATGAGGCTCGGGTAAGAACGAATGCACGCTTGTCTTTTGACAGGTTTTATTTCTGGAAATGTCCGTAGATCGGGTGTCCTAACCCCCCTGCCCCCTATTTGCAAGTCTTATATTTCTCCCTTGTTTTATTTTGCTCCTTACCTCTGGAGTCGACTGAAGGCAGCAGTTGACTTGTGCAGTAGAAGGGTCTGCACATCCCCTGCGGTGAAGCCATTTGTAATGTTAAGGCCCGCAGCTTCACTCTTTAGCATTATACAGGCCACCTCATTAGCAGACACACACACACACACATGGCATTGTCTCATGCAGGAATGGGGACAGCGGCTAGAGCTGCTCCATGGATGTACATTTAAATCGCTCTTCTAAAGGAAATATGTGTATTGAGTTAACAAAGATTGCCACGGCCTTCTGACCGAGATATACAGGGCACCAAATAAATAAAGCCCTTTTGAAATGTTATTTTTTAATGTTTTTCTTTTGGTCACAAACTAGTCTTACGTGTATGTAGAAGCAGGGTGCCGCAAACTAAGGTGAGCTGCTCCGTCCATCTTTGTAAACTAAACTGGTCAGATGATGGAAGCCTAAAAAGTAAACATTTTATTTTCTCAGAGGGGCACAAACAGCCTGTCTAGGTGTTGCAGATACTATCAGGGTAGCATCTCTCTTCTGAGAGTTACTCCTTCAAAGCAGAACAAATACATTAGGGAACAAAAACCAGTCATGGGTTGTCTTTTCTGTTTTGTTTGAGCAGTGGGGGTAGACTGGGGGGGGGGATTTCCAGTGAAAGAAGATACGTCTTTTTCCTGCCTCGCATGCCATATAAATCCGGGCCCTGCTACTGCACCACACCGCGAGTTGTTCAGAGCAGTCGGGCCACACAATGCGGGCCAGTTAAACGAGAGTGTAAGCATTTTTATTGAGCGTCACGTTTGTTATTGCACGCGTTTCTTGCCAAAACGCCTTATTCTGCGGCAAACTGGCCGCTGCAAAGCACGCGCTGTGATGCCTGCACCGACTGCAGCGGCTCGAGCTGGCTTGTATGGCTCTGCGGCCTTTGCATCTGAATCCTTTGCGACATGCAAATGCAGTTATGCCAGACCACCTTGCATTTCAGAACTGTCAATCAGACGCCATCAATCAGCGTCTTGTACAGAACTGCTCGATTGTGCTGCAGTGCTTTCAGAGTAATTTCCCAACGATTGATACAGTATGGCGGTAAAAGGACAACCCGGGCTGCCCGGTACCTTGTTGTAGTTAGCTTAGCTTGTACCTAATGTGAAGCACTTGCGTGAAATGTGACTTAATACATGCAGAGCTGTATGATAAAGGCAGGCTTATTTTTGCATTCATCTACTGTGCTTATGAGGAATGGGTCTGTGGCTTCCCCATTTTCCACTAAAATGACGATTGCAGACTATACCTTTCCTTCATATTATGGTATCTTGAGCCCAGTTATTGTTGGTAAAGGACCACGTCCATTAAAAACAAACAGCCGCAAAAGTGAAGCGACCGCCATTGAAAGGGAAAAAAAAAAGCCAGCGCGAGCGCCATCTGTTTCCAATTAACGCGAACGCGAGACGCGGGCGCGATAATTGGAAACAGATGGCGCTGATGCTCGCTCTCGCAAGCCCTAGGCCAGGGGAGAGAGAAGGCGGGACATGCACCCGCCTTTGGCCAATTGCGTGCTGTCTTTCTTAGAAAGACGCATGCAAAGGCCAATAGCGGGAGATGAAAAAAAAAAGCACACGCACAAGCGTGTGTTCCAAGTTTGAAGCCCTTACTAGAAGCCTCGCAGAGCAGCGCATGCGCGCTGGCTCAGGCGAGACCTAAAAAGGATCCCGTCTGTCGCCCAGCAACTATTGACAGATAGCCCTAGTGGATGCTACAGGGAAGATCTTTGCAACATGTGTGCTGGAACATCTGAAAGATTGAGCATTCTCTACAGGAGTGATACCCACGACTCAGGCTGGCTTTCGACCAAAGCACTCTGTGACAGATAACATTGCAGCTTTGCAAATAGTCATGGACAAATATGTCGTAATGAAGAAGCAAACGGTTTATTGTGTCTTTGTTGATTTTACCACTGCCTTTGATCGTGTAGATAGGCCAAGTCTTTGGTCTAAGTTAGGGAAGCTTGGAATACCAAACAATCTGCTCACTATAATTATTGCTTTACATTCTGCAACATGGTGCAAAGTTCAGCTGGGGGGTGAAAAGGGTTTGACGGGGCCTATTGTTACGAGGAATGGCTTCAAGCAAGGCTGCATCCTAGCCCCCATTTTATTTTCCCTGTACATAAGTGACCTCCCAGAGTGTTTACAAACAATTAATGATTTCCCACCAAAAATAGGTTCTAGCGACATGCACATCTTAATGTACGCCGACGACGTGGCAATAATGGATCTTACTCTGGTAGGCTTACAAAGAAATCTTAATGCTCTAGACCAGTATGCCAAAGATAATTTTCTTATACCAAATACCTCTAAAACTAAAGTTCTTCCGTTCAGAGGTAGAAAGCACTATCTCCACTATAACTGGACACTAGATAAGAAACCTCTAGAGATTGTTAAGGAATATGGTTACTTGGGGAGAATTTTTACCCAGTCCTTACAAAATTCGTCCCATATTGGGCATATCAGCGTAAAGGCTGATGCCCACGTTGGCGGACTACTCAGATCTTATTCCTCCTCAGGTAACAGACATTTTGCACCCATGCTTGAGGTCTACCGTTCAAAAGTACCACCAATTTTAATATATGCCTTGGAATATATCCTGATCAAGGCATGGCATCGACTAAATGTAAAAGAAGGGACTTTACTACGTAAACTGCTAAGAGTCAACCAGTCAGTTCCTGTTCAAGCAATCCGCCTTGAGTTATCCAAAGTCAGTGAGTATGCAAAAGCTATCACAAATATACTTTGCTGGGCCTATAATCTCTTACACGCAGACCAAGGGACTATAAGGCATATTTTGAAACTAGAGACTTTTAGAGACAAGGCATCTCATTATACTTTTAATAAGAACTTAACTATTGTACTAAACCGGTCTGGTTGCACGATTGCACTTTTGAAATCTATGACTTCTACACTTCTGAAGCTCTATCTAAAGAACCTGACCTTAAGAATGAGTTATGAGTCAGATGTAGACCACTGTTCTCTGCTAAAACACTTTGCACACCTCACAGACAGTCAACAACATAAAACTCCACAACAATACATACATTTTTCATTAGAGCATAGGGTTCAGCGTACCATAATTTTAATGAGGTTGGGGATTCTACACTTAAAGACCCTGACTTTTAATTGGGATAAACTGGATAGTTCCACAGAAATTTGTTATTTATGTAATGGAGGACAGCAGGATTTCCTACACGTGTTATTAGTCTGTCCAAATTCGACTCTGGTAGAGGCCCGGCACCGGCATATAAAGCCTATATGTTTTAGACATAATCTTAGCTCTGCAAAAAGTTTAATTGAATTTTGTCAATCTCCGTCTGATGAATTGACTTGTTATAATCTGTATACATTTAAAAAAAGTTTTTTTACATTGTTTTAATGTCTGAATAACGTAACTGTTTTAGTACTTTTTTATTATGTATTTGTTGACCTCAGTCGAGGTCTAAATCAAATGTAATAAAATTTAAATTGAAATAGTAGCATTGGGCATTTGGGAGCACTCTCCCAAATGCCCAATGCTACTGCCAGATGTTCTAAAGCATTTGCATCCCCTAGTCCAATCAAGGTTCTCTGCTTCCGCAGTGATGTGGCTTTACTTCCCTCTGTTGGCAGTGACAGCACCATTGTTTAGAGCCTGCAATGGACTGCTGGGCTTCTCAAGAATACACTCTGTTACAATCTTCATACAGCTCAGTCAGAAACTGTGCTGCAAGACGGAAGTACCACTTTACAGCATAGGTCACTCCAGGATCACTCTCCTCTATTGTCATCTTCCCTGGGGTTCTTCACGCCAGGAATTTGGCCAGCTCCTCCTCCTGGACAATCTCTCCTGCTGAAGGTTCAGGCATACATCTTCTGTCTCTCCAGGCAGGCAGGACCCTAAGCTTTTTAGGCAGACCCTCCACTCCTCCTCCTCTTCCACTCCTCCAGCTGAAACTGTTGACTTTAGGTGATGTCTCCTCACCTCTAGGAGACTGGCTGCCAGGTAGGCACCAGCACTAGATGCACAGCACCACTTTGAGTACACTGTGGATCACACTCTTCCTTGGTCAAGAAGAGGTTTGAAACAAGTAGGATTATTTGTAGCCTTTCTTTATGCACACTTTATAGACAAAGGTCGTGTATCCACTGAATGAGGCATCAGAACCATTCTTTTTTTTTTTTTTACGGAGTTTTATATAGCGCGAACTTGACCCAAAAGTATTGGGTATCAGAGCGCTTTACATAGCACCAGTTGCATTACCCGACGACACATTCATTTTTGTTAAGCACAGGGAGATTAAGTGATTGCACAGAATCACACGATGTTCAGCGTCATTGCCGAGACTCGAACCCAGTTCCTCAGATTCGAGGTCGACCGCCCTAGCCGTTATGCCAACTCCTCTCCCCAAGGTTGAGTTGCTCACTTTCAAAAGTCATTTTCAGACATTTTTAAAGACACAATCTTTGTGAAAAGTGATGGTGCTCACAGCAGGTGGCATTGGGACTGACTTCCAACAGTTGCACCCACAACATAGAAACAATGTAATGCAATGTCTCTGCACCTAGATGTCATCAGCCTTCCCAAAGCAGTATTCACAGATAGAAAAAGGCAGACTCTGCCTTCAAACGTCCTTACCTTGGACAACAGAAACTGCAGTTGAACCCCTCATCCCTACTTTCTACCAAATGACAGTGGGCAATAAGAAATAACCAGCAGTCTTTTGCTAACAATGCCACATTCAATTTCTAAAGGGAACACTATAGTCATCCTCTTCACTTTAGTGTCACAGTAACTTTCACTGTCTGGAGGAAGTTGTCCTCATCTTTCATCTTGTGCCATTCTAAATCAGGGCATCTGAAATATAATCCACTGGCCTCAGTATTCAGGCTCACACAACACAGAGTCCTTCTACCATACATGTGCAACATATACGCTGGACACACACTGGCACTTAACATGAGCACATAATATCAGTGCAAGGTTCTGGATTTCACATAACAACAGAACTTACAAAAGTAGGTTAGCAGTTTGCATTCATCACACATGAAAAATATCTGGTGACACTATAGATTCAAAACACAGTATGCTGACTTCACTGCTTAATGTGATATAACCAAGGTGTGGAAAGTAGTCCATTGCTTACTATGAAGGCACATTTGGTGCTCCCCTCCAGCTAAGAGGACAGATCCTGGCCTAGGCCTCTCCACACATGCTAGTTTAGTGTGATGTCAGGGCCAAAATAAAATCAGGATTTCAGTTTCACATGCAGTCGGACACTCAGGACAGGGGTATATATTCCCATCTTAACAGGTAATGTACCAAAAGAAAGTGCTGTTTGTTGAGGTTGGGGAAACTAGGCTCAGTTTGTTGAAGCTGCAAAGAAGATGTGGGATTGTATTTTGAACATAAGGAAGTCTGTTTGGCAGCAACACTGGGAAGACATACATTGAGTGTTGTCCTGTTTTCATGTTGTAAGGTAAGTGGCATCGATCATATGGAGGTCTGCTTTCTTTCGATATGTCTGTTAACATAGTAACATTTCACAAATAGGCCCTCTTTAAAAGGGACCACTTAATTCTGGTGGGGTGAATAATGGCAGTTACTGTCCATTTGGGAATTTTCAACTCTGCAGGAGTATCATGGATCTGTTTCTGCGAGTGAAAGTCTAGGGTAAATTGAGGAATTATTGGAGGAATCAGACACAGAATTACTGACTCCACAGTAGTTCTTCATTTTCATTAACTCCAGGGGTGTGGACATAAAAAGTAGGATCAGGCAAAATTTAAATCATGCTGGCATCATTTGTGTAATTTCGGGTATTGCATATGCTTGATACATGAAATTCCTGCAATCAAACCACGTTGCATAATGGCATGCCTATCCCCTTAAAAATAACAGCAAGTGGGTGAGAATAACACAAACAGCCATAATGTGAGCGGTTGTTGCTCCCTCCCTCTTTTTTCCATGCTATTTCTTATCACAAAATATGTCTTTGCGTCAAAAATTGATGTGAGTGTGCATTTTGCTCTAAAATATAGAGGTAAATGATAGATGTGCATGTTTAAATATTATGCCTAAGTTCATGTAATCTTCCTGAATTTCAGGTCATTACACAAAAGCAAGTAATGCTGACTTCACACATCCCTATTAAAAATCCCCACATTTTGGGCACCTTTAATGAGGCCCATTGTGTGGTGCTTCATAGTGACCAAAATACAGAAAATCGGAAGAGCAGCCAGGGGCTTTTTAACATTTACAGTTAAATGTCTATGATTTCAAATGTTGAAGCATGAACAGTCCATAGTAGGATATTTGAAACACCCTGCCACATTCTGTGTTGAGAAGAAATGCTATATCTTCCACAAGACGCCAACGACACCCAGCTCATCCTCTCCCTCATGAAGGACCCCAAAACCACCAGACTCAGCTTCTGAGAAGGAATGAAAGATGTCGCAGCTTGGATGAGCAGCAGCTGTCTGAAACTCAACTCAGAGAAGACAGAAGTCCTAGTCCTCTGACCCTCCCCATGGGACAACTCCTGGTGGCCCTCAGCCCTCGGCACTCCACCCACCCTACGGACCACACCCGGAACCTCGGCATCATACTTGACTCCTCCTTCACCATCACCCGACAGATCAACGCCATCGCCTCCAACTGCTTCAACACTCTCTGCATCCTCCCCAAGACCTTTAAGTGGATCCCCCAGAAGCCAGAAAGACCGTCACCCATGCACTCATAACCAGCAGACTGGACTACGGAAATGCCGTCTACATCCCACGACAGGAGCACATCACCCAACACCTGTGTGACCTCCACTGGCTCCCCATCGAGAAGAGAGTAGCCTTCAAGCTACTCACCCACGCCTACAAATCCCTCCACAACATCGGACCCAAATGCCTCAACGAAAGAGTCTCCTTCCACGTACCCAAAAGGAACCTCCGCTCCGCTGACCTCGCCCTGGCAGAAACCCCCGCATCCGCAGAGCCAGAGCAGGTGGAAGAGCCTTCTCCCACATCGCGACCAAAGCCTGGATCGAGCTCCCAGTCAACATCAGACGCTCCCCTACTCTGCACACCTTCAGGAAGAGCCTCAAGACCTGGCTCTTCGGCAGAACCGGAGCTGCACCCCCCCAGCACCTTGAGACCCTCACGGTTGAGTGCCACACTTTTAAACCCCCTGATTAATTGATTGACAAGAGAGCAAAATAGATGGTAGTTATCATCTTCATCAGACTAGTCACAATGCACTAGTCTGAATTGCAGATCCAATGACAGAGATGGTCTGTTCTGCACTTCTCCATATCCACGGCCAACCATGTACAATAGGCTAATGATGGTTAACAGTAGATTTGAAGAAGGGTGAATGAGATAAGCGAGAAAACAGAGACTCTAGATATCACCATTCTGACTTGTCATTCTCCTGGTGGGGATGTCTACTGGGTTGTAGTGGATTTCTAAAAACAAGATTAATATCTTAAGCACCATATCTCTGTATATAATCGTACCCCTAACCTTTTGCCATCAGACCTCCTCTTTGCTGACTTTGTTTGTCCCTCTCCTTAAAAAACATGGTAGAATTGGCTTAACCCCAACAGGCATATTTAATTTAAATGTAAGTCCCTAGTAAAGTGGCACTAGCTATGCCCAGGGCGGGTAAATTAAATGCTACTAGTGCGCTGCAGCACTGATTGTGCCGCCCACTTAAGTAGGGATTTTAAACATGTCTCAGGTCTGCCATTGCAGTCTGTGAGTGCAGCTTTAAACTGCCATTCCAACCTAGCAAAATAAACCTTTTGCCTGGCCAAAACTTTACTTTTTAATACATATAAGTCACCCCTAGGGTAGGCTGTGGACAGCCAATAGGGTGGGGTGCAATGTAGTTAAAAAGAAGGACAAGTACTTTTAAGTTGTACATGTCTGGTAGTAAAAAGAATCATAAATTTGTTTTTCACTACTGAAAGGCCTACCACTCCAATAGGATAACACTGGAGTTACCTTATATAATTTATTAAGCTGTAATTTCCAAATGGGAACAGGTAGGCAGTTCATGTTTGGTGTCTTTAGAATAGTAATTAATAAATCTAACTCATGGTGAAGTCAGATTTTAAATTTCAATTTTGAAAATGTCACTTTTCGAAAGTTTAAGTATACTTAGGGGCACTCATCTCGTGTCCCATCTGTCGCACTGCGTAGTGGGTAAAAATTTCCCCATTTTTTTCCTCCTTTGAACATTTTTTTCATTTTCATCCTTAGAAACCAATAATTTTGCTGATTCTTTTCGTTCATCCAAACTTTTTAGAAATCACTAAGGAGACAGCGCCATTTCAACTTTTGACTTTTATTCTTGACTTTTTCGAATGACTACTGCATGCCCATCCAGGCTTTTCACAGTGACACGTATAATCCAGAAGTGAAACGTACAGCAGAGTTGGCTCATCTTTTTATACCCAATGCATTTCGAACCTACTTCTTCTTCAGGGGTCTCTACAATAAATGAATGAAAAACACTCAGCTAGCTGTTCACTGTTAACCTTAGCACATACTGAAAAATATAAACAAGCCCAAATTCTCACTTGTGCCCCTGCTACTCCCATACCCACCACACTAAACCTGTCTATCCAAACACAACCCCTCCCATTACTCCACCACCTTCCCCATCCCTCTTAATCACTGCAAAACACACCTCCTGATATTCGACCCCTACCCGTTCCTCAACCCCCTGCAGTTTCCCTCATAATTATTGCAAAAATGTGCTGCCAACAAAGCAAACTGAAACCACGTGTCAAACAACCAACATCCCGTATTCAACAACCCATTTCCTCTAACAATTCTCCCTATGAGATTCTAACATATCAACGATGCTAAACCCGCTTCCCCATTTTCCACCCACCAAAACAGAACAATTATGTACCTTATCATGGCCTTAGCCAGCAGCCTGACCTCCTCGTTCACCTCTCCCCAAGAAAGTTGGCATTTTTGCCTTAGCCGCTTGGTGCCTATAGCCTGTCCATGGGTCACTTGACTGTGTGTAGTTGACATTTGGGCATTGTGTGTTCCCCTAGACAGCCACACGCAACAGAGAGGAGTTCCAACTTAAATGGGCTGTGCCCTGCCTCCACATAAAAAGACTGCATGCCTCCTGTTGTTAGTCTGGAGCCATGGCGAGAAAGGCAGGGCACCTGTGCACTTCAAAAACAAGCCTCTAGAAGCTTCTCCCAATTCAAAAGCATAACTGGGTATAAATATTGGACCTCAGACATCAGCTCTTCAGTACCCCTTTGGACCTGTGGATACTAGGAAGAAGGACAGCTGTGCTGCTGAAAGGACTGCCACTCTGCTGGACTGCTTCCCTGTTGTGGTTACCACCTGCCTGCTGCCCTATTTCCAGGACCCCAGAGTGATTCCAAGGGCTTGTTGGCTGACCTCCTGAATGAGCCTCTGTGATTGAAGGCTTCCACAACCTTGACCACAGCACCTGGACTTTGCTATCTGTGAGTCTACCCTGCCAAGTGGTGCCACCCCAGACCTGGACCCTTGGAAGTAAACCTAAAGGGCTCTACCAGCCTCTATGGATCCAGGGGAACTGACACATCTCCTCTGCTGTGCTGCGCAACCTCGAGCAGAACTGTCGCAAAGACCTTCATCGCATCACAGCCCGCTGCCTCATCGGAACCACTGCTGCACAACACATCCCCAGTGCAGGACCTTCCATACCTCGTCGATGGCAGCCTAGAAGACAAACTCTACATCGCAGACTTGCACCTCCTGTGAAGCGATGCATCTCCCTGACTGGGTAATGCATTCTTGATGCCGGACTTTGCATCTCAAGCCCTTGTTGATGGGATCCTCGATGGTGACATGGGACCTCGCATCACAGCCTCATCGCATCTCGGAACCAACAAATCGCTTCATCTGCACAACACATCTTTGATGCTGACCTTCTGTCATGATCAGGAATGAGATGACCATTTCATTAATATACCCATGGAGAAGATTAATAAACAAGGAAAAAACATACCTTGATTTTACAGGACTACGAGTTCCATGATCCTTTGGCTTGACCTGGCTGGACGTCTACTGTGATAAGTTAGCCACACCCAGTTACCAATGCTTAATATTTGAATTCTTCCTTGCTGGACAGAGAGGAGGAGTGCTGTCTCTCTGACTTGTGGCAGTCACACTCATGGAAGCTTGGAATGAGACTTTGTATGTTCGCAGCATTCAGAATCCTCATGGAGCCTAGTCGATCGTATATCTGCGGAGTGTATGTGGCTGCTGTTACACCTTTGTAATATGTGGTATGCAGCACTGTGGTGTCATCTTAGAAATTAATGTTTCAATTTTCTGTTTAAGTATAGCAGGAATTAATTTGCCTCTCTTGGCAGTGAACACTGGTAACTGCTTTCAATTTCAAAAGTTAAATGACTTTGTACAAACAATTAAATCTTCTGAGAAAAATAAGACTCACTTTGTGGTCAAGAAACTTGAAGAAAGGGCATTCAGCTTATTTGGTAGTGAAAGCTGTTAATTTGCATTCAGTTTCAAAAGTTAAAGGCTTTTTCTTTCAAGTTAACTCTTCAGAGTAAAACTAAGATTCACCATGTTTATCAAGAAGCTTGAAGAATGTGGATTTGTTGTGTTCAACAGTGAACCCTGTTAACAGCTTTCAGTTTCAAGCATTTAGAAGACTTTGCAACAACAATTAACTCTTGAGAAAAATAAGACTTGCTTGTTCAGAAGCTCCAGAAAAGTGCAAGAATAAATGATTTAATTAAGGTGATCTCAGGTAGCAATTCAGTTTCATTGGCAAATACAAACTCCGATCAAAGTATCATTGGCATAACTTAATAAGTGCTGAGGAAAGCGCAGTTGTGAGAAGAATTTGAGGCATAAATATTTGATAACGCTGAGGAAAGCTGACTCAATTGTGAGAGATAATCACAAGACTTTATCATAGCTAGAAGGTGCAAGCTATGCCTTATTTTCTTTTAGAGAGAAATACTGTTAAAAAGAACAATTGTATCAAGGCTTTTCTCTTACTCTACGTTTCCTGAAAGATAAATAAGGATCTTATTTTGAAAGCCTACCTCCTATTGAAAGGAAAGATTTTCAAGACATTTTTTGAAGTTACTAGTAGTATTACAGTTATATACATTTTAGATGATTATTGAATTTGAGACATACACATTCTATACTAATCCTTCCTATGTTTGTCATTTCATACCTCCTTCCCAGCAGTCCCTTCCCCTCACCTGGCATCTCAGGGATCCTGTGTATGTTTCATTTAGGAAACAGGTAGTGCCTGGAGGTGGGTCCATTCTTAGCATTGTGCCATTCCTGAGAAGCGCTGGATTCTTTTCTGGCAGACCTGACAGAATAGTAAGCCCACGACTATTTTCTTCTCCTGGGTGACAAAAGCATCAGAATGGCTTCTTTAGATCATGTACTTAGCACTTTAGCCGCACTACATCAAGAAATGGTAGCCACTAGAGCTGTGACAACAACTTTAGCACATAACGGAGCTAGAATTGAATCCACTATCGCCCATCTTCCTACCAGTGGAGACACTAGTTCTCTAGGACCCTCATCGCCCAAAAATATTTCCATGATGGTACCTCTGTTGATTCCCCTGGCCACACCTGAGAGATTTGTGGGTGATTCAAATAAAATACAGATATTCCTGACTCAAATACAATTGCATTTTATGTGTCGACCATGCTCTTTTCCTAATGCTCAATCTTGCGTCGCCTTCCTTATTTCTTATCTAGGAGAAGGCGCTGCTCAGCGGGCAGTTACTTTAGTACACCAAAATGTCCAGATCTTACATAACTGGTTTAGTTTTTAGGCAGAATTTGTCACGGTATTTGTTCTAAGAGCTGCTACCCTGTCTGCTGATATGGAACTCTTAGAGTTAAAACAAGGGAGTCGAGATCTTCATGCATATCTAGCCCATTTCAATCAGCTGGTTGCAGAGACTACCCAGCCTGAAGAAAAAAAAGGGGTGCAATATATTATCAGGGCTTAAAAGATTATCTGAAGGATGCATTAGTACAGGTGGAATCCCAACCCAAGGATTATATTGACCTTATTAATCTTTTCCTCCGAGTTGATCATCGAATGAATTAGCGAAAAGCAGATCAGTGTAGGAATTCTGGAAGAGTTGATTGGGTGCTACGTCCTCAATTGGACCCAATACCTATTGCTTAGGGAAACCTATGGACATTGGATCAATTCGTTCTCCACTATCCAAATAGGAAAAAATAGGTTTGACTCCGGACAGGTCTTTGTATGTATTGTTGCAAAAAAGGGCACTTCGTTAGAAAATGTCCTACTAAACCTAAGGCTAGAAGTGATTTGAAGCCTAAATCAGTAAACACAATTCAAGAAAAGCCGAAGAAAAACTAGAATGCTCAATGTTAGGACCCATGACTAGCGTGGGTCTCGCGGGGCTTGGGTCTTCTGCTGTTCCTACTGTCCCTTACCTTTGTGTGTGTTGGGAGGTCATTGTTGTAGGCAAGTACAGGTTTTACTGTGTGGAGGCAGCGGGTATTTAAACGCCGCTCGCCTTCACTTTCTTGCTTGGATTTACTTCCAGTTCAGGCCGCCGGAAGGACTTTGCCTGCAGCATTTCTGGGATTCCTGCTGCCTTTCAGGATTCCGGTTTCAGGAATGTTGGATTAACCGTTTTGTTTCCTTGGATTTCACTGGTTGTGTTTCACCCAAACTGGATCTCACGTACGGGACATGTGTTTGGTGAGTTACGGGCTGCTATGGAGATTACCCCGTCTCGCCGTGTCCACAGTTTTTTCCTAAAATGTTGTTGCCTATTTCTTTCGTTGAGGGTTTCTTGGGTGCTTCCATGAAGCATAGAGAAGTTGAGAAATGGAAAGGGATCCCTGATTAGTTTGTTTTAGAAATGGGTTTTTTAGCCTTGTTGGGCATTTTTTCTCCCGTCATAGAAGGTAGCACTTTGATTTCCCTGATCTGGACAGCCTATTTTTGTGCTTTTGGTGACAGCATTGCATCTGTTCCGCATTATCTGGATGGAGTGGACCCTATGTTGTTTCTGTTCCCCTTATGGACAAAGCCTGTAACAAAAAAGGGGTAAGCAAGATATATCTTTTAGCTCATGAATTGTACCTGGTAGTGCATGAATGGTGATCTTCTCAACACACACTTTTTAATACTTTTTCAATTTCTCTTTTTCGCCAAAAAGCTGCCTGTTCTTTTCCGGTGTACCTTTTACTGCCCGAGAGAGGGAACCCAGACTAATGCGACAACTTGTTTTGTACTGCCCTTGTTTACCCCCACCTTCTCCCGGTGTCTTTTTCTGCTGTTGCCGTAATACATATAGGCAATTGTAGTTAAAGGCACGGGTAGTGTATTGGGTCATTCTTCGCTCCTGCAGTGTCGGGTGAACTATTGAGTGGTGGCGGAACAAAAATCCAAGCCCACGAAAAGACACACTGCCTGAGCGAAGATGGACCAGGATAATTTGAATCAGATGTCCGTGGATAATGGGGGTACCGGGGTGGGTCCTACTATGCAGGAGTTGATGCTAGCTCTCTCTAACCTTCAGACAGAAGTAAGGGAGTTGAGGCAAGAGAATCATGGGTTACATCAGGAACTAAACGTATTTAAAGCCAGAGAACATCCATGGGGTAGGAGTTCTAGTCCTCTATCTAAGCCACAAGGGCCTGTAGTACAGCCCGCTACCTTTCAGTTTTATCGAAATCCTAGTACTGGGGCGAGTGGGGGTTCTCCTGTAGCGATCACTGTTACTACTCCTGTTCCAGTTCCTTTGGCAGTTGCCAAAAGATTTACAGGAGATAGCAATAAGTTTGGCGTATTTATGAATCAATGCCATTTGCATTTTATGTGTAGACCCATAGCCTTTCCTGATGATTCAGCAAAGGTCGCATTTGTTATCTCCTATCTAGCAGGCACAGAAGCTATGTGGGCTGTCCCTTTGGTAGACAGCGATGACCCTATGTTATATAATTTTCCAGTCTTCAAGGAGCAAATGCGTCGTTTATTTGCAAAGCATGCATTTATGCAGGCCAGTGATGCAGAAAGGCTCAAGCTAAGACAGGGGAAACAGGACCTGTTAGTCTACATTTCTTCCTTTAACCGTCTTGTATCTGAAACACATTTGCCCATTGAGAAACGAACATCTCTATTTTATCTGGGCCTCTCTGAGGAGCTAAAGGATATAGTAACTCAGGTTGTTAATCCTCCAGAGGACTGTGTGGAGTTTATTGATTTGGTGGTTAAGTTGAATCATAGGTTGTCGGAATGAAGAGGAGAGAAGAGTCGGTTTCAAGCATCCCATGTGATAGTTGTTCGAGGGGAACAAAAAGAAGAATTAGGCTCGAAAACCATGTCGGAACCTATGCAAATAGGTGGGGTGCATGGTCCTTTATCAAAAGAGGAAAAGGAAAGACGGCGAGTAAACAATTTGTGTTTGTATTGTGGGAAAAGTGGGCATTATGCCCGCGAGTGTCCAGTGAAACCATCTAGTAATTTGCCTAGGAAAACAGTGGCTTTTGTGAAACAGGACATGATTTCCACTTGCTTTGATGAGGGTGTTCATAGTAACCCTGTACAGGAGGGAGATTAGAGGCAATACTAGTTGATAACAGGTAAAGCAATGTAATGCATATGGATAAGAAAACAAACAATAGTCGTATTATTGTAGTCTTTGTTGGTCTTTATTGCAGATGCGCTTGTTTTTTGTCTTTGGAAACAGCCAACGCGTTTCGCCCAGACATGGGCTTCTTCAGGGCAATGAGTGATGTAGATTGGGTCTTGCCAGAGTAATGAGCATCAGTAGAGCCTGGTCGTAGTGAAGCGTCCGAGGAAGGACGTAGGGTGACAGTGAAGAGGCCTCAGGTCAAGGGACCGCCAGTATGTCCAAATGTTGGAGGAACCCAGGCCAAAAGGTGGAGTGAATTATCAATGTGTCTTCAATATAAACTATTCGTCCAATGAGTGATGTAGATTGGGTCTTGCCAGAGTAATGAGCATCAGTAGAGCCTGGTCGTAGTGAAGCGTCCGAGGAAGGACATAGGGTGAGAGTGAAGAGGCCTCAGGTCAAGGGACCGCCAGTATGTCCAAATGTTGGAGGAACCCAGGCCAAAAGGTGGAGTGAATTGTCAACGTGTCTTCAATATAAACTATTCGTCTAGTGTATCTTCGCAGTGTTGCGCGAAACGATCCGTGTCCAGCTGGCATCCACGTCAATAGCGCAATGCAGTAGATCTGCATTAGTCCCAGTTCCTCAGATCAAAAGAGCTAGCTGGGGGGGCAGAAGCTTCATCACATGTACCTCCAAGGCATGGAATGAGCTTCCTTTCCATCTGAGGAATGCAGCGGATCTCCTCTCCTTCAGAAAGGGGTTGAAAACCTGGCTTTTTTCACAGTAATGTCCGCACACAGATGACCAGCAGGCCTGCCCAGCGCCAGGACACCCTAGGATAACCGTGCGCTATATAAGCTTAAATAACATAACATAACATAACACTGGATTCAGAATATTGTTTGCAGCATTGTTATCAAGAGGCTACGGATTGGGTTTCACCATTAACATGTGCAGTAGGTACTTTTGAAGAGAACAGTAGTATTCCTTCTCCTTATGCAGAGTATGTTGATGTGTTCGACAAAACCCAAGCTAGTGTGTTACCCCCCACATAGGAACTTTGATTGCCGTATTGATTTGATTCCAGGAGCTACTTTGCCATGTAGTCGCATATATGCTTTATCCAAGCCCGAGGAGCGTCATTTGCAGACCTATCTGGATGAGATGTTGCCATCTGGGTTTATTAGAACGTCCTCTTCCCCTGCGTCTTCTCCCATCTTCTTCATACCAAAGAAAGAAGGTGATCATCACGACTGTATTGATTATAGAGCTCTCAATAAGGTGACGATAAAAAATAAATATCCACTTCCTTTGATTCCGGTATTATTGGATCAGTTAAGACATGCAACAGTTTTTATGAAACTCGATTTGCGGGGAGCTTACCATCTCATCCGTGTCCGAGAGGGAGACGAATGGAAAACCGCATTTTGTACTAAGTTTGGTTTATTTGAGTATTGTGTAATGCCTTTTGGTTTATTTAACGCCCCTGTTGCTTTTCAGTTTTTTATTAATGAGTTGTTACAGGAGTATCTGGATGTGAGCGTAATCGTTTATATCGATGATATTTTGATCTTTTCCAAGACTGTTGAGGAACACAATTTACACGTAAAACAGGTTTGCAGAAATTACGTGCTAATAGTCTTTTTGTGAAATTGGATAAATGCAAGTTTAGTGTGTCTTGTGTGGAGTTTTGGGGTTTTCTCATTTCCTCTGATGGCATTAAGATGGACCCTAAGAAAACTGTGGCAATTACTACTTGGCCAACTCCTACTTGTGTGAAGGATGTACAGGTCCTCTTGGGTTTCGCTAACTTTTATAGGCGTTTTATCTCACATTTTCCAGATATTATAACGCCTATGACAAGCCTTTTGAGGAAAGGGGTACCCTTTGTTTGGTCTTCTGCATCCCAACTTGCTTTGGAGACATTGGTGTAGAAGTTTACAACTGCCCCTATCCTAAAAAATCCAGATCCTGCCCTTCCTTTTTTTGTTGAGGCAGATGCTTCACAATATGCAGTGGGTAGGGGGTATTGTCTCAACGGGATGTGGAATCAGGACTTATGCATCCCTTTGCCTTTTTTTCTAGAAAGTTGTTACCAGCTGAGCAGAATTATACTGTGG
The DNA here is from genome assembly GCA_963921515.1 of Calotriton arnoldi. Taxonomy (NCBI): domain Eukaryota; kingdom Metazoa; phylum Chordata; class Amphibia; order Caudata; family Salamandridae; genus Calotriton; species Calotriton arnoldi. The sequence goes on from CAWUFW010001167.1 coordinate 1,742,413, forward strand.
CTGAAAGAGAGTTGTTGGCCATAAAGATGTCCTTTCAGGAATGGCGACATCAGTTGTGGGGAGCCAGACATACCATCACGATTTACACGGATCATAAGAACCTGGAGTTCTTTCGATCTGCACGGGCTCTAACTCCAAGGCAGATGAGATGGGTATTGTTTGTTAATTAATATGATTTTGCGATCACATATAGACCTGCAGTTTAACAAGCTAAATCAGATGCCCTATCTCGCGTACACGTGGCTCCCTGGCATGATGTTTCCGTTCTTGAAGACAGACCTATGATTCCAGGGGAAAAGATTGTTGGTTGTACCTCCATGGATGAATTCCTTGTATTGGTCAAGAAAGGTATAGGAAGTATTGATATGACTCCATGGTTGAACAATCCACAATGTCAGTTAAGGGATGGAGTGTTGTATCATGGTGACCAACTGTTTATACCACCAGAATTGAGGAATAAGGGGGCATATTAACAACGGCCAGCGATAATTATCGCTGGCCGTGCTTAGCGTGAGGAATCCTATCGCCGGCTATCGCTGGAAATTATCGCCATGCTAGCGCTGTATTAACAACGCTTAGCGCAAAGGCGATAATTTTCCAGTGATAGCGATGTTTTCCATGGAACATCGCTGGTTTTCCAGCGATGTCCCATGGAAAACGGCGATATACTTGGCGATAGGGCCTGTGGTCTTAGCCACACAATCCACCCCCATGTTAGGTATGCGTTAGTCAGGAATTTAGCAGACGTTAAATTCCTGCGTTAAGGCATACTTAACGCAATTTAATATATCGCTAACCCACGTTGCTAATATGGCGATACCTGGGTTAGCGATATTTCCCCCTGTTGTATTCACAGGCACGCCCCCTTTGCATCTCATTAGCGATGCGATAGGAGGCGTGCAGAAAACGGACGCTAGGTCAGGAATCACGCGCTAGCGTGTCCTTGTTAATTCGGCGATAAAATTATCGCCGCTTTTCGTCCGAAAACGGACGCTAAAGCGGCGATAATTCATTAACGCCGCCTTGTTAATATGCCCCCAAGTACTTACCTGGTGTCATTCCTCCTCCTTAGTGGGACATCCTGGGATGACTAAGAAGAAGGAGTTTTGTCTTCGTTGTTTTTGGTGGGACACGGTAGGGCATGATATACAGGTGTTTGTGGCTTCATGTCCTGTTTGTGTTGTCAGTAAAGCTTCACATACCCCTCCCATAGGTCTATTGCATCCTCAACCTGTACCTCCTTCTCCATGGCATACTATCAGTATGTATTTTGTTACCGATCTTCTCTTAGACGCAGGATGCACCACCATATTGGTAGTTGTGGATCTGTTTACTAAAACGACTCATTTCATACCTGTGCCTAAAGTGCCTACAGCAAGGGAACTAGCTGATGTTTTCATCTCACAGGTATTACAGTTACATGGGATACCCACTGCCATTGTGTCTGATCGGGGGCGCAGTTCATTTCCCATTTTTGGAGGGAGTTGTATTCCTCGTTAAAGATGGAACTCCGATTGTCCTCCGCCTACCATCCACAGACGGATGGACAAACGGAACGTACCAACCAGACTATGGAGCAATATTTACGTTGTTTATTATCCTCTTTAATGGGCAGTTGGGTAACAGTACTCCCTATCTCTGAGTTTTCATATAACAACAGCATACATTCTGCCTTGGGCATGACCCCTTTCTTTTGTTCTATGGGGTTTCATCCCAAGGCTATACCTATTCAACCTTCAGGTCGGGTACCAGCCGTGAGCACATTAAGTAATGCTTTGGTAGAGATTTGGAAAAAGGCACAGGAACATCTTTTGGCAGCTAAGATCAGTATGAAGACACAGGCAGATAAACATCGGTGTCCAGCCCCTTCCTATGCTGTAGGGGACATGGTTTGGTTAGCCACTAAGAACTTGAGATTGGGGGGTCCTAGGAAATTGCAGCATCGTTATGTAGGCCCCTTCAAGATGTACTATCTTCAGGTAGTGAATCCAGTTGCCAAGAAACTGACCTTACCTGATGATTACCGGATACACCCTGTTTTCCATACGTCTCTACTGAAACCTTACACTAGAACCTCCCTGTCCTTGCCCCCACCTCCTCTGGTGGTGATTGATGAGCATGAGGAGTTCGAGGTTAATGCAATTCTGGATTCCTGGAGGAGGCGTGGTAGATTGTTTCAGAGATATTTAAGTTAAAAAAAATCTAGCTATCTGGGGACGCGAGTCCTTGCAGTGGACTCATGGATCCTATTGAAATCTGATAGGCTGCCAACATTTCAACCAGGAAGTGTTGGCAGCCATCTTGGGACTTGGCTTGGAGCAGAGTCCCAAAACAATGTAAAAATGAAGGAAAATGGGGCAGGGTAGGAATACCCTGACCCCCAGATATGGTGAGGGGACCCCGCGGGGGGTTAAAAGTATTTTCTTATTCAATTTTGCAGCAAATTCATGGATGGACCTGCGGATCCACGGCAAAATTGAAGAAAAAAGCGCACGGGCTCCTGCTCCTCTTTTATAGGAAGCCCTCGGGTGGGCCAAATGCCAGGGGCAGTGCTTTATAATTATGCGAGGGTGCCTATGTGGCACCCCGCACCCTCTGGACCACCACCTCCCTGGGGCAAACAATAACGAACTGATGCATGGCGCCCCACACAGACCCCCTGCAGCCCTGGGGACTGCCTGGGGCAATTAACATAGAAATGTGGGCCTGCCACCTCCCCGGGCTAAAGAAAAGATTGAAGGGGGGACAAAGATGGCCCAGGGGAACACCACACCCCAGGGCCAGCTCCTGCTATGCCCCGGGGTGCCCACCCCAGGGACAAAGCTGTTTGCTATGGCTTGGCAGGAGATTCACTGCTCCAGCCAAGCCATAACACTCTATACTTGCTTTCGGCAAGTGAGAGCACAAAAATGCTCTTGGTTGCTTAAAGCAAGCACAATTGCTTAGACAGGGAGTGAGCTGCGCGTTCAGCAGCTCCCCTTGTGTCAAAGCAGTGCCGGCTCCTGCAGGATACGGGGAGCTTGCAGGGATTGTGTGTGTCTTGAGGCACCACCCGTGATCTCCAACATTGCTAATTGGGTGCCCTGGGTGTGACCAGGGCACCCACACTAGAGGCAGGGCCCCAGTGGATGGGGTCCTGGGGCAGAAATCAGCCCAGGGAGGGGGGCTGTGTGGCCCACTCCCCCATTTAAATATGCCTTGCCACAGGGAAGGGGGGCCACGTGACCCCCTCCCCTAAAAAAAAAAAAAAAAAAAATCAGCAAGTCGCCGGAGGCCCTACCCCCTTTCTATACCACTCTACAAATACGCCTCCTGTCACACTGCTGGTTAAGGGATGAAGTCCCCTTGCTTGTTGAGAGTCCTTGGGGCCAACAAGCCCTCCTGTTACTGTCAGTAAGTCCCACACAGCGGGATTGCTGAGAGGTGTTCAGAGGCCACGCCCCCTTTCTCCACCACTCTGCAAACGCACCTCCTGGCACACTGCTGGTGGGGATGAAGTCCCCTTGGCTGCTGAGGGTCCTTGGGGGCCAACTACCTCTCCTGTTACCTCCAGTAAGTTCCACAGAGCACAATTGCTGTGATGTCCTTCGAAGGCCATGGCCCCTTTCTCCACCACTGTGCAAACGCGCCTCCTGGTACAATATTGGTTGGGGGATGAAGTGCTCTTGAATGCTAAGGGACCTTGGGGGCCAAGAAGCTCTCCTGTTACATCCACTAAGTCCCTTACACCGGCATTCCTGAGAGTTTATTGGGAGGCCACGCCCCCTTTCCCCACCACTGTGCAAACGCGACTACCAGTTATAAAACCTAAGATTACAGGGATGTTATTGTTAGGAAATAGATTTTGAAAAACCTTAGAAATTCAATGAAAAAAAACAAAGGTTACAGGGATGTTATAGTTAGGAAATAGAATTAAAAAAACCTTAGAAATTCACTTAAAAAACATAGGTTACAGGGATGCTCAGATTTCCCTTGTACAAAACCAGTGAAAATTCAGCAGTTATTGTCACCTGAGCTAACTACAACATATACCCCCACAATGCTCTGCTTACGACCTCACATATTACATCACTCATGACATGGTCAGTGATATCACTGATGACATCACTGATGATATCTCAAGTGACATCACTGATGACATCATCAACAGAACCACTCATATACCTACTCGCACCCCATACAATCTCTTGTATGCCCACACACACACCCACACAACCACTCACATACCCATTCATAGATGCCTATCAGTACTCACACTTACTCACTCCTCAATAAAGCCACTCACACACCTACTCCCTCACTTGTACAGCCACTCATATAACCATTCACTCACCCATACAGCCACTCATACAACCAGTCATTCACCCGTAGTCAGTCACATAGCCAATCAATCAATCAATCAGGGGATTTATCAAGCAATCAATCAATCAATCAGGGGGTTTATATAACGCGCTACTCACCCGTGAGGGTCTCAAGGTGCTGGGGGGGGGGGTCAGCAGTTCCGTTTCAGTCAAAGAGCCAGGTCTTCAGAGCCTTCCTGAAGGTGTTCAGGGAGGGGGCACGTCTGATGTCGGTGGGGAGCTCGTTCCAGGTCTTGGCCACGATGTAGGAGAAGGATCTTCCCCCTGCTCTGGCTCTGCGGATTCGCAGGGTTTTGGCGAGGAGGAGGTTGGTGGAGGGTAGGTTTTGTTTGGGTACGTGGAGGGTGATTCTGTCATTGAGGTATTGGGGTCCGGTGTTGTGTAGGCATTTGTAGGCTTAGGTGAGTATCTTGAAGGTGACTCTTTTCTCGACGTGGAACCAGTGGAGCTTGCGTAGGTGTTGGCTGATGTGTCTGGCGGCGGTGTGCTGTATTGTCTGGAGCTTGCGTAGTAGAAACTTGTTGATACCAGCATAGAGGGCGTTTCCGTAGTCCAGCCTGCTGGTAATGAATGCGTGGGTCACTGTCTTCCTTGCCTCAGGGGGGATCCATTTGAAGGTCTTACGGAGGATGCAAAGGGTGTTGAAACAGCTGGAGGTGACGGCGTTGACCTGTCGATTCATGGAGAGGGAGGAGTCGAGTATGATGCTCAGGTTCTTGGCGTGGTCCATGGGGGTCGGAGGGCTGCCGAGGGCAGTGGGCCACCAGGTGTTGTCCCATGCCGAGGGGGTGGTTCCGAGGACGAGGACTTCTGTCTTCTCCGAGTTGAGTTTTAGGCAGCTGTTGCTCATCCAGGCTGCGACGTCCTGCATTCCTTCCTGGAAGTTGAGTCTGGTGGTGTTGGGGTCCTTGGTGAGGGAGAGGATGAGCTGGGTGTCGTCGGCATAGGAGACAATGCTGAGGCCGTGCTGTTGGACGATGACAGCTAGGGGAGCCATGTAGATGTTGAAGAGGGTTGGGCTGAGTGATGATCTCTGTGGGACTCCGCAGTTGATTTCTGTGGGTTCGGAGAGGAAAGGTGGCAGTCTGATCCTTTGGCTCCTGCCGGTAAGGAACGATCTGATCCAGTCGAGGGCGGTGCCTTAAATGCCGGCTTCCTGTAGTCTGGCTGCGAGTGTGCGGTGGGAGACAGCATCGAAAGTTGCTGACAGGTCGAGTAGAATCATGGCTGCGGTGTGGCCTTGGTTGAGGAGGGTGCGGATGCCGTCGGTGGCTGCGAGTAGGGCGGTCTCGGTGCTGTGGCTGCTTCGGAATCCGGATTGAGAGGGGTCGATGATGGCGTTGTCTTCGATGAACCTCGTCAGTTTTGCGTTGACTGTCTTCTCGGCGACATTTGCTGCAAAAGGGAGGAGCGAGAAGGGCCAGTAGTTCTTGAGGTCCGTCGGGTCTGCTGAGGGCTTCTTGAGCAGGGGCCTGACTTCTGCGCATTTCCAGTCATCGGGGAAGGAGCTGGTCTCGAAGGTGGTGTTGATGGTGCGTTGTAACACGGGTGCGATGGTGGTGGCGGCTCTGTGGTATATGTGGGGTGGGCAGGGGTCTGTGGGGGCCCCGGAGTGGATACCTTTCATGGTCGCGGCGGCCTCCTCAGTCATGATCCATGTCCAGGTTGAGATGGCGGTCTGGCTGGCGTTGCCGCAGGGCGGGTTGACTGCAGGGTCAGGCGTGCGGTCGTTGAAGTTGTCGTAGAGGTTCTTTATTTTCAGGTGGAAGTAGGATCCGAGATTGTCGCAGAGGTCCTGGGAGCGGGTGATGTCCGTGGCTTCGCTGCGGGCTTTGTGAATTCCTGGATGACGCTGAAAAGTTCCTTGGAGTTGCTAGAGTTGGCGACGATTCTGTTGTGGATGAAGGTCCTTTAGGTGGTTCTGATGCGTTGATGGTATTCCGTCATAGCGTCCTTGTAGGTGGTGTAGTTTTCGGGTGTCTTGCTGTTTCTCCAGTTCTTCTCCAGGCATCTGCAGGTGCGTCTGTCTTCTTGGAGATCTGTGGTGAACCAGGTGGCTTTCCTGGGGTGTCGATACTGCGCAGCGGGGTGAGCTTGTCTGCGCAGTTGGTGATACAGGTGTGGAATTCCTTGGCCGCGAGGTTGGCGTCAGTTGCAGTGGAGGGGGTGTTGTTGTTGAGGGTGGAGTTGAGTTGTTCCTCGGTGACTCTGCTCCAGTTCCTATGCGGGGGGTGTGGAGCAGGTTTGGGTGGCTTGGGTTTGTTGACGAGGAAGTGAACGCAGTGGTTGTTGGTCCAGGGGGGCTGCGTGGTGTGGCTGAAGTGAACGCTGTTAGCCACACACTTCCCCACATCTACTCACACACCCACTTATTTACCTACACAGTTACTCACACACCGACTCACTCACCCGTAGAGCCTCTCAATACAGCCACTCACTCACCCATAGAAGCACTCACACACTCACTAAGACACCCACACAAACACTTACATACCCATTAAAACATCCATATAAGTACTCACACATTCACTCACTCACCCATACAGCCATTCACATGGACACTCACTCTCCAATACAGCCACTCACACACCAATTCGCTTAACCAAACACTCACTGAAACAGCCACTCAGTCACCCATACAGCCACTTACACACCCAGTTACTCACTCATAGAGCCATTCAGACACTACTCACTCACCCATACAGTCACTACACCTCCACTTACCCACACATAGAGCCACTCACTCACCCATAAAGCCACTGACACACCCACTCACTCACCAATTTCTAAAGAGTAATTGTAGTAGATAAATGGGAACATATAGGACAAGGCCATTAAACTAAGTGGTCTAAGGGGCTGTATGGGTGTGTGAGTGGGTATGTGAGTTTCTGTCCATGTGAGTGATTGGTTCTCTGAGTGTCCCTATGAGTGTCTGAGTATATATATATGGCGGACAGAATTGGTGAAATTTGAAAATAAAAAATACCTGCACTGAAGCTGGGTCCAGACTCGTATTTCTTGGATTCCTGGGAGAAGGATCGTTAATCTACGAGGTTTTGGATATATATATATATATATATTATCTACTGGCGGTCGCCAGTAGATAGTTATAGTTACAACCTATTATCCATAGGAAATCCGCGACATTCTATTTGAAATAACTCTCTTGCCGGTTGACGTATCTTCGCGAAATTTTCAAACTTTGTGGCCCGCTCCGGTCCGCTCCTACCCTGAAAGTCTCGGGGGATTCGTCAAGCGGGGCCGAGAAAAAGGGGGTCCCAAAACATGTTTTCCCCATGCACTTTTCCATAGGAAACTTTAGACACGGCTACAGCCCGAACTGCTGAACGGAATTACACCAAATTTGGCAAAGAGGTAGTTCTTGGTTCAGAAAGAACCCTTTTGTTAAATGGTGTAAATCCGTTCAGTAGTTGCTGAGAAAATGAAAAGTAAAAGTTAGTGATATCTATGGCCGAGTAGGGTCCGCGTACCCTCAGCGCACCCTGCGCGCACCGTCCCGATCACGAGCTGCATGTTAATTGGCTGTCAGCTGGCTGTCAACATTCCGATTCAGGAAATGTTGGCAGCCATTTTGTCCCTCGGTAGAACCGAGGGACAGAAACAAGTGCGCAAAGCCCACAAAGGGGGCAGGGTAGAAACACCCTGACCCCTAGGTTTGCTCAGGGGTCCCACAAGGACCCCCTGGGCAAAAAATAATTTTTTTTTTAAGTCGGCAGGATGCGCTCAGGGTGCGCAAATCCTGCCGAAAAAAAAATCGAAGCGCGGTCTCCGCGCTTCGATGTAATTGGCCCCGGGTGGCCCAAGTCCCGGGGGCATGGTGGGGGGATAATTTAATGTGTGGGGGCCTCAAGGGCCCCCAAAGCCCGGGGACCGCCACCCCCGAGGCTTTTTTAAAAATGGTGCGGGAGGGCTCTGAGCCCTCCCGCAGCCCCGAGGACCACCACCTCCCCGGGGCTTTTTTTATACATTATTAAACCTGTGTGGGGGGCTCCAGCCCCTCACACGCCCGGGACCGCCACCTCCCCGGGGCACTAAACATTTTAATATGGGGGTCCGTTACGGACCCCAGAGCCCCGGGGACCACCACCTCCGCGGGGCTGTGTACTGAATGGGAGGGGGCCGCGCGGCCCCCTCCTGGAGCCCTTGATGGCGCTGGGGACCACCACCCCCCAGGGCCGGCTCCTGCAGTGTCCGGGGTGCCTACCCCCGGGACACTGTAGTTTGCTATGGCAGGACGGGAGCCTCGCGGCTCCCGTCCTGCCATAGCAAACTGCTTTGGATATTGGAAGAGAGAGCAGGGAAACCTGCTCTCTCTTCCAATATCCAAAGCGATTGCTTTTCCACATGGGGAGCAGCATGTCAGCTGCTCCCCATGTGGAACAGCAATGCCGGCTCCCAAGGGACGTGGGGAGCCGGCGGGACTGTGGGGGATTGGGGACCCCCACAGTCCCCAACGGAGAGGGCCAGCCCCGGGGGATGGGGTCCCCGGGGCAAGTAGTGGCCCGGGAGGGGCCACGCGGCCCCCCTCCCCAAAAAAGAGAATTTTTTTTTAAATGGAAAGGCCGGCTCCGGGGGATGGGGTCCCCGGGGCCTTAAAATGGCCAGAGGAGGGGCCACGCTGCCCCCTCAAAATAATAAATATAGAGGCCAAGCCCCAGGGGATGGGGTCCCCGGGGCCAATACAGGCCCAGGGAAGGGGGCCACGCGGCCCCTTCCCGTTTTTTTTTTTTTAATTTAAAAAAAGGGGTAAGGCCCTGGGGGATGGGGTCCCCAGGGCCCAAAAAGAGAAAAAAGGAAGGGGGCCACACAGCCCCCTTCAGAGGACAAAAAAATAAAATAAAAAAAAAACGATCGGGCCCGCAGGCCCCGCCCCTTCCTTCACCACTCTTCAAACGCGCCCCTGGCGCGTTTGCAGAGGGGAACAAATTCCCCTTGAATACTGGGGGTCCCTGGGGGGCAACTAGCCCACCAGGAACCTCCAGTATGCGCCAGGGGCTGCCTTGCAGAGACGTGTAGAGAGGCCACACCCCTTTTACACCTCTCTGCAACGCAGCTCTGTGGCGCTTTTGGAGGTATATGGTGGGCTAGTTGGACTCCGGGGACCCTCAGGATTCAAGGGGACTTAATCCCCCAACTTAAAACGCGCCACGGGGCGCGTTTGCACAGTGGTGAAGGGAGGGGGCGGGGCTTCAGGTGACATGTGTGCAAACAGGCCCCGTGGCGCGTTTTAAGATGGGGAATTAAATCCCCTTCAATCCTGAGGGTCCCTGGGGGCCAACTAGCCCAACAGGTACATCCAGAAAGCGCCACAGAGCTGCGTTGCAGAGAGGTGTAAAGGGGTGTGGCCTCTCTACACGTCTCTGCATCGCAGCCCCTGGCGCATATTGGAGGTTCCTGGTGGGCTAGTTGGCCCCTAGGGACCCTCAGGATTCAAGGGGACTTAATCCCCCAACTTAAAACGCGCCACGGGGCGCGTTTGCACAGATGTCACCTCAGGCCCCGCCCCTCCCTTCACCATTGTGCAAATATTCCTCTAAAATCAGCCGAAATAGGAATTCCGATTTACTCACCTGTTATAAGGAGAGACCTCAGTGCTGTATCTTTCAGCCCAGTACTGGTCCTGAAAAGTAATTTTAACCGTACTTACCAGTAACTTGAATTTCCTTCCATAGGCTAACATTGACTGGTTTCACTTGGAAATTCTTCTAAGTGTGGAGTTTTGGAACTTTAAAATATTCCTCTAAAATCAGCCGAAATACGAATTCCGATTTACTCACCTGTTATCAGGAGAGACCTCAGTGCTGCATCTTTCAGCCCAGTACTGGTCCTGAAAAGTAATTTTAACCGTACTTACCGGTAACTTGAATTTCCTTCATAGGCTAACATTGACTGGTTTCACTTGGAAATTCTTCTAAGTGTGGAGTTTTGGAACTTTAAAATATTCCTCTAAAATCAGCCGAAATACGAATTCCGATTTACTCACCTGTTATCAGGAGAGACCTCAGTGCTGCATCTTTCAGCCCAGTACTGATCCTGAAAAGTAATTTTAACCGTACTTACCGGTAACTTGAATTTCCTTCATAGGCTAACATTGACTGGTTTCACTTGGAAATTCTTCTAAGTGTGGAGTTTTGGAACTTTAAAATATTCCTCTAAAATCAGCCGAAATACGAATTCCGATTTACTCACCTGTTATCAGGAGAGACCTCAGTGCTGCATCTTTCAGCCCAGTACTGATCCTGAAAAGTAATTTTAACCGTACTTACCGGTAACTTGAATTTCCTTCATAGGCTAACATTGACTGGTTTCACTTGGAAATTCTTCTAAGTGTTGATTTTTGAAAAATACAAATATTCCTCTAAAATCAGCCGAAATCCGAATTCTGATTTACTCACCTGTTATCAGGAGAGACCTCAGTGCTGCATCTTTCAGCCCAGTACTGGTCCTGAAAAGTAATTTTAACCGTACTTACCAGTAACTTGAATTTCCTTCCATAGGCTAACATTGACTGGTTTCACTTGGAAATTCTTCTAAGTGTGGAGTTTTGGAACTTTAAAATATTCCTCTAAAATCAGCCGAAATACGAATTCCGATTTACTCACCTGTTATCAGGAGAGACCTCAGTGCTGCATGTTTCAGCCCAGTACTGATCCTCAAAAGTAATTTTAACCGTACTTACCGGTAACTTGAATTTCCTTCATAGGCTAACATTGACTGGTTTTCAGCAAAAAAGTTTCAAAGTGTTGATTTTCACAAACTACAAATATTCCTTAAAAATCGCCTGTATGACTTAAACGCATTCTTTCAACTGTTTACAGGAGATGCACCAGTGCTGGATCCAGGATCCAACACTGAGTAAGAAAAAGTAACGATAACAGTTTTTACCTGCTAAGTGAATTTCCTTCCATAGGATAACATTGGTGATTCTATGAGAAAAAGTTTCTGTCAACTTTTAAAATACAATAATATTCCTTAAAAATCACGACTGTAACCAAAACGCTTTTACTCAACTGTTTACAGGAGATGTACCAGGACTGAATCTAGGATCCAGTCCTGTGGTTAGAAAAGTAATCCATAAAGTAACTAATTGCATTTAACTAGAAATTCACATTGAGCTGAATGTTGCATTGTGTTTGAAAATGTGTTGCCCATTGCAACAACTGTAACTACTGTACTTAAAAGTCTATTGCCTATCTGCAAAGTATTTAAACTAAAGTAATTCATTAAGAGAAAGTATTTTTTGTAATGTAATGTATAATGTAATTACAATGTAATTTAAAAAATAAAATATGTAAAAAAAAATTGTTTCTAAAAATGTAGTAAATCAGTATGAAAAAATTAATATAACAATTAATACATTTAAAAATTGTCATTTACAAAACCTTTGAAATTCACAAAAAAAACGTAGGTTTCAGGCACGTTATAGTTAGAAATTAGCATTTAAAAACCTTTGAAATTCACTGAAAAAACCATAGGTTTCAGACACGTTATAGTTACAAATTAGCATTTAAAAAACCTTTGAAATTCACTGAAAAAACCATAGGTTTCAGACACGTTATAGTTACAAATTAGCATTTAAAAAACCTTTGAAATTCACTGAAAAAACCATAGGTTTTAGGGACAGTTATAGTTACTTGGACATTGCACTCGTACAAAACCCGTGAAATTCCCCCGTTATAGTTAGTTCAGCTAACTATAACTCGCGCCCCGCAATGCACTGCTGATGACGTCACATATTACATCACTCATGACATGGTCAGTGACATCACTGATGACATCACTGATGACATCTCAAATGACATCACTGATGACATCATCCACGTGATAATCTGATGCACCTCCTCACACCCTAATATAACCTTTGATACACCCACTCTAAATTACAGACTGCCATTCGCAAAACCATAGACACTCCAACACCAATAACTACATACCCACTCACTGATTCTTAGGTCTACACACACACATCCACTCACTCACCCGTACAGTCACTCATACTTACGGTCACTCAGTACAGGACTATCATATGCACTCATACTCCTATATAGACACTCAAACACCGCCACTCATCCATAGAGGTACTCACACACCTAGTCAGTCATGCAAATAATTAAACACACTACCATTTACTCACCTATACAGTTATACACACACCAGCTCACTTACTCATACAAATACTAGCACATTCTTACGCTCTTATACATTCACTGATACAAGCACACACTCATCCATACAGCCACTATCACAATCAGTCACTCTCGCTTATAGCTATTTATATACTCCAACACACATATATACTGCCTTTCACATATGTAGTTACTCACACATGTACCACTGGGACATACATTCACTCACTAACACACTCTTACACACACTTACCCAACCATAAAGTCTATCACAGATGCACTCTTGAAACCATCCACCCAGTGAATCACCCACTCACACATCTATGCACAGAGTCGCACACACCCCTCCCACACAAACACTCAGGCACCCATACAGATACTCACACAAGCATTCAATAACTCAAATAGACACTCATGTAGCTATTCACAAACACATGCAGCCAATACACAGCAACCGACAGACGGATACAGACATTCACCCAGTTTAGTCACTAACCCATGCATTCAGTAAGATACGTTAAATCACTCACTTATACAGTCAGTCACGCACCTACTAAATCATCCATACAGACACTTACACACCCACTCATTCTTCAATACGTCTTTTCCTATATATATTAAAAATATTTAAACTTTAGAGAAACACACAGTCACTGGATGATGTCATCAGTGATGTCATTTGAGATGTCATCAGTGATGTCATCAGTGATGTCACTGACCATGTCATGAGTGATGTAATATGTGACGTCATCAGCAGTGCATTGCGGGGCGCGAGTTATAGTTAGCTGAACTAACTATAACGGGGGAATTTCACGGGTTTTGTACGAGTGCAATGTCCAAGTAACTATAACTGTCCCTAAAACCTATGGTTTTTTCAGTGAATTTCAAAGGTTTTTTAAATGCTAATTTGTAACTATAACGTGTCTGAAACCTATGGTTTTTTCAGTGAATATATATATATATATATATACATATATATATATATATATATTTTTTTTTTAACAAAGTTACGCCGCACTCAGGATTTGCAGGTCAGATTCTTTTATTCATATTACCATCAGGACCCTTATCTGTGAGTCTCACAATATATATATATGGGGTGGGCAGTGAACTCCGCTCCGCCGGCAGAGTTTGCAGAGTTTGCCTGCTCCGCTTGGAGTGTGGAGTTCAACAAAAACTCTGCCTCTGTTGCATGGTGGAGTTTACCACCTGTAGTTCATCACATTCCAATTATTACTCATTAAACAACACAGCTGCTAAAAGTTAATGCATGCAAAGCATTTACACTAAAATATAATCACAGTTCAAAAGAAAAGGCAAACCAAATGGAAGGTATTTCCAAATGTGCAGCTCTCAATGAAATGAAAAAAGAAGGCATTTTAAATGCACGCTGCTCTGATGTTTCAAAATTTTCAGTGACCACGTTGAATCCTGATAATACAGGCAGGTAAACCAACACAGAACGGATAGCACAATGCTGTGCTCGGTTTTGTGTCATAACACACAACAATGCTGTGCTCCGTGTTGTGTCATAACACATGACAAGGAACACAGGAAAAGGTTAGCACCGCAGTGTGACTAGTGCAATGCTTCGCTCTGTGTTGTTGATAATAAAGCCTGCTGTTATTTTGCTTGCCAAAGTCGAGAGGTATTTCATGAGAGGGATTTATTGCTTTGAAGGCTGCTGTGCATGACTGATGTATTTTCAATGACTGTGTGGAACATGCATGGATTAGAGACTGCTGTTTGCTGCACCTTGATTTGCCAGCAAAACCCTGATGATTTTTTACAGCCCCTGCCGCCATTGTGTACACATTTGTTTCAAGCTGCTGGCTGATAATAAACGTTCTTACTGTAAATGTCAGTAAGTTTGGTGTGCCCCTGCTATTACATCTTGTTTGGAAGGGCGAATATTGCACAAATATGGGAGGCAGCAGGTGGCATCATTAACAAGAATCCCCTCAGTGTTTACCGCTTCTCTGGATGCGTAAAATGAAAGGGTATCTGACCTACCTACGCTCTGAAAGCATGCTGTCAACCCTGCACAGGTGCTAATGGCATTGGCTGCCTGTTAGAATATTCATTCCAGCCTTTGAATGTGTGGACAAATGCATTGGTAGCCTTCATAACCTTCGGTGCTTTTATCATCATTCGGCTCTGCCCGAATGTCACACCACCTTAGAAATGCACTCCCTCTCGGTGTCCGCATCACACTTTGTCATGAGCAGCACTGAGCCAAACTGAAACAATTGATACAGTTTGGGTTTCTAGGGGCTTTTGGAGCATGCAACAACTAACAATGAATGATTAACAGTTTGAGGCACCTGTGCTCATCACGTTAAGCGATGTCTGGGAAGAGCTGTACTGCAATTTCCTCTGACATTATACTGACATTTGCTATTTGTTCGCCGGCCTTGACTATGCACCATGGGGCCAGCGCCCCCAGCTGCTGAGAGAAAATGTGTAGAGGCCCTCTAATCCCTCTGTAGTGAAGGTGAAGCAGTGCTGGCTGGGGTGGGAGTTAATAGAGCGTACATTTTGGATTGAAGTCAATGTAAAGTAAATGGGTTGAGAAGTTTAGATATTCACAACATTTTACTTCATTTTCACTCAAACAAACACAACTTTACAAAGTTTATATGTATCGTGACGTTTGGGTCAATTTTGTGCAAATATTTTACTTTCAAATAATTCATATTCCCTTATAAATAGTAAAAATACGCTTTAATATATGACTACATCAGCTTACTTTGGGTTGTTTTTATTTTATGTGCTGTCATTTCTGAAGAGTCTTTCCCACACTATGATTGCTAAAACAGTCTTAAGATGGCCATCGGGTGTCCAATGGTGAGGCTCTGTACTACCGACCCAGTGTCTGGTCTCACAGGCTCGGCCTAGTGGCTGCTGCTGGACTGCATGGATTGGAAGAGATGGCGGCAGCACATCGGGCCACAGCAGCCAGAATGGCGCTGGAAGCGCTAGCCAGGCAGCACTTGGGGTAGAGGCATAACTGGAGCCCACTGCCGGGACCTTATGAAAGCAGCTATTGGGTCATCTACATTAAAGTTATTCTATTGGACTCTTTTTATATTTACAAAGAAGAAATCTTTTGTTTTATTGATATTTCACGTACTAAGGTCTAAATTTAGCCCGCTCGCAGAACTCAGCGGAATCTCGCAGAGTTTTCATGTAACTCTGCTGAATTCTGCAGAGTGAAACTCCACGAGCCCCGCCCATCCCTAATATATATATATATTCACTTGAAAAAACCAAAGGTTACAGGAACATTCTAGTTAGGTGCAGATTTCAATCATACAAAACTATAGAAATTCAGCAGCTATAGTTTCCTGCGCTAACTATAACTTACGCCCCTGCAATGCACTGCTTATGACCTCACATATTACATTACTCATGACATGGTCAGTGTTTTCTAAAGTGTTACGAGTGTTAAACATATATACTAAGGTACTAAAAAAGTTAAATTAGTATACTTTGTGAACTAATGAGAGATACTATTTCTAACACGTATTATGTGATTGGCTTTGCAACTGTATCTGTGTGTGAGTGCCTGTGTGAGTGGCTGTGTAGGTATGCAAGTGGGTGTTTGAGAGCCTATTTTGGTGAGGAAGTGGGTGTGTGAATAGCTGTATGGTTGAATAAGGGATTGTGTGTGTAGTTGTATGAGTGAAGAAGCGAGTGTGTAAGTAGCTGTATGGGTAAGTGAGTGACTGTATTGGTGAGTGAGCGGGTGGGTGAGTGGCTATGTCGGTGGTTCTATGGGTAGGTGAGTGTGTGTGTGTGTGGCTGAATCAGTAACTGAGTGGCTGTGTGAGTGGCTCTATTGGTGGGTGAGTGGCTGTGTGAGTTGTTATATGGGTGAGTGAGTGGGTGTATGACTTGGTGTAATGGTGATTGTCTGGCTGTTTGAGTGGGTGTTTGGTTACGTGAGTTGCTGTGTAAGTGGCTGTATTGAAGATTGATGTTTCTATGAGTGTCTGCAAAGGTGGCTGTGTTCAGAGATTGCATGTGTGAGTGATTAGCTGTGTAAGTGGTTATATAGTTGAATAAATGGGTGTGTGAGTAACTGTACGAATGAGTGTGTGGCTGTGTGAGTTGTTACATGGGTGAGTGAGTGGTTGCATGAGTAGCTGTATTGGTGATCGAGTGGCTGTCTGAGTGTCTACATAGGTGAGTAAGTGGGCGTGTGAGTGGCTCTATGGTTGAGTGAGCGGTTGTATGGGTCTGTGATTGGGTATGTGAGCAGGTCTGTGGGTGTGTGAATGGGTGTGTGAGAGCCTTTATGGGGTGTGAGTGGGTGAATGAGTAATTATGTGGATGATATAATCAATTATGTCAACAGTGATGTCATTTGAGATGTCATCAGTGATGTCAATAGTGATGTCACTGACCATGTCATGAGTGATGTAATATGTGAGTTCATAAGCAGTGCATTGCATGGGCGTAAGTTATAGTTAGTTCAGGTAACTCTAACTGCTGAATTTCTATGGTTTTGTACGTGTGAAATCTGAATCTAAATACATCGTCCAGTAACTTTTGTCTTTTTTCAGTGAATATCTAAGGTTTCTTTAATTCTTTTTCCTATAACGTCCCTGTAAGCTTTGATTTTTTAAGGAATTTCAATGGTTTTTTAAAAGTGTTTTCCCAAACTATAACATACCTGTATCTTTGAGTTTTTAAGTGAATTTCTACAGATTTTTTCTATTGTATTTCCTAACTCTACCGTCCCTGTAACCTTTGCTTTTTAAGTGAATATATATTGTTTTTTTACATGTTTATTGAAACTATAATGTCTGTTTAATATATACTGCACTGCAGATGTCTGCCTCTGTCATCCATAGTAGTAAATAATAAATGTAACATTTTGACATATGTTCTTGTGTGTGTTTAGTAGTAATATTTTTCAATATGTAAGAGAAATTTCTGATAGTATCTAATTTCTTATGTTACAGTTGAATTATTTACATTATAAAATAGGGTTTTAAAAAAAATTGTTAAAAGTTAAAGATATTAATATATGTTATCCAAATATATACGCACATTGCTCCCTATATTGTTACTGACTGCAACCACTATTATCCCTGTGAGTGATCTCTAATTTGGCCTATTGGTGTTAGGTACCTTTGATGTATGTACTAGTAGAATTTAATTAGTGTTTTGCTTAACTTTATTTTTATAATTCGCAACTTTGTCGTGAAATGTCACGTTATGTAGATTCCGGTATCGCAAATAGTCACGAATTCGGTGTGATTTTTGAAAGTGTGGACACATATTTATGCACTTATTCTAACTAATGTTTGAGGTCAGTAGTTTACTCATATCTTTAAAGTAACATTTTAGTAAGTAATTTTATTGGAGTCCACCTATTTGTTGTATTTTCCGTATTTCCCGTAGTCACGCGATATCGAAATTCATGACGACATCCGCATTCGTGAATATCAAATGGCTTTGTAAGAAAGGGATTTCAATGGACAAGACACTTTTGATTACTCTAAAAAGGAAGTATCCACCCAGTTTTTGCTTTTTCACACTTCCACTGGAGAGATTGGAAGTTTCTTGGTATTCTTTTGAATTTTCCAAAACTGGAAGAGGATTTTGAGGTATTTTTTTGTTTTTATTCAAGGAATAAAATGGCAGCTGGTGGAAATGAGCTGCAAGAGGCACACCCTGAAGAGGACAGTTTGTTTGATGAAGAACCCCCACCAAAGCGGCAATCCATTACCTGGGATTTCTTTGCTATCCCCTCTGGGGAAAAGCTGTTGCTAAGCACATGCAGTGCTCATTGTGTGGAAAAAACACTTTCTAGAGGGACAACGAGCATGTTGACCCATCTCAACATCTACCACAAGAACCACTTGGCAAGAGCACAGAGGGAGTGCAGTGCAAGAAAACTGTCAACTTCTACTGCAACTCCAATTACACCAGGAGAGCCAATTCCCACCAAAGTGAAGCAACATCTGCTAGAGAACACCCCAGAACTTAAAAAAATAGGAACTTTTTGTTTGGAGTGCAAAAAAGTCCCGACAGTGGGAGAACAGTTGGTTGCTGCAGTTCTGCAAAGCAAAGAACGCCTGTTATTTTTTTCTTTTATGTTATTTTAAACATGACACTTGTTTCCATATTTTTGCATGTCTCCAGTTAATTTTTCTTTCCAGTTGCCATTTTATTTCTGGAAAAACATTTACGTAAAAAAACAAAAATAACTGGTTCTCGTTAGAACCACCTTTCATGGTTTAAAAAAACATAAATTGTATGTGTGTATATGTATAAGAATGAGTGTGTGAGTGTCCGCACTGATGACTAACTGGGTGTGTTAGTGGCTGTATCAGTGAGTGAGTGGGTAGATGAGTGTATAAATGAGTGACTGTGTGTGTAAATGGCTGTATGGGCACTGAATGGGTGTGTAAGTGGCTACATGAATGAGTGACCAGCAGTATGAGTAGCTATATGGATGAGTAAGTTGGTATGTGTGGTTGTCTGTGTTAGTGGCTATATGAGGGAGTGATTAGCTGTGTGAGTGGCTCTATAACTGAGTGTCTGGGGACGTGAGTGGCCATATGATTGTGATACTGGGTGTTTGAGTGGCTGTATGGGTGAGTGAGTGCATGTGTGAGTGGCTTTATGGGTGAGTGAGTGGGTGTGTGAGTAGCTGTTTGGGTAAATGAGTGGGTGCGTAAGTGGCTTTATGGATGAGTGACTGGCAGTGTGAGTAACTGTATGGGTGAGTATGTGGGTGTGTGTGTGGTTCTACAAGTGATTGAAAGGCTGGGTTAGTGGTTATATGAGTGAGTGATTGGCTATATGACTGACTGTATAGGTGAGTGAGTGTGCATGTGAGTGGCTGTATGGTTGAGTGAGTGGGCATTTGAGTGGCTGTTTGGGTGAGTGAGTGCATGTGTGAGTGGCTGTATGGCTGAGCGAGCGTGTGTGTGACTGGCTGTATGGGTGAGTGAGTGGGTGTTTCAGTGTATGTATCAGTGTGTGTCTGGGTGTCTCAATGTCTGTATCAATATGTGAATGGGTGTGTGAGTGTCTATAAAGGTAAGTAATTGGGTGCGTGAGTGTCTGTAACAGTGAGTAAGTAGATGTGTGAGTGCTTGTACGGGTGAGTAAGCGACTGAGTCAGTGCCTGTATGTAATAGTGAATATGTATGACAGGAGATGTATAAGTAACTGAGTGGATGTGTTAGTAGCTGTATAGCAAAGTAAGTAAGTGTATGCATTACTCTTAAGAGGAGTGAGTGAATGTCTTTCCACCTGTATGGGTGAGTGATTGAGTGTATCAGTAATTAAATGGGAGAATCACTGGGTGCATTAGTCATTGTATGCATGACTGAGTGGTTATATGAGTTACTGTGTGGGTGAGTGAGTGCATGTGTTAGTATATATATTAGCGAGTAATTGAGTGTGTGAATATATCTATGGGTAAGTGAGTGCATGTAGTAGTAGATGCATTTGTAAGTGACTGAACATGTTACTGAGTATATCAGTGACTGAGTTGGTGTATGAGTAGTTGAATGAGTGAATGAATGGAAGTATGAGTGCCTCTATCAGTGTGTGTGTGTGTATGTATGTGGATCTCTCAGTGGCTCTATGAAAGTCTTTACATTGCTACTTTGTAGAAGTAGTAAAGAAGAAATAATTAGTAAAGTACTTTATTTCAATAGATGGTGTGAATCATCTGTTTAAAAAGAAGTAGAACATAAATATACATTAGTATTACCTTTGCAAAATCCCTTGACAAACTTTTAGTTTCTGCAATGCATAAGTCTGTACTATAAACCAAGCAGAAAATATGAATTATGTTCTAATAGTATTTGTCACTTGTACACCGTAATGAATGTACTGTATAAATTTTCATCCTTGAACAGTGGGGAAAAAATCATGAAGATTGTAAAAATAATCCCTCTTGTCAATTCAGCATCAACTCGTTTCTTAATCTGTATACAATGTTGGTGCTTTTCCCATCATTTACCAATCAAATGGCATCTGGTGAGAATCAATTGCCACACCCTGTTGAACATACTTCTTTGATGGAGGACCAACCCTCAGCAAAATTGCAATAAATTGCATGGGGAGTTTTTCACCATCCCCTCCAGGGACCAGAAAATAGTGCCAAAGCATGTGATGTACTCTTTGTGCGACGATACTTTCTCCAAGAGTATCTCAGACAAATACTCATGTGGCACTACAAGTATGTTTACAGATATGAAGACATATAACTCCAACTACTGTTGAAAAAGAAAAAGAATACAAATATAAGTTAGTATTTCATTTACAAAATTCCACAAACATAATAGTAAACATTGCTTATGCTTCTTTAACAGTATATCACACTATAGTAAAACATTTCATTTTCGCTTTTTTACTGTTCTCAGCTTTCATACTTGTTCGCCATATATGATGTACTGTATGATCCTTGAACAGTAGGGAAAAACACACACATAGATTGTAGAAAAAAAAGATAAAACTGCACAGTATATCACTATAAATAAGTGACACTATGCATCCCATTCACTACAATTTGTTAATCAGTTGTGTTGCCTACAGTTGCTACACTTTTATAAAGATGTCTATATTAAAAATATTTGTTTTATTATTATACCTGGTATGATACTGCTAATAAATATAAACCACACATGAATTTTGGAGATCCTTTTGAAGACATCACCCTTGGTAGGCCGAATTATGTCTAAAACGCAGTTGATCCACGTAGACAAAATCCCTTGCATTACTTTTTTTCCAGAAACAGTTTGTACTATTTTGTTCGAAGGAAGAAAATGTGACAATTTTGTAGTTTGAAAAGCAGTTTTTGTTTCAATTTAAGGTTGCTGTGATTGCATTGTGTCCATCATCCAGTTTCAGTTTTTAATTGGACAGTGTAGTATCCAGATGTTATATTATCTCCTTCCTGAATGGTAAAAGGACTCTTGAATTTTGAAGAACTTTTAAAAGACATCACCCATGATAGGTCTCATGATGTCTAAAATACTGATAATCCTTGTTTTTTCCAGGAATACTCCTTAGAACTTTGGTTGAAGAAACAAAAGGTAAGAATGTAATAGTTTGAAAGGCAGCTTTGGTTTGAACATAAGGTTGCTGTCATTGCATTCTGTCCAACAACTTTCACTTTTTAAATAGACAGTGTAGTGTCCAGATGTTATATTACCTCTTTCATGAAAGATAATAGCTATAGTAGTATAGGTACTTCCAGAAATATATATTTGTCCAGGTTTGAAGTTTGTAATTTTGGTTTCCAATTTAGACCCATCTGCTCTGCATCGTTGCAACATTAATATAAAGTATTTTCCAGTTCTTCGTAGAAATAACATCTGATCTACAATTTGGGTAGGTCATATTTTGGTTGGCTTTTTTTAACCAATCTGTCAAAAGGCACAGATTTGCAATCTGGTAGTTATAAGTACAGAAATTGCTCAGAATTTATTTGAGTGGCAGATGTAAAAGAACAGTCTTCACAGTCATGGTTCTATTTTAACTCAGTCCAAATAACTCAGCAATATTTACTTCTTCTTGTTCTAAAATTCCAAAGATGAACATTATAAATTCTTCTGTGTCTTTTTGACTGTTGAGAGTAAATATTACTGATCCACTACATATATCTAAATGGTCTTGAATGCCTGAAGCAGAATGTATTATAGTTCTATCATTGAGTAAACGTAGGAGCAATTGATACAGTGCAGACTACAATCTGTTATCTGGTTTCTGTTGAATTTGATTTACAAAATGTGGTAAATTAAGCTGCACATTGAGAACAACATTTGCATAGCAGTTGACACCTGAACTGTTTTCCAACTGGTAACCTACACTATTTCCCTCATTTTCCAGTTTTTTCTTCTTAACGCCTTCTAGCTTGTACTTGTTTCCATTCTTTTCTTGAACATCCGTTAACTCTTTTGTAATCTTCCACTTCGGACAGAATATCTGTTTCGCATAAATAGGATAATGACCAAAAGAGGAACATATAGACTTCTAAATCGATTGTACTCTCTTACACAGCTTGCATCAGCACTAACCTTTCTATCATCAAATTCAACCAAAAACAAACCAGACAATGATCTAACTCGGAATAATGCTACATACGACATAACTTCTTTAAACACTGTACTTCCAATATTAATAAAAGCTGCGTCTACACTTAAACTTTGAGATTAATGAATAGTTACAGCATCCGCTAGAGACACTGGAAACTGTTGCTGCTGCATATATATGTCTTTTACAAGCAAAGAATGTACAATATATAGGCCAATCTGCTTCACGAGATCAATCTGATCACATTTGAAAGCTAAATATTCAACCTCATCTCTAATTGAAAAATGTATGAAATCAGTCTCTTTACCCATAGCTCCATTTACTAACCCTTCCTCAACATTTAAATTACACCACAAAATTACTCCACAGTTTTTGCACATGTGTAGACACTTTTCTAGTCTTGCATTGTAATCTCTACCTCATTCATGGCTATGGCTGCTTCATTTTGAATAAGTGGTTGTGCAAGAGGATCTTGATTCAATGGTACAGAACTTTGGTTGCTTTGTTAACCCCTTGGGTGCTCTTGACGGCTCCACGCCGTCATGAGTCACGGTAGGCGTGTGCTCATGACGGCGTGGAGCCGTCATGCCGCTGCCGCTCCGCCCACGCTCTGCCCACACAGGACTAATTCCCCGCCTGTGCGGGCAAATTAACGAGTGGGCGGGGTCATGACAGCTCCATGCCGTCATGAGCACACGCTGCCCGTGACTCATGACGGCGTGGAGCCGTCATGAGCACCGATGCAGCACGCCCACCCCCTAGCCCCCCGTGCCGCGGTGGAATTCGCAGGGAAGGGGTTAACTCTCCTTAGCTACCTCAGCAGCAAAGATTTCTTCCTCTTCAATCTTATCTTTCATGATTTGCAAGTAGTTTGGTAAGATTGAACACTGAATGCTGTCTTTTACATAGGGTGGGTGGAAAACTCCACTCTGCCAGTGGAGTTTGGAGAGTTTTGCCACTCCGTGCTCTGCTTGGAACAAGGAGTTTAGAAAAAAACTCTGCCAACCACCAGTGCAGCAGAGTTTACCAGTGCACTCACTGCTAGACTTCGTCCCCCAGTGAGTAGTGCACCAGGAGGCGTATTTGTAGAGTGGTTGAGAAAGGGGATGGGGTCTCTGATGAGGTGTCTGCAATCCCGCTGTGGGGGACTTACTGGTGGCAACAATAGGGGTTCTTGGCCTTGAATGACCCTCAGCAGCCATGGGGAACTTATCCCGCAAACCGTAGTATGCCAGGAGATGTGTGTGAGAAGTTGGCCTGGTATATGCTGTCCACTAATTATAGTGGGCACCTTGCACCAGTCCAAACAACCCCTTATTGGAGATAGGTTAAAGACAACCTTTATTGAAAGCTATCCTAGTGGTAGCTATGGAGAGCAGCCTTCAGGCTAAGTCTTGAAGGAATGTAAAGCAGCTTGTTTTACCAGTCTATAATCTCTTGAGTGACCAAATGAAAGAGCACCACACCAGGTATATATTCAAAATATATGTATTTATTACTAAACACACCCCTCTAGTCTCTTTATGAGGCTAGAGTTCGAAGTACATAAGTTATAAGTTATTTAAACACAGTAATAGCACAAATACACGTTTGGGCCCTAGGGGCGTACCAAACCATATACCAATAAAGTGGTATAAGAACCACGACTGAGCTAGACACTAGGCCTAGAGCCTGTAGAAGTGCTTGGACCACAAGGAACCA
Organism: Calotriton arnoldi; assembly: GCA_963921515.1. Taxonomy (NCBI): domain Eukaryota; kingdom Metazoa; phylum Chordata; class Amphibia; order Caudata; family Salamandridae; genus Calotriton; species Calotriton arnoldi. Next base: position 1,766,690 of record CAWUFW010001167.1, read on the forward strand.
CCCAAGGTAGTGACACAGGGGACCCACGGGGACGCGTGCAGTGTAGTAACACAGCCGCGAATCGCCGTTAACTTCTATGGAGAAAGTCGCGGTTTGGAATTTAAAGAAAAGGGACACTTAAAGAAGGACTTGGAGCAAACCCTTTGAGAACTAGGTCGTTCTAGAGTCTCTACCCACGGGAGCACCGGAGTACTCTTGTTACCTCACCCAGGGAAGCCGGGTGCATAGGTGCCTTTCGGGGTCGGGTTTCGTGGTCGATTTGAATGGCGATCTGCTGCAAAGTGCTGCTGGCGACCAAGTGAAAAGTGTCCGGGTGGATCCAAGGGTGGATCAGAGATCTGAAGAACCTGAAAGCAGAGGGGACAGAGTCTGGGTCACTAGCCAGTGACCAGGAAGGCGATGAGCAGATGCCCACTGATGTCGAGTGCTTCAGGTAGGTTGACAGTTGTCTTGACTCTTCAGCCACGAGGTCCAGGAGGCGTTGTTGGCAACCAGGAGCAGGATTCGGGCTGGTACACAATGTTTGTCGAGTGCTGAGGTGTCGGCAACCGGATTGGACCCAACAGGCCTTGGCAACGGCAAGTCTCGATGAAGATGAAGATTGACGATGGTGCAGACCAGCAAGGTCTGAGGAACTCACCCAGCAAGGGTAAGTGAGGGCAAGCCTGGAGCAACCAGAGAGCCCAAGTAGAAAAAGATTGGCCTTCGTGAAGGGCTACTAGCCAATGGGCTAGCGACCGCGAAGGAGCCTCGAGACAGTGCATGTGGAGCTGGCTCACAGGACACTCGTGGAGTGGAGGCCAGTGATCTTCGGTGCAGTTGGTGCTGGAGGCTGGGGCTACTCGGAGCCCAAAGCACGACTTCGTGGAAGACCCAGAAGAGGATGCACTTGCAAATGCGTGCGGTGTCCAGGGGTCATGGTTCCACGTTACCCACGACAGCTACGGGCCTCAGCTTTGCTAGGGACTCAGGGCAGCCTCGGAAAAGTCTGGAAATCCACCTCTGGTGATGCAAAGACTTCGGCGTCCGACGGGAGCTTCAGCGATGCAGACCGGACAATTGCTTCTTTGGTGCCTGCCAAGCAGGGGAGTCACTCCTTGACCCCAAGGGAGATTCTTCTGTCCTCTAATCTTCAAGTAGAGCGTTGAAGGTCCAGGATTCTGTGTCAGAGTTTCATCCAGGGATAATCTAAAGTCCTAAGGACTGGGGTCCCATACTTATACTAAGTTTAGGGGTTGGACTTACTCTGTGGTCCCACCTATGGGTGGGTCAGGGCAGAGGGGTGGCTACACCCCTTTCCCTTTGTCCAGTTTGTGCCAAAGCAGGGGCTGGAAGCCCCTGATCCGGTTTGAACTGGGGTATGCACAGGGACACCAAATGTGCCCCCAGTGCAGGACTTCAAAGCACCCGAGAGTGCTCCCGCCCAGCCCCAATACACACTATCCTGTCTGGGGAGGTGTTTACACCTCCCTGCGACAGGAAACCTATTGTCCAGGCCTCCCCTGCCGGAGTTTCGGTCAGCAGCAGGAGGCCAGACTTGTGTCTGTGGCAGCAGCATCCATTTTGTGATGCCAGGGCTTTAGAAAGAAGTTACCGGGCAAGCCAGTGTGTACATGTCTCTCCCTCTAGAAGGGTGGAATGCTACCCCCGCCGCCAGAATTGGCGGGGGGGTAGTATTCCAAGATGGTTGACACCAAACACGACATGTTTCCGTGCAGCCATCCCAAAGTTAGCATTTAACGCGAGGTTATAATGCGCTTAAGAGTATATGGTCAGGCTGCACTACAAACAGCATCAGAGAAGGATCTCCGACCGCTGCAGAGGGGCCCTGCTCATGCAGGGGCACCCTCTCACATAGGAACCATGCACTCTGCCTTCAGGATTGACAAGGCCTGCCATAGGAGTGACTTATAGGTTTATATGTGTGTAGGTATGTAGTGATATAGGTAGCCTATATCACAGTAAGGGGTGCATGCACCACCTTACCCAGGCGGCAGTAGCAGACCTGTGGTGTCAGTTTGGATGGACTTCCAGGGGTGGCACAATACATGCTGCAGTCCCTGGTAGGCCTCTGAGGTACCTATGCCCTGGGTACATAGTATACCATATAATAGGGACTTATAAGGGCACTCCAGATTCCAATCAGAGATGTGCCTAAGGCACATGGAAACCATTTTAAAGAGGAAGCAGCTAGGCTGGGGTTCTGATTAGCAGGGCCCCAGCCAGACTAAGGTCGAAAAACAGTGAAGCATCAGCAAAAAGTGGGGGTACCCATGTGAAGCAGATCCTACTCTCCTACAATGTGTTTGAACAGTGGTTGAAAAAGGGGGCTTGGCCTTCAGCGAGGTGTCAGCAATCCCGCTGTGGGGTACTTACTGGTTGCAATAATAGGGGATCTTGGACCCCAATGACCCTCAGCAGCCAAGGGGTCTTAATCCCCCAACCAGGAGTGTGCCAGAAGGCACGTTTGCAAAGTGGTTGAGAAAGGGGGCGGGGACTCTGAGGAGGTCTCAGCAATCCTGCTGTGGGAGCATACTGATGGCAACAATAGGGGTTCTTAGCTCCCGATGACCCTCAGTAGCCAAGTTGACTACATCCCCCAACCAGTAGTGGGCCAGGAGGTACATTTGCAGAGTGGTTGAGAAAGGGGAGGGGCCTCTGATAAGGTCTCAGCAATCCTGCTGTGGGGGACTTAGTGGTGGCAGCAATAGGGGTTCTTGACCCCCAACGACCCTCCGAAGCCAAGGGGACTTCATCCCTCAACCAGTAGTGTGCCAGGAGCTGTATTTGCAAAGTGGTTGAGAAAGGGGGTGGGGCCTCTGAGGTCTCAGCAGTCCTACTGTGTGGGACTGACTGGTGGTAACAATAAGGTTATTAGGACCCCAATGACCCTCAGCAGCCAAGGGGACTTCATCCCCCAACCAGTGGTGTGTCAGGAGGCACTTTGGCCGAGTGGGCGGGAATGGGGGCAGGTCGTCTGACCAGGTCTCAGCAATCCCACTGTGGGGGACTTAATGGTGGCAACAATAGGGGTTCTTGGCCCCAAACGACCTCAGCAGCCCATGGAACTTCATCCCCCAAACAGTAGTGCACCTGGAGGCACTTTTGCAGAGTAGTTGAGAAAGGGGTAGGGCCCCTGATGAGGTCTCAGCATTCCTGCTGTGGGGAACTTAATGGTGGCAACAATAGTGGTTCTCTCAGCAGCCAAGGGGACTTCACCCCCCAACCAGTAGTGCGCAAGGAGGCATGTTTGCAGAGTGGTTGAAAAAGGGGGCATGCCTCCAACAAGGTCCCAGCAATCCCGCTGTGTGAGACTAACTCGTGGCAACAGTAGGAGTTCTTGGCCCCCAATAACCATCAGCAGCCAAGGGGAGTTCATACCCCAACCAGTAGTGCGCCAGAATGCGTGTTCACAGAGTGGTTGAGAAAGGGGGCGTGGCCTCTGATGGCCTCTCAGCAATCCAGCTGTGTGGGTCTTACTGGAGGTAACAGGAGGGGTTCTTGGCCCCCATCTGCTTTCAGCATCCAACGGGACTTCATTAGGGGTGGCCAAGCAATACTCCTCCCAGTCATAGAACTCCATGGAATTGGCAGAATTTTTAGGTAACTCCCTGGATTTCCGTAGAGAGAAACTCAGCAAGCTCGATCCAGGCCTACTTTTATAATGTTGAAAGAATCTTCATAGCAGTCATAGTCTCCAAGTAGTTCTGATTCTGCATGCAAAGGCTTGAACAGTTGTAGAAGCGCCAAATAGAAAAACTCCCTTCTATCTGAAATTTGGCAACTCATTTTCCTATGGTTAATTAAATTTCCTTTGCTGTGCCTCACCAAACAACCGTCACATCCAACTACTGCATATTTCCCTTCTTCTATGTTTCCGTTACATTGTTTCTATAGCTGTAGTGTTGAAGTACTTCATAAAGGCACATGTTTTCTAGGTGTGGATAGTACATGTCCAACATATTTTATTTCACATCTGTGCTTTCCAGATCAAACTCTGCTATATATACTGAATTTCTGGAAAATACTTCAACACTCTATTCTGCATCCTTGCAAGAACTAGACTTACCCAAACAATTCCTCTTGACTTCCAGAACAAACTAGTCAAGCTTAATAGATCTGAGCACTTATAGGATCCTATCTCTCTGTGGGAAAGCAAATTCAAGCTGAAGCTATACAATTTCTTGGTAAGACTCTTTTCTGCAGAAATATCCTCCTACATCTCTTTCATCTCTGACTTCTCTGATTTAGTAATATATGAAGTGACGTAATGAGCAACAGCGATGGAGTTGTCTGAAACAAACTGTATATCCATGTTCACATTCAAATCTCAGAATGACTGGATTGTATTCATTAATATACTTCGAGGCCTCTATCCTTCTCATGTTGTATGTGGTTTTCAATGATTTTTGTGTCAGTGTATGTCTCACTGCAGATAAAAAGCTATTTACTCTTTCTTGTGAAATTACTGGTCATGGAAATCCAAAATGACATCTTGTATAATATTTACCTTTGCATCTGTATTTTCAACGACAGTACTTCCTTTTTCACCACTATCTCTTGAAATGGTACATGCCACACACTGTTCTATGAAAGACAAGACAGACTCATCACTGTCTGTTCCAAATTTTGGCGCATCTTTTATCCATAAGACAAGACAGACTCATCACTGTCTGTTCCAAATTTTGGTGCATCTTTTATCCATAAGAGCATGTGAATATGAGGATCACCTCTTGCTTGGTACTCTTCACGCCAAAAGAAATCAGTTGCTTCACCAAGAGGAGGATTCGCTTTGTTGCAGATGAAAGACAGCATGGCTTGGAACCTTTGGTTAAAATATTACAAACATTAGCAGGATCTAAAAAGTTGTCTTCAAATTCACGTTCTTAATATTTGAGTTTGCTTTTCTCAAAAATTCAAGAAGGTCATCCCACACATAGTCAGCACAATGGAGTGTCACAAACCAAGTAGATGTACCTAGGTTTCTCAACGTATATTTCAGTTCTCCATGGCAATGATACCAATTCTCATTTGTGCTGCGTTGACACGCCATCAAATTAATCAGGTTGTATTCTAAGTTTGCATCATTTTCATGAACTTTGTCAATACATTCCTTTGCAGAGAGATTTTGAAGATTAACTCCTGTCTTCAGTATGTGGTTTACAGCATATGAGAGGCCAGACAAGTCATCCTCAAACAGAAGATGGGATTTATATGGAATACACTGGTGAAATATTGGATCCTCTGAATATAATCTGGTTGACCAGTGTTCAGCTGCTGGTATCTGTAACGGGCTGTCATCATAGCAGCTACCTGCTCTAGTAGGAAAGATTATGGAAAACAGTGAGCTTCTAAACCTTTCTCCCACATACTTATGGGAGCTCCTTTTGCTTGTTTCATTTGAAAGAGATCAAAAGTATCACCAAATACGTCTTTAGAATGCAGGGGATGGACGCTGTAGTGTTTACAAATCTCTTCTGGTCTGGACCAATTCACTTTTTCAATTTGTCCATTTGATGGTAATGTTTCATCCTCCATATATGTTACATCTTGAAGAACATCAACATTTTTATAACAAATATTATTTTATACCGGGTATAATGTTTTTTTTTTTTTAACTTTGCTAACATCCACTAACTTTTTACCAGATTTTTGTCATTCTTGGTAAGCACACCATTTACTGAAATGATTAGAGGTCCATCAATATATCTGTCTACCCTTACAGTTTTAATATTTCATTTAAAATCTAAAGGTAAGCAGAAAACACTTCCTTTAATGCCTTTCTGATGCCCAGTTGGTGACAGATTCTCTTTCTTAGGCTCCATACGAACGATAGCCTCAAATGGGTGTTCACATTATATGAGAGAACAGATTCATAAACATTTAAATCTTGTAGTTCTTGTGGAATACATACTAATTTTAAGTTGTTATGTACTGCTCTAGCTGGCATTTTGTTATCCTCTAACTTATCATTCCAGTATTTACATAACATTTGCTGTGTGAACAACTCAAAGCATTCCTCTACAAATATAGAAACAACAAATTCTTGCCACTTACCTCTGTTCTCCTGTTCAGTTTTAGAGAATACAGCTTAATTGCCAGTTTGAGTTTTGTAGTGAGTGCATTGACAACAAATACAAACACAGTTCGGTTTCTCTGAAAAACTGTGTTAAACTTTGCAACCTCTTGTGCAAAGCTATCAGTTCTAATTCCTGTGTCCTGTTCCTCTACACCACCAATAAGCAACTCCTTATTTTCCCTAGACTCCTGTTCAGGAACAAAGAAACAAAACTGAACATCTTCACAAACGTTTTCTACCTCCTCTACTGTATCATGCAAAAGAGAGCTATTCATTTCTCCTAAACATAGGGCAGGAGTTTTGACATAGTAAAGCCTCCTAACTAAATTTCGCATTTTTGAGTGGTGAACAGCTAACATTCTAAAGTCATGAAAGGTGCTTTGGAACACTGCCTTTGAAAATTACTCTACTTCCTTTCTTTGCATGGATCTAATCCTTGCAAAATCTCTATTTTCTGTTTCAGCCTTTTGTATGGAAACATACGTAGGAAAGTTCTCAATTTATCAATTGATTGCTGCCGAACACTGCAAACCTGCTACAGTTCCATTTGTATACAAGGGCCTGTCTACGCCTTCCTTGTACATCTTCAACTGCCACTATTTCAACATGTCTAGGAACCATCTCCTCCTTTGCAATGGGAGTACTTATCCTTCACCTCATACCATCGACCAGTTGTTTCAACTGCATGCACTAATGTGTTCTCTTGGAAGTAGCTTTCTTCCTTAAAGACAGGCTCAGTACTGGATGTATGCTTCCATTCACCACTGAAAGCTTGGCAAAAATTACTTCTATTCACAAGTCTTTAGTTTGGGCTTCTTCTCCTCATCAACAACACTATGTTATCCAGTGTTCTCATTCTGCTCAGAATCAAAATAAATAGTTCATCTTCAGTGCAAATGCCTTATCAACCACAGCCTCAACACGTTTCTTTTATTTGACTGCTTCTCTTCTCCTGTTATATTGCTTCATAGGTCGGATGAGATTCTGAATTGCCCTACTAGAAAACATTCTGACTCTTTTTCCTTAAATTGCCTCGGTCTTCTTGTTAAACAATCTGCTTTCTTATGTGATTTAGTCCTCTTAATGACACTTTTTGTTCTTTCCTAGCTGAAAATCTCTCTTTTTTTAAATTTGTTTTTGCTCACTCCATAGGTTACCACATACTTTTTAAAGAAACTTCTTTGTTTTCTTACCAGCAGCTATTTTCTCTTTCATCACATTCTCTATATTTTGCCCCTTTTGTTTCTCTGTTGTAAGGACATAGCATGCTTTCTTCTGTATCTTTCTTCTCTCTGTTTTTTTGACATTGTATCTCTTTATTTGTAAGTAAAAGTAGATATCTGGAAAGAAAAACAAATAACGATATTTAGGTTTTCATTCTATACTTTTGCACATTTCAAGAATTTAAGTACCTTTACAAACAGTTAAGTTACTATGTTATACCCACTCTAAGTCAGTTACTTTTCTTGTTTAAATAAGCGTGTGCCTGCCTATGTAAACATATACACCAATGTGTAACTGGGCGTATCACTATACATATCAATGTGTGCCTGAGTGTATCACCATATAGATCAGTGTGTGCCTGGGTATGTTAGTGAATGCATAAGTATCTGCCTGGGTGGGTTAGTGAATGCATCAGTGTGTGCCAGGGTTTCTTAGTGTATGCATGAACGTGTGCTTGGGTGTATCAATGTATGCATCAGTGTGCACCTGGGTGTGTTAGTTTATAGATAAGTGTCTGCTTGGGTGTATCATTTATGCATCAGTGTGTGCCTTGGTGTCTTACTGTATTCATGAGTGTGTGCCTGGGTGTCTCATTGTATGTGTCAGTGTGTGCCTGGGTGTTTTAGACTATGGATCAGTGTGTGACTGAAAATGTCAGTGTATGCATAAATGTGTTATTTGCTGTATTATTAGTGTACACATGAGTGTGTACCTGAATAGCTCAATGTATCCATTACTGTCTGCTTGGGTGAGTATGTGTATATATCAGTGTCTGCTTAAGTGTGTTACTTTATACATCAGAACATATATGGGTGTGTGCACATATACATCACTGTATGGGTGTGTCAGTGAATGCATAAACATGTAGTCTTCTTTTAGAATGGAATAAAGAAGACTACAAGCCCCAGAATTCAAAGAAAAACCTTGTTCTGGAGCAGCACATTAACCATGGACCTGTGCACCTTTGCAGGGCTGCTAGTACATATGTATATAGAAATTTAAATCTTAGCAAGCAGTCTTTTTATGCCAACTACATCATACAGTAAAACAACACATGTACCCTGTACGGTTCCATGGCAAGACATTGGTAAGCAATTTCGCACACACCTACTCTAACCCTCAGACCCACAGTCACATACTCACACAGCCAGAAAGAAAGTTGCTCACCCATTTATAAATATATAAAAACACTTACACAACCACTCACAGATTCCTTCATAGAGTTTTGTATATATCATACTTACTTTCATCAACCTCACATACACATATACCGTTTCAACCACATTTAAAAAAAAGTTCACTCTAATTCACATACCTGAAAATTGAGTTTGTTGGTCAAATATTTAATTTTGCTCTTAGATAGATTCAACTCTCTCCGAAAATGGTAAAACCAAGCACAAGAATGGCACACCACTCTCATACAAAGCAACCATTAATGGCAACCTCTTCAACTTTGCACTCTCTGATACTGCTAAAGGCAGCAAATCAAAACTTGCCTTTGTTATTTTACTTTTCTTATTCCACTTCTAAATGGTTAGTGAGTGTTAACCCTGTCTCACACTTCTGTGAAGAAGCCCAATATAGAAGAGTATTTGTGCATATTTGTGAATTCATCATGACCCTCAGCGTGACCCCCCCATGTAACCTTGTGACAAAATTGCAAATACATATGGGAGTCTAAAAACATATTTAGCTTTGTACTCTTGATACTTTACAACTACACTTCCTTTCTAATGAAACTCCTAACTAGGAAAACAAACTGAATCTAAACCACTGTAATATGAACAAACAGACTACACTCTGTTTAATATACTTCCTCCTACACTCTCTTAGCAGAGTTTCCATAGCAACCAACTTTAGAACACTCTTTTCAACCAGTAGGTCAGATGTTCCACAGCACATTCTAGAAGCAGCACATTATTCTCCAACTCAACTGCAGCAGGTGTGGTTGACTCTTTCCAATTACCATCATATCAAAGATTCTATTATATTTGTTTATTTTAACCAGAGTCAATCACAGATGTAATTGTTTTTTTCTTAAAAACCACTACCTAATATTAACTACCTGTATATTTACACCATCCAATCAAATATGTCCTTTTTTAAACTAGATCTTGTCCTCCATTTTAACTACCTTTCTTTTTGAAAACTTTTTCGTTCAGCTCCAGCCATCTCCTGTGTGCTATTCCTTCTTGCCTTCAAAATAGAGTGTGGATTGTGGGTCATAGCTTTGTGTTTTGAAGCAGAGAGAGTGCTAGAAAGAGTGTCATTGATAGGGACTCTGGTTTGCCTAATGTGAACTTTACTTGAGTTGGCCAGAGAGGGTTAAAATGACATCAATTGCTGCCTTTGGTTGAAAGCATTGTGGATTGCCACCATCCAGACCTCATGATTGTGTACTGTGGTGGCAATGCAATCACATAGGCACACTTACTCGGGTAGGACTGGAAATCCTAATGAAGAATACCTTTGCTCAATTAATGGTTCTTTTCCCTCACAATGCATTGGTGTTCTCCAACATATGCCAAAGGCAGAAATGGAAGTGGTCAAACGAGTTCTGTCCACAGATAAACAAAGCCAGGATAATGTCAATAAAAGCATTTCTGTATTCATTAGCCGCTTCAACGCGGCCGGAATTTTCACGCTGTGCGGGCGAATTAATCAGTGGGCGGGATTCGGACGGCCCCCGGCCGTCCTCCGCACACGCCCACCGTGACGTCGGGCGGCCGGGGGCCGTCTGCAGCATGGAAGGGGTTAGAGACCAAAATATGGGCTCTATCTACAACAACAACTTCTGCTTTGACATGGATGGTATCTACAGAGAAAGGTGACAGGGTGTTCCTAAACAACTAGAAAGCCTGCATCCTGTTTTATGTGTACTTATCACTTGCACACAATAAACACAAAAGCTCTTCTCAGAGCCATCATAGTTCCCAGACACTGCTTCTTTTTCTTTTAAAATTTTGTTTTTTTGTTTTTTTGTATTCAAATTCGTGAATACATCATGAATACACAAAACAAAAGCAGGCATTCAATAGACACCAGCACATTTAAAATTCACAACTATATCAGTGAGTCTGAGCATTTGACTGGAGACATCAGTGTCTGAATAAGTCTGTGAGTGGTTGCATAAGTCTGTGAGTGGGTCTGTGAGTGGGTGCATGAGTTTCTGAGTGAGTATGTCAGTGGATGCATGAGTGTCTGAATGGGTCAGTGAGTGGATGCATGAAAGCCTGAGTGTGTCTGTGAGTGGGTAGGTAAGTGTTTGAGTGGGTCTGTGAGTGAGTACATGAGTGTCTCAGTGGGTCTGTAAGTGGGTGTGTGAGCCTCTGAGTGGGTCTGATAGTGGCTGCATGAGTGTTTTAGTGGTTCTGTGAGTGGGTGCATGTGTGTCTGGATCTGTGAGTGGATGCAGGAGTCTCTGAGTGGGTCTGTGAGTGGGTGTGTGCACATCTGAGTGGGTCTGTGAGAGGGTGGATGAGTCTTTGAATAGGTCTGTGAGTGGGTACATGAGCCTCTGAGTAGGTCTGTGAGTGGGTGCATGAGTCTATAAGTGGGTCTGTGAGTGGGTGCATGAGTTTCTGAATGAGTATGTCAGTGGATACATGAGTGTGTGAGTGGGTCTGTGAGTGGATGCATGCATCTCTAAGTGGGTCTGTGAGTGGGTGAATTAGTATCTGAGTGGGATTTTGAGTGGCTGTTTAAGTCTCTCAGTGGGTCTGCGAGTAGATGCATTAGTGTCTGAGTGGATCTGTGAGTGGATGCAAGAGTCTCTAAGTGACTTTGTGAGTAGGTACATGAGTCACTGAGTGGGTCTGTGAGTGTATGCATCAGTGTCTGAGTGGGTCTGTGACTGGGTACATGAGACTCTGAGGGGGGTCTGTGAGTGGGTGCATGAGTGTCTGAGTGGGTCTGTGGGTGGGTGCGTGAGTCTCTGAATGGGTCAGAGAGTGGGTGCATGAGTGTATGAGTGGGTCTGTGAGTGGGTGAGTGAGTGTCTGAGTGGTTCTGTGAGTGGGGTGTGAGTGTCTGAGTGGGTCCTTGAGTGGCTGTGCAAGTCTCTCAGTGGGTCTGTGAGTGACTGTGTGACTGTCTGAGTAGATCTGTCAGTGATTTTGTGGGTGGGCACGTGAGTCTCTAAGTGGGTATATGAGTGGGTATGTGTGTGGGTGCATGAGTGTCTGAGTAGGTCTGTAAGTGGGTGCATGAATGTCAGTGGGAGGCTGTGAGTGGGTGTGTGCATGTCTAAGTGGGTCTGTGAGAAAGTACATGTGTGTCTGAGTAGCTTTGTGATAGGATGCATGAGTGTCTGAGTGGATCTGTGAGTGATTGAATGAATGTCTAAGTGGGTCTGTGAATGGGTGCATGAGTATCTGAGTATGTCTCTGAGTTGCTCCGTGAGAGTCTGAGTGGGTCTGTGAGTGGGTGTAACAGTATGAGTTGATCTCTGAATGAGTACAATAGTATCTGAATTTTTATTTTTTTATTTTGTCGGCGATATTCGCAAATTCATCGCAATGTTGCACAGGGGGGCGAGTTAAATGTTGTGACGCATTTGTGAATATTGCACGTGAAAAAGAAAACATTTTCTGACATGATTTACACATTAGGTATTTCACAAGCACCCCGATATGCCACCCATGGGGTCAAGGTAGGTGGTGATAGTTAGCACCATGCTTCCATAGGCTAAGCATTTTTTGAGCTGTCTATATCTTTGGTGGCGTTTGACAAATCTGCATGAAATTTTACAAAACAATATGCCAGTGATTCTTATCACTCAAGTTTTAGGGTGACCCGTCAACTCAGGACTGCGAAAAAGCGGGGTCAACAACATGCATTTCCCATGTTAATTCTCATAGGAACTTTAGACATGGCTACAGCCTGAACTGCTGAATTGAATTACACCAAATTTAGCAGAACGGTGAGTGCTGGTCCAAAAAGCCCCCTTTTTGTGAATTGGTAAAAATCCGTTCAGTAGTTTTGGAGGTATTAAAGGTAATTCAAATTTGTATTTATAGGGATGCAGATCCTCCGAGGACCTGACAGTCCCCGTGCTCAAATCTGTATGGCTTCCGGCTCTACAAACCATAAAGTGTTGGCAGCCATAAAATATTAAAAAAAGAGAAGGGGTAGGGTAGGAATAACCTGACCCCCTAGGTCTATTTAAAAAAAGAATTTGGCGGGAGTCGTGCAGTAGCAGCGGCTCTGACCCCCAAAAAAAGAGGGGAGCGCGGGCTACTGAGCTTCTCTATTATTAAGCCCCCGGTGGGCCAGGTCCTGGGGCATGCGGCCTTTGTTATTTTTTTCAAACGGGGGTCTCGCAGACCCCCGTGCTCTAGGGACTACCAGCTCCCTGGGGCTACTGTAATATAATTCAGGGGAGCCTCACAGATCCCCTGTTCACCTGGGACAGCTACCTACCAAGGGGCTAATGTAATATAAATTGGGTGGCCTTGTGGACTCTTAATGCCCTGGGGACCACCACCTCCCCGGGACAATCTAAATGTGTAATGGGGGCCTCACTGACCCCTCGGGCCCTGGGGACCACCATCTCCCCAGGGCCATATTATTTTATAAAAAATGGGAGGGGGACTGCCACGTCTCCAGGGCAGGCCCTACAAACATGATAGGAGAGGGGCATGTGGCCCCCTCTCCTGGAGCCATAGATGGCCCTGGGAACCGTCACCCCCCCAGGCCAGCTCCTGCTATGTCCCAGGGTGCCCACTCCTGGGACATAGCTGTTTGCTGTGGCTTGACGGGAGCTTTATCCCTCCCACCAAGCAACAGCAAACCTCCGGTAAGCCCCACACATTGGGATTGCTGAGAGGTGATCAGAGGTCATGCCCCCTTTCTCCACCACTCTGCAAACGTGCCTCTTGGTGCACTGCTGGTAGAGGCATGAGGTCCCCTTGCCCCCTGAGGGCCTCAGGACTAAAGTGGACTTCTTCCCCCAAGCAGCAGTGTGCCAGGAGGTGTGTTTGCAGAGTGTTGGAGAAAAGGGGCGTGGCCTCTGATGACCTCTCAGCAATCCAGCTGTGTGGGTCTTACTGGAGGTAACAGGAGGGCTAGTTGGCCCCCAAGGGCCCTCAGAAGCCAAGGGGACTTCAACCACCAACTAGTAGTGCGCCAGGAGGCACGTTTGCAGAGTGGTGGAGAAAGGGGGCATGGGCACCAAAAACCTCTCAGCAAACCCACTGTGTGGGACTTGCTGGAGGTAACAGGAGGGCTAGTTGGCCCCCAAGGACCTTCAAGATCGAAAGGGACTTCAACCACCAACTAGTAATGCCCTGGGAGGTGTGTTTGCAGAGTGGTGGAGAAAGGGGGCGTGGACACCGAAAACCTCTCAGCAAACCTACTGTGTGGGATTTGCTGGAGGTAACAGAAGAGGTAGTTGGCCCGAAGGACCCTCAGTAGCCAAGGGGACTTCATCCGCTTACTAGTAGTGCACCAGGAGACATGTTTGCAAAGTGGTGAAGAAAGGGGCATGGTCTTCTACCAGGTGTCAGCAATCCTGCTGTGTGGGACTTGCTCAATGGTAATAGGAGGGGTAGTTGGCCCCCAAGGACGTCTTTGGGTGCCAACTGCCCGTCCTGTTATCTCCATTATGTCCCATACAGTGGGATTGCTAAGAGGTCTTTGAAGGCCACGCCCCCTTTCTCCACCACTGTGCAAACTCGGCTCGTGGTACACTACTGGTTGGGGGATAAAGTCCACTTTACTCCTGAGGGACCTTGGGGGTCAAGAGGGGAGAGGATGTAGCCTTACGGCTAGAGTGGTCAACCTCGAAGCTGGGGAACCAGGTTCAAGTCTCTGCAACAACGCTCACTATCCTGTGATTCTGGGCAAATCACTTAATCTACCCGTGCCTAACAAAAATGAATGTGTCCATCTGTAACGAAACTGGTGCTCATGTAAAGCGCTCTGATACCCGATGTCTTGGGTCTAGTTCGCGCTATATGAAACTATTACAAAAAAAAAAATCCCTCCTGGTACCTCCTGTAAGTCTTGCAGAGCGGGATACCTGAGAGCTGGTCGGAGTCCCAGCCCCCTTTCTCCACCACTCTGCAAACATAACTACTAGTTAAAATAACCATGGAAATTCACTGAAAACACCAAAGATTACAAGTACGTTATAGTTAGGAAATGGAATTAAAGAAACCTTAGGAATTCACTGAAAAAAACAAAGGTTACAGAGAAGTTATAGTTAGCCTGACATTTCGCTCTTACAAAACCAGTGAAATTCAGCAGTTATAGTTAGCTGAGCTAACTATAACTTGTGCCCCCACAATGCACTGCTTATGACCTCACATATTACATCACTTATGACATGGTCAGTGACATCACTGATGACCTCACTGATGAGATCTCAGATGACATCACTGAAGACATCACTGATGACATCATCCACAGAATCTCTGACGCACTCACTCATACCCCAAAATAGCCTTTCATACACCCACTCTAACTTCCACACTACCATTCTCAAAACCATTGACATACCCATACCAGTACTTACACACACACTCACTGATTCATAGGTGTAAACACACATCTACTCAGTCACCCATACAGCCACTCATAATCTAACTCACTCACTAATACAGCCACTGATATATCCACTCATACAGCCACTTACAAACTGTCAGTCACCCATAGAGCTACTCACCCACCTACTCGTTCACCCATAGAGTCAATCACACAGCCACTTACTCACCAATACAGTTATACACACACCCACTATCTTATTCGTACAGAGGCTAACAAATACTCACTCACCTATACAGTGACTGACACAAGCACACACTCACCCGCACAGCCACTCTCACAATCTTTCACTCACACATACAGTCACTCATATAGTCCAGCACTCGTCTATGCTGCCTTTCACATGCACAGTTACTCACCCATATACCACTGACACATGCACTCAGTCACCAACACAACCATACACATACTCACCCTTACAGCCCCTGACAGATACACTCACTAACCCTTACATCCACTGGCTCACCTACTCACTCATCCATAACGGCAGTCACACATCCCCTCACCCACCCACACAGACACTCAGACACTTATAGAGGTACTCAGATAACCAATCACTCACTCATACGGCAACTCACGTACCCACTCACACACCCATTCAGCAACTTACACACCAACTAACATACTCATATAGACATTCACACAACCAGTCACTCACCCATATATTCACTGAGACACCTAATCACTCACTTATACAGTCAGTCATGCAACCACTAAATCATTCATACAGGCACTCATACACTCACTGATTCACCAACACACCTTGGTATATGTATTTAACATTCATAAACTTTTTAAAAACAGTAATGGTCACTGGATGATGTCATCAGTGATGTCATCAGTGATGTCACTGACCATGTCATCAGTGATGTAATATGTGAGGTCATAAGGAGTGCCATGTGGGGTCGCCAGTTATAGTTAGCTCAGCTAACTGCAACTGCTGAATTTCTCTGGTTTTGTACAAGTAGATTTTTGGACAAAATACTATCCATCAGTGGATGGCTGGGCACATGCCCATGTTAAATAATTGTAATACAGTGCTACAAACAAATTATGTGTAATGAGGATGTTCATAAGCCGTGTCTGTTTATTTATAGAACTTTGCTGAAGATTGCGTTGGATAATGTAGAATGTAACTGTGACCCACTTGGAGATGGTTTAACTCACAGTGGGGAGAGTATGTGTGCCATGGTGATCATCTCAGGAATGAGTGTAGTGAATGGTATCAAACTACGGAGGACTGTCTATAGGACCTGACTGAAGGTGTCTTACCAGTGGTAAATGTGTACCTGTCAATCTCTTGACTTAAAATTGTGAGTCATGTGAAGTGTTCAAGAGGGTGATCCTGTTAAGGTGAATAGAGCACACATTCTTTTTTTGAGGGAAGACTAGTAGAATCAAGGTAACATCAACCAAATATTGGTGGCTTAACAGATATCTGTTCTAAAGGTTATTTCCATTATCACTTGATTGGTGATAGAAAATTGATCATCAATGTAGCTTGTTGAATTGCTTCAAGCATGAAAATCCTTTTGGATGTTGTATATTAATGGCTGAAACTTGAGCAATTTGCTATCATGTAACAACTCAAAATTGCAGCAAAATTATTCCAAGATGTATTTTAGTGTGAAATACATACTTGTACCAATTTTTGGTGTGAGGATGCATTTCAAACAAGATCACCGCGAACAACAAAAGCTCACATTCTATTGTTCCTGTGTATTTGCAGTACATTTTTAGCTTGAATTGTGCCATTGACTGTACATCTGTACAGCGATTGGCACATAATTACCACACAGCACTGTACATTACCCCACAGACTTGTTATCTCAACCTCCTAGATACCTTAAGGTGAGATCACTTGGATGAGACATTTTGGATAAATCACATGGATTCCAGTAATGGCATTTAAAGGTTTTCCGCTTTCTCTCCTTACACCCATTTACCAACCCTTGGAAAACTGGTATGGTATTTTTGTATTGAAATACCAATAAGAAAATAATATGGAATTAATATGAATGTAGACATGGTATTGATTGCACAAACTTTTCTATGGTTTGTGCCCTCAGAGGCAAATGCAATGGGTCCTGATGAAAACCCCTTGAAAAGCACCATTTATTAACTTGATGTTAGAAAGTGTCCTTTTCTGTCATGGTCACCCCCACATTTTTCTCTAGATGCTGTCTTTATAGATCTGGAAGTGCACTGGAATCTGCTAACTAGGCCCCAGTGCCGGTGCTTTCCCCCTTAAACTGTAACTGTTTAATAGGTACTCCCAATTGGGATGCACTTATCACTCCTTATAAGTCCCCAGGAGATGGTACTAGGGGTACCCAGGGCAAGGGTGATTAGAGGAGTCACAGGGCTGCAGCAGACCTGCACAAGAAGCCTGTCTGCTTGAGAGCGACTCTGCACACACCACTTGCTGCAGAGCCACACCAAGGCTTGGCTGTGGAAAATGTAGTTCTTGGGTACTTTGATGGCTGGAGGTCGACAGGAGTGGATTAGCAGCTCGAAACTTGGTGTGAGCTCAGCTACCACTCCGTTCGTGCAGGAAACCCCTTTTCTTTGGGCTCTCTCTTGACCGGCCCAGTGTGTCTCAATTCTTCTGACGTAGCATGTTGATTCTTCTACAGGTTGCAGTTGACTGGTTCCACCAGTCAGGATAGTCTGCTTCGGATTTCTGGTGTCCACTGGAGTCCCTCTTGCTGGCAGCAATGAGCTTTCACCATGGAAACACGTCAACACATGGTTCCAGTAAATGGTCTTTTCAGGGCACTTAAGTGTCCTCTCTTTGCACTGCAACAGAGTCCAAAGTCCTGTTTTCGGTGACAACATCTTCTCTGTGCCTCTTCTTGGATTCCAAGTTAGAACGGAAGTTCTGGTGCCAGGGGAGCCCCTTAAACCCTAGTTCAGAGGGTGTTAAGTGTGTAAGGGACTGTAGCCAATGGGCTACTGGTCCCTGCAGCTAATCCGCCCCTGTAATGGCAACATCCTGCGGGTGTACGTCATTGTGCTATCCAGTATACTTTATTTTAGGGACTTCCAAAATGGCAGAACACTTCCTCAGCTGTATAGACCTCCTAGCCCACCCTAAAGATGTGGGTAGGCTTTGAGGAGTGTACACCTCCTGAATAACTAATTTTCCCACCTGCCTAAGCTGCAGGGGGAGAAGGGCTTTGTTCTAGAGTGGGGACAAGGTAATTACACACCAAGGGCGGTGAAAGCCTTTGAGGCTCACTGCCTTGATGACTGTAAAAACTAGCCATCCCGGGAGGGTAGAGGTGTGAACTCCCTCCTGCCCAGGCCTTTGGCTCCAACCTATGGAATTGCTAGCACATCCCACCAGGAGGGCAGGCTCTTGTCTTGGCGGCAAACCTCTCGGGGAAGCCCACCAAGGCACTATAGCTTTCCCTGCGAGGGTACCCACGCAGGGTAGCACCCCTGTGTATGCCAGCTCACCCGTTTTTTAAAATATATTTTTATTGAGAGTTCAAATCATGATACAATAGACACTTATGCATAAAAACAGAGTAAAGTGCAATGTGCATACGTGCTCAATATAAATTACATTTAGCAACCTAACGAGAATACCTGGATAAATCCTTCTGTAAACAATAGACTTAGGGGCCGATTCCGATCTCGCCCGGTAGGGCTCCGAATCGGATTCGGATTTACCGGATCCGATTCGGAGCCCTGTTTCCCGACCGAATCGTACGCGGGTCCGGCCGAGCGAGTACGATGCAGGCACCCGCGAAATCTCCGACCGACTCGAACGCGGCTTCAACACGCTCCGACCGACTCGCATGGACACGACTCGCACCGCGCTATGGAGACGTTTCCCGGCCGGGTAAGTACGATGCGCGCCGCGAGCAGTCTGATCGACTCGCGCCGTCCGGCTCGAAAAAGCTGTCGGAGCCGGACTTTGGGGGTCCGCGTCGGACCCCCCTGTACGCGTAGGCGCGCGAGTCGCACACAGGGGGGACCCATGAGTCCCCCCTACCTGTGCATGTACGCCGCGATGCGCATCGACGTGTATCTGCTGTATGGGGCGCCCTTGTCCGCCTCGCACCCATTGAGTCAATGGGAGCCCGCGTACGCGTTGTACGACCGGCTCCCATTGACTTCAATGGGAGTCCGACCGACTCGAGTCCGATGGCATGCGTGCGCATCGTACTCGTTCGGTCGGACTGCCAGAGTCCGATTCGGTCGGAATTCTCTCCGGGTCCGGCTCGGTCGGAGAGATTTCCGGCCCGAATCGGCCCCTTAATATACTTAAAAACACAGATTCCATATATAGTCAGTTATTACACAATTCCTTATTCCGCCGAAGACAAGTATGAAGTAACATGTGTATATATTCAATATAAAATAGAATTAAACAGCAAAACACATTAGAATGTATCAGTCGACTTTTACGGCATGCGTTTTTAAGCAAAAAAGGCCATATATTATAGAGTTGCTCAAAGAGCAATACTGTTACCCAGATCCTATATTTATTTCCTATGGGCCCCCAACGTTTCTCAAATTTCCTAAGAGATCCTGTTCTTCGTGCATAACGCCTCTCTAGTTCTTTAACTTTACACAGTTTAGCTCTCCATGCTTGAAACGTAGGTACATTTTTGCTTCGCCAATTTTGCAGAATTAAAGATCCTACCACTAGGGCAGATATATATAAGCATTCTTCTTGCATATTGTTTAATGTTGAGTTTGGAGAGCATCCCAAAACTGCAATATAATTATCAATAGATATAGATTGGCCTATGGTACTTCTGAGATATTTTTCAATTTCTTCCCATAAATTCTCAATTTTTGGGCAATCCCAAATGATATGAGACCATGTGCCTCCTCCTTCCTTAGCACAACAAAAACATCTGTCATCGATCTGGGGATACACACTATGCAGAAATGAGGGGGTCCTATAGAGTAACCATTTTGAATAGAATTGCATACGTTTTAAAATTAGCCCCTCTAATTACTGTGGCGTTCAGTCTATTAATTCTACTCCAAATTGTTCTTGGAATCTGCAGATCTTCTTTTTTACACCATTTATCTCGCATTTTCTCATAGGTAGTAACAGATGTGTTATCATTAAAGATTTTCACCCAAGCACTTACTGACCGCTTTTCAGAGATTTCTAGAGCTTCAATTATTCCTGAACTTGCCGTTAAGGTTCCAGCATCTATACTTTCCAGAAAGTGCTTTATTTTAATATATGACCATTTAAGCATGTCCTTGGAATGAAGGAGCCCGATTTCTATCTCGGGCCACTTTTTCCAGGAGTCTAGGTTAAGAAAGTCTTTTACTTGCCTATACCCATTTTCCTCCCACTTTCCTAATATGCCGGTCTGTAGTAATTCAACCTCCCCAGTGTAAAGATAAGACAGGTTTGTTGTACTATTTATCCTTGGGATATCATAAAAAGCTAACAATTGAGTTCTTTGTTTAAGAATCCATTGGAGTACTTTGTGCCGCACTTTCTTAGGATCTTTAACTATTCTAGTTGGGTCCTTAATTTTATACTCTATTAAGATTTTGTATATAAAAAATTATCTAATTCCAAGGTGTTAATTGTGCGCGAAATTTGCAAAATAATATTCTCTTATGTTTGGGAGGGACAATCCTCCCTCCTCCTTCGAGCAATTTAAAGTGCCTAGTGCTAGTCTTGATGTCTTATTAGGCCACAAAAAGGATGAAAACAAACTATCTATCTCTATAAAAAAAGACATTTGTAAAGCGCACGGGGCTGCTGCGAATACAAAATTAAAAAGTGGTACAGTTGTCATTCGAATGAGCGCCACTCGGCCTATGATTGATAATGGAAGTTGATTCCATCGTGCTAAAAGGTGCTTAACTTTTTGTATCAAGGGAATATAATTCAAATGGAACAGCTTCTCTACTCTTTCTGTCACGTATATCCCTAGATATCTCTTCGGGCGAGAGTTGTACGTTAGCCTAAAATTTGGCAATAGAGTATCCACGGAACAGTTGCATAATACAATTTCCGTCTTGGCCTTATTTATTTTGTACCCACCTATTGCTTGGAATTCCGTAAAGATCCCTAGGATCTCCTCTTGAGTGTGTTCCCTGGAGTTTAAAAAAAGAACAATATCATCGGCGTAAAGTTTTATATTGGTCATGCCTTGCAGAGGTGTGGT
The DNA here is from genome assembly GCA_963921515.1 of Calotriton arnoldi. Classification (NCBI taxonomy): domain Eukaryota; kingdom Metazoa; phylum Chordata; class Amphibia; order Caudata; family Salamandridae; genus Calotriton; species Calotriton arnoldi. The sequence goes on from CAWUFW010001167.1 coordinate 1,787,696, forward strand.
ATGTGGTGTTTTTTCTCTAATAGCTATTGCCAATGGTTCTATAAAAAGGGCGAATAAAATAGGGGAAAGGGGGCTGCCTTGTCTTGTACCCCAGTTTATTCGACAGGAGCCTACATTTATAGCATTAATTAATATTTGCACCTGTGAGCCTTTATACAGTCTTCTTATTAATTGTATGAAGACTTCTGGGAAACCAAACTTCTCAAGGATTAAAAAAAGACAGTCCCAGGATACTAAATCAAAGGCTTTCTCAGCGTCTAAAAACCACACCTGAGCCTCAAAACTATTCTTGTGGAAATAATCTAGGGCTTCTATTAAAAATGTCGTATTTGTCGAAAGCTGTCTCCCAGCCACGAAACCACATTGATCTGCATGAATAAGTGAACCCACAATCCTGTTAAGCCTATTTGTAAGAAGTTTTGTGAAGATCTTATAGTCAACGTTAAGAAGACTAATAGGTCTGTAAGAGTTGACGTTTTCCCTATTTTTATCTTTCTTCAAAACGCTGACTACCACAGCTGTATGGAAAGAGGGTGGAGGTCCCCCTCCTTTAAATAGGTGGTTAGCTAATTTTAGGATTTGTATATTAAGAGTTGGGGCTAATCTTTTATATAATTCAGCTGGTAGTCCGTCCTCCTCGGTTGCTTTACAATTTGCTAGTGAACCAATCACCAATTCAACTTCCTCAATAGTAAGTTCCTCGAGTAATGATTCTCTAATATCATCTTTCAATGATGGGATCGGCAGATTATCAAGGAAACCTGTGATAAGGTCTGGAGATGTTTGTCTATCTGACTTCTCTGTAGTGCCTCAAAAAGGCATCTCCAATGTCTTTTGTATTAGTTAGTTGTATATTAGATTCCTCATCTTGAATACTCTCAATTCTATTTTGGACCTGCTTCTCTTTTGCCTGCCACGCAAGTAGTTTCCCTGTGTACTCACTCTCTTCATATACCTTTTGAAGATAGGTCCTACTAACTGCATCCCCTAGTTGATAGCAATAATCCTGCATCTGTGATCTTGCTTGCAACAGTTCCTGTTTTGTTTTAAAGTTTCTATGCTTCACGTGCTCGATATTCGCCTGCGCGAATCGCACCTCAATCTTTAATCTTTCTTGTTTTTTAGCCTTTTGTTGCGGGATTTCTTTTGATGTAATTATCCCTCGTAAAGTGGCCTTAAATGCATCCCACACTATATTTATTGGTGCTGAATATGTATTGTTGGAAAAGAAAATGCTAATCTCATTAGCTATTTCCGTGCACCAGCTCTCATTTTCCAAATTCAGTTTATTAAAATACCACCTCATGGGCGTTTTCGCCCTTGGCCCTGCTCCCATTATTTCCATCTTAATTAGAGCATGGTCTGAAAAAGCGTTCGGGATGTGATCGTATGTGTTAACCTTAAGGCCATGTGAAATATTGAAAAACCTATCCTGGAAGCTGTATCATACTTTGCCGAAAAGCATGAAAAATTCTGTTTTCCTGGATTTTGAAAGCGCCATCGATCTATCAAATCTAAGGCCTTTTTACAGCTAGCCAAGGCACTAGCCACCTGGGGCTTATTTTGCTTTCGAGCCTTCTTAAAGGAATCAACTGAGGAACCCTGAACAAAGTTAAAATCGCCCCCCCCCATATAATATGGCCGGGGGTAAGTGGACATAATATCGACTTTTTGCTGTCAAGATACATGAATATCGAGTTTAGTATATCGACAGTACTAAATATCGATGTAATGTATATCGATGTTGAAAATATCGTTTTTTAGTGTTGTAAAAAATATCGAAGTTTGAAATGTCGACTATTAAAATATCGTTATGTCAAAATATCATTATAGTATTTTTTATTATGTGTAATGTTTGTTTTTGGTATAATATTAATTAATATTATATAAATTATAATTTGTATTTTAATTTTTAGGAGCGGGATGTTGGGTTTATATGGGATAAGGGTGGGGAGTGTTTTAAAGAAACAGATTAAACTTTTTTAAAAATTCAAAATTTATAAATTTAATTTAAAAATCTTTTTTTAGGAGCGGGATGTTGGGTTTATAGGGGATAAGGGTGTTTTAAAATATTTTTGAAATTGTTAAAAATTAAAAAAATTAATTTAATATTTCGAATATAATTTTATAATGATTGTTCTGTTGTTTTTATTTTGAATGAAGGTGTGTAATTTCGTATAATTTTTGTTAAATTGTAAATAAAATATTGTAAATATTTTTTGGAAGAAATTAAATTTTAAAAATTATTTGTGTTGAGTGGATAAGCTAAATAATGTTTTTTATTTTAACATATGGATTATTATTAGTTATTAATATTTAATAATTAAATTATTTATGAGTTTTCATAATTAAGAGATATTATTTGTGTTTTATAATAATTATATATTAGAAATTGTTAATCATATTTAATATTTTTGTAGAAATTAAAAAGCTAAAAAATTATAATAATACGTTTGAAATATATTTGGAAATATTTATTATGTATAATAATTAAAATAATAAATACATTTGAGGGGAAATATAGTAATTGTTAATGTTTATTATTATTTTTACAATTTTTGAAAATTTTATTTTATGTGTAATAGATTTTTAAAAATATTGTGAGGAATCAAATTAAATATTGAAAAAATTTAAAAATAGAGAATATTAAAGGAAATATGTTTTATGTATAGTATATTCCATGATGTGATATTAATTGGAGTGGGAATTGTAAATTATATATGTTTAGTGTCCAGCAACTTTTTTATTTTAATGCTAACTGGAGTGTGAATAGTAAATTAAATATATTTAGTGTCCAGCACCATTTTTAATTTAATAGTGACTGGAGTGGGAATAGTAAATTAATAATGTTTAGCGTCCAGCTCCTTTTTAAATTTAATGTTAACTGGAGTGGGAATAGCAAATTAATTATGTTTAGTGTCCAGCAACTTTTTTAATTTAATGCTAACTGGAGTGGGAATAGTAAATTAATTATGTTTAGTGTCCAGCATCTTCCCTGATTAAATACTAACTTGAGTGGGAATAGTTAATTATATAGGTATAATGTCCAGCACCTTCCTTGATTTAATAGTAACTGGAGTAGGAGTAGTAATTTATATAGGTTTAGTGTCCAGCACCTTCCTTGACTTAATACTAACTGGAGTGGGAATGGTAAATTATATAGGTTTAGGGGCCGATTCCGATTCAGGCCGGAAATCACTCCGACCGAGCCGGACCCGGAGAGATTTCCGACCGAATCGGACTCTAGTAGTCCGACCGAACGAGTACGATGTGCACGCATGCAATCGGACTCGAGTCGGTCGGACTCCCATTGAAGTCAAAGGGAGCCAGTCGTACAACGCGTACGTGGGCTCCCATTGACTCAATGGGTGCGAGGCGAACAAGGGCGCCCCCTACAGCGGGTACGCCTAGCTGCGACTCGCGACATACATGCACAGGTAGGGGGGACCCATGGGTCCCCCCTGTGTGCGACTCGCACGTCTACGCGTACACAGGGGTCCGACACGGACCCCCAAAGTCTGACTCCGACTGCTCTTTCGAGCCGGACGGCGCGAGTCGGTCGGACTGCTTGAGGCGCGCATCGTACTTGCCCGGCCGGGGAACGTCTCCATTGCGCGGTGCGAGTCGTGTCCGTGCGAGTCGGTCGGAGCGCTTCGGACCCGCAAACGAGTCGGTCGGCGATTTCGCGTGCACTCGCATCGTACTCGCTCGCCCGGACGCACTTACGAATCGGTCGGGAAAGAGGGCTCCGAATCGGATCCAGTTAAGCCGAATCCGATTCGGTGCCCTACCGGCCGAGATCGGAATCGGCCCCTTAGTGTCCAGCACCTTCCCTGACTTAATACTAACTGGAGTGGGAATAGTAAATTATATAGGTTTAGGGGCCGGCACTTTCCCTGAATTAATATTTACTGGAGTGGGAATAGTAAATTAAATAGGTTTAGTGTCCCGCACCTTCCCTGACTTAATACTAACTTGAGTGGGAATAGTAAAATATATAGGTTTAGTGTCCAGCACCTTCCTTGACTTAATACTAACTGGAGTGGGAATAGTAAATTATATAGGTTTAGGGGCCGATTCCGATCTGGGTCGGAAAACTCTCCGACCGAGCCGTATCCGGAGAGATTTCCGACCGAGCCGGACTCCTGCAGTCCGACCGAGCGAGTACGATGCGGCCGCATGCTGCCGGACTCGATTCGGTCAGACTCCCATTGAAGTCAATGGGAGCCGGTCGTACGACGCGTACACGGGCTCCCATTGACTGAATGGGTACGTCGCAAACAAGTGCGCCCCCTACAGTGTGTATGCGTCGGTGCAACTCGCACCGTACATGCACGTTTAGGGGGGTGTATTCGACTCGTATGGCTATGGGTGCAGGGGGTCCGGCACGGACCCCCCAAGTCCGGCTCCGGGAGCTTTTTCGAGCCGGACGCTCCGACTCGATCCGGCTGTCCGACGCGTCCATCGTACTCGCTCGGTCGGATAACGTCTCCATTGCGTGGTGCGATTCGTGTCCGTACGAGTCGGTCGGAGCGGTTTGGATCCGGGAACCGGTCGGTCGGAATACACGCGTACATTCGCATCGTACTTGCTCGTTCGTGCAGGTGTCCGAGTCGGTCGGAAAGCGTACGATTCGGTCGGAAATCGGCTCTACGAATCGGACTCGGTCGGAATATTGGGCCTACCGACCGAGATCGGAATCGGCCCCTTAGTGTCCAGCACCTTCTCTGACTTAATACTAACTGGAGTGGGAATAGTAAATTATATAGGTTTAATGTCCAGCACCTTCAATGACTTAATACTAACTGGAGTGGGAATAGTAAATTATATAGGTTTAGGGGCCGATTCCGATTCGGGCCGGAAATCTCCCCGACCGAGCCGGACCCGGAGAGATTTCCGACCGAATCGGACACGTGCAGTCCGACCGAACGAGTACGATGCGCACGTATGCCATCGGACTCGAGTCGGTCGGACTCCCATTGAAGTCAATGGGAGCCTGTCGTACAACGCGTACGCGGGCTCCCATTGACTCAATGGGTGCGATGCAGACAAGTGCACCCCCTACAGCGTGTACGCTGCGAAGCGATTCGCGCCGTACACGCACAGGTAGGGGGGACCCATGGGTCCCCCCTGTGTGCGACTCGCGTGGCTACGCGTACAGGGGGGTCCGACACGGACCCCCAAAGTACGGCTCCGACAGCTCTTTCGAGCCGGAGTGCGCAGCTCGGTCGGACTGCTTGAGGCGCGCATCGTACTTGCCCGGCCGGGGAACGTCTCCATTGCGCGGTGCGAGTCGTGTCCGTGTGAGTCGGTCGGAGTGCTTCGGACCCGCAAACGAGTCGGTCGGCGATTTCGCGTGCACTCGCATCGTACTCGCTCTCCCGGACGCACTTACGAATCGGTCGGGAAAGAGGGCTCCGAATCGGATCCGGTTAAGCCGAATCCGATTCGGTGCCCTACCGGCCGAGATCGGAATCGGCCCCTTAGTGTCCAGCACCTTCCCTGACTTAATACTAACTGGAGTGGGAATAGTAAATTATATAGGTTTAGGGGCCGGCACTTTCCCTGAATTAATATTTACTGGAGTGGGAATAGTAAATTAAATAGGTTTAGTGTCCCGCACCTTCCCTGACTTAATACTAACTTGAGTGGGAATACTAAAATATATAGGTTTAGTGTCCAGCACCTTCCTTGACTTAATACTAACTGGAGTGGGAATAGTAAATTATATAGGTTTAGGGGCCGATTCCGATCTGGGTCGGAAAACTCTCCGACCGAGCCGGATCCGGAGAGATTTCCGACCGAGCCGGACTCCTGCAGTCCGACCGAGCGAGTACGATGCGGCCGCATGCTGCCGGACTCGATTCGGTCAGACTCCCATTGAAGTCAATGGGAGCCGGTCGTACGACGCGTACACGGGCTCCCATTGACTGAATGGGTACGTCGCAAACAAGTGCGCCCCCTACAGTGTGTACGCGTCGGTGCAACTCGCACCGTACATGCACGTTTAGGGGGGTGTATTTGACTCGTATGGCTATGGGTGCAGGGGGGTCCGGCACGGACCCCCCAAGTCCGGCTCCGGGAGCTTTTTCGAGCCGGACGCTCCGACTCGATCCGGCTGTCCGACGCGTCCATCGTACTCGCTCGGTCGGATAACGTCTCCATTGCGTGGTGCGATTCGTGTCCGTACGAGTCGGTCGGAGCGGTTTGGATCCGGGAACCGGTCGGTCGGAATACACGCGTACATTCGCATCGTACTTGCTCGTTCGTGCAGGTGTCCGAGTCGGTCGGAAAGCGTATGATTCGGTCGGAAATCGGCTCTACGAATCGGACTCGGTCGGAATATTGGGCCTACCGACCGAGATCGGAATCGGCCCCTTAGTGTCCAGCACCTTCTCTGACTTAATACTAACTGGAGTGGGAATAGTAAATTATATAGGTTTAATGTCCAGCACCTTCAATGACTTAATACTAACTGGAGTGGGAATAGTAAATTATATAGGTTTAGGGGTCGATTCCGAGTTCGGGCCGGAAATCTCCCGACCGAGCCGGACCCGGAGAGATTTCCGACCGAATCGGACACGTGCAGTCCGACCGAACGAGTACGATGCGCACGTATGCCATCGGACTCGAGTCGGTCGGACTCCCATTGAAGTCAATGGGAGCCTGTCGTACAACGTGTACGCGGGCTCCCATTGACTCAATGGGTGCGATGCGGACAAGTGCACCCCTACAGCGTGTACGCTGCGAAGCGATTCGCGCCGTACACGCACAGGTAGGGGGGACCCATGGGTCCCCCCTGTGTGCGACTCACGCGGCTACGCGTACAGGGGGGTCCGACACGGACCCCCAAAGTACGGCTCCGACAGCTCTTTCGAGCCGGAGTGCGCAGCTCGGTCGGACTGCTCGCGGCGCGCATCGTACTTACCCGGCCGGGGAACGTCTCCATTGCGCGGTGCGAGTCGTGTCCGTGCGAGTCGGTCGGAGCGGTTCGACCCGGGATCGAGTTGGTCGGAGCGGTCGGGACGCCCGGACGAGTCGGTCGGCGAATACGCATCGTACTCGCTCGCCCGGACGTGCGTACGGATCGGTCGGGAAATAGGGCTCCGAATCGGATCCGGTTAAGCCGAATCCGATTCGGAGCCCTACCGGCCGAGATCGGAATCGGCCCCTTAGTGTCTGGCACTTTCCCTGAATTAATATTAACTGGAGTGGGAATAGTAAATTATATAGGTTTAGTGTCCCGCACCTTCCCTGACTTAATACTAACTTGAGTGGGAATAGTAAAATATATAGGTTTAGTGTTCAGCACTTTCCCTGAATTAATACTAACTGGAGTGCGAATAGTAAATTATATAGGTTTAGTGTCCAGCACCTTCCCTGATTTAATACTAACTGGAGTGGGAATAGTAAATTATATAGGTTATGGGGCCGATTCCGATCTCGCTGAGAAAGCCCTATGGCCGACTGGCGCCCGTAGAGCTTTCTGTGCGACTCGGGCTCCTGGGATCCGAGTGACAGAGTACGATGCGCTGCAGCGCTGACGGACTCGGATCGCTCGGAGCACCATTGAAGTCAATGGGAGCCTGGTGTACGTTGCGTACATGGGCTCCAATAGATCAAAAACGCACGTCTCGGACAAGGGTGCCCCCTGTCGCGGGGACGCATCGGTCCCGCCCGCACCGTGCAGGCATGTGTAGGGGGGACCCTTGAGACCACCCCAGTGATCGAGTCGTAGGGCTGCGGGTGAAGGGGGGTCTGCTTCCCGGAGCTTTTTCGAGTCGGTGGCTCCGACTCAATCCGGCTGCTTGACGCGCGCATCGTACTTGGTCGCTCGGAAATCGGAGCCATTGCGCGGTGCGCATCGATGAAGTCGGAGTCGTCCGGACGGCGTCGCTGACGGGTACGAGTTGGTCGGAGCGCGAGGCTATCCTCACATCGTACTTGCTCACTCATACAGCGGTACGAGTCATCCGGAAACTGGGGCTACGAATCGGACTCATTCGCTACGGATCCCGTTCGGTGCCCTTCCGAGCGAGATCGGAATCGGGTCCATAATAATACTTTTTAATTAATATTATTGATATATAAAATATTAATAATATTAATTATTACATGGTTTAATTTTATCTAAACATTTTTTACAATAGGTATACATTTTTGTAACATTTATTACATTCAGTACATATTTTTAATAAACATTGTATATAACATGCATACATATGGAATTATAATAATAATTATTATATGTTTTGTAATATTTATTATTATAATTTTATAATGCAGAAAAATGTTACATAATTTAAAACATAAAAGTTATAAATTGTTGTATTTTTAGAAAACATTTAGGCAATGTATTAGTTATGTTATAGCATGTTTTTAAAGATATACATTAAGTTTTAATGTTTAAAGCAGCCATATTTGTTTACTGGTTGTATTTTGTAACCGCTCGCGTTTGTTTTGGGTTATTTGTGAGGGGAGAAGCTCGTGGTTGGAAGCTGCGTCGCATCGAGAAAGGTAAGTTTAATTTTTTTTATTTATTCTATACTTTTACTTTAATTTGAAGGTAGTTAGGTGCTAGGTACTGTGTCTAGTGTTAGGTTTTTGGAGTTGTGTTGTTTTTTATGTGTAACTTAGGTTTTAGCGATATGTCGATCGTTAGTTTATGAGGCCTAGGTTAGAAAGGTGTAAATAAGTGAGAATATGTGTGAATATGGTGTGAATTATGTTTGCAATAGTATTATGTCATAGTCTATGTGTATGTTTGTGTGGGTGGGTTTATTCGTATTTTTTTACAGGTTTGTGTTGTGAAAAGTGGCAGTTACGAGAAGATTGTGTTTTTTTTGGATCAAGGAAGTGGGTATTAGTTTAACCAACTAATAATTATTTTACACTTCCTTAATTATTCGGGTTTTCATGGAGCGTTTTTTTTTTTTTCGGGATTTTTATGGTTTATCGTTTCTGGAGTTATGGACGGAGGATTACTTTTTACACAATTGGATTTTTCCATTTTTTGGGGGGATTTTTTGTGTTCACTTGGTATTATGATATACCTGGATTGACTTACAAGAGTTGGGATTTCCTTTCTTCAACTACGGAAACAGTAAGTTAATTATTTATTGTGGGAGGGAAATGTTAAGAAAAGTAGTGTTATTGTGTTTTATATTTTAATAAAAATAATTAATATGTCAATATATATTTATGTATGTGAAAATATAAAAATTATAAGTATTTATTTGCATTGATTTTGGAGAAAAGTATTCGAATATTTTGTGCATTTATAAGATAAAGTAGGCTTTTGGCTATTGTTTCTAGGTATTCTAGGCGTCTTGCTGTTGGATATAGTCTGACTTTATATTGTAGGTATTCAAACATTTGTCTAGTTTGTTTGGTAAGTTTGGGTCCTATTTTTGTTGCAGATTGCTCCATTCTTAGGTGTTGGTAACTCTGTTCTTTTTGGAGAGATAGTAGGAGTTTGTGTAGGGTTGGTGGAGCTCTGCCTGTTGTTGCTTGGAAGGCATTATGCCATCTTTCAACAGCATTGTTTGTTTTTGCCTCTTTATTTAGTGTGCTGTGGTATACATTCCACCATGGAATGTGGTATTTAGGTTGCCTTCTGTGTCCTGATCTGTGGAGTCTTCCCACCCAAGTATCCTCAAAATAGTCTAGAAGGGGACTTCATTATTGTTCGTTTTGTTGATAGTATAGACTTTCTATCAATAAGTTGTAGTGTTCGGCCACGTCAGTAACTGGGACGTAGGCCAGTGCTATAGGTTTTTTAATTTGAGAAGCGAAGGAGCTATTTGTTGCATATTCAACACTTAGGGCCCGATTCCGATGTCGTTCGGAAAGGCCTCCGAATCGGATTTGGCTTTCCCAGATCCGATTCGTAGCCCTGGTTTCCGACCGAATCATACACAGGTCCGAACGATAAAGTACGATGCGAAGATCGCGTACACGTCGACTGAATAGTTTCCGGGACCCGAACCTTTCCGTACGACTCGTTCGTAGCCAAATCGTGCTGCGCAATGGAGCCGAATTCCGACCGAGCGAGTACGATGCACGATTCAGACAGCCGATTCGCCTCGGTCTCAGCGAGACAAAACGGCTGTCGGAATTGTAATTCAGGGGGCCATAGCAGGCCCCCCTTCACCCCGGGCCCTCCGAATCTGTCACTTGGTGTGCCCATGGGTCCCCCTGATCCAAGCATGCACAGTGTGGCGGGCACCATGGGATGCCCGCCACATGGTGTACGCTTTTCCCCACCCACCCTTTTGTGCTATGGGAGCCTGTGTACGCGTCTGTACACAGGCTCCTTTAGAGTTCAATGGGAGTCCGAGCAAACCGAGTCCATAAGCATACAGCTGCATCGTACTCCCTCGTCGGACTCCCGGAGCACGTTTCGCTCGGAAAGCCCTCCGGATCCGAGTCGTACGGAGGGCTTTCCTAGCGAGATCGGTATCGGGCCCCTAGTGTTGATTATTGAAGGTGTCTCCATATACATTGATTAAAATGATAGTAGCAACCCTGAAATGCTGTGTGTGAGTAGGTTTTTAGGATTGCATTTATCATTGCCTGCTCAAAATCAATAATTATTTCTTGGGGAAAATAATTACTGGTTTCTTGTTTAATTTTAGATAGTAGTTCCACATAGGTGGAGTTTTGTTTATTTGGTAGTAAGGCGTAGAGAAAAGGGATGTTAGTATTTTGGTATAGTGCATGGATAGTATATCATTGATAGAATGGTTTGGGACATATTTTAAAAGTCCCATCCATCATCCAAGTTTCTGACTGTTGGAGTTTTTTCTAAATTATTTGCAGTTCCAAACATAATTATTCTTTTATCTTTAGATTTGTTATCATAAAGAAGAAATGGTTCTTCATTATGTGTAAATGAATTTCTACTTCTTCAAATGTTTTTGGGGCAGGTGTGGTGGTGGTAGTGGCTTTTTTTCGTTCGAGCTATAGTTCTTTTCAAGGAAGCAATAGAGGGCATTTGGCCAGTAGCATGTTGGGGTACTTTGGGCAGCATTTCCTTCAGTAATTTAGTGGTAGATTTCTGTGAGCTAATGTTAGCTTCTTTTATATTGTCTAGAGCATTTTGAACCTCTATTTCAGTAACATTTGGGGATGGTTATGCTCCCTAACATACAGAACAGTTGTTTCTTTAGTTGTAGTCCTCCCATAACACTTAGGGCCCGATTACGATCTCGCTCGGAAGCGTTCCTGATGGCATCCGTCAGTAGCGAGTCCGAGTCGTACGCGTGATTGGGACTCGTACAGCTGTACGAGTGAGCAAGTACGATGCGATAATCGCCTCGCGCTCCGAGCGGCTCGTACGCGTCAGCGATCCCCTCCGGACGACTCCGACATGGCCGACACGCACAGCACAACGGTGCGGATTCCCGGACGACCAAGTACGATGCGCGCGCCTAGCAGCTGGATTGAGTCAGAGCCTCCGACTTGAAAAAGCTCAGGGAAGCGGACTTTGGGGGTCCGTAGCGGGCCCTCCTTAACCCGTGCCCCTATGACTCGATCACTGGGGGTGCCCAAGGGTCCCCCCTACACATTCATGCATGGTGCGGGCGGGACTGAGGCGTCCCCGCGACACGGGGCACCCTCGTCCGAGCTGTGCATTTATTGTGTTTGGGAGCCTATGTACGCAACGTACACCAGGCTCCCAAAGACATCAATGGGGCTCCGAGCGCCCTGAGTCCGTCAGCGCTGCAGTGCATCGTACTCTGTCGCTCGGAGCCCAGGAGCACAAGTCGCTCGAAAAACTCTACGGGCGCGAGTTGGCCGTAGGGCTTTCCGAGCGAGATCGGAATCGGGCCCTTATTAGAATAGTATTTACTACATTTCCAGTTTACTTTCAGTCCACTTTGCTTTTCTTGGGTATACACATACCCCATGTAACATAATAAAAACTTTCCTTTCTGTGAAGTTATGAATTGGGCGCCTTCAGTCATTGTGATGTTTGAAATGCTAAAAAAAATGTATATACAAATTACTAAAAAGAATACTGTACATGTTTTTTTATTAATACATATACATTGTTATTTATATACTTACAATGTTGAATTTGAGGTCGTTTTCTATGCTGATGCGCTTTCTTTGTTGTTGGATTTCAGTTTTGTTGCTGATATTTCTGTTGGTAGAAAAAAGATAATTTTAATAATTTTGTTCATTTGTGCACGAGGTGGGGGGATTTGGGATAAAGTTGGGCTTTGGTTGCGTATTTTCGGTAATTGTTTTAGTAGTATTTCCTTTAATATTACTTTATTTCTCAGTCGATTTTTCACACTGTTCTGTAACTGTTTGGATGTTTTGGGAATTATCTGTAGAGGAGACATACATTTAAAATATATATATTAATTATTTGTCCATTATAAAAAGTTGTTGTTGAAGATTAGCAGTAGTGTTAGAATATAAATGGCATTCTACTTACTTTCTCAAGTAGGAAATGGGATTTTCTTTAATGAAGTCCTGTTTTCTGGCAGCAATCCAGCAGAGTTTCGCCTTCTTGTTTCTTTTTGGTTTCAGGTGTAAACTAATGATTAATTTTTTGTTCTTTATATAGTGTTTCATGAATTGTTTGTTTAATGTGATTGGTTTATTTTAATAGTGTGTGTATTTCATTGGTTATCATTTATTGGATTAATTGTTTTGGTCGCTGTTTTCCATATATGGAAAACGCAAATTAAGAATCAGTTATTGCTATTCTTTTTTTTACAGATTTAGGGGCTCATTACGATGCCTGACGGAAAAGGCTTCCGTCCGCCGTGCTCGCTGCAAATATCTACCCGCATGACCCTTGGCATCTCTGTCGGTCAAATTACGTTCCAATGCACGGAAAATCCCACCACGGCGGACGGAACTCACAAATGACCGTCTGCCATGCCCGGAAAAGTTGCAAATCCGACCGCGGCGGATGGGGAAAGCAGTTCAAGGAACTGAATAGGCTGCTCCTGCTGCAGAATGACCGCACGGCTAATTACGATGAAACCACGGAGCTGGAGGACGGAGCATTGCGTTCCGATTCCCTTGCTCGCGCATAGACCAAATGAATGGCAGCAGTAACAAACTGAACAGCGATGCACAAAGTGTGCCTGCACTCGACGCCGCCCTCAATCACATCACACACGCCACAATGATACACCCCAAATGTCCATTGGCAATGTAAGCAATGCCCAGCATGGAAGAAACACCTGGAGGACATCACTCATTTGGACACACCCAAATACAACAGCATAAAACCAACCCCTTCCTTGACCAGCATCCTTTGCACACCAGAAGCTGACACAGAAAGACAGGACACCATTTATGCACACAGCACAACATCACATACACCCATCTCCACAAAACACCATTTCCCACCCACACACCTGACACACTTCACATAACTCCACCACCCCCTGCACCCTGCACTTGTTTTACCTTTGCACCATGGCCAAACAGAAAATGCCCAAATTCACCGACACTGATTTGAAAGTGATGGTAGACGAGATAATAAGGGTAGAATCACATTTGTATGGGAGCCTGGTCCAACACACCCCACTTGCGTGCAAAAACAAGATGTGGACAAGGATATACAACAAATTCAATGCTGTAGTAACCCTGGGCGTAGTTCGCGTAGTCGCGCTACGCGAAGCTACGCGAAGACATTGGAGCGCTACGCGTAGCTTCGCGAGCGTGCGTAGCTGCTTGTTGCGCCCGTTCGCGATGCGTTTTTCTTCTTCGGGAACGCGTTGTGCGTTTTCGGGACGCTGTTTGCATGCTCGGGGGCGCAAACTTACCCATGCGGTCGCCTATGGGCGCGGCCATTGTGTTTTTCACTTGTCCTGCCCGTTCGCAATCCCTTATTTCCTGTTCCGGGTCGCGTATAGCGTGCTCGCGATGCGCATTCCATGTTCGGGAACGCGTTGTACGTGTTCGCGACGTTTTGTGCGTGCTCGGGGAGAAATATCGCGCGAACTTACCCACGCGGTCGCGATGGGCGCGGCCATCTTGTTTTTCACTCTATGCTATGGTTCTGGGCCTGCTTTTCTATCCTCCCTCAATCTTTGCAATCCTTAGTTTTTTACACTGTTTTTCAATTTTTCTTTATTTCTTATCTATCTCTCTCTCTGCCTAAGTCTATATTTTGCATTTTTTTCTACTTTTTACTGTGTTTTTTTAACTTTTCTACTGTTTTATATAACTTTCTTCTTTAAGCTCCTACTTCTTCCCCTAACTTTATTTTTCCCTTCTAACTTTTCTTTTCCGCCTCGTCCTCCCACCCCAGAACCATGGCGAAGGGTAGCAGCAGTAACGGCTCGAAGGGCAAGGCGCGTGCGCCCAAGAGCCGCCTGCCTTGCGGCAGACTGCCCCCTGCAGGGGTGCAAGCCCGGCAGCTTTTTAGTGAGGCGGAGGTGGCCGCCCTTGTTTTTTTTGTTCAGCGCCACCTCCCCTTGACCTTGGCAGCAGGCGGCAGGCCAGGCTCTGGGTACCCGACCCAGGAGCGTCACCGCCGGTGGGCGAAGGTGCGCCGGGCAGTGTTTCGATGCTCAGGGGTCCGGCGCACCCATAACCAGCTGGCCCACCGGTGGTCAGACATCCTTGACCGGGAGCAGGACCTGTTGGACCTGCTAGGTGTCGAGGTCGTGGGGCTTGGTGAGTAGCTAATATATATAGTAGTATAAGTATTGTGATTTGTGTATATATTTTTTACAAATAACAAGAATACTGCTGCTTACATTGCAGGTAAATTACGTTTCAAAATCTTCTGTGATTGTAGGACACAGGTGCTGGGCGCTACTCTTACTTGTTTGCAACTTTGCGCTCGCTTGTCCTTATTATTATGTAAGAGTTTACTTTAGAGAACTTCAGTTAGGTAATGCTATTGCTAGAGAGACTCTAGTCCTTCCTTTGTCCTCCTGTCAAATAGTGGTGGATGGATTGATAGTTTGATACTAGGTTTAGTTACTATTAGTTGATAATTTTTGAGCGGTCTGTGTGACGCATCCTCTGTCACTGAGTGCTGCTTACCCCAGTCCTTAGTAGAACCTTTTGTAGTTTGTTTAGTGAGTGGTAAGCTTAGCAGTGCCAGTCAGCTGCAGAACATCAGACTTAACCAACCAACAATTTGGTGTATGCATTATGCACCAATTTATGCATGTGTCCTCCTTCTCATCTATGCATTTTTGAGGGCTAAAAAAATGGAAATGCAGACTTAATGAACAATTTGCCCGCCTGGAATAGGTGGGCTAGGTCAGGTGGTACTTAGGCTTAGTTAGTGTTCTGGATTTTATTTGAATCAATCAGAATGGAACACTGAATTAGTGTTCCCAAATAAGTAGACTGTCCGTGACCGTGAATCCCGCAAGCCAGTAGTCGATCGGATTAGATAGGTCAATTTTATTGCAATTTTTGTTTCCTAAAACGATTTTGAGCGTTTTTTTAGATAATTTATTTGTTTCACAGCAATCATTAATGTTTGTGTCTTTCTTTATTATATCTTACATGAGCACTGATCTGCAGCACCCAGGGGCAAGAAGACGGGGTCCGAGTCGGCGGGACAACCACCAGAGGACCGCTCCTCTACCGAGGGCCCTGCTGCTGGTCCCAGTAAGTCCTCCAGTGGTTAATATTAACATTTATATTGCCCTAACTTTTACTGCACCTTATTTTTTCAGAACTATTAATTATGGTTCCACTCCCTAATTCTATTTTTTACAAAAGATTCTTTGATCTTGACTTGACTATCTGTTTCTAAATTCTGGTTATCCCTGCCTCTAAGTTCTAACTGCCTCTGCTATGAATGTCTGTACTACTACTATTAGTCTGTCGCTAAGCTTGCCCAGTTTGCATTGCCACTCTTTATTGTACGGTTTTGAATAAAACTCCGATTGACCAATAGCTGAGTCCAGTCCTTTCGGTTGTCCTCTTCTAGGCTTCTTAATTTTGAGGCTTTGACAATTACCACAAACAAAATGCCCAACCAGATATTTGACTATTTTTGATAGGATATAGTACATACTACTACTGATGTGTGGATTCTGCACAGCCCCATGCAGAACTATGCACAAGGAAATAGGATGTTGGTGATGGGAGTTTGGAACTTGGACGTTCCTCACACCTCAGTCAGAAGTGAACCCACAATCCCCTGAACGACTAGCTATAGTGTTTCACTCTCATTAGGTCCCCGAACCCCCACCCGAAGATACCCAATGATTACACAACCCAGAACATAACACCCTTTCGCTCACTTACTCGTGTAAGTCCACCACCTCCACCACCACCACACCAAATACCACAGAGTCTATGTTTAAGTTCAAAAGGTTTATTTTCAACTAACAAGCTCTGTATGTTGTTCTATAGAATTCAGTGTACTCCAGCCAGCTCCAACAGCTAAATGCATAAGATTAAAACAATAAACATTGTTACAACAAGTGCATGATGATAGAACTTAGAAGACAAAAGATCTGTGCGAATTCTGGGAGACTCCTCACCGTAGAACGTAGAATTACTGGTTACATGCATCATTCATAAGCTCTGCAAATCTCTGGTTCGTAGAAGGAAATCTTCTGCCTGAGAAAAATGGTGCGCGTTAGATAGTATAATGCAAGCATTTGTCAGTCCTGCCAAAAAAGTGTAACATGTTACTTATGGCTAAGCAATACGGACTAACCGAACTCCATAACAAAGTGGCTTGTTTTTCGACCTCTTGTACGCAACGCTCAGACAGTAGCTGTATGTGCTCATGTGGGCTAAAAAGGCATCTTACTGTTACTGCACAACAAGCTGCGAGGTAACATGCGCAAAAGACATGAAGCGAAAAATGGTTGCATGGCTCAGGCTAACTTTGCAAAGAGTAGAGTATAGTATAATAAATAATGACCCTAGGGACCATAACACTACTAGTGTCTACTGACTCTAGTACCCGATTTGGACTACTGAATGTGATGTATAATATCATATGTATGTATTAACTTTTTTTTCCAATCTTGCTAGTGAAAAAGAAGAAATATAAATAGGGGGAGGTGTACACAGGCATCTAAAAATGTGTCATGTTTTTCTCTAGGCGTAGTAGCGACCACCAGTGCCGGCGGGGCCAGCGGCGATTCGACCATTCCGGAGGGGGAAAGAGATGCGGCACCTGCAGGAGCTACAGGGGGTGAGCCAGCAGCAGTGGCGGGCGATGGTAAGTTATATTCATTACGTATTGACATTGCACTAGCTGGAAGGGTGTTGAGTGACTTCACTCACTGTATTGTTGTTGAGACTTATTAGGTATGAAGTTGTAGTGAACATTATACAAAGGTTGAAGAAGAGAAGACACCCTTTACTTAGCATTAGCAATGCAGTAGCAATAGCATTACCAGCGTGACTTGATTAACCAATGGCCTCTTCTATCTGACTCCAACTCAGCTGTGAAAGTTTTATGGAGGAGACTAAAAGTCAGATCAGATGACCTTGATGGATGTGTTGAATAAAAAGGGAAAGAAGGGTGGAAGGAGGAAGGACGGGCGAGATTTAATATGATGACTGGCAGAGAAGGATACGTTGGAAGCATGGATATAGGTGGCTGATAGGAATCAGAAGCATGTGTTGTTGAAGGATGGGTGGAAGGTGAAAGAAGAATGGATGCCTGCCTGGGTGGGCGACACAGTATGGGTGGATACTGTGGATAGCAAGAATCATCAGCGGTGTTTGGGTGAAACTCTAAGCCAAGGCAAGCAACCGAGTGAGTGGACGCATGGGTTGTTGTTGGCGAAACAAAGTAAGGTTTGTGGAGAGATTAAGAAGAATGATTGACATTTACTTAGAATGGATGGATGCCTGTATGTATTCATCATAGACAGCATAGGTGGAGACTGTCACAGGATGCACAGTTTTAGTTTTAAGGGAATGTAAAAGAAACCGCGCCACAGTAGCAAAGCCGATGTGGGGAGGGGCAGGGTGGGGGTAGCAGTAAACAATGTATTACGCGGCCAAATACAGGTAAGTTTACTGTAAACATAAAAATAAATAAAGCGAATTTCATTGTGCGCACTGCACCGCCAAAAGCGATGCAGTGGGCGCAACAAAATTAGTTTTATTTATTTATATGTTTACTTACCTGTAATTGGCTGTAATCCATAGTTTTCTACCCCCCACCCTGCCCCTCCCTACGTCACCGCCCGGCAGCACTCCCCGAGTCCCACCACCAACCGCTACTGACCTTATGTCGTCGGCCCATAAAAGCAATGATCATTGGATCAGATATATAATCTGCCTTTTTGTAGTAGCCAGGGCACTGTCAAAGTGAAATTGACCAATTGCCCTGCTTCATGTAACAGAGAGAGTATGGCCAGTGCCACCCGTAATAGAAAAATAAATACGAGCTTCCCCACCGGCATACAGTAGTAAATCAAACTAACGTGAGTCTGCGTCATGATGACTCGTATGTTTGTCTTGGGTGCAAGCATAGATGACCGAGCTGGCATGCCGGCTACAACCAGGTTATGTCATTTCACTAAACTAGTAGAGATAAGAAGAAGACTGGTGTACTGTGTACTGGAGTCCATAGTGCTAGTATAATGCCTGAAACGCCCACAAATGTTACAGGCCGAGGAAGTGGGAGGATAGATAGATTATTACCAGAAATGTTATGTACTGTGCTTCTTGCTAGTGCTACTGTGCCATTATGTGTTGAATTAATTTTGTGTTACTGTTTTGCTAAGAGTACTGGTTACAACAATATTCTTTTTCTTTCTTGATATAGATAGTACTCCTTCCCAAGACAAACCATCCCGGAAGGAGTTGGCAGCCAGGGCCCGGCACCGGAAACTGGAGGCCATCTGTGCGGAGTACCGGCGGCTGGTGGCTCAGGCGGAGGAGGAGGAGGCGGCAGCAGCTGCAGCCTCGTCCGATGCCCCGGGCCCCAGCCAGGCCAGACCTCCAGTGGTACGGCGCCGCGGTCTGGCAGCCGCCCGCCGCCGAAATTCTATTGCAACCAGCACTGCTGTCCCCCACCCTGGATGCCACTGCAGGGCATTTCGATGCAAGATTCTCCTCCGGGTGGCACGGCTAGAGGAGAAACTAGAGGAGCGGGTTAAAATTCTGGTGGACAAACACCTTAAAGCCCGCCGAATCTAACTATAGGACCCTGTTGCATTTCCCCTTTTTTATTCCTTTTGTTGGTGGGTGGGAATTGGGCCTTGGGGTTTCTGGACATTCTTTGGACTTATTTTGTTTTGGACACTGGTTGGGGTTAGGGAGAGGGGTGGGTCAGGTGTGGGATAGTTTATTTTTGTTAGGGTAATAAATTATATTTATACTTAAACATACAATGTTAATGTTTTGTGGGGGTTACTGTTTTACAAATTAACGTCACATGGTTTCATTGCTGCTGCAGGGCCGCAGCCAGTGTTTGATTTAAATAATCTGCCGATGATGTAACACAAGCAGATAGATGCGGTACCCCTCACTGAGTTATTTGTCCAATAGTACTGTCAGTCTCTCCTCCTAGTCCATTCTACCTCCCACCAAACTTATCTTACCTGTGATTGATGATGATTACGTTCGGCACAGCGATGGCTGCATGGTTTCCCAAGAGAATGGAGAAGATGCCATGGTTGTGGTGGTAGTAGTAGAGTAGACACTGCCAGCAGCATTTGCTAAAAAAATAAAAAAGAGACAGTCACTTGCCTGAAAGCGACTGTGGGAGGAGTAGTAGAACGAAGTCAAATACAGTACAGAAGAAGACTGCCAAACAAACAATATTGCATTTGCAACTGCTAAAGTCAAATAAAACATAATGTTGGCGGGGACAGCCTAGTACAAGAAGTTACAAACTGTAGTTGTGTCGAGTGAGTCACTTAACACAATCGTAATTCGTAACCTTTACTGCTGTGTGGTAGGAGTTTGATGATGAATCCAATCAATGCTGGCAATTAATTATGATGTACTATTAGCCGGTGACGGCTTGCACATAGACTGAGCATGGGTGGGCAAGCAGAAGAAGCTCCTCGCCCTGCCTTGAAATTTAATTAGTGTTGCTTTTACCACATCTGCCCCAGCAAGCGTGTGATCAATTGGTGTACATTTTATGTAGTCACATCACACCTCAATATAAATCACAGCCCGGGGGAAGAAGGTTAGGGTTTGATGAATGGATGGGAAGGGGGGTTTGGGGAAAGTTTGGAGAAACCAAAACAGTACGCATGGACAACAAAAGCAAATGGCTATCTTGGCAGACGCCCATGATCTTATCCAAAAAATCTATAAAGGAAGAAAAAGGAAATGCATGCATGATGATGAAGATAACTTGATGGTTAATGAGTAGTACTTACTAACTCCTACTAGACAATTAGACAGTACAGGGCAGCAGTATATTCTACGCAATTTGCCTTGCCTGTAATATGCCCTCAGAGACCCAAATTCCATGTTGTACTGGGCTTACTTTTAAAGATAGCAAAGAAAATTATAAAATAGTTCTAGGGATCAATTAGCAAACAAACAACACAACACACAACACAGTCGTAATGATTGAAGAGAAAAAAGGATTCCAATTAATTAAAAGATGAATGATGAATGATACTAAAGTTACTATTATCCTGCAAAGATAGTATGGTCATCATCATGGTGTAGTACGTGTTGTCCAACTCCAACTCAGTCTGTAGTGACTCCGATTAAGTCCATTTTCCATATTAAAAAATTGCAACATATATTGGCCTGCACCTGCAGTAGTAGGAGTACAATTTGGTTATTAAACAACAATAAGGGAAACATTGACTGTCACTGACTTGAGTCACTTTGTAGATTAACTAGTAGAGTAGAGTTCGACTTTAGTTTATGCACAACATCAACAACAAACAACAGCAATCGCTCAGAGTCTGCAAGCATCCAATGCATTCCATCATTACCTGTCTTGCTCTTCTCTTTGGCTGTCAGATCATCAGATGCCTAGTTCTGACAGGTGTGTGTTTTTTTTTACGGGGCAGTGGCGTCATCATCATTACTCCAGTCCACATTCATTTTGCGTGTTAGTCGCTGTTTCGGTTTTCGTCTTATTCATCTGTGGCACTTTGTCACAGTTTAAGTTGCTTCACATGGTCAGCACTGTGATGATGGGCCGCGGCCTGGGTAGCGCTCATTGCTGGTCATTTGAGTTTGCACAAATGTCAGCAAGTTTCTTCGAAGAGTCTTGTCTTTCTCTGCCAAGTACCTTCTGTCCTGACAGTGAGGAGCTTTGGATGCCTGCCGAGGCTGTAGCCTTCGGACAGTGATGAGTTCACTTTTGGATGCCTGCCCAAGTTCTGACAGTGAAGAGTTGTGGACGCCTGCAGAGGCGGTAGCCTTCGGACACTGATGAGTTTCGGCTCGGAAACAAAACGGAGGATAGCTATAGTCACGTTTCACTTCTTATGGAGGGACTGGTAAAGGCAACATTTCTTGTACTCCAATGTCTGGCTTGATGGAAATGTACTAGGGCGAGACAGGAAGATGAAGCAGGACTCTGAAGAGTGGACAGTTAAATGCACAGACGTGCAACTCCAATAGGGAAATAAAAAGAGAAGACGGTGGTGATGGATTTGTTGTGATTTGATTTGAACCAGAAAGACAGATACACAGACACATAAAGGAAGGAAGAAAGTAACAATTTGAAAGCCTAGTTGTCAGGGAAGAGGAGCTCGTCCTCAAACTCTGGTGGTTCGCACAGAAGTAGGTCCTGTAACGCACTATTTACGTCATCCAAGTCGCTCTCCTCTTCCTGCTGTGATTCACGTATTTTGTAATCCGGTGGTATAAAGTGCTGATTCATTTTGATCATGGTTAACCTCTCCACGCTTTTGGCCGAGAGACTGGTCCTTTTCGAAGTTACAATGGCGCCAGCAGCACTGAAAACACACTCTGAAGAGACACTTGCGACAGGGGAAGCCAGATACTTTATCGCCAGCCTGCTGAGCACTGTCCATTGGCTTCTTTTCCCATACCAATACACCAATGGGTTTCGATCCATGAAGACCTCTGTTGGGTCATCCAGATAGGCCTGGACCGTCCGCTCAATGTTCAGGGGTGCTCTGATGTGCTCGGCCTCTTTTGCCTTTGCATCAGCACTGGACTTACCATACCCCTGCCGTAGAAACCAATCAGTTGCAGATTGTACTGTGGATGATCCTGTTCTTGCTGTTGTTGATGTTATTGTTGGTGTAGGTGACTGCTGAGAGGCAAACGCACTGCCCTCAGGCTCCGAAGTAGAACTTGACTCTGGATGCCCTCTAGTACTTGTTGTTATGGCCTGGGGTGGGGGCCTGCAATTAACAGCCGTTCGTTTTCGAAAATAGTGGCTTCCTTAGCTATCAAAGTTTTGTAGTTGGCAACATCCACTTCCGAAAAAGGAATTACTGCCTTGCTGTTCAGAAATACTTTGTACCGTGGATCCAAAATTGTGGCACTAATGTAATGTGGTTGTGACAAAATTTTATTTTGAATCCTTGTATTTTCAGATAAGCGAGCGGCTAAGGTCTCCGCCAAATGATATGCGTCTTGTTTGTCATCCACACCTGCGTACGTTTCAGACACCTCCTTCAGCTGTTGCTCTAGCATGTGCAACATTGGGATAGCTTGGCCCATAGTACAGTCCTCCCTGCTGTCTTCACGTGTGAATATCTCAAAAGGAAGTAGCATCTCAGTCAGGCATTTAATGAGGTCCCATTGACCCATCTCAACGGTCATGCCTCTCACAGTAGGTTCCCCTAATCTTTGCATGACATAAGCATTGAGTGGTATGTACAGTTCAAACAGACGATCAAGCATGTAATAAGTTGAGTTCCAACGTGTTGGCACCTCCTGGATGAGCGCTTTGACTGGCATTTTATGCTCACGTTGTATGACCCTCAGCTGCTTCCGGGCTTTAAAAGAATGGCTGAAATGTGTGCATATTCTTCTGCAGGTGGCCAGTAAGTTGCTGACTTTGGATTCATTTTTCAAAAAGTCTTGAACAACAATGTTAATGCAGTGTGCCAAACACGGGACTCTGAAATAGTGACCATCTTCCATGGCCCTAACTACATTACTGCCATTGTCCGTGGCAACAAAACCAATGTTAAGCCCTCTTGGGCGCAGCCACTCAAAGACCTTGCTGTTAAACTCTTCCAAAATGTTTGCAGCAGTATGAGATTTCTCCATGGCAAACATGGCTACAGTTGCATGTTTGCGAGTGGCATGAAAAATCTCAGCAGCGTCAACACCAGCAGATATCTGTTCTCTAACCCCGCAAAAGAGATCCAGTGTGCAGTGATGCACATGTAATCAGTGGCTTGGCAACTGGTCCACATGTCTGTTGTCGAGGTGGATACTCTGAACAGCACTCTGCTTCAAGGCTTTTCCAAGCAATTCCAGCACGTCGTGATGTAGTGCTGGAACAGCAACTCTGGCAAAATAGTAGCGGCTGGGAACATGCCATTTTGGGCAGATGGTTGACACAAATTCCAGAAAACCCACCCCTTCAACAAAAGAAAAAGGGAGAAGGTCCAGTGCTAACATTTTAGCCAGCTTCGCATTGTACAAACGTGCTATTGGGTGGTTGCGTTCGTACTGCCCCTCCCCACCAAACATGCTGATAATGGTAGGCTGCATGGTTTTCCTTTCTCTTATGCTCAACGCACTTTTTGGATTGCGGTACTCCTTGTCCTTGGTGTCTCAGGCTGACGCTTACTCTTGTGCCACTGAGATGTTGCTGAAGATGTGTGCGACGTTAACAACAATGCACTGCTGGGGTCAGGGACACCTTGTGTACCACTACCAGAGAGAATGTCTCCCTGTCCTTCCTCTTCCACCGTGATCGGATCTTCTACTCCTTTATCCCCACCAACACCAATGGTTGCAGTTTTTTTATGTCGCGAAGGTGGTCCTCCCAGCTGATCAAGTGGTGTTTTTTCAGATGGGTCATTTGGCCTCCGGTACCATAGTTTGTACCAAGCTTACCACGACTAACAGAGGTATTACAAATGGAGCATATAGCAATGTTCTCCTCCTTTTCACTAACCGTAAAGAAGTCCCAAACTGGGGAGCTTAACTTTGGCCTCCTGCTGGAGGTGCCACTTCCAATGGCGGATGAACTGGAGGGTGTGTGTTGAATTTGACTCTGTGCTGCTGCTGTACCACTACCTACTTCTACTGAGGTGGTGGTTGTGCTGGATGTAGGTCGCTGCCGGGCCTTTGCTAATGCAAATATGGAAGCTGTAGGTCGTGTTGGTGGTGTTACCTGTGGAGGTATGCATGCTACATCCCTCGCAGCGATTTTGGATAGGGTAATAATGTTGGTCTCCATCTCCTCGGGGCTGGGAGTGATGTTCATGATGACTGGCTCATCATCATCATCCTGCTGTTCTACATCAACCTCCATAAGTGTAAGGCTTTCTGGAACCTTCCTTTTCCCTAGCTTGGTCTTGGGACGTGGCTCCCTCTCAGACTCAGTTTGTGGCTTCCAAGTGGCATCTAGATCATCAGAAGGGGGGCTTGGCGAAGAACTTGATGGACTACCCCTCCTTTTCCTTGCTGGAGATTTGGAAGACAATGGATCTTCCGAATGAGTGGCTTCTTCTTCTACCTCTGCATGAGGCTCAATTTCCTGAACTGCCCCTACTTCGGGAGGAACAACAACTACTATTGCGGGCGGTGGTTGCGGCTGTTGTTGTTGACCACTTATCTGCTGTGTTTCCTCCTGGATTGATTGGGTACTACTTTGAGATAGCGATAAGTTTATCTCAGGCTCAGCATCACTGCTTTCCACCATTAGGCTGGCTACCTCTTCCACACTCATGTGCTTGGGCCTGGGTTGGTGGGTTGGGCCCACTGATGCGGAGGTGCTGCCCCCAGCTTGCCCCCCGGACACCGTTGCTGCAGGCGTAATTTTTTTCCCCCCAAAAAGGGTACTGGGCGGCACACCAGACTTAAGTGTCACTTCCTTCTTCTGTTCCTTCTTCTCAAAAGCAACTTTCTTGGCACTGGAGGACCTGGTACCTGCTTTCTTTGGGCCCATCTTCTTCAGATGTCAGCAGCACTCAGTTGCAGAGATGTCTGGTCAGGTCACACGTCACGTTGTGTACAGCAGCAGGATGTCTGTCTGGCAGTGCAACAGGCAATGATGACACACCTCCTCCTCAGTCTTTGTGCACCTAAAAGCAAAAAAGCCAGAACAACATCAGTCAAACGATAGCACAAATCAAACAAATATAATATAGAACTTAGTGTGTGGTGGTGGCCTCAATTATTAAATTTTAGAAACTCAGTGAACAACAACACACAGTGTAGCCATTTATGAGACTTTGACAACAAGGCCAGGGCTTTCCTGGCTACTGTGTAGTGTGTACACTCTGGAAGAATAAGAATAGTAAAGAACAAAAACTAAAATGTAGTGGAGCATGTTTGGCCTAAATTTGTGCATCACGTGGGTTGTATGCAGCATCAGGGAGCTGCAGCTGGCAATGGGGATGGATTTGGAAGCAGTAAGACAAGAGGAACAATGGAAAGAGTGACACACAGGCCTATGTGGCAAAAACAGCACACTACTAACTACCACCACAAAATGGCCCCCAGCAACATGGTGACTCACAGGCACAAGGCACGGCAAACAATGAACTCAAGCAGGCCTATATATGGGCAGACAAAGGATGCCTGATAAAACACACACAGCTTTAATGCAAAAACTAAAATCCACATGGCTAAAAACAGTTTGGAAAGTTAGACAGCCACTACAACAACACATAATTATAATTACACACGCAAAAAAGGCATTTATTTAACACACCCAAAAAGTGAAATAGACCCACCCAAAAACCCACATTTTGCAATTAAATTCAATGCCATCCATGGCCTAAATTATGTCAAAATTCCACAGACAACACAGAAACAGTTGTTATGCACCCTTGATGACTACCTCTGGGCCTACTTTACTGGCAGACTAGGCCGCAAGCTTGGAAGCCTACGGCAAAAGCACAGTGGCTGGTCCCACAAAATGGCCGCCACCACATGGCCAGGCCACCCAACAACTTCCTTCCTCGTGAAACAAATTGTAAAACAAAAACAAAGTGACTCCTTGCTCACCAAACTACATCTCAATGACAACCTGAGGAGTTTTTTGTGCAAAATGACCTAAATCATCATTTTCGAGAAGGTTTTATGCTGCTCGAGAGATATTCTTCGCCAGATTGTAAATTCTGCGTGTTCGGCATCGCGATCGTCACAAAAAGTCGTTATCGCGCGCGCGAAAACGTATATTGAGCGCGCGAAGAAGATAAAAAGTGTAACTCCGCGTTGTCGCGCAGTGCGGAGTTGCCCAAAGTCCGCGAGCTGAATGCCCAGGGTTACCTAGTGGCTGAAAAGGCCTATTTATTTAACACACACCCAAAAACTGAAATACCACCCCAAAACCCACATTTTGCAATTAAATCCAATGCCATCCATGGCCTAAATGATGTTACAAATTCAACAGACAACACAGAAACAGTTTGTATGCACCCATGAGGATGACTACCTCCGGGCCTACTGGCAGACTAGGCCGCAAGCTTGGAGGCCTATGGCAAAAGCACAGTGGCTGGTCCCACAAAATGGCCGCCACCACATGGCCAGGCCACCCACAAGTTCACAACAAGCATAAGCCAAGGGGAACAAAGAAAAGACATGCAGGCCTATATGGAAAAAGCAGCACACTACTAAACTACCACCACAAAATGGCCCCAAGCCACGTGGTCACTCACAGTCACAACAGGCCATGGAAAACAATGAACTCAATCAGGCCTATAATAATATGACCAGACAAAGGAGGCCTGCAGTGCTAAACAACACAGCTTTAATACAAAAATGCAAAAACGAAAATCCAAAGGGCTACAAAAGGTTGGAAAGTTACACAACAAGCACACACACACATCCAACAAAGGTATATATATTACACCCAAAAAGTGAAATACACCCCAAAAACCACATTTAACAATTCAATCCAATGCCATCCATGCATGCCCTACATGATGTTTAAATTCAACAGACACCACAGAAACATGCACCCATGGGTACCTCTGGCTCTAGTCTGGGCCTACTGGCTGAAATTCCAATCAAAGAAAAACAACTAGGCCCCCACCGAAACTAGAGGCCACAACAATAAATTTTAAAAACGATGGAAATCCCCCAAAAAATGTAGGTACAAACAAGCCCCAATCAAACAAACAAGTACACCAATTCTCCAACTTATTTGTAAAATCTCAAATCCAAAAGTCCTCAAATCCAATCCAATGATATGATGCAGCAGACAGACACAAAAAGTGATCCTTCCAGCTCCAAATCCAAATGAAAATGAACAGCACATGGACAAAGCACTGGGAAGAGCCGGCTGGACAGGAACAGGAAGTTTGAGAATCAGGGGCACTTCCTTCCTCTTGGAAAAAAAAGTAAAAAAAGAAAAAGGACTCCTTGCACAAAAAACTACAGCCAAATCACAATCTGAGGACTTTTTTTGAGCAAAATCATCATTTTCGAGAAGGATTTATGATGCTCGAGAGATATTCTTCGCCAGATTGTAGTTTCTTCGTGTTCGGGATCGCGATCTTACCAACACTGCCGCCGGAAGTCAGATCGCGCGTCCGAATGACGTGTTCGCGTTCGCACACTCTCGCGGGATCGTGCGGCCGGATTCCAAATCTCGTGGCGCCCGCGAACGGATAGGAAGTCGCGTCGGCGAACGCAGAATCACGGTAGGTCGTTACCGCGCATGCGAGAACGTATATTGAGCGCGCGAAGAAGAAAAACAGCTACGGTACGCCGCAAATTGCGTAGTGCACGGTAACTTCGCGTTCTACGCGAATTGCGAAGTTACCGAAACTACGCAAGCTCCGCGAGTGTAGCGTAGTTCACCGCCCAGGCCTGTGCTGTAGGGACCACCCTACGCACACTGTGTGACATCAAAAGACGGTGGGTCGACCTCAAGGCCCGGGTCAAGCATCGGCGCCAGAGGAACCACGAGGCGGCCCAAAGAACTGGTGGCAGCCCTCCCATACCACCACTAACCTTCACTGAATGGGAGGAGAAGGTGCTTGCCATACTTCATCCCGAGAGTCTCACAGGAATCGAGGGGGGAGTGGAGGCTGGTAAGTACAAACAAAACGATCACATCCCAGTGTAATGTACCGTTGTGCACAACAAGTGAGCCTCAATTGCCAGACAAAATCAAACTCATGTAGAATGCACGCTGTCAACATGAATGTCTCATAAGGCTAGCATTTTCTCCCTCTGCTTCACCTCACAGGTAGGTAGCCATCTTACTGGGGAGGGGGTTGTTGGGACCTGACAGCAGGACCACAACTCCCACAAGGCCCTTTGTCTTCCCTCCCAAACAGCATGGAGCACCCACCCCACCACACAGCCATGTGCCAGCCATCACCCTCCTCTGCTTCACTCAACAGGTAGGTAGCCATCTTACTGGGGAGGGGGTTGTTGGGACCTGACAGCAAGACCACTACTCCCACAAAGCCCTCTGTCTTACCTCCCAAACAGCAGTGAGCACCCACCCCACCACACAGCCATGTGGCAGCCATCACCCTCCTCTGCTTCACTCAACAGGTAGGTAGCCATCTTACTGTGGAGGAGGTTGTTGGGACCTGACATCAAGACCACTACTTCCACAAGGCCCTCTGTCTTCCCTCCCAAACAGCAGGGAGCTATCTGACCACCACATCCCGCACTTGTGAGCCAACTCAGTCAAGCTGCATAAGTTGCAGCCAGTGCACACACAGAAAATACCATTCACAGTTCACATGAATCACAGTGCCATTTATGAAGTCACATGTCACTGCAAAGCAAAACCCAGGAACGCAGTGGCCAAAACCCAATGTGCAAGTACCATTATCCCAAAGCATAAAGGCTCACATCAACAACATACATGCATGTAGACTCAGTCAAACATCACAAACCACATGAGGACAGTACAAAAAGCACAACAGAAATCAGGAAGTTGCGGCATAGTAGACAAACAGTCATAGCAAAGTCACAAATATCCTAGCATGAACAGAAGTGGATGAGCAACAAGTTGGTACCAGAGGACATGTACTTGGAAATACAATATCTGTACATATGAAATTGTTGCTACAGCGATGTCACATCGCTGACGAGCAATGTATTTACCTCCACATCATGTCCCACTACTGACAAACTGTTAGGAATGACAAGTAATGCCAAGATGAAAAGTGATGTTGTCTCAATCGAAATGTGCCAAACATGAACATCAAAGTTGTGCCGTGTACTGAACATGCTGACAATCCAACCTCTGTTCAACAGGTGACTCGCCAGCGACAGCAGGCGCCCGTGCCATGGACGAGCCCAGCCAGTCTCCCACCCAAGAAGCAGAACCCTCGGATGAAGACTCCCTGGTTTTTACGGATGAGGAGGACCGACCTGGCCCCTCTGGCGTGCCCGGCCAAGCTCAGTCTCCGGCCCTCACTGTCCCCACCACCACCACTACCACCACCACTCCCACAACAGCTGCAACAACAACGCTGACCGACCTCTATGGCAGCTACCTCCACCATCACCACCGCTGCCTCCAACACTGTCCCTGTGCCAGTTGTAGCCAATACCACCAGGCAGCCTCGGGATGCTGGGGACAGTGTGCGACGGCAGCGCCAGGCGTCACCACAGGTCCGTGGCAGCAGGGCAGGTGGTAGGCCAACTGGGGGGCAGTCACAGGAGGACAATGAGACTGAGGCCCAGGCCACCGTGCAAACTGTCCTTGGGGCATACCAGCAGAACCAGGGACAGATGGGCCAGGTCCTTGACGAACTGTGTGAACTCCGCCTGCTGCAGAGGTCCATAGACACTCGTTTGGGACAAATTGCAGAGTACATGGGCCAGCATGTGGGTGTCCTGAGGGACATGCATGCAGCACAAATAGCTGCCCACCCCCCGTGTCCAGCCGGATGATAGTCACAACACCACAGCAGCATCCACAGGGATGGGTGAGTCACATCACAGCGAATCCTCAGACACCTCCGAGCATGCAGCAGGTTCCCCCCCCGCGGCCAACGGCTGAGGGGGCGTCCGAAAAAGTCCCAGGGAGGATCACGTGGCAAAGCACCGTGCCGTACCAGTTCTTGGAGCCAGCGTTGATGTCACCAGTGTCAGACCGAACATTAACTTGGTTGTAAATCCGATCCCACATTGCCACAAGGATGGGAGTGTACTGTTGGACTGTGGAATCCCACCATTGTGTGTTCTACCCGAACCATCCATGTACCATCACTTTCAACTTCAACCCTCACCTGTCACTCATTTACAAATAAACACAAATCACACCCGTATGCCTTTGTGTCAAGAGGAATTTTATCATAGTAAGTAGCATGTTAACTCACATTGCAATGTATCATGAGACATAAATGCGACAATCCATTGAGAGAGTAGAGGAACCTGGAACCACACAAGAAAAAGACAGTGATTTGACATTTGATGGCAGTACCGGAAAAGCACTGCACTAGGCAACACTGTACAAGATGCATAACAGTTAACAAAGGCCAACACCATCAACATGGACAGAAGGGGGATGGGAGCACGTGACTTCACCTCCCAGCACAGTTTACCCCTCAGCATCCTGGTAAATGCACTGCAGTTGAAATGCTTACTTCTTTTTCCGTGGAAGTGAGTCACCACGGCTGGATGCAGGTTAGTGCTGTCAATCCCTAGACACGTGTTGCATGAAATTATACCATTGAGATCGGTGTCTGCTGAGAAAGCTGCCACAATACACTAATGTCTCTGTACCTCTCACTGCCCAACTCAGGTGAAACACTCACAGCTACATTGCAAGTAAGCATTTTTACAGAACTGCATTTACCAGAATGCCAAGGGTGAACTGTGCTGGGAGGTGAAGTAGTGTGCTCCCATCCCCCTAATAGCTTCAATATGGATATGACGTAGGTTGTTACAACACACACAGTGCTGATCAATGAATCCCACAAGAGCCAGCATCAAAACACATCCTGTCATGTGGCCAAAGGTGACATTGTCGCATTCACAAACTCAAGTACCGTTACACAGGGCTTTTCATGGGTCATGTCCAGTCTTTTTGCATTTGTTCCCACATGAACAACAGTCACTGACGACATACCCACGCCAAATCTCCTTCTCAACGGAAGTTATCTTATACTGAATGACCACAACTGCTGCGGTTTACGTGAAGGTGTCCCGTAAATAAGAACACTTGCACTACGTGTACCTTGCTGTAGCAATGTTCTCTTTACTCCCCCATATGTGCTTGTAGATAGTTAGTTTTGGCCTCACATTCCCACAAGGAAATCAGACTTCAATTAGTGATGCAGGCTCAATGGGCTTTTGTTTCAACAAGTATTCGCTCTCACATCAGGCCGTGAGACCTTCGATTCCCAGGTGCCTTGACCATCCCGCGCGATTCACTGTCTGCGAGACACGACTCTCCCACTTGTTTTTGGGCTACTGACACACCAAATATCAATAGCGTCTGATACTGAAGACCTTGCACATTTTTTCTACTTGTAGGCCCTGGCCTTGTCACTTCGTTGCACACTATTAATGGAGCCCTACCAGGTGTCACTCCTCATATTTACCGACTGCATTTGGCGGTTTCACATCAACCCTTTGCCAGTACTGCCGATTGCTGGTTTTCCGGCTCCTCTCACGCAATGGCAGCCCGTCCTGTGGTCCAGCCCAACCCGGGTAAGTTGGAACTGTACCGTCAACGGATGCAGCTCGTCTTTGGATGTATACCATTGGCTGTGCTCTGAATCAGTTATAGGCTGACCTTCCGCTATGCCTATTTCACCTGCGTGCAACCTGTGTTCTACTGTCGCTGATGCCCCTTTCAATGGGCCATGGATCTCTGCCTTTCCAACACATCTCTTGCTGATCTGGATTACGACCTGTGGGTGAGTCCTTTGTTGGCCCACGACCAGGACTGTTCCGGGGATAGCCGTTTATGGGACGCCTTTCAACGTGTCAGACAGGCTGCCAGCTGCACTTGTGCGTTTGCGCAACGGCTCCTGTGCCATGCCTACGTCGAGCCACTTCCAGCTTACCATGAGATGCTCCTTTCGTCCCCCTGTTGCGAGGACCACATCTGTTCCTTCATGCTACTGGATTGGATGGCGGTCCTTTTTGCTGAAGCTGATTTGGATCGTCTTTTGGAACTGGTTGCCTTCGAAGCTGCATGTGCATTCTTGGACCCGTAACTACTTACCAGCATCCAGAACTGTTGGCAACTAATTCAATATTGTCTCAACATTTCTCGCCTCCTTCTGACTAAGGTTCTCAGCCATCTCTGACTTTGGCCCTGTCTGCATTAGCTTTGACTTTGCTGACCTCTGTGGTCTGTTTCGCTTGGTACCACAGAACTGAGGAAGGGGAGGCTGTCATATGTCCATCGGGGTGATTGTCGCATATCATGAGCCCGGCTTCCATTGTGCAGTTGACGCACTTGTAAATCCCTGACTTTGAAGTCTTGCAAGTAGCTTCGTTCATGTCTGTCACATGGGAACTGTCCGCAGAGCTTGATCTCTCCGCGCTCCTGGAGTACTGTCAGCACATTCTGTCCGTGGTCGAACAACAATGTCCCTTGTCATTCTGTTCTGGTCAGGCCCTATCACCACGACTCAACAGTTTTTCAGCTGCGAGTGACCACGGGTGCCTCTTAGATGTTATGGGGCAGAGGGCTAGTTGCACCACACTTGGGGAGGGGACTATCCAGAGAGGAGAGCGACACGGCACATGTGATGTACATTTGACCATCTATGGGCTGAGGAGTGTGTTCTGCTGTTAAAGCCCATAGTTTAGGGACATTTGATACAGGTTCTTCCAGCAGGGGTAGGGGGGATGGGTTCGTGGGTCTTCATCCAAAGTGCTTATTGATATACCACCTTTCTTAATGATATGTGGACATGTTACTCTGCTAAATGTTTTTGTGCAAAATGCATTTCTCAAATACTTTGGTGCCGTGTACTGCATGTTCTTACACGGTAGTTGCAATAAAACTTCTGAACTGTTTCTTGTCTTCAAATGAACCCCTTGTGGACAAGTATAAGAGTCAGGGCGACAGGGTGTGTCTTGTTAACGCTATTCCAGTGAGATCTGAGAGTCTTGTGTCCTGGGGTGTCTGTGCGCTTGTATCACTGACAGTGAGTGATTGAGCTAGTGAGGCACTATGGCTATTAGGTCCAGTGCTTCAGGGTGCTCAGGTGGTCGGAAGACTCAGTCCCGGCCTGCCCAAGTCCTCT
The DNA here is from genome assembly GCA_963921515.1 of Calotriton arnoldi. Classification (NCBI taxonomy): domain Eukaryota; kingdom Metazoa; phylum Chordata; class Amphibia; order Caudata; family Salamandridae; genus Calotriton; species Calotriton arnoldi. The sequence goes on from CAWUFW010001167.1 coordinate 1,820,947, forward strand.
AATCCTGCGCATAGTTCTGTGTGTGGACAGAATCCCTGCAAAAATCCTCAAAGTTTGGGAGACAACAGCATAGCACAGACACAGCCATAGTCGCTCATTGTTAACTTACACTCAACGGAAGTAGTTGGTGATGAGATGTTGATGCACGTCAAGGCCTTCTTCCTCACCACTGTCATCGTCACTGGGCATGTGTGGGTTTGGGGCAGGGGGCTGCTGCTGCTCATCATCGTCCAGAATCAGGGGGATCTTCTTGCGCAAGGCCAGGTTGTGTAGCATGCAGCAGGCGACTACAATCTGCTACACCTTCTGTGGGGAGTAGAGTAGTGCACCACCACTCTTGTCTAGGCACCTAAATCTAGACTTGAGCAGTCCAAAAGTGTGCTCCACCACACGAAGTGTCCTCCCCTGGGCATCATTGTAGTGGACTTCCCCGGGCATTGTTGGATTCCTCAGTGGGGTCATCAACCACGGACGATTGGGATACACCGAGTCACCTAGTTGTGAGGAACACAGACAAACATTGCAATCTGAATATGTTAGGAGAGCAGCATGTCACACATACATCACAGTCATTGACACAGCACACTCACCAACAAGCCAGGCCCGCTCGGGGTGCAGATTAGCCATCAATTGTGGTATGCTGCTGTTCCACAAGATGTAGGAGTCATGTGCAGAACCAGGAAACTTTGCACAGATGTGTGAGATTATCTGATCCGCCTGGCATACCACTTGCACATTAATGGAGTGGTGGTGTTTTCGGTTGCGATAAATGTGTTCAGGTGCCTGTGGTGGAACGAGGCCAATGTGGGTTCCGTCAATAGCTCCCACCACATTTGGGATGCCTCCCAGATCAATGAAATCCCCCTTCACAGCTGGCAATTCATCCCGCCTCGGAAAGTGTACATAGCTGTCCTTGTACAGCAGCAATGCTGACAGGACGTCATGCAACACCATGCTGAACATGGGCTGTGACATCCCACCGGCACTGGACACAGTGTACTAAGAAAGACCCAGTGGCGAAGAAATGCAGTGCAGCCATCACTTTCACTGTAGCAGACAATGGAGCAGGATATGTTCGCTTTGGCTTCAAATGGGGCTCCAAATGAGCACATAGCTCTCGCAGTGTGAGGCGATCCAAACAAACTTTCCTGATGATGTCGATGTCCTCCATCGTTGCCAGGTGTGTGACAGATCGAAAGATAGGTGGTCTCCTCCTACGTATCCTGTCAGGGTACACATGCATGAGATGAGTCAAAGATGAGAGATGTGGTACACAGCTTCAGCGAAGACTCACACAAGCACAACATTGCCTTGAATCTTGGACACGTGACATGCACAAGAGACACGCATACAGACGTTACTTTTCTTCACTCACTCTACATACTCACTACTTCAACATCCATAGTAGCTCGATGTGTATGGCATGTAGTATACTGCTACATCAAGGTTGGTCTGCCCTGTGGTTGATGCCACAGCACTTCTGTTTCCCAGCATCTATGCAGATTTGCATGTGGCTGCTGTCACTGCACGGCCTCAGACTTCAGTTCCACAATACACGACGATATTACAGAATGAGGGCAGTGAGTGTCAGCTGGACAATGATACATGTATATTCAGCACGGTGGGCAGACAAATGTGAAGTTTATGGGGTCAGTACATCGTGACTGTGTGATGATTTTGCGTGACAGACATTGCCATGTTCACCTTCACGAGGTACATAAACACATGAATTGTGTATACATGCACACATGGCTGTGAATGACAGATGATGTCATCCAGGCGATGATTTTTTGCTACACATGTGCACTCCTATGACGTGTGTGAGACATTTACAGACAATGGCAGCTAGGCACACTGCATGCCACACCAGTATGTGTGTTGAAAGTACTAGGGATTACCAGTGTGTCTGAGTTGCAGAAAATGGCCACCTCGATTTGTCAGCCTACATCACTGGCCTTTCAGAAGACGGCCCATGGCCAAGGATTCGCTAAGCACATAGCAAGAGATATACAGGCAGTGTTAACAGGTCGTTAGTTTCATTGCACTACATTGGTACAGTGCAAGAGCCCTTTGGTCTTTTGGACTCCTTGACTCATTTAGGGCCATGCTGGCCATGAGGCATGACAAAGAATGTAATTTCACTCTCCTTTTCTTGGACAAGCCATGTGTGTGCAGACTTGGATCAAAAGTCACACTCTATGATGCCTTCACTGAGTGCACACATCACTTTCGGCTGTTGTTTTGGGGTGTGTGATGCAATTCTCATGGCGACAATGCAAATGCATGATGTGTTTACAGGCGCGGTAGCTGGCACCCACACCATAAACACACATTGTCCCCAACTGAGTGATGCAGGATTGCGGACGTCGCTTCCTGGCCGACGCGGTGTGGCACTGCCTATGTGAATGCTCCATCTGGCAATGGGAGCCGCCAGCGGATTACATTTCTTAATGTTGCGGGGTGTGCGCTCTGCATCGGCGGGGCACAGCATTGGCCCCACTTGCCTTTAGGGGCCCTGAGGGTGTCACTCATGTGAATTGGGTGGGCCTCGCACATTGCAGTTGGCAGGTTGCCACATACATCGTGGGGCCGGCCCGGCCTGCACGCTTGCTGGGAGTTGTAGTTGTACAGGGGTTGCATGCGTGGAGGTGTTTTGGATGTACCTCTGCTGTAGGGTGCGGCGGCGTCTCATCTGCCGGAGGTGCACCAGGTAGAGCAGCAGAAAGGCCTGTAGCGGTGGATCCATGGTGGCTCAGCTGGTCTGGATGTGTTCTGGGTCGGCTTTTTCTTTCCGTAGTTGTGCTTCCGCCATCCGCATTGTGGTGGTTTTTGCGCTCTGGTGGGAAGGGCTGTTTGTTACCTCGTAATCTGGTTGGTAGACGGAACGTGATTCCCCATGCCGGTCTTGCTCTATGGGCTCCGTCCGCCACCCTTGCGTACCGAGAAAACGTGCGGAGCCGGTAAAACCGCGTCGGACGGAGAATGGCCTCTGTAGGCCCATTGTAATATGGTGGTCCCAATATACGCAGCAGGGGAGGGAAACAAGACATTTTCCGCCACCGCCAACACTACGGATGGGCTTCCGTCCGGCATCGTAATGAGCCCCTTAGTCCGTTAAATATGTATTATATTGTATTTGTTGTTAAATAATGTGTGCATATTATTGAATTATAATATTTATATAGTTATTAATAGTGTATTTATAATATATTTTGGGATTATATATTTTAATATTTTTAAAATAGGTTGTATTTGATTTATTTTGTATGCAATGTATGTTTATTGATAACAATATATTTTTGGTGTTAAGTTTTGTGTATTTTAACTGTTTTTAAGATGTCGATTTATTTTAAAGTACGATATTATTGCTGTCTATATTATTGTCATCGATATTTTTGGCATGTTGTATATTTTTAGACTATGTTCGATATTTTAGATAACGATATTTTAGTGTTCAATAATACTGATATCGATATCAATGTTTGACGATATTTTGGTGTCCATATTAGTGTTTTTTTTAAATTAAGTATAGGTTGTCGATATTAGTGTAATCGATATTTTTGTGTCGACAATATGGTAGGTCGATATTGTGTCTGGTGATATTTAACCCTGGGCATAATACTTCACTACGCTCACGGAGCATGCAAAGTTTGTGCTACTACGCACTACGCAAATTGCACGTAGCAGAGTGAAAAACTGTGCTAATTGACGTAGCGTAGCAGCAGTATAATAAACACCAAAAAATGCTTTGATAAAGCAATTTTCAATGCTAAAATGCATATAACCAATTCACAAAAGTGAACTTTGACGATAAAATATCAAGCAATGAGAGAGGTGAGGATTTTGGGGTCCCCCCTAACCTAGGGGGAGGACCAAGCAGATGCCTTGAACACAAAAAGTATATCATGTGAACGATTCAGTGGTGGTCCCTTCCTCCTAGGACCACCCCAAGCACAGTTATGGGCAAAAATACAATCCCAACCAAAGGCCCTGCAAAGCATTATGGGATGAGATTAGCAGTGGGCAGTGAATATTATAGTGTCCAATATCAAAATAATTCTACAAAGAGCTGCAGTTCAACTAGTCGTTACTAGATGTCCCTCACGAATGAAATGCAAAAGCATTGAAATTATTAATACATCAAGCTGCAGTTCCACTAGTCGTTACTAGATGTCCCTCACGAGTCAAATGCAAAAGCATTGAAACCCTTTCATGAAGCTTTTGCATTTGACTCGTGGGACCACCACTGAATCGTTCAAAAGATTTGCTTTTTGTTTTCAAGGCATCTGCTTGGTTCTCTCCCTAGGTTAGGGAGGATCCCAAAATCATCACCTCTCTCACTGCTTGTTAATTTATCGTTTTCACTTTTGTGAAATGACTATATGCATTTTTAGCATATAAAGACTGAGATATTTATTTGGTCTTAACTTGCACTGTGCAAGATGCCTTTGGCAATTATTGTACAGTGCAGTCAAGCACACAGCTACGCACTACGCAATTTGCATAGCTACGTGTAGTTGAAAATATACTTCACGTAGCTACGTGAAGTGCTACTACGCAAACTACGCCCAGGCTTAGTGATATTATGTCAGTGATTCATGGACGGGAGTACAGGAAAGTGCCTGCTTCAGCTGTTGCAGGGGTAGAGGATTATCTAAAACTGGGGCATAGATTGTGGCCAAAGTAAGATTGGACTGATTTAAGGTTCTATGTACGAAAGCACACCTGCCTCCCGGGTCTGACTGGGTGTTTTTTGCTTGGAATTGTACATGTACACATCCTGCATTCTCTGAACAGTGGAAGCCAGCCCATTTCTGGAAGATTTTACTCGCATCTGATGCGGTCCGGAAATGGGTTTCCTGTAACAAAATAGCATCCAGGTTGTGTCTTTTAATCCAATTTTCAATTGCCTGGGCCTTACGCTTATTATTCAGGCCATTGGCATTAAAATAAAGGACCGTAATGTTTTCCTTACTCATACTTATATTATCAAACGTTGGCTAGGGACTTTGTGTGCTGCCTCTGCAGTCGCAACCCTTAACCCTGCGTGTCTCAGAGGTGTATAACTTTGTGATTGGCACAGTTGTTCTAAGATGCATATATACATCTGCAGGAGACAAAAGTCTAAAGTGCAAAAATAGCAAATAAATAGCAATAACCACAGGCGCAGACCAAAGATGTATAAAATATCACTAACTATCAAATCTCCGTAAAATACACAAGGCATCCGAATGGATTTCATAGCAGCTAGATAACTAAAGTGCTTATAAAGCACACACAGTACTTATGATAACTAAAGTGGCTAGTGCTAGCATGAGCCAGATCTATCTCATGACTATATAAAGTGCGTTGTGCTATTACTGGTGATCTCCAATTTAGATTCTTAAAGAAAAAGAGACTACAATGTATGCTTATAGAATCTGAAATGGTTTATGGTAACATTAATCCAGAATGTTTCAGGACTATCTAAAGTGCCCCGTGCTAGATCAGATAACATCCGATTTGAGTCCTTAAAGAGGAAAATAATCTAAAGTGCATATATAATGTGCAATTTGCAAAGACAGTGCCTAAGGTATATAAAATATATAAGTTCTTACTAGAACTATCACTAAGATTGACCAGACCTACAGGCATATGCCATAGCAATATTATACTAGTATTCTTTAAGAAGCTTGTAAACAGGTCCCCGATCAGTGCGCTATAAACATAAACCGATTTCTTCCCAATAGCTGGCAGCTAGAATGCATACAAGATTTATAAAGAACCTGAAGCATCCTGTGATAGCCAAGAACGCCTAAAGGGCATCAAGTTTTTCAGTAAAGAGCACAGGCAGTATAAGTCTCCTAACCGGTTTAACCCATATTGTAATTTCCATTTCAGAAAGACACCTGTTGATCCTATAGGGGCAGATTTACAAGCCCCTTGCGCCACTTTTGCGTCACTTTTCCCATGTTAAAAGTGACGCAAAACTGGCGCAAGGGGCTTGTAAATCTGCCCCATAGTGTTTAAGCTCATAGATTGCTTTTTTTGAGCACACATGTGAGAACTCTCTCTTTTGTAAATGTTTTACCCCCTCAACCTTCCTCCCTACCCCCCTTGAAGGACGGAATTACCCACTATTCCCTCCTTCCTCCCCTCATGCTGGATGCCAATTTTTTGCATCCCTGTGTACCCTTTGGCTCACCCTCCGTCCACCCTTAAAAAATACAAAGTGCTGAGCTAATTAACTGTTTACCCGTCCTCTTCCCGGCCCTCAGCCTAGACCAAAAAGTGGGGGGAGAGAGGTCTTAATCCCGCCCAGCTGACAGTTCTGTAAGGAGTAATTGAGCTTCGTGAGTGTCGGAAAAGATATAGAATTTCCCTTTAGGCAGTACTTTAAGTTTCGATTGCTGAACAATTGCTGCTTGGGCTCTTCTTCCTTTAAATGTATCGATCATCTTAACAAAGTCTTTCTGCCTACGTGCAGAAGCTGCGGACATGTCCGAGAATATTCTGAACTGCTGGATCTCTGGAGTGGAAAAAGATCTTTTTGCAATAGCAGTGCTTAAAACTTTTTCTTTTATTTTGCAGTCCGAGAAATTCAATAATATTGTGCGTGGATATTTAACGTTGTGTTGCTTCTGTGCTGGGACTCTGTGACCTCTAGTGATTGTTAGGTCCCCTTGTAGGTCTGGCATTACTTTTCTGAGTAATGACCCGGCCCAATCGACCATTTCCGTACTTTCAGATCCTTCCGGAATTCCCACTAGCCGAAGATTTGAACGTCGGTTATAATTTTCTAAATCCTGGAGTTTCTGCTCTACCTGACTTTTGCTTCTACTCAAAGCTAGCATGTCTTGATTTATGGCCAAGAGTTTGTCCTCCAAATCTGAAATACGAGTTTCAGCTTCCTCCAATCTCTTCGGCGTGTTGGAAGTGTTCTCTTCCAACTTTGCCAGTCTTTCATGCAGCTGATCAATCTCCACTGCCTGAGATGCTTTAAAGTCCCTGATTTCGTTAAGTATGGTTAATAGCATTTTTTGGATTGATGCTTCTTCTCCTCTCAGCCCTTCTCCTGAAGACTCTGACTCTGGCTCCACTGGCACCACTGTATTTTCCGAGCTTACTTGCTTCCTGCTCAATGCGTCAAGTGAAAGATTCTCTGTACCTAGGGTGCTTTGAGTGGGAGGAGCGACTGTATCGGCATTTTGCAGAAGATTTGTCGCATCTTGTGCTATCAGTCCAGCTTCATCTTCATCTTCATTATAGGGTTGCAATGGCTCTTTAGGCTTACTCACAGCCTGATGTTTTGGAAGCTGTAAAAGAGAGGGTATTGCTTTGGGCTGAGTAGGGCTTCACTGTTTGCATTCTGAGTCTCCTCATCTGTGTTTAGAGCCCCACTTTGACCATCTATTAATTGGTCATTTTTATATGTGCCATTTTCTATCTCCAGATCCGACATACACTCTTCATCTTCCGACGGGTCGATGGGATTGATGGGGTCAATGGGATCATTCTGCTCCTGCTGTTTTCCCTTCTCGGCTAGTGCCTTGGCATTCAGTTCCTTCAGTTCCATCCTCTGTTGTGCATTTCTCTGTCCCCTTCTTACTTCTCTTGGGGCTGGAGAGGGTGTGGTTGCTTGACCTGACATCTCTGATGTTTCCTTTTTTCACCTGTTTTGGATTGTTTTGTGCGCATTTTACTTTTGTGCGCAGGGAAGAAACAAGACCGCAAACGAGCCCAGCTATATATGGAAGTAAGCTATGGGAGGCCAGCCGATATTAAGTAATTTCAATCCACCTTGAGAATCGTTCAGCTTATGCATTAGTTGCATTTGTTGCTGATTACTCCCATTACTATACTTGTATGTTTATATTTCTCGCAGTGGGTCTTAAGATTAATGGGAGAGTAGAAGAGTCAGTAAGTAGTAGTGCAGTGGACCGAAAAAGTAATGGGAAAGTACAGGTGAAAGAGTCAGCATAGAGTAGAACAATACTATCTGGCGCTGAACCTACTGACTTTAAGATTTACAAGGTTTGCCAGGTTTGAAAGTAAATGCTTTTTTCCCCCTGGCCCAAGAGTTGCCACCACTTTTATACTTAGTTTCTATTTTCTCCAGAGCATCTCTCCAGCATATATCTCCTTATGGGGGGACTTGGCGAGATCACATAAACCCACACTGCTGTCCCTTTGGGGTTTCACCGCTGCTGTGTTATTGTGCTGCAGCTGCTCCTCTCCCCCCCATCTTACCTCCAAGTTTTCCCGACATGTAATGGGGCGAGAGGGGAGGGGTGGAAAAGAAGGGCTCTGAGTGGTATTTTCCACCACACCAGGAACAAAGGCAGAAGCAGAGCCAAAGATCAAAAGCCAGTACGGGAGTCGCCAGGACCGGAATCGCCCTCAGGAGCCGATAGTCCAAGGGCTCTGCAACGCTCTGCAACGCGGGCTGAGAACATCAACACCAGCGGTCACACAGAGGCGAAGTGCGCGACACGCTGAAGTGATGACCAAAGCCGGAACAGATGGAGGCAGATGCAGGTTTGGGATAAGGTTTTTATTGCAGCTCCAGTACAACAGACCTCATCCTACAACCGAAATGAAGGAACTGACAATCTATTTCAAGTACCAACGTTCTTAGATTTCCCAGGCAGCTCCATGGTGACAACATGGAACTTGGGCACAGAATAGGGAGGACACATGGCTAAACCTATACAGAGAAGTTGCAAGAACACTACATCACCTCCCCTTTTCCCAACAGCAGAAAAGATACAAGGTTGATGAATATAAACAATACAGAATGCAGTCAAAACAAATAAACAATAAGAATGCAGTAGGTACGTGCACAAGATGTACTAACTATCATCTCTCAAACGAAGGGGAATTTTTCTCATCCTACTAGATCTCCTTTCCACAGGAAGTGAATGAGCAGCAGCAGGAGAAGCAGTAGAACGAGCTGCAGGAGGAGGAAATGGATGAGCAGTAGAAGAAGCAGCAGGGGAAGAAAGAGAATGAGCAGCAGCAGGAGAAGCAGTAGAAGGAGCAGCAGGAGAAGGAAATGGATAAGCAGTAGAAGAAGCCGCAGGAGGAGCAAATGACCCACTGGACGTGTTTCCTTCAACACACTTAGAAGGACACTTAACAATTCTGTTAAGATTCCATATTCTGTGATCCTGAGTCTTTACCGCATTCCCCAGAAGTTTGATAACTCTTATTGGTTGTCCAAATTTCGACTTACCAACCCTCCTTTCAGGGAGTTTCACCCTAACCCAGTCACCAATTTGAACAACAGTCTTCTTTACGGCTTTTCTCGCATCAAATTCCAGTTTCCTTTTCTCCATCTTCTGCAGTTCGCGATCCTTCCATCCTACAGTGCTGTCGATCTCACCCCCCACTTTAATTCTCCTAGAAGTAACCCAGCCAGGATTGACCTGACTACTAGCCACCCTTCCTTTAAACAGCGTGAAAGGAGAAACCCCAGTGGAAGAATGTGGGGTCATCCTGTACTCACAAACCTTTTTTTTTATGGCTTCCTCCCAGTCGCAACTAGAGACCACAGCCAATTGCATAGCTTCCTTGAGTACTCTCACAAACCTTTCTACGACACCATTGCATTCAGGGTGGTAGAGGGAGGCGCGCTTATGCAAAATCCCCCTTTCTCTCAAAAATTCTTCCACAAGACCGGAGGTAAATTGCACACCATTATCTGTTAACACGGAAGCAGGCAACCCTTCGCTTGAAAAAGATCATCTAAGAAGTTGATAACAGAAGATGAGTCCACTGAATTGACTAGTTTGATTGCAGGCCACCTGGAATACATGTCCACGCACACTAGCACATAACGATCTTGAGATCTGACCTTTACCGGACCCAGGATATCTACAGCGACATCAACCCAGGGACCACTAGATTGCTGCCTGATGATCATGGGTTGTGTCCTACACTTGAGAACTTTATCACTGTTGGCACATTGTGGACAAGAGCGCACTACTCTTTCAATCTGAACGTCCATTGCAGGCCACCAATATGTTTCCCTGAGTCTTTCCTTTGTTTTGGCTATGCCCATGTGACTAGAATGGGCACACTCAACAAGCTTGTCACGCAGGCCTGAAGGGGCCACCAGCCTACTGCCTCTGAAAAGTAAATCTTCAGAACACGACAACTCCTCCTTCACACTCCAAAACCCTTTTATTTGGTCATCACAAACACGCTTCTCACACCACCCATCACGTACATAGGTGATGACCTGCTGTAAAATCAGATCACTCACCAGACTGGCTTTCCATTCACTCTCTGTCACAACACCTTCAGTCACCACACACACTCTCAAGTCTTCACCAGGGTCTTCCCCCAGAAAACAGTCTTCTTCACCACCATCTTGAATAGCCGAACCACTGAGCCTAGACAAACAATCCGCAAGAATGTTACTTGCCCCAGGTAAGTAAGAAACATGAAAATCAAAATCTTGTAAAGCAATAACCCATTTCCTAATTCTATGAGAAACACGATCAATGCCCTTTTTTTCAAACACTTCTTTCAAAGGTTTGTGATCTGAGACCACTGAGAAATGCTTACCCCAAAGAAACTTTTGAGCTTTCGAACTGACCAGTAGACAGCTAAAGCTTCTTTCTCTATGACAGAGTAGTTACACTCTGCGCCTCTAAGTGGCCTGGAAATAAATAGGATGGTATTGTCAGTGTGCTCACCAGGTTGCAGGAGAACGGCTCCCAACCCTTTAGAGCTAGCGTCTGTCATGACGAACGACTCCTTAGTAGGATCAAAACTAGACAGATTGGGAGCCTTGTTCAAGCAAGTCTTGATGAGGTCAAACTCATCAGAACAAGACTTGTCCCAAATGAATTCATGTCCCTTTCTAAGAAGTGCTCTCACATTTTCTGTCTTTTGTGCAAAGCCAGGGACAAATTTATTGTAGAATTCTGCCATCCCCAAAATTTGACAAGCTCATCCTTGCTCTCCGGATAGTTGAGATTGGAGATGGCTTCAACTAGTGATGGTTTAGGTTTGATACCTGAGCCAGACACCAAATGACCCAGATATTCGATTTCCCTGACATCGAATTTACACTTATCTAGCCTAAGGGTGAGACCTGAGTTTTGCAATTTGGCCAACACTTCTTTCAGCCTGGAATCATGCTCTTGTAAGTTTACCCCATGAACAAGCACATCGTCTTGGTAGACTTTTACGCCTTCAATACCACTTAAGATATTCTCCATCACCCTTTGGAAAACCGATGCCGCTGATATTAAGCCAAACGGCATCCTGAGAAATTTAAAGGTGCCGAACGGGGTGATGAAGGTGGTCAGATCTTGGCATGAAGGATGAAGTTTGACCTGGTGGTAGGCCGAGGAGAGGTCCAACGTCGAGAAGTGGGAGGCCCCACCCAAAGAGGACAGCATTTCAGCTATGTTTGGTAGCGGATAGCGATCTACAACTACGGCTTTATTGAGCTCTCTAAGGTCAATACATAATCTTGCCTCTCCGTTGGCCTTGCGGGCCATCACCACCGGAGAAACCCATTCAGTTGCCTCAACCTCTTGTATGACACCATTCTTTAACAATTTGTCTAATTCAGATCTCATTCTGTCTTTAACCAACAAAGGTACATTTCGAACTTTAGCTACCCTAGGTATAGAACCACGTTTCAATTTGATTACATGTATATAATTTTTAAGACAACCTAGCATATTGTCAAACACCCCTGGAAATTTAGTAACCCACATGCTGCGATCGGTGACAGCAGCTATTGAAGGAGGTTCTCTTAGACATACAGAAGGGGACTCATTTGGGTCAAGATAAACTCCAAGGTCACGTTGATGAGACCAACTAATAAGAGAATCCCCTTTCATTGATACATAAATTTTCCCAGCAGTGATTCTTCCTTTAAAGTCTATAGTCCCCATAAAATAACCTAACAACCTAATTATTTCTCCACCATAGCCTCTTGGAACAATGTCTGGTCTAAACAGCTTTACTTTCTTTGACAAATGCTTTTCATAAAATGTTTTAGGCACAAGGGTAATTTTTGCTCCCGAGTCAAATAACATCTCAACAGACTCGTCACTGATTAGAACATGTTCCACAGGACCTTCAACCTCTCGACCCTTGACTTGACAAATAAACAGATCTTCCTCATCATCTTGTTCATAAATATCCACTTCCCTTACTTTCTTTTGGTTTATGTTTGATCTGCAGCATTTCGAAAAATGTCCCTTCCTCTTACAGATAGAACAAACAGTCTTTAAGCCAGGACAATCCTTAAAGTTAGCTACATGACCTGGATTCCCACAACGGAAGCATTTTATCGAAAAGGGTTTGATATTAGTAAAGGAACGTATAGACTTAGATGCCAAAGGAGAACTTTGTGGATAGGATCTGGGTGACTTGTCATCAGATGAGGTTTTAACCTCTTTTACATCAGTGGAGACACTCTTACGACTTTCTGCATCTTTGCGAATAGTATCAACGCATGCTTTGGAGTGTTCATGCATTTTCATAGTAGTAATGACCTCTTGAAGAGGAGGATTGTCTTTTGCCAAAGACTGTCTTTTGCTTTATCCATAGTACAGCCTAGCATGAGTTGGTCTCTTAGTCTTTCATCCAGACTGCCAGCGAATGAGCACGTAGAACCAAGCTTGCGTAGAGCTGTGACGTATTGCTCAACAGACTCTTCTTGTCTTTGCATCCTCTTCCCAAAGTGGTAGCGTTCTAAAACCATACTCACCTTGGGAAGATAATGCAAGTCCATTTTTTTATACATATTTCATATTCATTGAGGGAGCTAGCATCATTGTCGGTAAGGTCAGGAAGATGCTCAAATACTTCCTGTCCCTCCGAACCCAGGCAATGCAGGAAGAGTGAAGATTTCCTCTCCGCACTTAGGGACGTCCCACAAACCCTTGCATAGTTGGCGAAAACTTTTTCCACTTCAGCCAGGGTATGGGAGGATCGCCAGGTGTGGAGAGAAAAAACGGTGGGGGAGTGACATTTTGCATGTCACCAGGGAAGCAAGACACGAAGTTGTATTATTAAACTTTTTAGCCACCCTTCTTTTAAACAAAAACAGAGTGGCTTGTAATATGAAGGTACACAAGCTGTGCTGATCAGCGTAGATGTTCTATGCGACGACACTAGTTGAGTTTGTAAAACTGCAAAGCTGAGCTGATCAGCGTGATCAGCATTGAGGGTATGCGAAGCAAGAAGAGCTGTTTAAGGGGAGACAAGCTTTTCCCTTTTCCCAACAGCAGAAAGGTGAGGCAAGCTGTGCTGATCAGCGCAATGAACGTGAAGGGGTGCAGGAGCATGAAGTGTGTCAGACCAGGTTGTGTAGGTAAGAACAACAGGAAGTGCAGCACATGATACTGAGTATCAAGAAGACAACTTACCACTCAATCTTCAAATAGAGTGGAAGAGGAAAACCTTAAGTGAGCGTGAGGACTCTTCAGGTGAAGCTAACCGTCTTTCTGACGAAGATCGCTCCGGACTTTACCAAGATGCCTGCCTTTGAATTAGGGATATAGTGAAATGTCTTTGATGAAGTTCATCGAGAACTTCTCTAAGATGGCCGCCGTTATGTTGGACGTGAATCACGTCGTGAGGTCACTCACCAGGTTAGAGAAACGCCGTCTTCACGCACACCAGGAAGCAGCACTTACGTCGGAGTCAGGCTTGGACAGGCTGTTGCCAGGCAGCGAAGAAATGGTGTCGAACGGTGAACCGCCACTGTTGCCAGGGACTGTCGAGCGCTGGGTAATGCTGGATGAAGGAAGGCCCGCCCGGCCAAAGAAGCACAGAAGTAAACCAGCATGCAGGACGTGACACCGCGAGGATAGCGACGGTCCACAGAAGGCAGCTAGTGAAGGCAGGACACGGAGAGAGGTAGCTTCGGTGGTGAGTGCAGCAGTTGTTCTAAGTGGTAGAGTTGGGTTGAGTTGAGGTCTGTGGAGCTTGTGGGTTGGTTTCCGCTCGTCGCCAAAATGAAGTGATGACCAAAGCCGGAACAGATGGAGGCAGATGCAGGTTTGGGATAAGGTTTTTATTGCAGCTCCAGTACAACAGACCTCATCCTACAACCGAAATGAAGGAACTGACAATCTATTTCAAGTACCAACGTTCTTAGATTTCCCAGGCAGCTCCATGGTGACAACATGGAACTTGGGCACAGAATAGGGAGGACACATGGCTAAACCTATACAGAGAAGTTGCAAGAACACTACACACGCCCTCGGCAACGAAGGGCCAGTGAAATCAGCGGAACCAAGACCGGACCTGTCGTCCTCGTCCTCGCTAGTGGTGTAGTGGTGCACGGCAGCTCTCAGCACGCAAGCAGTTTCTCCCCCATCAATGCCGGTGCCGGTGCCCGATAGCAGATCACTGACTGTCTGTCGGCATCAGGGGCTCGGAGAAAGGCCGGAATCAGGAAACACAAAGTGGGTGGAGCATAGGGTGAGCCTGCCGGCACTAGCAGCTACGTGTGTGGGCCACGCCTGCCATCAGACTGTCACTCATGACATGAGAATCATGTTGAGGGAGAAAAAACACGGTGTTTGATACCAAACACAACACAATTGGGTCGTTCCAAAAAGGAGCTGCATATCTCGAGTTTTCTCTGTAGCCAGCCCATGTTACTCTATGGACCGCTGTCACTTACAGTAAAACCTTGCTTTAACGAATCCCGTCAGCACCAAGGACGGCCAAGAAACCTCTTTACTCGGACACCTTGGGCAAGGTAACGAAGAAATGACTGTTGAGTCTTGGTCTAGGAGCCCACAGAACCTTAACCACAAGAGGGTTCATTTGAACTTGCCCTGCTGCTATCATTTTGCTAAGTGTGTTTTGCCCAATTGACTTCAATGGTGAACATCTGACAGCTTGTATTGCATTTATTGTTTAATCCTTTGAAAATCTATAACTCTGGCAACATATCAAGTTCATTTTGGTGCCTATATTTATATAAAATACAATCTATTTTTACAAGTTGGTGTCAAGTTTACATTTGAGTCGTGTCACTTACTAATTCCCAATGATAGTACTATGAAATTCTCTAAGGCTGCTAAGGGTGAATCCGAGATCCATCTTTGTGTATTGTGTTAGTATTCCATGATAAGGCCTCCCAGCCATATCTTATAATACTTCCACCTAGCAACACTTGATTTGTGTAGTTCCAACACCAGCCATCAAAGATGCCAGGATTAATGAACTTCCTGCCTTTAAAACATAGAATGAAGGCTCGAGGGCTTCATTTGAGCTACATTTGTGTCTTGGACTGACTTATTTGATGAGCTTTTCAACACTGAAGTATTGATGATGTTAATGAATAACTTCAAAGTATTTACATTTTTGCATTTAACACAAACAATATTTAAAATGTTAATATTACACTCAGATGGGTAGTTAAATATGCAATAGGAATGTTACATTAGATTATTCAGAATAGGTAAAATAATTCAGAATTTGAGAGTGTACTGGTGTATGATAATATGAATATTATTATGTGTAGAAGTGAAAGAAATTAAACCCAGCACAGGAAACCAGTCCAAGTGCTGGCATTTAGCTTTATACTAATCACTTATATATGACTATTGGAAAACGAGGCAGTATCTGTGAGGCCTGCACAAATAACATGACTACATTTGTCCTTCACTGGGAACCAAACACCCAATTGTAGCGCCTGACTCTCAGAGGGTAGCGTTGCAGAGCAGTCTGAGGCTTTACTCAAGGGAGGTGGTGTGGGCTAGTAATCGCCATTGGCAGGTGCGCAGAAATAACACTCAATAATTGATTGTCCAGTCTGTACTTTGCTTTATAAAAGTAAGAGTACATTTATTAAACACACACACTACTCAATACTATGCACCAATTTACAAATATACATAAGCTGTTGGAATTACTTTGTGACATTGCGTAACATCTCCACCCCTCCCAAAAGGGGGTGGGTGGGGTCTAGTACCACCACTCCCATGTATGCACATCATCTTGCCCCCTAATGCAGTGTGTTGAGCATAACCTGGAGCGAGGGCCCTGCGCACTGGCACCATCCCAGTGGCGACCCACCCCATTACCTCAACACGCATTAAAAATAGGTTCACCTGCCCTAGTGACACATAACCCTGACTGAGCATCTTATATTGACCATACAGTATGCACCCCTACATATTCCGGGCTAACAGTCTGGGTTGTTCCTCACTTAAGCGCAGCAGCAAGAATACATGTTTACGCACACTTTAGAATGACAGTACTCAGCACCTTTGTTGGATCATTAAAATGCGTTGCAATTACAGCCCCTAAAGGCATCACAGATGAAATCACAGGATTACGCATATCCAGCCAGACACCCTAGCAGGAGTGTCTGGCAACATAACTCACTTTGCTTATGACATCACCTTACACAGGTACTTCACATTACATATGTGACCTTCAGTCCCTCTAAAAAGGAATAACAGTTAGTAAATGCAGTGCTGGTGCAATTACACCTCTTCACCTCCAGGGGATGCCCTTCTCCAGACATCCCCAACTCAGCCCTTCACTCCTTGAGGCACTTCTCAAAACACCCTCAGCTGTAGAACAAAAGTTTCAGCCTAAAGGGAGTTAAATGCTGGCTGAGCCCTTGAGGGGTTATTCTTTTAAAATCCCTGTGACACTTAGGGAGGGACTTTTCTTCGTGCTGGGGGGAGACTGCGCTTCTCCAGCAGCTCCCCCAGCACCTTTGCGCCTGTGTGGTGGTGACCCCGTTCTCCTGGGGCCACCACAAGCCAAGAAAACGCTGTTTTGCCCTTGCAGGCCGATCCTGGCCTGCAAGGCATTATGGGATTTGCCGCATAATTGAACAGCGGCTCTCCCGCTGCTCCGGGGAGAGCCGCGATGTGGGCCTCCGGCCGCTTTGGCTGCCCGTTGGAGGGTCCGGTCCCACCCGGACCCTCAGGTAAGCTCTACGGCTCAGGGAGCCCACCCCTGGCCGCTCATTCCCATTTTTTGGGGGCCCGGTCCCACCCGGGCCCTGACTTCTGGGTGTTGGGGGCCCTGGTCCCACCCGGGACCCCCACAGACTCTCCACATGGGAGGGCAGCCCGGGGAGCCCACCCCCGGCTGCCCCCGCGCGGCCCGCAGCTCCGTGTGCGGCCGCGGGAGCCAGCACCTTCATTCTGGTCTGCCCGATCCAGCGGGCAGACACGGAGGTTCCCGCCGGTCCGGCGGACCTCGGGGAGTGCAACGGCACTCCCCGCCTACCTCCCACTACTTCTGGGGCCCGGGGATGGGGTCCCGGGCCCCCAGGGCCATCTTCACGGGGGTGCGACGGCACCCCTGGCTTGCTTCGGGGCCCGGGGATGGGGTCCCGGGCCCCTGGGGGTATCTTCACGGGGAGCGCGACGGCGCTCCCCGACTTTGCTCGGGGCCCGGGGATGGGGTCCCGGGCCCCTCGAGACCTCCTCGCGGGTGGGGGCGCGGCGGCGCTCCTCCGCCTCCTCTGGTTCGGGCGGGGGCCAGGGTGGGCTCCTGGCACCCCGTGTTTGGGGTCATCTTCACGGGGAGCGCGACGGCGCTCCCGGCTTCCCTCTTAGCCGGGGGCCAGGGTGGGCTCCTGGCACCCCGGAGGGCACAATCTTCACGGGGAGAGCGACGGCGCTCCCGGCTTTGCTTCGGGGCCCGGGGATGGGCTCCCGGGCCCCCGACCTCCCCTTCGTGGGGGGGGTCAAAGGTCGCTCTCCTTCTGGGGGCCATAGCTCGGCCCCTGGGGGACCGATCTGCCCCATTTTCATGTCCTTACGCTCCTGGCGGCCAGCCCCAGCCACTGGGAACACTCTCCTTCGCCCTCGGGGTCCCTGAGAGGGGGGATTCGGCAGGGAGCTGTCTTCACTGGCTCCCTGCACCAGCCTTTCGTGCGTCTCCCTCCTTGGCCTCTCTTCTCCCTGCGCAGAGGCCTCTGCTTCTGCGCACTGGTCCTGGGCTCTTCTTCTGGTGCTGGCAGGGCCCTGGGGGACAGTCAGGGGTTCCTCCTTCCAACTGCCCATTGCCAGGCTCCAGCACCTTCCGCCTCCGCAGGCCACACCCAGGAGAGAGCTTCCTTCCTTCCTGTGCAAACACTTTTTAAAAGTTGAGTAGGGGGCTGGCAGGAAGTCTCTGTTTGTCCTATCAAACAGCGACACATCACTTCCATGCCCCTGCTCCCTCCTCCTGGTCCAGCCTCTGGGCTTGTTCAAAATGGCGTCATCCAGGGTCTCTGGCCACATGGTCTCTGAAACAAGACACTTTCCCCAGGGCTGCCTTCACCTTGGTTCAGCTTGGTGCCTGGCACCCAGCGACAGCTGCTGATGGATTAGCCTGTAGCTCCACCTATCTCCTCTCCTTGGAGGGAAGATCTTTGCTCTGGGAAGAAGGGTCATTAATCTAACCTGCCAGGGCCAGACCCCAGCCAGGGACTCAGAGAAATATGACATTCCTGGATGACCCAAAAGCAGTACAAATATGACTTTGGACTCTGCAGAATACTTCTTTTCACATCCGCTACCGTGGACGTTAGTGCGTGTCTGGAATCTGTAGGCGTTATGGAAGTTAATCTAACACATGGGCTCCACATTCCCATAGGGGAATAATGAAGTGAAAAACACAGTAAAGCACCCTGACTTTCCCTGGCATGTTCCTTCCTAGTGTATAAGGCCTATTCCGTGTCACCACCCAATTCTGCATAAGTCCTGCCACACCATTCACTTCGTAGCTGCTCCCGGGCTGCGCACGCCAAGAATCTCCCCTGCGCAGCCCCTACACGTGTGCACACGCATGTACACAGGTGTCTGCATGTAACCAGTCCGGTGCCCCTTACTCCAGCTGCTGCGCAGCAGCCTAGTCAAGCTAGGGGGACACCAGTAAAATCCACATGCAGTCTCTTCCATCATGAGTTCACTGTGGATGAGTCCCAATTTACGAGGCTCTCCCACAGTAAAAGCTCAACAATTAGGTGCTCAAAAAGCGAAAAATCCGGGCGGCCCATAGTGTCAGAACCACCTTCTAACAATGACAAAATGAGGGACCCTTACAGCTTTCATTCATAGTTCAGATCCCACTCCCAGATGCCTTACCAGATCCCTCCCATGCCTGAGAGTGTTGGAATTTGGGTTACTGGTTGACAGAGCTGAAACCCTACTCAAGCAGCAACCACAAACTTTCTCAGGGTGAAATACAAGCAAACCCCAAATTACCCTATGCTTAACCCTCCAGTAGCTTGGCACAAAGCAGCCAGGCTTAACTTATAGGTAATGTCTAAAGTATTTATGCAGCACTTAAAACGGTAATAAAGTGAAAACACAACACAAGAAAAGTCCCACACTAGTTTAGAAAAACAGAGTAACATTTGCTAAATTATTTCAGACCAAAATGACAAAAATTGAATCAGTAGAATCGGAGATATGCAATTACAAAGTTTTAAGAAAAATAGTGCCTGGAAGCACAAAGCGCTAAGTGTGGTTATTCGGTCATGCTGGACAGGGACCAATTCACAAGTTCAGATTGACTGTGATGAAGCGCGGGCTGGATATAGTGACCAAGTTAGACCAGTTCAACAAAGTACCTTAAATATTGGTTTGCTGAGTGTAACGAGATCCCACGTCTTGGATGCGCCACACAACCGCAGTTCTGAGAAAGCAGCAGGACTGCCATGTGGAGCCCTGCGTTATTGTCAAGTATGCTGTAGTTGAGGTGTTTGCAATGTGAAGGCCTGCGTTGACTAAACGTTGCACAGAGGCGGTTCAGAGGAGACTGAGGGTGCGATGCAAGGCCTGCAATCGGGAAGGCGTCATGGTGTGGCAGTTCCGAAGTGGAGCTGCAAGGAGATGCACATCGGACCACAAATGGGTTGGCAGAGCACCTTCAGGTCCACTTCCAAGGGTCTGGAACTGGGGTGGCACCATGTGGGGGGGAGTATAACTCACAGCAGACAAAGTCCAAGTGCTGGGTTCAAGGTGGTAGAGCCTTTTGTGTCCCGGAGGCTTTGATCAGGAGGCCAGCTAACTAGCCCTTGGAGTCACTCTGGAGGTCCTGGGTTCAAGATGCAGATCCAGTCTTTTCACTCAGGCAGCAGGGCAGGAGAGCAACAGAGTAGTAGTCTTTCTGAGTCTTCCACAGGTCCAGAGGTGTACTGAAGAGTTGGGTCTGAGGGCCCACTATTTATACCCCACTTTAAAGTAGGAGAAAGTTCTGGACGTTTCCACCCTCAGAGTTGTTTGGTATTTCCTGCCTCCCTGCCCTTGTCCCAGCTTGTCTGGGGACACAACAGACTAGCATCAAAAACGTTTGTGAGTGTGCTGGGAAGAACCTTTGTGATGTGCAAGTGTGGTAGGTGACAGCTTCTCCCCTTCATCTAGTCAGAGATGGCCCATTCTTCCATCACCTATTCCCCCTTTGTCTCACTGTCTGGGAGTAAGACACAAAAACCAACTGCCAGCTACACTTAGTCATGTGAGTCAGGATACAGGCTGTAGGCACCAAATGGTTGGAAGAAGAAAATGCCAATTTTCTAAAAGTGGTATTTTCAGAATTGTGACTTAAAATCCTACTTTAACATTAAAGATGTTTAAAAATTACAATTCTTTGGCCACCAAACTCAACATTCCTACCTGCTCCCAATCCAAGATTATCACTTAATAAATGTCAGCGCCAGGAACCTCATAGTGAGTGGTAGTGTGCTTATAAGTGTTTAATTCATTCATTCATAAGTTGCCACAAAGTTTTCCTATGGGAGAGGCAGGCCCTACAGTAGTGAAAAATTAATTTAAGAGTTTTTCATTACCAGGAAAGGTAAAATGTAAAAGTACATGTCCCACTTTTTAAATATACTGCGCTCTTCCCTATGGGCTGTTTAGGACCCACACAGGGGTTGCATATACGTATTATGAAGTAAGATTTAGGCCTAGCAAAAGGTTAATTTTGCCAGGTTGAAATAGCAGATTAAAATAGCCCACTTAGGCTGCAATGGCAGGCCTGAGACATGTTTAAAAGGCTGCATAAGTGGGTGGCACAGTCAGTGCTGCAGGTCCACTAGTAGCATTTCATTTATAGGCCCTGGGTTCAGACAGCAGCACTTTACTTAGGATTTACAAGTAAATTAAATGTGTCAATTGGGTGTAAGCCAATTCTATCATGTTTAAGGGAGAAAGCACAAGCACTTTAGCAGTGGTTAGCTGTGGTAAAGTATGCAGAGTCCAAAAAGCCAACAAACACAGGTTCAGAAAGCTAGTGGTGAAGGCAAAAGGTTTGGGGATGACCCTGTGGAATGGGCCAAGTCCAACAACGAGCATTTATAAAATGGCAGCATATTAAAAAGTTCAGGTTGAAAGAACATGTATTAGTTCTTTCCGCTGCTTTATTGTTTGCAGCAAAGGACAGGGATATAACTCCCCTGCATAAGGATACCCCTTCCTATTTAGACAGAATCATCTGTTTGCTTCTGATGAAAGTGCAGCCACCGGCACTTTTGGGGCAGTTTTGTTTTAAATAAATGCTTAGATTGAACATCTCATGGCACCATGTTTGACGTTATTTTGTTCAGAAACAAATACTCAAAATTGGACTTGGAATACAAATACCGTAAATGCCCTTTGCATGCAGGGACCTTTCACTCTGCATTAGTGGGGGATGAGAGGGCATTGTTTATTTTCTTGCTTAGGACATGCTGCCAATGATTGTGCACCACCCGATGCTCCACCAGCGTGCAATCAGTTGTTAACCAATCTCCAAGTAGGGTGGGAGAACCGCAGGATTGACGAAGTCGGAGCCCCCATCACACCCGATTTGCGCCAAATCCTAAATTAGCCCTAAATATTTTGATTCTGATTACATTCAACTGGTTGCAGCCTTTTTCAAAGAAAGCGGCCTAGTAGTATGAGCTCTGATCTTTCAAGCAAATCTGTAAATAATGTGTATTTAACTGATTTATAACTTATAAAATCTTGCACTGTAATTAAAATTAAAAGTAGAATGTAAACATGTTGCGCACAAGTGTTTCCATTCTTCCCTCTTGTCTCCTTTTTCTGAACTCAAGATAGTAGTAGAACTCGGATATGCATTCTAACAGCCTAAAGAAACTAGCAGCAGAACAGGTCATTTACGATGCTAGAAGAATCCTAGGCAAGAAAAGATCCAAAGCAGATTGCTTTTAAAGTATAAACTTCCTCACGGTAATGGGGAATAAATATTCCTTTTCCTAAGGAACATGATAAACATCTGTCTAAGACTATTTCTGGATAATCTGAAACAGGAACTACAACATTTACTTAACATGTTGCGTTTGTGTCCTTTTTCCATATTTAATAAATAAAAGAAGTGTATACTACTCAGCATGTTCTTGCCAGAAAGCAGTAACAGTTTGAAGAAGGCAGTGTCTTATGAAAACTTGTGACATTGTTGGAGAGGAAAATACATTTAGGGGCATATTCACAAGGACTTATCGCCGAGTTATCGGCACTTTAGCACAGCAAAAGTGGCGATAGAATTACCGCCCCTTTCGCAAGCTGGTGCTAACTGCCTACATCACCACATAACCCGCGATAGCTGCCGCAAAAAACATCGCCACGGTTGACACCGCCAACTAATGCTAATGAGATGCAGAATAGGCGTGTCCATGCAAAAACACATGAAAAGACAACACCTAGCTATTCTCAACGGACAGCCAGATCTTCCATGCGAGTCAAAAACAGGCGATAAGCCGCGGTAGCAGCAGAGATTTAACACCTGCCTTTTGCTGGTGCTAAGCAGGACGACTACCTGCACCACAAAAGGGAGCCCAGCCCACAGCCACACCTGAAGAACAACAGATGCCATGGAGCCCCTGCCCATGCATCTCGGAGACACTAGAGGCCCACAACACCAAGCGCCACCACCCCCAGGATCCCCCCACACCCCTGGCCCCCCCCAGCCCACCCACCCCGGACAAAGATGTGCCACAGCAACTTTACGAAATCACGAGAAAAATAAGAGCCTGATGTTGCAAAAATACAACAACAAACCTACATGTGTGGTCAGAATAAGGAGAAACAAACATTCAACTTAGAAATCACACAACAGAACTTTATTAATACACAACACAAAACAACAATTCTGAAGAGTCGATGCCGATCCACTCCGGACAATCTGGAAGTCACAGCCTGCAAGAAAAAATCTGAGATAAGAACGTGTGTCATGCGCTCATCAAAGGACAGAGAGAGAGAGAGAGAGAAAGAAAGGGAGAGAGAGAAAGAAAGGGAGAGACAGAAAGAAAGGGAGAGACAGAAAGAAAGGGAGAGAGAGACAGTGAAAGGAAGAGACAGAAAGAAAGAGAGAGACAGAAAGAAAGGGAGAGACAGAAAGAAAGGGAGAGAGAGAGAGAAAGAAAGGGAGAGAGACTGCTGCCCATGTGCACCCCGGCCCCACTGCTCACCTTCCGCCACCGGTGTGTCTCCAACCACGTGCTGGTGCACGCTTCGAGCCCGGGACACGCGACCTTAGCAGCCTCCACATCACGCGGACCCGCCCCACGGCCCACTAGGTCACACACCTGAATCTGGGCCTTGAGTTCAGAATGGGAGAGTCCATTACAGTGCACACATCATCATCACAGGCTGCACACCCGCTCAGCTCCATCGGTGCCACTAACTCTGTGACCCTTGAGGCAACGTCACGTGGCGGTAGGCCCGCGTCGCACGCAGGCTCCGGCCAACACTGCAGTCCACCAGGTCCCCTATCTGAAACGAGTACACAACAAATAATTGCAGAGTCCAAATCATTGCACACGGCATCATCGCCTGTCCGCCCATGCGCACACATGCTGCTGCACCCCAGCCCCTCCCGCCGCCCAGCGGTGAATGTCCGCCCTGCGCACCCAGGCCCCACTGCTCACCTGCTGCCACCGGTGTGTCCCCAAGAGGGCACACCACGTGCTGGTGCCAACTCCAAGGCCGGGGCCCGCAGCCTTGGCACTCCCCACATCATGCGGCACCCCCCCCACGGTCCAGCAGGTCCCACACTTGATACTGGGTCTTGAGTCAGAAATGGCAGAGACCATATCAGTGCACACGTCATCATCGCAGGCTGCACCCCCGCTCAGCTTCATAGGTGCGACTAACCCTGTGCAACTCAAGCCAGGGCCATGTGGTGGTAGGCCCGTGACGGCCGCCGGACGTCGGGGGCGACTAACTCTGTGCGCCACAAGTCATGGACCCTCCATGATTGAGCCCCATTGCGCGTACGTCATCAGGTCACCTCCGGCAGTGGGGAATGTGACATTGCAGACCCCTTTTATTGGCGGTGTCACATGGCCCGTGACACATCTGCTGGATGGGTGTGGTGTGTTTGCAAACCTGCCCTCAGGGAGAGGCCGTGGCATGCTGGCAACTAGACCAGTGACCAGCAGATCCCAAGCGTGGAATCCTGGGACATGTAGCTATGTTGTCCCCCCTCGGAGCGTAAGCGTAGTGGTCTGGCCTGGCATACGCCGGACCAGCGTCGGGCGTGCAAGAATGATCCCGGGGCTGTGTGCGCTGGTTCAGTCCTTGTCCGGACAAGGATGTGACGAATGCGTGTGTCCCTGATGTCGTGACTACGCTGCCCGGAACGCAATCGGCAATGTAGCACCCTGTGACTCATGTCCCACGACGTGTGCAACATGGACGTCAGGGGGAATCACTGACCCAACACACATCCACACTCACATACTTGAATGATCGAAGACATGACACAACTGTGCAATAGTGAATGATTTATTGTCATCCAGTGGAGTGTTGCAGCTGGAGCAGTACAGGGCCATGCAGACCCCACTTCACATCATCGGCACGTGGCGGGCCAGCCAGAGTCCTTCAGGGCATGACAAGTACATCGGAAGAGGAAGAGTCCAGACCGCAGTCTGATCGCTGTGTCATCGGTCATCTAACAGAATATGGCAGTCCATGTCGAGGTCCAAGGTGAGAGTCAAAGAGTGCATCGGGGGCAGTGGAAGGTCATGATGCCAAGGGAAGAACCAAGATGAAACAGGCCAAATGGGTGGGAGGAATGCTACTGCCGCCTCATGATCAAGAAGTCTGGATCATCCACATCCTCGTCCTCTGATGTGTGCTCTGCCTCACCTGTGGGTGCTGCAGTTCCGGCTGCGATATATTTAGGAAACAGTGGTTCAGGTGTGGCCTAAATGGTCCAAAGCGAGAAAGTGACCCAACAGGGAACACTTGGTTCTAAGATTTTGAAATTAATTCATGAGGGAGCAAAGGAAAGATCAAAGGAAGGTCATGTAGGGCAGATAAATGATAAACATTTATTTTACAATTTTTTGTATAGTATTCAGGTGCTCACATATATTTAAGTGAAAGGAAGCGTGACATGCAGGGTGATAGTGAGGTTTAAAAAGGCATCGCATTGACAACAGTATAATGAGCTCCACAGTTATTTTACAAAGAGTAATAGGAGTTCATGTTGTATGGTGGTCGACGGCATTTTGAACCCAATAAGTAGGGTTCATCTTCAGGACAAGGGTGAGCAAGCTGAATTAGAGGAAAGGAAAATCATCCTAGGCCCATTTGTCTGTTAATGATGTGGGCGGCTGGTACTAATTTTTTTAATTGGCTGCGGGCGTGAATTATTTGCGCCAAGGAACTGAGTGGGAATGTCTGCCCGGGACTCGTGTTTGCTTATTTTGGAGGGAACCCGGGATGGGAAGGCAGCTGGCCGGAGTGATTGGTTTTATTTTTTATGGAAAACGAACAGCAGGACCTTTAATTGGGGGCCTGGAGCTGTGCAGACGAGAGCGTCCTGCTTCTGCCTTCGCTGGCATTGAATGCTGCACTGTGTGCCACTGACACATCAGGGGCCGGAAGTGGATTGTCGGCCGCACTGTGTGGCAGTGACACATCAGGTGCAGGAGTAGAAATGTCTGTCGCACTGTGAGGCACTGACTCACCAGGGGGCACAGATGTGGATGGTGTAGGAGCAGCAGCATCCATCTGCGCCAGGCCTTGTGGCAGCAATGCAGGGCATGGTATATCCCAGCTACATTTTGCTGATGTGCAGCAGTGACAGCCAACCTTTCCGCCTCCATCCGCACCATGTCCTCCATGAGCCTCCGCATTTGTGCTAAGTCACTGCTGAGATCGCTGGAGCCACTCTGACTTGACAGGTGTTCTTGTCTCCGAGTCAGGACTCCAGCGATGTCAGCCAGGGCTCGTTGGAGGCCATAGAGCGGACTGTGGATGTCCGTCAGGGACTGTAAGTGGTCCCCGAAGGCACGTAGACACCCATGGATGGCATCAAGTTTGGCTGCCAGGAGGTCAAACCCCACCCGCACCTGATCAGGCAGCTTCTCCTGGGCCTCTAACACATGGGTTTGGAAGGCCAGGTGTGTTCCGTGGGGGTCTTGGGAGACAGCCGTTGTGGCAGGTGCTGCCTGCTGTGTGGTCTGTGCAGGGGGTGGGGTCTCCTCGATGCAGCGGGGCTGCCCTGATCCTGGAGGTGGGGAGACGATGCGGCCGATGAGGTCTCTGAGGGCTTCGGTGTCGATGATGGCGTTGCCATCCTCGTCATCAGTGTAGAGTTGTTGGGTCTGCTCTGCAGGTGGTGTTGATGGTCCCTCTGCAATGTTAAGGGGAGATGCTGCATTACATCGTGTTGACATGTTTGTCCAGGCATTGTACAAGTTTACATACAGACTGCATGACGAGGTACATTGTGACTGTGTAGGACGAGATGCCTGTTGGATGCGGGACAGTTGACATTTCTACACCATCAGGGATGTGAGGTTGTACTTGTGCAGTTTTATCTCACATCCCCCTGCTATGCCAAATGTAATTGGCCAGTATCTTCACACAAGCGGCAGCAGTTTCGCCCTCTGTCCTGTTGTTCACGTGTTGCAGTTTGTACCTGTTAAGTCTTTACTCACCTGAAGTCCAGGTAGTTCAGCTTGAGAGGTAGGATGAATGTTCTCTATGCCCCTAAAAATCTATACCAGCCTAAACCGTATATGAATCACAGCTTGGCGTGAATAGATCTCCGGGGAAAGGGGGAAAATGGGACAAAATAATAAAAAGACAAACAAAACACTCCACTGGCTGCGATTCTATGTTGACACCTTAGTTCTTCTACTTGAAGGTTTCATATAATACTGTAACAAGCGATTCTTCTATGAGGAACATCTGTATACATACATAATAAAGAATAACATTAGTATACTTAAATCAAATTCTCTTTCTTAATTTGTTTCTTCACTGTAATGTTAAAACAGACTCATCTAAGTACCTGTTTAAAGGCCTTTTGTGTTCACAATTGTACCCTTTCTCTTAGCAGAAGATCGGTGCCTGAATTAACCCTTCTACGAAATAAGAACATTAATTAGCTTGTTGTGAGATTACTACAAAATTCTGATATAATGACACCTTTTATCACACTTACTATGAACTGGCAATTATGCCTCCTAGTTGTGAAGTTCTATAATTATAGCGCGCGCCGCGGGGTGCGCCGCATGCAACGTAATAAAGAGCGCACTCCGCGGGGCTGTGTTACTGGAGGACTGCCCCCGAGCGGGCACGCCCCTCCCTTTTATTAGCGCGCCCCGCCCGCCAACGGGAGCGCGTGTGCGTTACATCCGGCGGCGGCCGGCAACCACTAGACTGCTCATTACATCCCATCCCAACTCAGTCCTTTTCCTTCCGCGAGTGATTGGTTGCTCCCCCGCCTGACATGCGTATTCTCTCAGTCGGGAGCTGGGCCTGGGGTTTTCTCGTAGCTGGTATTTAGAGCATCCACCCCGGGTGGCACTGCTGGTCTCGGCTGGCTCCGAGCCACTTGGCGCCGGGTTGCTGCGGATGGTGATCAGCGGCTCCGATCCCGAGCACTCTGCTCCTGGTGTTGTGGGCATTGGTGTCGGCTCGGTCTCTCTCGAGGACTCCATTTGTTCAGTGTCGTCCCGACACTCTCGGTGATGGTTTCCTACGGCCTCTAGGGTGACCCTGGGCTCCGGTATCTTCTTGAGCCAAGATACGTTCCTTTTTACTCGCTCGCCTCCCCTTGCCACCGTGACCATGGTACCTTTACATCGACCACCGTCCAGTGGCCCGGCTCGTACCTAGTCCGAAACTTGCTGCCTGGCCTCCGGTCTTTTAGGAGTACCGAGTCTCCCCTGCGGATCTCTCGGAATACTGCTCCCCGGCTCTTGCTCACTGCCAGATTCTGCCTCCTTCTCCTCTCGGCCACTTCTTCCGCATGGTATGGGGGCGGGGTCCATCCTGGGCAGACTGGGAGCCCGTCCCGGCGAACACCGTTAAACATCAGGGACCATGGCGTGCACTTCGTAGTGCTGTGCGGGGTTCCTCTGTACTCCCGAAGGAAGGACTGTAGATGTAGTTCTTGGTCTCTAGCTTCCAGGGTGGCGATGCGCAACGCTTTGTTGAGCGTTCTCATGAACCTCTCAGCCTCCCCATTGGCTTGGGGCCACTGGGGAGTGATGCGACGATGTCTTATGCCATGTCTCTGCATGAGGTCACGGAACTCACTGCCTTGGAAAGGGGGCCCATTATCGCTCTTGATTTCTTCCGGGCACCCGAACATGGCGAACATCTTCTCCAATACAGGGCCCACTTGAGAGAACGCGGTAGAGCGGACTACCTCCACTAGAGGGTATTTCGAGTGACTGTCGATTATCACCAGCGTCACTCGCCCGTCGGGGAAGCTCCCGAAGTCGATGCTCACTCTTTCCCATGGAGTCGTTCCATGTTCCTCGGTCTGTATTGGTGCCGGTCTCTCGGCTGCACTGGTCAGTTGGCATGCCGGGCATCTCTTCACGATTTCCTCAGCTTGGGTCTCCAGCCCTGGAAACCAGACCTTCTCTCGCATTCGGGCCTTCATTCGTTCGACCCCTTGGTGTCCTCCGTGGGCTAGTTGTGTCGCCTGGTGTTGCAGAGGGGACGGTATCACTATCCTGGAACCTCTGAGCACGACCCCTCCTTGTGTGACGCTCAGCTCGTTCCTAACCCTCCACATCTTTAGGAGGCTCTCCTTCTCGGGGCCGGCCCAGTCATTAGCTGACTGCAGGAATTGAGTCCAGTGACCTCCTTGGACGGCTGTCCGTACCCTAGCCAGTACCGGGTCGCTCTCCACGGCTGTGGTGATGTCTTCTAACGTCAGGGCTTTCGGGCATGTTGCTGTGGATAGCATGTTGAGGTGGCACTCCGGGTCGTCGGTTCCCGCTTCTTCGTCTTGGTCCTGGAGTGGGGCTGGGTGCCTCGAGAGGAAGTCAGCGGGATTCTTGGCGCCGGGCGGTGGATCACTTCCATCTCCGTATTGTTGTAGCCCGATGGCCCATCGTTCAATCCTCGGGGAGGGTGTGGTGCCGACCCTCGAAATAGTGGCACCAGTGGCTGGTGATCCGTCACCATTCTGAAGGGTTGGCCACAGATGTACAGGTGGAAGTGCCGGCAGGCCCACCGGATGGCCAGGCTTCCCTTTCAATTTGTGCATACCGCCTCTCCGTGGGTGAGAGCGCCTTGCTGGCGTATGCCAGTGCTGCCCACCTGCCAGGTTCTTGTTCTTGGGTGAGTACTGCTCCTAGTCCCACCGGGCTGGCGTCAACGAGTATCTCTGTTTGTTTGGTCGGATCAAAGTATACTAGAGTGGTGTGATCCAAAAGGGCCATTTTGATACTCTGGAATGCTGTTTCCTCCAGGACTCCCCACTTCCACATGGCGTCTGCTCTGGTGAGGTTGCGGAGTGGTTCGGCTATGGTGGCCAGGTCGGGGATGAACCGGCCACAGTATGTGGCCATTCTAGGAAACTTCGCACCTCGGATACTGTTGCAGGGGCTGGGGCGTCCTTGATCGCCTGGGATTTCCGCGGGTCTACTTGGATCCCTTCCTGGTTAAATAGGTACCCGAAGAATTCTATTTGTTTCTGAAACAGGAGGCACTTTTCTTTGTGTAGCGTGACGCCGTGATCTTGTAGCCGCTTCCAGCGTTGCCCTGAGGTGCCGGTAGTGGTCGTCCGCAGTTTCCGAGTGGATAAGGATGTCGTCACTCACGTTCAACACCCCGGGTAGGCCTGTTAGGATCTCTCTTACCGCGTCCTGAAACACCTCCGCTGCGGACGATATTCCAAAATTGAGGCGCTTGTATCTCCGCAGCCCCAGGTGGGTACTGAACGTAGTTATGTATCGACTCTCTTTGGCGAGGACAAGCTGGTGATATCCTGCGTTCAAGTCTAGTTTTGAAAACCAGCGAGATCCATTGACGTCGGCCACAATGTCGTCCATCGTTGGCGTGATGTGACGTTCTCGCTTTATGGCCTTGTTGGGGAGGCGCATGTCTATACACAGCCTGATTTTCCCTGGCTGTCTGGGTTTCTCGGCAATCACCATGGGAGACACCCATGGTGTAGGTCCTGAGACTTTCTCGATGACCCCTTGGTCCTCCAACTTTTGTAGCTCTTGTTCCACAAGGGGTCTGAGGTGGAAGGGTATTCTCCTGTGTCGTAGTGCCGTTGGTGGAACAGATGGGTCAATGTGGAGCTGGACTGGTGCTCTCTTGATCCGGCCCAGCCCTTGGAATAGGTTTGCGAACTGGTCTAACAGCTCTTTGGTCTGGTTGGCTTGT
This sequence comes from Calotriton arnoldi, assembly GCA_963921515.1. Taxonomy (NCBI): domain Eukaryota; kingdom Metazoa; phylum Chordata; class Amphibia; order Caudata; family Salamandridae; genus Calotriton; species Calotriton arnoldi. The sequence goes on from CAWUFW010001167.1 coordinate 1,851,528, forward strand.
ACACTCCTTGCGAACATTACTAGTTTGAGGTCTTCTGCCGCGTGGCTGCTCAACAGGGTGTCGGCCTCCTGGTTGATCACGTGGATTTCGGCCATGATCTCGTTCTCCTCTGACCGTATGGGTACTGTCATCTTGCCTCGGACTGGTAGGGGAGTGTCGCTTCCATACGCAAATATTCTGGTTTTGGATGGTTTTAGCTCGGGCTTGGGTTTCAGCTGATTATATTGTTGGATGCCCATTACGTTTACTGACGCGCCAGTGTCAATTACTGCGCGCACTTCTGACCCCGCAATCTTCACCGTGCACGTGGGCTGGGGCCTTCTTCGCTTCTTCAGTGCTTGCGTGAATGATACTAGATAGGTTTCACCGTCGTCTTCCTCGGTGGATGACCCTTCGGCTTGGTATGTTGTTCGGTCGCCCTTTTGCCGCCCTTGTGATGACGACAGTGACAGGTGTGACAGCTGTCTCACCAGTTTGCGTCCTGGCTTGGCTCCTCTTCTCTCCCTCCTCTGGTCTCTTCTCCGGCACACCGATGCGAAGTGGTTTGGTATCCCACAGTTGGTGCACGTCTTCCCTTGTGCGGGGGCACTTGTGGGGTGGGTGTTCTTCATGCCCACAGTATCCGCACTGACCTCTCGGGGTCTGGGGCGGGTGGTCCCGAGGCCTGCTCCTCCTGTCCCGCGTGGTGATGGCGTCGGTTCTCTCCATCTTGACGGTTGCGCTTTTCTCAGTTGTGCGTGTCAACGCTAGGTCCATTTCTTCCGCTCGGGCGGCTGATAAGTCGTGTGATCGGGCCATGATCAGGATATCGTTCAGGGGATGTCAGGCTGCCGCAGAATGAGTCCTCTCAAAATCTTGCTGCGTATCCCTTGGATTAGCTGGGCCCGAATCTCCTCTGCCGCTCGTTCATCGGCGAGATGGGTACTTGCTAGCTCTCTCAGCCTTGCGTGGAACGCATCAATCGATTCCCCTTCGCGTTGTCTCGCCTGCCGCAGTTTGAATCGTTCATAGTCTCTGTTTAGTTGGGGATCGAAGTGCGCATTGAGCGCGGTCACCGCTGCATCGTAATCCGCCGGGCCTCCCGTCCTCGGGAGGTGTTTGAATAGAGTGTATACCTCTTCGCCGGCGTAGTGGAGTAGGAGCGAACGCTTGACGGCTCCTTCCGTTTCCCTTGTGGCTATGAAATAATTTTCGAGGCGGCCCAGCCACGTTCTCCATCATGGGGATGCAGTTGTAGGGTCCGCTGCCTCGCTGAATGGGGGCAGAACTCCTGTGGGTGCATGCTGGGTGACGACACGTATCTGTGCCTGCGCCTGTTGGTTGTCTGGGTTATCATCCATCCTTGTCTTAGGGGGTTACGCGCCGTTGGCTCTTGCGTCTGCCCTCCTTTCCGTCGCGTTTACTCTCCCCTTTGGCTGTTCCTTGTTAGGGTGTGCCGTGTCGTCGAGCCCTCTCTTGCTCCCATGTGGCGCTATGACAGAGCGTGGGGTCCCTGTAGGGCGGCTGGGGGCAGCAATGTCGCTTGGGGCCTGCACAGCGAGGTTGTTGGGCCAGCGTGGGCCAGACGATGGCAGGGGCGCTATCCGGGCGTGTTCACTGCTTGGGGCCCCTGGGTGCGTGCCTTACCGATGGTTGCAGGCCGTAGGTGTGCTCTCTGTTGCAGGCGTAGGGTTGTGGGGCCTCGATGGGGTTGCTGCGTTGTTGGGCCGGGTAGTGCCCTCAGGCAGTCGGCGCTCACGTGTGGGGGCGTGGGCGTCGTCCGATCCTCGTCGCCAGTGTGACGTTTTATAATTATAGCGCGCGCCGCGGGGTGCGCCGCATGCAGCGTAATAAAGAGCGCACTCCGCGGGGCTGTGTTAATGGAGGACTGCCCCCGAGCGGGCACGCCCCTCCCTTTTATTAGCGCGCCCCGCCCGCCGACGGGAGCGCGTGTGCGTTACATCCGGCGGCGGCCGGCAACCACTAGACTGCTCATTACACTAGTAATCGTAGCCTGAAATATATGCACTTGACAAACTGTAAAGGTTTAAAATCACTCAGTTCTTTAAAACAGTTTCTTTTCTCCTTTTGTATTGGCAGCCAAAGTCATTGTCTTTGTAAAGAGAAAATAAGAAGAAAAGGTCCTTTGCCTCTTTCAAAATTCGAGCAAACTTGGAGCATGAAGATAAGTAATATCTCAGATAAAAAATAACTTGTCTTTTAAATACCTGAAATCCTTTGTGCACGATTTCCTTATTATCGTTTTAACTAATTCTGTCTTACTTGAATTAGCTTTCTTTTCTTGTCGTTGCAGATCGGAATGCTGTGTGTGGAGAACCAAATTCGCCAGAAGGAGAAGAGGAGCGTCGGGACATTGCTGTAGCAACCAGAATTAAAACCGGAACTGCAGGAAGGACGAAGAGGAATTTGAGTCTCTGCGCGATGCCTGGATGAGCCGAAAGCGGGACCGGAGGAGCGCTGGAACAAACAGGTGAGTGATGCCCAAAAACGAGCGCAAGCGCGTTTCCTTTGGCAGACAAGTTTGAATACTCTTGGGTGTGGGTGGGGTTCCGCATAGGATGCATCGGCAAACACGTGTAACATGTGACTCAACGGCAATGGAGTCAACGTGTTCCCAATGCAAAAAAGGTCTAACGGATGAGAGCGTGCTTAACATGCTGTTTCAGGGGAGCACGTGCAAACCGTTTGTTTAACTTTGTTCAGCCCAAAGTCAATACCATTTCTCCAGCTGCCAAAGAATGTGCAAAATACACTGTGTGCACAAAATAAGCATAATACAATAGTGCAACCTAAAGTTGGGGACACAGATTGTACAATAAACCAAATATGACAATATACATGATTCAACCAAGGGGGAAATTAATGAACAGAGTGAGGTTGCGCCACTTGTAAGGTGCAAACCCTAACAGTCGCCCCTCTCAAAGGACGCCCTACTGGGCGTGGTTTTCGTGGAAACCGCAAATGGAATTGTTTCACCAATTTAGTGGCATGAACAAACGAAGCTGGTTCCCAAGAATTTTCATATGCTGAATAGCCTTTCCATGCTATCAAATAGTGAAGTTTTCCATGAATTCTTTTGGCATCCAAGATACGCTTTACTTCGTACTCTAAATGCCCATCAATGGGAATGGGTGGAGATGGGGGTTCTTGTCTAGTTTCTGGATGATATGGTTTAATCAAGGAGACATGAAAAGTGGGTTGTAAGGCATACTCAGGAGGTAATTGTAATTGTACAGTAACAGGAGTTATGAGTTTAACAATAGAAAATGGCCCAATATATCGTGGATACAACTTACGTGGACCTGCAATATTTAGATTTTTAGTAGATAACCATACCTTATCTCCTACCTGATAGCATGGAGCAGGGTTTCTATGTTTATCCGCATGTTTTTTCATTAACTGTTTATAGTTATTCAGATGCTTTTTAGCTTTCTCCTGGATGTCCAATAAATTTTTTTAACGTTCTGTGACTGCTGGTATTAGGGAAGACTCTATGAACATAGGTAAAGCTTTGGGATGATAACCATTTAAAAAGAAAAAAGGCGTACATTGTGTTGCTGAATAAACACTATTATTATAAATGAATTCTGCTAATGGTAAAGCTCTATCCCATTCACTAGTGAATTCTGTCATTAAACATCGTAAGGTCTGTAGCAGTGTTTGATTTGCCCTTTCCGTCTGGCCATCTGTTTTCGGATGAAAGGCTGTAGATAGGGCTAGGTCCATTTTGAGATTTTTACATAGGTCTTTCCAGAATTTTGAAGTAAATTGACTACCTCTGTCAGATATGATCTTGGTCGGCAGGCCATGCAAACAAACTATGGGGCCTATTACGATGGCGGGCGGAGACACGACTGCGGTGCCGGCGGTGGTGTAAACACCCATTTACCGCACGTGGCCAGCAGTCTTCACGCCCGCCATATTAGGATGGCCACACATTGCCCATTTCCCGCCCGCTGCGGTGCGACGCCGACCGCCATCAAAGTGCGCCCGCCACCGCGGCGGAGTGAGCCAATCACCACACACCGCCGTGTGGAATGACGTCCCGTACACCGAAGATATCACGATGCCGGAAACATGGCAGCACACCGCAACGGAGAAACCGCACAACGAGAGAGGGCGGAGACACCACAGCGGAGACAGAAAAGAGACACCCGGGACACACCGTGATGAATCCTGCCCTACACGCCTTCTCGGTGCTGTACATGATACACCACCTGCAAGTCATCGTCCGCCGCGGACGGGAACACCACACACCCCTGTGGGGACAGGCACACAGCCATCACTGCACACACACATGTCCCACCTGTGACAAAAATACCTCGCCACATACTGCCCACCCATGTACCGCCATCATGAACAAATGTCCCGGTCACGTCACCGCCGCGGTCAGTGTGCAGGAAACCATGCACACAATGCAGAGCCCAGGGCCAGCGCATGCCAAGGGCACCGTACAAATCGCACAGAGCCACAACTCCATCCACAACACACCAGCTACCTCCCTGAAGGGACACAACATGTGCCTCCCAAGTGCCACTCCTGCACAACAACCACACAACTACAGCCACACCATGCCCTACGTCACAACAACTGCATATACAGCCACAGCAGGACCCTTTGCACAGGAACACATAGCACAGAAGCCCAGGCCCCAGCCAACACACACACCACAACAACATCACACACAAGCCAAGAACACTGAGGCCAGGCACAAAATGTACACACACACAGATGAGGACCAAACACTTCACTGCACACACTACCTGACAAGTCACACACACACACACCACCCTGACTCACAGCTACATACACACACCACATGCCAGCAGTAATGGAGGACAACTAATAGGAAAGCCAAAGTGAGGTGCCCACAAATGGAAGGGCAGTGACACAACCATCAAGCATGTGTGATGCTCATGCAAGACAAGACACATGTGAGAACACACACAGCCCATCACAGCACACATGGCTGACACAGTCAGTCAACACAAACCACGGTCACCCCAATGCAACAACTCCTGGAGACAGCAAGGACACCCATGTATAGGCACAGGGATGTAAGGAAGGCCCTGAACTCAAACACTGACCAGCCTCACATAGGCATCCAAATACTGGACAAGAGAATGTCTGCTGCACAACACACAGGACCCAGTGACACACTACATGACAGCCAAGCACAAGTAGGATATGTCACACATACCTCCTCACACAACAGCACCACACAATACTGCCATGTGCACAAAACACAACCACAGGGCTCAACAAGTACACATACAGGCACACCACTCCAGGGTGACACATGGCAGTAGTTGACAATGCAGGTGCACACACATCCACAGTCACAACAAAGTCACCCCCTTCACCCCCTTCACACCATACACTTCTCCACCACCCAAGTGCACACATTGGAAGTAAGCCATGGGACCTGGATAACTCATCACCACAAGATGTCCATACACCGACGCTGATTGGCACACAGAAAGGAAGCTCACACAGACCCCATGACCCTGGCCTGCCTGTAAGCCTGTGCCCAAACTCCCACCCTGTGCTGCCATTGCCCACAAACCTGACATGTGTCCACCATAGATAACATGAGCAAATAAGGAAGATGACAACAAGAATTCATTGCCAACCACCTGCACTGCACCCATAAGTATCACAGTCAGGTAGAAATGAAGTGCCTCTCACCCCTGCAAAAAAATGAAATGTGAGACAACCCATTGGCAATGTTGAAGTGGCATACTGAGCATGTGACACAGTAAACCATGCACACACAGAAACAACTTTATTCAGGAAGGACACTGACACAACTCACAGCAGGACCAACTGTGTTTATTCACAATTTGCATATTGAGACAACAAATTTGGGCAACAGCAAAGCCAGTGGGCATTTCAATATGCACAGTATTTACATGAGAAGCTGCACAGGCAGGGGGCAAACAGCAGTGAACCACAAGGCAAGTACAATGTGCAGAGTAGTTACATCAGAAGCTGCACAGGCAAGGGGCAAACAGCAGTGAACAGCAAGGCCAGTGGCCAGTCCAAAGTGCAGGTGAGGTACATGAGAAGCTGCACAGGCAAGGGGCAAACAGCAGTGAACAACAAGGCCAGTGGCCAGGACACAGTGCAGGTGAGGTACATGAGAAGCTGCACAGGCAAGGGGCAAACAGCAAGGCCAGTGGCCAGGACACAGTGCAGGTGAGGTACATGAGAAGCTGCACAGGCAAGGGGCAAACAGCAGTGAACAACAAGGCCAGTGGCCAGGACACAGTGCAGGTGAGGTACATGAGAAGCTGCACAGGCAAGGGGCAAACAGCAGTGAACAGCAAGGCCAGTGGCCAGTCCAATGTGCAGATTAAGTCCATGAGAAGCTGCACAGGCAAGGGGCAAACAGCAGTGAACAGCAAGGCCAATGGCCAGTCCAAAGTGCAGGTGAGGTACATGAGATCCTGCACAGGCAAGGGGCAAACAGCAGTGAACAGCAAGGCCAGTGGCCAGTCCAAAGTGCAGGTGAGGTACATGAGAAGCTGCACAGGCAAGGGGCAAACAGCAGTAAACAACAAGGCCAGTGGCCAGGACACAGTGCAGGTGAGGTACATTAGAAGCTGCACAGGCAAGGGGCAAACAGCAGTGAACAACCAGGCCAGTGGCCAGTCCAAAGTGCAGGTGAGGTACATGAGAAGCTGCACAGGCAAGGGGCAAACAGCAGTGAACAACAAGGCCAGTGGCCAGGACACAGTGCAGGTGAGGTACATGAGAAGCTGCACAGGCAAGGGGCAAACAGCAGTGAACAGCAAGGCCAGTGGCCAGGACACCGTGCAGGTGAGGTACATGAGAAGCTGCACATGCAAGGGGCAAACAGCAGTGAACAACAAGGCCAGTGGCCAAGACACAGTGCAGGTGAGGTACATGAGAAGCTGCATAGGCAAGGGGCAAACAGCAGTGAACAGCAAGGCCAGTGGCCAGTCCAATGTGCAGATTAAGTCCATGAGAAGCTGCACAGGCAAGGGGCAAACAGCAGTGAACAGCAAGGCCAGTGGCCAGGACACAGTGCAGGTGAGGTACATGAGAAGCTGCACAGGCAAGGGGCAAACAGCAGTGAACAACAAGGCCAGGGGCCAGGACACAGTGCAGGTGAGGTACATGAGAAGCTGCACAGGCAAGGGACAAACAGCAGTGAACAGCAAGGCCAGTGGCCAGTCCAAAGTGCAGGTGAGGTACATGAGATCCTGCACAGGCAAGGGGCAAACAGCAGTGAACAACAAGGCCAGTGGCCAGTCCAAAGTACAGGTGAGGTACATGAGAACCTGCACTGGCAAGGGGCAAACAGCAGTGAACAACAAGGCCAGTGCAGGTGAGGTACATGAGAAGCTGCACAGGCAGGGGGCAAACAGCAGTGAACAAAAAGGCAAAGACATTGTGCAGAGTAGTGACATCAGAAGCTACACAGGGAATGTATGCAACTCTACCATGCCATGCCCAGCAACAGAGTAATGGGCCTGACAATGGGCATCACATGCACTCCTGTGGACAGACAGGTGTGTGAGGGTGACCACCACTCAGATGGTCTGTCGGACTTGGAGCTGACTGTGTGTTGGGGTCAGTTGGAGGGCTGCCCTGGGCAGTGGGAGTAACAACTGTGGAAGAGCCAACTGTGCTTGTGGGAGCTGGGGGGCTGCTTGGACTAGGTGGGGTGGTGGCCCGGGGAGGTGGACTCATGCCCTGGTGAGACACAGTGTGTGCCGGAGATTGTGGAGGGGTGCCTGTCCACTTCTTGGGGATCCTGAAAGGCTTCCCTGTCTGGGGATTGAGGTGAACTGGGGCAGACACAACAGGTGACCCCGCTACCAAAGCTGATTCTGGTGTGGATGGTGACCCTCCCTCTGGGGACATGCTGGATCCCGCTATGCGCTTGCCTGGTGTTTGCCGCCACCCTGCCTCCCTCTGACCACCAGCTTTGCCCCCTACAGTGCCCTCCCGTGCTGGCTTCACAGGGCTTGGGATGGGAGTGGAGGTCAAGGATGGATTATCCATGGGGCCCTCATCCTGTGTAATGTTTGCAGGCAACACCTTCTCAGTGGGTGTGGAAACTGTTATTTTGCCTCTGCGAGACGTCTTTGGGACAGGGGAGTCTTTGGCGGGGGAGGAAGGTGAGGCCTGTGACCCTGATGCTTGTTTCTTTGCTTTGTGGCCCTTGCTGTCGCCTGATGGGCTTTTCTCTCTGCGCTCTGGGGTGGCCTTACTCTTATGTGGGGATGGTGTCTGCCCCCTAGTACGCTTGGGCTGCTACTGCTCCTGTGTGCTGCGGGTTCTGTATCGGGACTTTGGGGTCCGTTGAGCATTGTCACTGTCGTCAGAGGTGCACAGTGACAAGGGGCCGGACCGAGTGCTGGGAGCCGCTCCCTGACTATGTGCCTGTTGCAGGGCTGCTGTCACAGTTGATGACAAGGACTGCACAGTCCGGTGTAGCCCACCTACGTCGGAATGTATGCCCTCCATGAAAGCTATAACCTGCCCTAACTTTTTGTCGTGCTCTTGGAAGGCATTGAGAAGTGCTGTCTGCCCCACACACAGCCTGCGCAATAGCTCGACTGCTTCTGCACTGAGGGCAGCAGGGCTGACATGGGCTGGGGCAGCTGTGCCTGGGGTGAAGGTGACTCTTCCCTTCCTACTCGTACGGACACGGGCAGCACCAGTGGAGGTTGAAGGGAGGCTGGGCACTGGACGCTGTGTGGCGGAAGAGGAGGCCGAGTCCCCGTTCCCTGTACCCCCCAACATGGATGCGTCACCGCTGGCGTCAGATGAGGTAGAGCTTTGTGTCTCCCGCTGTGAATCCTCTAGCAGACTCCTGTCCCCCTCCTCGGCGCTGGTCACATCTGTGTCAGTCTGCTCCGGTGCGGCTGTTGCACTGGAAGCCTCACCACTGGTGTCCGTGACCCTCTCCCTCTGCACATACGGGAGCTGCTGCATAGGAGAGAGAAGTACTGTGAGATGAGTGGCATCAACAGAACTAACATGTGCCAATACATCTGCATCCTAGAAGAGGTGTGTAGCACATTGCATGCCACCCTGTGCACACATATATCTTGCCACCCAAAATATCAAGCCAACGGTGCATGTCCGACACACATCCTGCCATAAGTGCCCCAGGTGACTCACACAGCACACCATCCTGCTGTTGGCTCACATCAGACACGGCCACAAAATGGCCTGTGCACACACACTGTCCCGATGTTGGCAAGGATGAACACCACAACATGGTGCACATCACCTACATGGATGGAGCAGTAGGGGACCACACAGACCACAACATACCAGCCCACAATGACCCTGCACACATGCCATCCACCATATCGAGTTCATGGGCACATCTACAGTTGCACATTGGCCTCAGATGTCTGACTGGCAGACATCTGAGGTCTGGAATTGAACGCATTCATTGAAACGCATTCACAGTTGGCACACTGGCATTCCCATCCATCTGAATTCACACACTACCCCACAGCAGAAGGTACCTGAAGGCCACAACTCCAAATGTAAGAGAGATGCACAGTGCTAAAACTAACTACATGAAGCACCGTTTGGGCAAATGCATGGCACATACACCCAGCACAGAGGCCACTCACAAAACATTGCACCACACAACCAACGTCACACAGCTGACAATTTGCACACTCTGTAGACACATGCACCCACTCCCATCCAAAGGCAGCCTGTAACACATACTCACCCCTAGCTTGCTGCTGATGCTCCTTCAGTTGTCTGTCCAGCTCAGGTTGTGTGACAGCCAGGATGCGGACCATTAGTGGTGTCATGCTGCGCCTAGCCAACCTGCCAGTCCGAAGGAGCAGCCCCAGCGTCATCTCGGCCACGTTCTTGCTCAGCCGGCAGATGTCGTCCCACCTTTTATGACAGTGGGTGCGCCTTCGGTTTGACACACCCAGATCTCGCACTCTGGAGGCAATGGCCCTCCACACAGCTTTACGCTGGTGGACCTTCAGCTGCAGGCATGGGAGACAAGAGGGGTGAGGTTCCAGTGACACAGTGCACAATGACAACACAACGAAAATGCAGTAGCACGACAGTGACTCATCCAAAACTCCAGCTACAACTGTAACCGAGCCAACAATTGCTGTGAACATGGTACAATGTCATTGGTCAATCAGACGTACAGGCATGCATGTTCGATGGTGGACACAGTACCTCCACATCCCATTCACATGCAGGATACCAACACAGCAAGCGACGTGTAGTCTGGCCGCAGCTACTGTCTGCAGTTACCTACAACTACACATAGAGAAGATAGCAAAACATGTGTCTTGTTGTTGGACTCACTGTGTCCAACACTGCGCAGACCTAAGTGTCCTAGCCCTGTGAAAGCCTCACTGTGTCCTGGAACTCACATAGAGTGATAACAACTGTCATACACACACCCTTCTCCCACGGCTGCTCCTGTGCAATCTACATGGCAGAGATGGGACTTAGATGAAGAGGCGTGACCCAAACACACATGGAACCCACTGTACATGCAGTGATGTGGACATGTGGCATTCGGCGGGGACTGTGCAGGGCAGGTGGACTGACACTGAGTGGGTAAATTGGGAGCAACACAGCCATTCACACAAACAATAACTGGCCAGACTCCTGCATCACCAAAATGCAGCTGCACTGTATGGCTGACACTACAGGACATGTCCCTCTACTCAGGATAGGCATGCAGGGTAACGTGTGAAAGAGCCCACCAAGCCCTTCCCGCTGTAGTAAACATGATAGTCAGTGAATGTCAGAGCCCCACAACCACTGACACATACCGAAGCATCTCCACCTCACGTGTGCCCACCCTGCACTCTCACTCACAGTCTGGGAGACTTAACACGACATTAGGGCCACCATAAAGCCTTGGGTACTGTGCAAGCACCCCGTCTACCAGGACCTCAAGCTCCTCGCTGGTGAAGGGACTGGCACGGATCTTCTGAGTCCTCGACATCACAATGGACATGTGGCAGCAGCAGCACGTTGAGGGTGGCAGCCAGTAGTCCCTTGAGGCAGCAGCAGCAGGTGGAGGGTGGCAGCCAGCAGTCCCTTGAGGCAGTAGCAGCAGGTGGAGGGTGGCAGCCAGCAGTCCCTTGAGGCAGCAGCAGCAGGTGGAGGGTGGCAGCCAGCAGTCCCTTGAGGCAGCAGCAGCAGGTGGAGGGTGGCAGCCAGCAGTCCCTTGAGGCAGCAGCAGCAGGTGGAGGGTGGCAGCCAGCAGTCCCTTGAGGCACCAGCAGCAGGTGAGGGTTGTCAGTCAGCAGTCCCTGGTAGCTGTGGGAATGTGGTGTACCCTCCCACACATATATAGTCCCCTGGGGCTGTGTCAGTGGTCCCAGGGTGCTGCGATTGGTGTACCAGGTCTGCCTCATTCAAATACATCCAATGTCCGCCTTCGCGGTGGCGGTGCACGCCTACCGCGATTTTCAAACTTGCATCAGGCTACCGCGAGGCTGCTTCCCATTGGCTGCATGGGCATGGTCCATGGCGGTGACACACCGTAGGGGCCAGGTGCGCGCTACCGCGGTGGTGCATCTTTTGAATGCCTCCAGTGACCGCCTCCGTGGGGGTGGTGCACGCCTACCGCGATTTTCAAACTCGCATCAGGCTACCGTGAGGCTGCTTCCCATTGGCTGCAAGGGCATGGTCCATGGCGGTGACACACCGTAGGGGCCAGGCGCGCGCTACCGCGGTGGTGCATCTTTTGAATGCCTCCAGTGACCGCCTCCGCGGGGGTGGTGCACGCCTACCGCGATTTTCAAACTCGCATCAGGCTACCGCAAGGCTGCTTCCCATTGGCTGCAAGGGCATGGTCCATGGTGGTGACACACCGCAGGGGCCAGGCGGTAGGCACCACCATATGTCTGCCAGGCAGTGCCTGGAGTGACCGTGATTTGGGTAGCGGTGCATGGTGACCGCCATTGTCACATACATATCTGGCGGTGTCTCCCGCGATCGTGCCTGGGTTATGGGCGGTGCCAGTCCGCAGGTGTCAAGCGGTAGGCACCGCCATATGTCTGCCAGACAGTGCCTGGAGTGACAGTGATTTGGGTAGCGGTTCATGGTGACCGCCATTGTCACATGCATATCTGGCGGTGTCTCCCGCGATCATGCCTGGGTTATGGGCGGTGCCAGTCCGCAGGGGCCAGGCGGTAGGCACCGCCATATGGGTGCCAGACAGTGCCTGGAGTGAACGTTAATGGAGTTGCGGAGTAGCTGAGCTGCACCTAACGTGTCCTCCAGCTCTCTGCATAGGCCAACATGTAGAGTGCCCAGTGTCTCAACAATTGAAGGGTCCTCATGAGGGCAAATGCACAAAAGGGACATGTCTCTCCACGTCACCAACACATACCATATATGGGTCGCCAATACATTGCATGGGCACATACACTCGCACATGTCACATGTGCTGTGTAATGAAATGTAGACTGTCCAGTTAATGTGTTGCATAGCATATGTAGATAATGGTCAATGTCTGTGTGTGTAATGTAACGCACAATGTCATCTCATTTACTGAACTAGGGGCATCAGCAACTGGCACATTGTCCAATGCACATGCACACACGTGTCCCCCACGCTCAGCCGGTGGTCAGTGTGTAGTTGATGTGTGCCATGTGCAACCTGTGTTGGGAGGTGTATCAGGGCCAGCAACATGGTGTGTTAGGGTAGTATTGCAATTAGTAACATATGCTGGAGGTCATACTCACAGGATGCACACATATCTGTTAGTATATCACACTGTGCATGTGAATGAGCCGGAGGGGTGCACAGATAATTGCTGCTGGTAAGGGGACAAGTGTACGAGTAGTGTGCCTGATGTGTACTTACTTGTGAAGTGCCCTGTCGGTTAATGGTGCATGTTGTAAGACTTGGGAATGTGTCTGTAGAAAAAATTGATGTGATGCACATTTCATGGTCTTCTGTATTGACATCTGTGCACTTTGATCTGTCCTAGGAGGAGGAGGCCCAATAGCCATCGTCCGTTCACAGTCCTGGCAGACATGGAGAATGAGGATATAATCCGCAAATTCAGGCTGGACAGACAAACCCTGCAGAACCTATGTGCCATGTTGGAGCCCCACCTGCAGCCACGTCGGACATATCCAACAGCTTTCACCGCAACATCTAAGGTGATGGCATGCCTGCATTTCTTTGCAACAGGCTCATTCCAGCACACGGTCGCAAGTGCAGGTGGGATGTCACAGGCGATGTTCAGCATGGTGCTGAGGGATGTCCTGTCGGCCATGATGCTCTACAAAGACAGATATATCCATTTTCCCAGGGGGCCTGAATTGGTGGCTGTGAAGGGCGATTTCTATGCCCTTGGACATATCCCCCATGTCATTGGTGCAATTGATTGCACACATGTTGGGCTTGTGCCACCACAGGCACGTGAACAGGTTTACCGCAATAGGAAGCATTCACACTCGGTAAATGTTCAAGTGGTGTGCCTGGCGGACATGATCATCTCACACGTGTGTGCCAAGTTTCCCGGCTCAGCCCATGATGCCCACCTCTTGCGCAGCAGCATCGTTCCTCAGCTGATGGCCAATCTGCTTCCGGAGCATGCATGGCTTGTGGGTGAGTATGCATAGTGGATTAGAGTGGTGTGTGTGTGACATGCTGTCGTGTGGCATTTTGGGACTGCAAGGTTAATCTGTGTCTCTCACACCCAGGTGACTTGGCATATCCGAACCGCCCGTGGTTGCTGAGCCCATTGCGGAATCCCGTCACGCCAGCTGATGTGCGATACAATGATGCCCATGGGAGGACACGGCGTGTGATAGAACGGACATTTGGTCTCCTAAAATCAAGATTTCGGTGCCTGGACCGTACTGGAGGTGCCCTTATGTACTCGCCAAGGAAGGTGTGTCAGATAGTGGTGGCATGCTGCATGCTCCACAACCTGGCCATTCGCAAGGCAATACCCCTGATCCTGGATGACGATGATGAGCAGCCAAGGCCCCCGCCTGCAAATCAACCCGGATCCAGTGATGAGGGCAGTGGAGAGGAGGAAGGGGTCGACATGCGTCGACAGCTCATCACCCGCTACTTCTCTTGAAGGTGAGTGACGATGTAGAAGGGACAAAATGGGCTGATGGTGTTGCAGTTGCTGTGTGGGTGTATGTGAGCTTGCTGACTGCAGCTTTGTGTTGACTCATTGCTGCCTGCCAATGTATGTGTGATTGGTTAGTGTGATACAGAATGTCTCTATGGTGACTGTTGCTCTGTGTAAAGTTTGTAGATCTGAGTACCTTGTTGACAAGTGTTGTGTGATGTGTGCGATGCCACACCCATACAAGTGACTCTTGTTCTGCGGTTTTCCGTAGGTCCCTTCAGCATCTCACTGCCTACCTACATTCCATTCCCCTGGACCATGTCCTACATGGTGAAGGTTGCACATCCTGTATTAAAGACGGAGCAGACACAACAACATGTGTGTAAGGTGTATTTATTTACAATTGTGACATGCGAGGGTGGAGAAAATGTGAAGGGGGGAATTGAAGCAGTGAGTTGACAGTCATGGTAGATGAGATACTTGAGTAGTCCCCACAATGATGTGGAGACCCAGTCCAACAGATAGATGCCATTCACATGGCAGTGTGGTGAAGGATAGTCCAAAAGGTGAATGCAGTGGTGCAGTGGTCTGCCATCATAGCTGGCTCGGGGACTAGCGTTTGGCAGGTGCTTTGGCACGTGAGTCCCCCTGGCCTTTCCTTGGACGGCCCCTTTTGTGTGTTTGCTGGAGGGGCCACTGCTGCAGGGACAGTGGTGTCTGAGGACTCACCCCCCTCTGTGGACGCAGGGGAGGATGATGAAGTGTCATCCTGCTGCCCAACAGGGAGAGGCGGAGGGGTAGAATGTTGCGCTGGCCTGTCCCTCAGAACCACCACTAGCTGCCCCAAGAGGTCCACAATCTGTCCCATGCGTGTGTCCATGGACCTCAGCAGCAGGAGGTGCTCCCGAGATTCTTCCTCTAACCAGCCCATTCGTCCCTGGGCCTGTTGGTAGGCCCCAAGGACTCTGTCGATGTGGCCCAGGGCTTCTGTCCCAGGATCAGTCCCCCTCTGCATGACCCTGTCCCGACCAAGTGCACTGCTGCCATGGTCCTGTCCGGTCCTCACATTGGCCCGCTGTATCCTCTCCTTGGCCTCCGCAGTCGATGTAGTGGGCTGCTCAACCCCTGGGGCAGGGAGGGTGTTGAGGCCAGCTGTGGTGGTGGTGGTGGTGGTAGTGGTTGACACACAGGCCGTGACAGCAGCTGTCAGAGGATGGTCAGGGGCTGCAGCTGATGTGGTTGGGGGGACAATGGGTGCCTGGGACTGGTTGCGGCCTGCCACACCAGATGGGCCAGCGTGCAGCTCCTCATCCAAGGAATCCAGGGAGTCCTCATCCAGTTGTCTCTGTTCCGGGAGGGGGGGGGGGACTGGCTCTGCATGGTGGTGTCATCCTCTGCAGTGAATTCTTGGTCACCTGTGGGTCAGATGAGAAATGGTCATTGTGTTGCACCCAGCAAAGTTTGTGTTAGCAGTGTTACATCAACTGTTTGTACATCCAGCAGTTGTTCACTGTACAAATTTGCATTGACCGACATCCAGTGATGCATTACAAGCTGTTGTGGTACATGCATTACTTGTCCATATTGGGAGTTGTCAAGACATGACATGCACAATATAATTTTTTTACATTGACAGTCTCATGTTGGCATCCAGTTATTGATCAATCATATGTCATCCATTTACGCGTATGTGTCACTTGTTGAGCCCTTGCAGCAGTTTACTCTGCACATTGAGTGAACATTGTAGTTTCATGCATACCTTTTCAATGTGGTGTACATATCTGTATTTGCAATTCCAGACATGCTTCAGTTTGCTTTAATTTGATCCTAGGTGGTCTGGACCACTGCTACTGTCAGATGGCATGTAGTGGTGTGCATGGTTGTGCTCGGAGTTCCATCTACATGTGTTTCAGACTTTCACACTTTGGTTGCTGTCACAGTTTCATTTTCTTAGGTGTGTGCACACTATAGTTGCCAATGCTATCTGGCCGTGCAGTTGTGCATTGAGAGGCCTGGTGTCCTATGCCAACATGTTTTTTTAAATGCATATCTGGCTGCATGTTGTGGCTGTTGATATGTAGTGTTTGCTGTTTTTACCTTGTATTTGAGAGACCTCTCTGTGTGTGTATGATGATGGCTTCCATCTTGGTCCAGTGTGGGACAAGTTAGCATGATATGTCCACATGCCAGTTCTTTTGAAGTGTACATTGCAATGACTGACACATGCATGTTGGTGCCAGGAAGTAATGGGTCTTGTGTGCTGGCAGTCAGGTGAGCCCGTGTGAGTTGTTGTGCAAGCTTCCCAGCCCCACACACCCTGACCTGTGAGATGCGGTTACCTACCTGTGAGTTGGGTGGGTAGCATACATTGCCTGCCACATGATTCTTATTGGGGGTGTAGTGTCCCATCCTCCATAGTGGTGGAACAGCATGCATGTTGCGTTTTGTGGGACGGATAGCCAAACACACTACACCGTCTCACTGTGAAGATGGCTAACTACCGTTTGAGGTGAAGGTGAGCAATGACATGGCTATGTGACTTGGTAGAAATTTTTGGATGGAATGTGCGTGTGGTGAGCATAATGTGTGTGTGGCTTTTTGTACCCATTGATTTCAGATTACATTTGGTCATGGGGTATAGCCCCCCATCACTGTTGTCCCACCTATCTGGCTGTGGGGTTCAGTCCCCAACATTTGAAGGCAGAATAGGGCATGGGGTATAGCCCCCCCATCACTGTTGTCCCACCTATCTGGCTGTGGGGTTCACTCCCCCGACATTTGAAGGCACAATAGGGCAAGGGGTATAGTCTCGTAGCACAGTGGTGACATACAGCAGGGTGAACATCTCACCCAGCATACATTTCCACACTGTCATGGTTTCATGGTATTTGTGGACCTGAGAATATGAGCACAGTACTGGTGAAGCAGTTATTCCAGGGTATCCATACACTGACATGTTGTGGTCAACAGTGGTGTGTGTGTGAGATGTACTCAGCCCTGTGCAGACAATGTGTGCTTTTGGGGCCAGACTATACCAGCACTGTTCAGACAGACAGTGTGAGATGTGAACATTGTCAATGCATACACACATTGGTGGTCCAAACAAGACACCTTTGACAATTTTAGTCAGACAAGGTGCTGTTCTGCAATTCAGTGCAGCACTGTGGTAGCTGGGTGTGTTGCAGGACATTTGGGATGTGCTTAGTTTAGCATTGTGAGTCCCAGCTGCAGTGTAGTTTTTGGGTACACTGCACTTCCACTGTTTACATTGCAACAGTGTGGTATGACATGGGTGATTTGCACTTAGCCCAAAAAACGGCCAGACACTGCTGCAGGGCAGCATGATCGTTGTTAGTGTTGCAGTGTGTGATGCCTGGCACAGTGTACACAATGAGGGTCATTTTTTAACAGAGACTTGTGCATGGTGACTACAACACAACTGTTTTGCATTATTTGTGTAGGTGACTGTGGACTAAGTGGCATGGTGTCATGTGCGGCCGCACAGATGTCACATGCCTATGAGTGGGACAAGTGCTCCATCATGCTGAGCTGTGGGAGTAGGGGGCCTGTTGTGAGTTGTGCTGCTGTGTCACCAATTAAGAACAACACTCCCGGTTGAAATGGTTACCTACCCGTAAGTTTGATGAGTGACATTCAATATCTGCCACATGCTTGTGGCTGGGGGGAGTGCTCCATCTTGCGCAGCTGTAGGACAAGGGGGCCTGGTGGGAGTTGTGTGGCAGGCCTCCCTATTCCACAGACACCTCCCTGTAAAGATGGCTACCTACCTGTTAGGTGATGGTGAAGCACACAATGGCTGAGGCATGCTTCTGGGTGGGGGAGTGCTCCATCCTGCTCAGCTGTGGGACAAGGGGGCCTGGTGGGAGTTGTAGTGCAGGCCTCCCTATTCCAAACACCCCTCCCTGTAAAGATGGCTACCTACCTATTAGGTGAGGGTGAAGCACACAATGGCTGAGGCATGCTTCTGGGGGGGGGAGTGCTCCATCCTGCTCAGCTGTGGGACAAGGGGGCCTGGTGGGAGTTGTAGTGCAGGCCTCCCTATTCCAAACACACCTCCCTGTAAAGATGGCTACCTACCTGTTAGGTGAGGGTGAAGCACACAATGGCTGAGGCATGCTTCTGGGTGGGGGGAGTGCTCCATCCTGCTCAGCTGTGGGACAAGGGGGCCTGGTGGGAGTTGTAGTGCAGGCTTCCCAAACACCCACCCACCTCCCTGTAGGGATGGCTACCTACCTGTTAGGTTAAGGTGAGCAATGCTATGGTTGGCACATGGGTTGGGGTGGAGGGCTCCATCTTGCGCAGCTGTAGGACAAGGGGCCCTGTTGGGAGTTGTAGTGCTGGCAGCATGTACACATGTACCCATGGTGATGTTGCTGACTACCTTTGGGGGGCTTCAGGGGGAGTGTCTGTTGAATCTGTGAGAGATGTGTTGGGGGAGTGTTGTGCACATGAATGAATTTGAACCTAGGAGGTATTATTTTGTAGTAGTGCAAGACAGTACATTTGTGTGATGTTAGGCATTTGTTTGTACTTACCAGCCTCCACTCCCCGGGTATTCCTGAGAGACTCTCTGGATGTAGAATGCCAAGCACCTTCTCCTCCCATTCAGTGAATGTTTTGAGTGGAACAGGAGGGCCACTGCCTGTCCTGTGAGCCAGCTCATGGTTCTTGGCTCTCTTCTTCTTGACCACTGCTTCAGATTGTGCCACCTCTTCACGATTTCATCTCTATTGCGTGGCACGGTCCCTACTGCATTTACCTTCTCTACTATCCTTCTCCACATTTGCGTTCTTGTTGCTAGTGGTGTCTGTTGGACCTGGTTACCAAACAATTGTGGTTCTACCCTGATTATCTCATCAACCATGACCCTCAACTCACTCTCAGTGAATTTGGGCATTCTCTGTGGTGACATGGTGTGTGATGTGTCAAGGTGTTTAAGGTGCAGGTTTGGAAGTGGTAGTGGTGGTTGTGATGTGTATGGTGTGTGCTGTGCAAAGGTGTTAGAGGTGCAGGTGTGGAAGTGGTGGTGGTGGTGGTGTTGATGTGTGTGTGTTGTGCAGATTTGCCTCTCCTGTCATCTGTGGTGGATGTCCCCTCGGTTGTGGAGTTTTGCAAAGGATTGTGGTCTGTTGGGGGCTGGATTTATACTGGTGTCTGTGGGTGTGTCAGGATGGGGTATTGGTAACAGGTGTGGTGTGTGTGTGAACCTGGGATTTGTAGTTTTGGAGTTTCCCATGGGGGTGTGTCTTTGGGCTGTGTTAGCTATTTTTGGGTGCATGCCTTGTTTGGTTGGTGCACTTTGTGGCCATGTTGTGTGGTTTTTTCGCGACCGCCATTTTTTTAACGGAGCGTTTGCAGCGGTGGCTCGGCTACGGCGCTTCCGCCGTCTCGCTGATTCATCAATGTTGTCGACCGCGGCGGTCGGAAACAGCGCACTGCACCGCGGCGATGTCGGGAATATCATAATTTCGATGGTGGTGTCTCCGCTGTGGTTGCGGTCGTTTGGGCTGTTTACGCTGCGAAACCGACCGCCGGGGACGGGTTTGGGCCTTCTCCGCAGGCGAACGGCGGTTTCTCGGGTCTCCTTTCCGCCGCGGTTGGATTTTTACCGCCGAGGATCCTAATCTAGCCGTCGGTTTTCCCGCGGTAGCGGCGGGCGGTGATTTCCCGCTACCATGGCGGTCGGTTGTTTTTCCGTCCGCCATCGTAATGACCTCCTATGTGTGTAATAAAGATGTTACTAAATTCTACGGCAGTTGGTATCTTATGTAGTGGAACGAAATGTGCCATTTTAGACAAATAATCAACCACCACCAATATGGCTGTATTACCATAACTCACTGGTAGATTGGTGATGAAGTCTATACTAATAGTATGCCAGGGACATGGGGGGGGTAGTTAATGGCTGTAATAATCCTGCTGGTGCCTTATGTAGAGATTTATTTATGGCACAAATGGGACAAGATGCTACATATTTTTGAACATCTTTTGTTAAAGAGGGCCACCAAAATTGTTTTTTACAATTGTCTAATGTTTTTTGGTATCCAGGATGCCCTGCTAATGCTGAATCATGATGCCATTCTAATACTTTTTTTTGTAGCTCAATAGTAGGTATGAACAAAAGAGTATTATGATAACGTAGACCATCTTGAATAGTGTGTTTTGGGTTTCTTAACCAATATTGAATGTTTTTGTTCAGATGTTCCTGTCTTACTACAGACATAAAATCTGCTTGTGTAATAGGTGCCACTATTTTATGAGGAGGAATAATAGGTGGGCTTATCATGTCTTTTTTGGATTCTATGGTATGGCCGTATCGTGACAGGATATCGGATTGAATTTGTTTTGACCCTGGTCTGTAAGTAATAACGAAATCAAATGCACTAAAAAAATTCAACCATCTCATTTGACGAGGTGTGAGAGCCTTGACAGAACTAAAAAATTGTAAATTTTTATGGTCACTGAAAATGGTTACTGGATATTTTGTTCCCATTAAATGGTGTCGCCATTCAGTGAATTTGATCGCTAATAGTTCTCTCTCTGCCACCGTATAATTTTGCTCAGCAGGAAGTAACTTTTTGAGTAAAAAGCTACTGGATGAAACTGTCCATCCTTTATATCTCTTTGAGATAAAACTCCGCCAACCGCAACCTGAGATGCGTCTGCCTCTACAATAAAAGGGAGTTCAGGATCAGGATGTCTTAGTAAGGGTGCTGATGTAAATTTTTCTTTCAATTGAACAAAAGCCTGTGCTGCCTCATCAGTCCAGGAAAAGACCTGTCCTTTTTGTAATAATTTGGTGATTGGTACAACTGTTTCTGCAAAATGAAGTATAAAGCGCCTATAAAAATGAGCAAATCCTAGCACTTTCTGCACCTCCTTCACTGAACTTGGTTCAGGCCAATCGAGTATGGTGTTTACTTTTTTAGGATCCATCAGGATTCCAGCTGTGGACAAACAATACCCTAGAAATTCTACAGTGTTAGTGTTGAAAATACATTTTTCCAGTTTTGCAAATAGATGATTTTCTTGTAATTTACTTAACACTGCTCTTACTTGTTGTACATGTTCTTCTTCATTTTTAGAATAGATGAGGATATCACCTATATAAACTATTACACAGATGTCCAAGAACTCATGCAACACTTCATTTATAAAGTATTGAAAGGCCGCAAGGGCATTGCATAGGCCAAAAGGCATGACAGTGTACTCGAATAAACCAAATTTGGTCCGAAAAGCTGTTTTCCACTCGTCATTCTCTTTGACCCGAACAAGATGGTAAGCCCCTCTTAAATCCAATTTAGTGTATATGGTAGAATTGCGTAACTGGTCAAGGAGAACAGGAATCAAGGGTAATGGATATTTATTTTTTATGGTGGCCTTATTTAACCCGCGATAATCGATACATGCTCTTAAGCCACCGTCACATTTCGGAATGAAAAAGAGGGGCGAAGAGACAGGAGATGTAGAATGTCGAATGAAGCCTAAGGCTAGTAGTTCATCCAAATAGGTTCGTAAATACTTTGTCTCTTCTTCAGAAAGAGCATATACTCTACTACTAAGTAATGTGGCTCCTGGTATTAGATCAATACGACAATCGTAGGATCTGTGCGGAGGTAAGGTTGTTGCTTTTACTGGATCAAAGACATCTTTGAAGTCTTGGTATTCAAATGGAATTACAGAAGAAGGTGCCATGGTATTGGCACAATGTAACACTGTCAGGAAATCGTTATGTGCTTCCTGATAGCAATGTGATCTACAATAAGAGGAATCTAAAGTCACTGTTCTTAGATCCCAATTTATCTTAGGGTTGTGTGAAGTTAACCAAGGTACTCCTAAAATAAGACCAAACGTAGGTGTATCTATCAGATCAAAACTTATAACTTCAGTGTGACCGTTCTGGCATACCATAGTAAGGGGACACGATTGATTTGTTATCAAACCAGAAGATAGTGCAGATCCATCTACTGCACAAACTGGTTCAGGTTGTGACTTGAGTATTGTGGGAATGTGTAGTTTTTGAGCCAAACGAATATCCCAAAAATTCCCTGTTGCTCCTGAATCTAACAGGACAGATACTGAGGGCCATATGTAGGTAAGCTGGAAATACCGATTCCTAATTACCGAATTTTACCGAATCGGTATTTAGCAATCGGTATTCCCGATGTACGTAATAATTCGGTAAATAATACCGAATCGGTAAAAATCGGTAAATATTTACCGAATCCACAATACCGATCGGTTTTTCCGAATCGGTAAATACCGAATCGGTAATTCAAAAACACAGCAATTGAGGAATAAGCCAATCCTGTGCAACCACCACCCCTCCCAACCAGGAAGTGGCCACACCCAGGCAGGTGCACACAAGCAGAACCTTCTGGAGAGGCTGGGAGTGCAGAGGAGAGCAACAGAGCCACTGCCTGAACCTCGTCTGCAAATCTTGCACAATGGCCAGCCAGGACACAGAAAGAGAAGGAGGGGAAAGGAAGAGGAAACTGAAATTCAGTCAGAGGGAACTGCAGGTCCTTGTGGAGGAGGTAGTGAAGCAGCACACAAAGCTGTTTGGTAAACAGTCCATGCAAGTTGCAAAGTCAGTAAAAAGTAACATCTGGCTTGAAATCCAGTCTCAGGTGAATGCCATTGGAGTGACCCCCGGGACATTGATGTGCTCAAGAAGCGGTGGTATGACATAAGGATCATCACCAAGAGGAAGATGGCTGATCTTAATAAACAAGCCAGGCTGACAGGAGGAGGAAGGAAGAGGGCACCTGCCCTGACTGAACTTGGAGCGGCTCGTGGAGTCCACGATAGAGCCAGAAAGTGTCTGTGGGATCGGGGATGCAGACAGCTCTGCCAGGGCTGCTTCCAAACAAGGTAAGAAGCATGCACAGCATTGTGCCCCCCTTCCCCTATCCCAAATCCCCAATTGGGCTATGTGAATCCCACTCCAGTACAGATTTTTGTTCAAACCAGCAATGCATTATGGGAGATGTAGTCAGTGAAACCCCTATCATGACAGGAATCGCACTGAACAACAAGGCATGTGACACACATCAGCGATAAGCAGGCAGAAGACAATGAGATAGTGTGGCAGAAATTTATATTTATTCTTGCAATGCAGGGCTGCAGGTACACTGAGCTAATGTACAATTTCTGTCCACAGGCGAGACATCGCGCAGGACTGCTCAGGACAAGGGAGAGAGGGCACCCCGGAAGGACATCACAGAGAAGGCCAGTACGAGTGCAGGGCACACAACACCACCACAGCCAGCCTCACCACCACAGCCAGCCTCACCACCACAGCCAGCCTCACCACCACAGCCAGCCTGTCCACTACTGCTAGCCTCGCCACCACAGTTAGCCTCGCCACCACTGCTAGCCTCACCAGCATCAACACCACCTGCAGTGCTTAGACCTAGGAGGCGTGCTGTTGCCAGACTGCTGGAGTTTGAGTCCTCAGAAGACTCGAGGGTGGGGGAAACATCTACTGTGCCACTGGATGGTAGCAATGCTGGTTTGCTGTCCACTTCTGAGGGAGCACACACAGGTGCCAGACGCCGCCGCAGGGCTCGTGTGAGCAGTCCACCTCCACAGGGTGAGAGCCATGGTGTCTTCGGAGGACTGGAGGCAACCATGGTGAAGGTGCAGCGCCTACAAGGCAAGGCAATTCAGTCAGTCCAGCGACAAATGAGGCGCCTCAATGACAACATGACCAACATTGACATGGGCATAAGCTCAATGGCTGAGGGCATGAAGGAGATGGCTGTGGGCATGCGGGACATGTCCCAGTCTGTGATGCTGCTGTGCAGCAAAATGGATGAGGACAGAGTAACACGGCGCAGGGAGAGGCAGAAAATGGAGCACCATACGAGGGCAGTGAACCGCCTAGCAACTGCCACTTCTCTGCTCTGCAGGCGCTCCGTGGCCATGCAGGAGGGGCTGGCGCACTGCAGCACTGATGTCTCTAGGGGGCTGGTAAAGGTGACCACTGCTCTTGAAGTGCTGCTTACAAGTCAGTCTGCCACTACTGGTGCTGCGGAAGTTGGGGACAGCGAGGACATGACCAGTCGGAGCAGCATTACCCCCCCTGTAACAGACACCCGGAGGAGCAGCAGACGGCATGGGGCTGCCACTGGTTCCACGGCCAGTGAGGACAGTCAGTTAATGGCATCCAGTACTGTTGTGCGTGGCTGCAGACGCTGATGCAGCCCACACTTTCAGGACAGAATTGGGTGAAGTAACCCATGACTTCCTACTATGGATGTCACAAATTGGAATGCCAAGTTTGGCCGTTTGTGTTGTGGCGTAGTGCCCAGAAATTAAAACTACGTCATTACATTCAACAACTGGCTGTGTCTCCTTACTTACTTAAAAATAGTTGTATGTGATCTCTGCCCGTCTCTGTCTCCTATCTGTTGCTGGTGGCACTCCTGCTGCGTTGGGCTCTGGCTGTGCTAATTCATCATCATTGTCCTCAAAATCAGTTAATTCCACTTCTGTACCTTTCTTTGTGGCAAGGTTGTGCAGCATTGCACAAGTTGCAATGATTTTGCAGCAGATGATGGGTGTGTACTGACGTGCGCCTCCGCTTTTGTGGAGGCAGCGGAACCTGCTTTTCAATAGTCCAAACGTGCGCTCCACAACGTTGCGTGTTGATTTGTGTGCCACATTGTATCGTCTCTCACTCAGGGTTGATGGGTTTAGGTGGGGAGTGAGGATAAATGACCGCACGGCATATGCACTATCGCCTAGGTGAGGAAGAGAGTGCCATTAGTCACATACACCAATACACATTCATCTGCAGTAAGTATGAGTGAGTGTCACAGTGATTTACCTAGCAGGTATCCTTCTCCAAATTCTCCCGCAGCCAGGCGTGTGTAGATCCCACTGTTCTGGAAGATGTATGAGTCGTGGGTGCTCCCAGGAAATTTGGCCACGATGTCAGTGATTATGTTGGCAGCATCGCAGATTACCTGCACATTTATGGAGTGGGTGGACTTTCTGTTCCTGTAGATATACTCAGTGGCTGCTGGTGGGCAGATTGGAATGTGTGTGCCATCAATTCAGCCTATGACATGCGGGAACTGTGCCATCTGGTAAAAGTCTGTCTTGGTTTTCAGCAGTTCCGCCTGTGTGTTTGGGAAGCTAATGTAGTGATGCATTCTCTGCATCATGGCATCCAGGAACTTTCTGAAGAAACGGGACAGGCAACTCTGAGACACCCCGCCTACCGCAGCTATCACCCCCTGGTAACTGCCAGATGCGAGTAGATGTAGGCTACAGAGCACCTGCACATGTGGTGGTATGGCGTGCGCCCTTGGTGTTGGGTGCTCCAGGAGTGGGTGCAAGTCCCTTATCAAGTCCAGGATGGTGTGGGGGTGTAGCCTGTACCTTTCATGGATCTCAGCCTCAGTCTGTTGGAAGAGTGTAATGCGCTGTCTGTAAATGCGCTCCTCCGGTCTCCAGATCCTCACTCCTGCTGCCTGTAGACGTAGCCGCCTTGCAATCACATAGAAAGCCACCATAGTGATCACACTGTTGCATTTTGGGATTGCTTATATACGCTGTAGATGATTACCACCTGCTTTCAGTCAGTGTTAATTACCGACTCTTAAATACCGAATTTCATGTAATTCGGTATTACCGAATTTACCTACATCTCTTTTTTCGTTTTTACCGTTTCTTATTTACCGATTCGGTAAATAAGGAATCGGTAATTCCGAAACGGTAATTTAGAATTCGGTAATGATGAATCAGTATTTACCGATTCATAATTACCGAATCCTTCTTTTTAGCCTCCTACATCTCAATTGCCTAAATACCGGTCGGTAATGGGAGATTTACCGAATTTCGGCCGTTACCGACCGGTATTTAGCTACCTACATATGGCCCTGAATGTCTTAATTGAGTACCGATAATTAAGATAACCTGAATGATAAAATGTCGTGGTATTCGGGCTACAGTATTGGCCAGATGTTGGGAGATCTGTGGGACTTTACTTCTTGTACAAGCGATCTCCTGTCTTGATGAGTCTTTTAGTTTTCCTGCTCAGTGGGAAAGGAAACTAATGCATTTGTCTTTTTGGATATCTTTGGTTTGATCGGACAATCCTTAGCAAAATGTCTAGATCGAGCACAATACAAACATAAATTTAGCTTCCGACTTCTGTCTTTTTCTTCTGTGGTCAAGGGTCCTTTGACACCTCCTATTTGCATTGGTTCTGAAAACTTATTTTCTACATCTTTCTTTTCTGTTTTAAATACGGTAAATCTGGCTTCTAATTTAGTTCTATCACCTTTACGCTCCCCTAGACGGTGATCTAGCTTAACCACCAAATCCACAAAGTCTGAATAATCATCAGGTAAATCGACAATGTGAGCGAGAGCGTCTTTTAACTCATCACGCAAACCCCTATAAAATAGGGATGTGCGCTTGTCCTCAGGCCATTGTGTTTCTGTCAGTAACCTATTAAAATTAGTTAAATAAGTTAACAAATCTTTACTTCCTTGCTTTAAATTCAGCAACTCATTATCACTTGCTTGAATATACGTATGCTTAGCAAATAATTTAGTCATCGTGGATTTGAATAGAGGCCAGTTATACAGAATAGGATAATTTCTGTCTATGTAGGAAATGGACCAGTTTGCGGCAGTTCCCCCTAAATAAGAGAGAACAAAAGCCACTTTTGTGGCATCTGTAGGAAATGATTGTGGTTTACAAATGAAATGTAATTGGCATTGACTGATGAAAATATTGAATTTGGCGCTGTCCCCAAATAACCGTTCGGGTGCAGATAAAGGTACAACATTAGGGACTGCCACTGTTACTTGTACAGGAGATGAAGTCGCATCTGAAGTCATGAATGTGTTTGATGTCTTGATCCTAGTTCCAGTGTCCAAAGGGGTTTTAAAAGATTTAGGGAAGGGACTCTCCCACAAAGAATCTCTGGGTTTATATCGGACCAACTCCTGACGCAACTCTACATTTTCCTGTTTCAAACTCTCAATTTCTAACTGCATCTGTCTTAACATTGTTGCTACTGAATGATCTTGCTCCGTGTCTTCAGTAAGAGCTTGAGCCATTGCTAGACCATCGATTCGGTCGTTGTCTTGATCCATATCTCTCAAGAAGAACTTTTTTGTTGTGAAGGCTTGCGCTTCTGTTAAGTCTTCACTCACCTGAAGTCCAGGTAGTTCAGCTTGAGAGGTAGGATGAATGTTCTCTATGCCCCTAAAAATCTATACCAGCCTAAACCGTATATGAATCACAGCTTGGCGTGAATAGATCTCCAGGGGAAGGGGGGAAATGGGACAAAATAATAAAAAGACAAACAAAACACTCCACTGGCTGCGATTCTATGTTTTCACCTTAGTTCTTCTACTTGAAGGTTTCATATAATACTGTAACGAGCGATTCTTCTATGAGGAACATCTGTATACATACATAATAAAGAATAACATTAGTATACTTAAATCAAATTCTCTTTCTTAATTTGTTTCTTCACTGTAATGTTAAAACAGACTCATCTAAGTACCTGTTTAAAGGCTTTGTGTGTTCACAATTGTACCCTTTCTCCTAGCAGAAGATCGGTGCCTGAATTAACCCTTCTACGAAATAAGAACATTAATTAGTTTGTTGTGAGATTACTACAAAATTCTGATATAATGACACCTTTTATCACACTTACTATGAACTGGCAATTATGCCTCCTAGTAATCGTAGCCTGAAATATATGCACTTGACAAACTGTAAAGGTTTAAAATCACTCAGTTCTTTAAAACAGTTTCTTTTCTCCTTTTGTATTGGCAGCCAAAGTCATTGTCTTTGTAAAGAGAAAATAAGAAGAAAAGGTCCTTTGCCTCTTTCAAAATTCGAGCAAACTTCGAGCATGAAGATAAGTAATATCTCAGATAAAAAATAACTTGTCTTTTAAATACCTGAAATCCTTTGTGCACGATTTCCTTATTAGCGTTTTAACTAATTCTGTCTTACTTGAATTAGCTTTCTTTTCTTGTCGTTGCAGATCGGAACGCTGTGTGTGGAGAGCCAAATTCGCCAGAAGGAGAAGAGGAGCGTCGGGACGTTGCCGTAGCAACCAGAATCAAAACCGGAACTGCAGGAAGGACGAAGAGGAATTTGAGTCTCTGCGCGATGCCTGGATGAGCCGAAAGCGGGACCGGAGGAGCGCTGGAACAAACAGGTGAGTGATGCCCAAAAACGAGCGCAAGCGTGTTTCCTTTGGCAGACGAGTTTAAATACTCTTTGGTGTGGGTGGGGTTCCGCATAGGATGCACCGGCAAACACGTATAACATGTGACTCAACGGCAATGGAGTCAACGTGTTCCCAATGCAAAAAAGGTCTAACGGATGAGAGCATGCTTAACGTGCTGTTTCAGGGGAGCATGTGCAAACCGTTTGTTTAACTTTGTTCAGCCCAAAGTCAATACCATTTCTCCAGCTGCCAAAGAATGTGCAAAATACACTGTGTGCACAAAATAAGCATAATACAATAGTGCAACCTAAAGTTGGGGACACAGATTGTACAATAAACCAAATATGACAATATACATGATTCAACCAAGGGGGAAATTAATGAACAGAGTGAGGTTGCGCCACTTGTAAGGTGCAAACCCTAACAGTACCACATTGTTGTCTATGCTGCTGTGCTCTGACTGTCATATGTGTGTGCTGCAGTTTTGTGAGAGTCGCCCCTGCAGCTCTGATTCTGCTGCCTCTTGTCCCTTGCAGGCGGTGTGCTTTTCCATGCAGTGTTGAGCCATTACCAGACTTGGGTGGATGTGTGTCTTGGTGGGAGTGGGGACTCTGGGGCATGGTTTGTCCGCAGCTGTGTTGTTGACGTCAGGGGTTGATTGTGCACGTTGATGTGTCAGAGTGTGACCTGCTCCTTTACGGATGTGGTCCACACTCAGCCACCTCAGTGTCGTTGCGTGCACCATGTCATGGTAATCGGACTGCAGGCATGGTATTCGTCATGCAGTGTCACTTACGTTGTCAGTGTGGCTCACGGACCAGCAGCTTGGCTGGGTTCAGCACATGTGCATGGGTTGTATGTGAGCTGAGTGATGTGTGGGGTGGGCCCACTCTGGGCAGATGGTCGAGGGTGACGTACTTGGTGTTCCTATGTGTGCTGCAGTATGGCAAGGGGATCAGGGACATGATCCGAAGTCATTGTGGGTGTGCAGTGTGGTCTGCTTATTTGTGCATGTGTGCCATTGTGCCCATCTCCCCCCGTCCCCCCAATCCCTGGTCGCTACTCACCCTGTTGCTGTTGTGTCCGGTCCTGTAGAGCAGTGTCCAGGCCCCCAACTCCTGCCACCGTATCCACACTGATGACTGTCGACACCATCTCCTCCATCTCATCCAGCTCCTCCTGCGGCGCAGGACTCCCACCTCTAGTCTGCATTGCTGCTTTGAGGTTGTTGGCGAGTTTGCTCATGGTTTTGCGCTTGATATCAGTCCATCGCCTCTTGACCTCGTCCATTGACTTCCTCTGCACTCCGACAGCATTCACCTTGTCCAAGATGGACTGCCATATTCCATTTCTTGTGCCCAATGACACGGTTGAGGTGATGAACAGTTGTTGATGGTGTCCCATCACCTCCGTGACCAGGATCTGATTCTCCTGTGGACTGAACCGCGGCTTCCTCTTCTTCTTGTCCTTCCCTGTCCCCGAGGGCCCTGGCTGGGGCTCCGGGGGGCTTGTGGGGTTCCGATCGTCCCCTTTGCCTGCTCCGCCTGACTCCATCATGCTTCGCTGTTGGTGTTTTTTTGTTTGGTGTTTTTTATTCTGTTTTTGTAGTGATTTTTCCCACCGGACGTGTGTGTATTGCAGGCCTTGCGCGCCTTATCGCGGATTGTCTCTTCGCGATTGGGCCCATCGCAACTTTTTTCGCGTTACGGTTTGGATTTCTATCACCGTCGCGCTAGTTGTTTCGCGGACATTTTCCGCGTTCGAGTGCGAATATCGCACGGTATCTCCGTGTTGAGAATGCCACGTTGACACAGCGTTATTTTCCCGCGATGGGCTGCGATGTGAGAAGTTGCGGTAAGCTATTTTGGCGATGTTTATCGCACGTTGTTGTGAATATACCCCTTAAACTTTTAATGACATGAGAAACCCGATTATGATACTTTCTGAGAGAAAATTAATAAAGGTGCACCAGCAAAATCTTGGTTACTGCACCATCAAAGCATGCAGAAAAGATGAAGTGAAGATGATGTCATTTGTGTAAATAATATAGACTGTGATTTTATTAATTGGCAAAGTACTATTTTTCATTAATGTGTGCTAGAAATGTGTAAGTGGTAAACTCTCAAGTTATGGAGTTCATCTCTAATCATACTTTATTATTATTAATACGTTTGTATAACTAATGGGAACTAGTTAATCATCAAGATTTAACCTAAATATGATGACAAATTCAATTTAAATGTATATTTTATGCATAAACGTTTGCACCGAAATGACAAATGAAAAATAGGTGTTACACATCCCCAATTAATGATGTATTTGTGAAACTTTCAGAGAATATATGTTACACATCTATTAATGTTATACGCCTAAACAAGTGTTGAATACATTTATTTAAAATATTTTTATACGTTAGTACTTACAATGACACTTATTATTTGTAACCATACTAGATGATTTCAAGTGCATCAGAGTTATACTAGAATTATGATGCCTTTATATTTCCTATGAATTTATGCTTAATAATTCTATATATTTCACGTTAAATTTACTTGATTTAATATGGGCCTGACTGAAAATGTGAAGTCTCTTGACTTGCCGAGTCTACTGCTCGTCGAGAATTCCTCAGTATAACCAATAACGTGAAACTGTGTTTTCTTTCCTGAGTTCTCTTGTACTGTACAAGACACTTTGCTACATGTTTTGATATAATCCTGAACAGCTGCCTGGGAAACTGTCCTCTTGAACTCTCTAATGTGCTCTTGCTAGAGGAGCATTGTTCAAACATTTCAGACTTTGGATTGCTTAAGGACTGAGTAATTGGCACACCTATTGCCTTACATTTTGCGTCTTCTTTATGTCGCCTGACACCCATCCTATACGAACTGACCAATGGACTGAATGGTCTGACCAGATGAGGTGATTCCAGGAGGTTTCACCCCTGGAACTTCAAGAATATAATATTGCCCGATTTAACTGACGTTGTTGCCTGGCTGGAGTTAGCGCTCTTGGCGGTGAAGGATGAGCTGCTGTCTATTTCCTTACTCACAGATTTCTTTGCAAAACTTTCCTTGGCAAATCTTGACTTGCCTGATGCGGACACACCTGGCTTCCATTAGGAACTGACGCATACGCTGTGTGTGCTGAATGGTCTCTTCCTTCTTGGGAGACTGCTTACACTGGCATGTTTCATGTCCTTTCCAGAACTCTGGAGCTTTGGTAACCTCATTTCGAATGTCTTATTAGAATTTGACTATATTGTCTTATAACCTGATTTATTGATGCACTTGTCTTACCTTAAAGATTTTATAAACGTAACTAAATTACCATATTGACTCCACTATCATGATTTTTTCTCTCCAAATTAATGTGCATTCCTAATTTGTGGTTACTAATAACCAGAGGAGATCATATTAAAGAGATTTTGGAGCATCAAATGCTAATGTTATTATTCTGTATAGCTTTGACTGAACTCTTAGTGTGTATGATGTTGGCTCATCCTACGTTTTTTCAGGAGATTTGGATTTGCAGTGATAATCCTTTATCTTTATAGTATTGTTTTGAGGGTAATCTACATGAGTCTGATTTCTAGTCTGTAGTTCAGTTATCCAATTCCTGGTCCTCATTGGATGACTACTGGGACCCTTTTTATTCAACCCCTCTCGGCACTAAACAAGATCTATCGGAGGACCAAGAGGAAGAAGTATGAATCATGTTCAAGGGAAAAAGAGAAGAAAAACTAATGATGGGCCTCGTAACGCTACAACAACATCTTCTGCAGACATACACAACAGCCAATAATCAAAGCAAGAAATGCTGGTATCTTGTGAATAAATGCTCTTGAAAGTCAGATACATGCCTTCTTAGAGGCCAATTCACTCAGGTAAGATTCAGAGCTGAGAGCTACCCACATGTAATAGTACTTCTAATACTTACTTTTCTGCCTGCTTTTCTGCTCATGTGCTATTCGCAAAATATATCATACAGATACATCATAGTAGTAGGTGTACATGTTTTCTATCATTCTTAAACATGCAAATGAGGAGGTGGGGCATGCAAGACTCAAAATATGACCTTAATGTTACTAAAGAAAACAATACATTGATAGAGAAATCCACTAATGCTGCATACATCTCAGCATGCCACAGACTGGAGAAGAAGCCAACACCTGAGGACCATCAAATATACTAGGCAATCAATACAAGTCAGAGCACATAAATAAAGGGCACTTTTTGGGCTGGGCAATCATCCCTTTATGCTGCATGATGCTGTTGACCCTGAGTCTTATAACACCCTTCCAAGATTAAGACCATCCCACTAAAGAAGAAGGGGAACTTCACTGAGGAAGAGATAGACATTTTGGCTAAGTTTGTAGCTGATCACTAAAGGGAGCAATCTGGTTTGCCTACTCACAGCATCCGTAGAGTGGAGAAGGAAACCACAAAGCAGGATGTCACCGACAAGGTCATCAGGGGCAAAGGTACAATTGGGAACGTCAAGTAAAAGTGTTGCGATGAAAGAAAGCTGGTGAAAACAAAATCGGCAGGATAGAGATGACAAAGCTATTGCCTGGTGGTGTACCTTGATCAAATCACCACCACTCACCACTGGACCAGTGTATTCTCTCCACCATTTATCATGATCAGCCGCAAAGCCTGCATATTCCAGAAAACTGAACTCCTCTTGTACCAAATCCACACAATTTTTCTAATGTGTCTATCTTCTTGTACCACTGAAATAACAGGCCATATTGTCAAATTAATCAAATGCCATTGTTAATGACCCCTTACATAGCAAAACAGGGATCACTGACTTATAACGGTAAGTACATAAAAAATGAAAGTAAAATATCGCTTCACACTAATATTAATGCGTGGGACGCGTGGGAGCCGTCCGACACATAAGTGCTCATGTGCGTCGGACGGCTTCCGCGTGTCCGACGCCATGGCACAGGGAATCCCTCTGGTGCAGGCACCAGAGGGATTCCCTTTTCCCCCCCAACAGCCTCGGGAGCTGGCTTCCGAGGCTGTATTTTAGGTTTCCTTGAAATGACGATCAGCATGCACGTTGCACTGACGTCCTTTCAGTGAAACCGAAAGTGAAATGAGCCAAGAGGCTCATTTCAGTTTCACTTTCTACGTGCTCAGGGGGCTATCTCAGCCCCCTGAACACGTAGAAAGTCAGGAGAGGTATCGTTGGAAAGGGGAGAATCTCCCCTTTCCAATGGTACCCCTTCTTAGTGGATCCCTGGAGGGTGCTCTCCAAGCAGGGATCCACCCACTAGGCACCTGGGAGGGGGGTGCGGCCCCTTGGGGGTAGAAAGCCCACTAGACGCCAGGGTTTTTTTTTCCTGATGAATTTAGGGGTGGGGGTTGCCCCCACCCCTCCCCCCACAAAATTCCAGTCTTTCTGCAGATGGGGGCAGTAGCAGGGGGGCAGAAAGCACCCTAGACGCCAGGGATTATTTTTGGTATAGGCCCAGGGTGGGGGCAGCCCAGAATGGGAATGCAAATGCCCCCACCCTACCCCTCCAAAGAAAACAAAAGACTTTCTGCCCCTCCAGGAAGCAGATGGGGGCAATAGCCCCTGATCTGCCCCCGGGGGGGGCAGAAAGCACACTAAGCGCCAGGGATTTTTTTTTATATGCGTATGGGTGGTCAATGCCCCCACCCCAAAAACAAATGCTACAGATGTTGTGCCCCCCAGGAGACAGATGGGGCAATAGCCCCTTATCTGGCCCCCCTGGGGGGGGGCAGAAAGCCCACTAGCCACCAGGGATTTTTTTTCCTCCAAAATTCATGGTGGGAGCTGCCCAGAATGGGCATGCCAATGCCCCCACCCCCAAAAAAAGATGCCACAGTCTTTCTGTCACCCCAGGAGGCAGATGGGGGCAGTCGCCCCTGATCTGTCCCACTGGGGAGGCAGAGAGCCCACTAGGCGTCAGCAATTATGCTGTCTTTTTTATACATACGGGTGGGGGGTGCCCCTTATTTCCCCCCTCCCCAGGGCAGCAGAAAGCCCACTAGGCACTAACTTTTTTCAGAATGTGTCTACGTGTGGATTTTGGGTCTTAGCGCAGCCGGCACCTAGGGAAACATAGCAAACCTGTATATTTTTGAAAACTAGACACCAAGGGGAATCCAGTATGGGGTGACTTGTGTGGCTCTCACTAGGTTCTGTTACCCAGAATCTCTTGCAAACCTCAAACCGTGTAAAAAACACATTTCCCTCACATTTCAGTGATGGAAAGTTCTGGAATCTGCACAGATCCACAAACTTCCACCCACCCAGCATTCCCCAAGGTCTCCCGATAAAAATGACACCTCACTTGTTTAGGCAGGCTTACTACCTGCGACAGGAAACGGCCCAAAACGCAACGTGGACACACCACATTCTTACATTGAAAACAGACCCTTTTTTTTAAGTGCCTAGCTGTTGATTTTGAACCCTAGCTCTGCCGGCACCAGGGAAACCTAGCAAACCTATACATTTTTTTAAACTGGACACCCAGGGGAATCCAGGATGGGGTGACCCTCAAGACCTGGCTCTTCGGCTAAACAGTTCTGCGGACCCCCCCTCAGCGCCTTGAGACCCTCATGGGTGAGTAGCGCGCTTACAATTCCCTGATTGATTGATTGATTGATTGGTGACTTGTCTGGCTCCCACCAGGTTCTGTTACCCAGAATCCCTTGCAAACCTCAAACTTTGTAAAAAAACAACACATTTTCCTCACATTTCTGTGATGGAAAGTTCTTGAATCTGTATGGATCCACAAAATTTCACCCACCCCGCGTTCTCCAAAGTCTTCCGATAAAAATAGCACCTCACTTGTGTGGGTAGACCTAGTGCTCACGACAGGAAACGGCCCAAAAATCAACATGGACACACCACATTTTTACAGTGAAAACTGACCTTTTTTTTGAAAATTGCATAGCTGTAAATTTTATACCCTAACTCTGCCGGCACCTAGGGAAACCTAGCAAACCTATACATTTTTGAACACTAGACACCCAGGGGAATCCAGGATGGGGTGACTTGTCTGGCTCTCACCAGGTTCTGTCACCCAGAATCCCTTGCAAACCTCAAACTTTGTAAAACAAAAACCACATTTTCCTCACATTTCTGTGATGGAAAGTTCTGGAGTCTGCGTGGATCGACAAAATTCCACCCAGCCCTCGTTCCCCATAGTCTTCTGATAAAAATGGTACCTCACTTGTGTAGGTAGGCCTAGTGCCCGTGACAGAAAACAGCCCAAAATGGAATGTGGACACACCGCATTTTTACAGTGAAAACTGACCCTTTTTTTGCATAGTGCCTAGCTGTAGATTTTGAACCCTAGCTCTGCTGGCACCTGGGAAAACCTAGCACAATTATATACTTTTGAGAACTAGACACCCAGGGGAATCCAGGATGGGGTGACTTGTCTGGCTCTCACCAGGTTCTGTTAACCAGAATCCCTTGCAAACCTCAAACTTTGTAAAAAAAAAAACACATTTTCCTCACATTTCTGTGATGGAAAGTTCTGGAATCTGTGTAGATCCACAACATTCCACCCACCCTGCATTTCCCTACGTCTTCCAATAAAAATGGTACCTCACTTGTGTGGGTAGGCCTAGTGCCTGTGACAGGAAACGGCCCAAAATGCAACGTGGACACACCACATTTTTACAGTGAAAACTGACCCTTTTTTGACCCACGACAGGCAAGGGCCCAAAACATATTGTGGAGACATCAAAATCAGCTATCACAAAACAACCTGGTTTTGCAAGGGAGGGCACCTGGGTTTTTTGCCCCGGGCTCAGTGGCCATCTTGGGAAACCTACCAAACCCACACATTTCTAAAAAGTAGACACCCTGGGGAGTCCAGGGAGGTATGGCTTGCGTGGATCCCCCAATGTTTCCCTACCCAGAATCCCCTGCAAACATCAAATGTAGCTGAAACAAATGAAATTTTTCTCACTTTTCTGTGTGGGAATGTTGTGGGATCACCGGGCTGACACAAAATTCCTACCACCCAGCATTCTCCCAGGTCTCCCGATAAAATTTGAACCCACAAAAGGACACTGTTCCTATGGCAAGGGGCAAAATGTCACCCATGCATTCAAGAGAAGAAAGAAGGAGAAGAAAAAAAAGAAAAAAAGAAAAAAAGAAAAGACTCCTAGGTGAGACGGACCCACAAGTGAGGAGGAAATTCACTCATTGTCCACTGATGCCCTCACACACCCCGGGAGGTGTCATGCTTCATCATCTGGCAGTTGCTCCTCGTAGGGCCGGGCGCTGCAATTCCCTACGGGCCCCCAAGAGGGTCTCTTTTTCGGAGATCTTTTAAGGACTGCTGTCTGGTGCATGCGGGTGTGTGGGGTGTGGGTCATTCATGAGGGGGTGATAAGGGTGCGTGCAAAGATAGAGGAAAAGTAATAAAGGGTCATTATGCAGCGGTTATAAAAAGAATGTACCCTCAGCAGTCAAAAGCTGCAAAAATAAAATCTAACCCTCAAGGCAAATTATGCCCCGATTAAATAGGTCAAAGGTCAACATGTTTCGCGCCTCTATCGCCATAGGGGTCGGTGGCGCTTCGTCAGGACCAGAACAATAAAAATGTGTGCACGTGAAACCAATATAAATGAAAATTAAAATACCCTCTTAACCAATCAGGGCGAAGCAGTAACCTGAATAGCATCAAACCGGCTACCGCTGGTTGGAAAAGGTCGCTCCTGATCAAAACATTACACATTGAATGCGTGCTCATGAACACCTAACCCATCCGTGCCTCTGCCGAAAATCATTGATTGGGCACGGATGGGTTAGGTGTTCATGAGCACGCATTCAATGTGTAATGTTTTGATCAGGAGCGACCTTTTCCAACCAGCGGTAGCCGGTTTGATGCTATTCAGGTTTTGATCAGGAGCGACCTTTTCCAACCAGCGGTAGCCGGTTTGATGCTATACCTTTAATCCCTAAGTTTTTCGCTCTTCCCAGTCACAGGTCTTTGGCCCACCCACACAAGTGAGGTATCATTTTTCTCGGGAAAACAATGGGAAGCTGGGTGGTAGGACATTTGTGCCGGCACGGTGATCCGAGACAAAAATGTGTGGAAAAAGTGAGGTTTGCAAGGGATTCTGGGTAGGGAAACATTGGGGGATCCATGCAAGCCATACCTCAGCGGACTCCCCAGGGTTTCTAGTATTCAGAAATGTATGAGTTTGGTAGGTTTACCTAGATGGCCGCGAGCCCGGGGCCAAAAATCCAGGTGCCCCCCCACCTGCAAAACCAGGTCGTTTTATGATAGGTAATTTTGAAGTCTACACAATACGTTTTGGGCCCTTGCCTGTCACGGGTACTTGACCCACCCACACGAGTGAGGTACCATTTTTATCGGGAGACCTGGGGGAACGCTGGGTGGTAGGAAATATGTGTCAGCCCGGTGATCCTGCAACTTTCACACACAGAAAT
Source organism: Calotriton arnoldi (assembly GCA_963921515.1). Taxonomy (NCBI): domain Eukaryota; kingdom Metazoa; phylum Chordata; class Amphibia; order Caudata; family Salamandridae; genus Calotriton; species Calotriton arnoldi. The sequence continues at coordinate 1,889,303 of CAWUFW010001167.1, forward strand.
TTGAGAAAAACTTGATTTTTTCATCAACATTTGAGGTTTGCAGGGGATTCTGGGTAGGGAAACGTTGGGGGATCCACACAACCCATACTTCCCTGGACTCCCACGGGTGTCTATTTTTCAGAAATGTGTGGGTTTGGTAGGTTTCCCTAGATGGCCGCCAGGCCCGGGACCAAAAACTCATGTGACCCCCCTTGCAAAAGCAGATCGTTTTGTGATAGGTAATTTTGATGTCTCCACAATATATTTTGGGCCCTTGCCTGTCACGGGTACTTGACCCACCCACAAGAGTGAGGTACCATTTTTATTGGGAGACCTGGGGGAACGCTGGGTGGTAGGAAATTTGTGTCAGCCCAATGATCCTACAACTTTCCCACACAGAAATTTGAGAAAAATTGATTTTTTAGCAACATTTTAAGTTTGCAGGGGATTCTGGGCAGGGAAACGTTGGGGGATCCACGCAGGCTATACCTCCCTAGACTCCCCTGGGTCTCTAGTTTTCAGAAATGTGTAGGTTTGGTAGGTTTCCCTAGATGGCTGCCAACCCCGGGACCAAAAACCCAGATGCCCCCTATGTATCCGAAAACAACCTGGTTTTGCAAGGGGGTCACATGAGCTTTTGGTCCCGGGCTTGGTGGACATCTACGGGGAATGCTAGGTGGTAGGACATTTGTGTCAGTCCAGTGATCCCACAACATTCCCACACAGAAAAGTGAGGAAAATGTTATTTTTTCCAGCTAAATTTGAGGTTTGCAGTGGATTCTGGGTAGGGAAACGTTGGGGGTCCCACGCAAGCCATACCTCCCTGGACTCCCCAGGGTGTCTACTTTTCAGAAATGTGTGGGTTTGGTAGGTTTCCCTCGATGGCCACTGAGCCCGGGGCCAAAAACCCAGGTGCCCCCCTTGCAAAACCAGGTCAATTTGTGATAGATGATTTTGATGTCTCCAAAATACGTTTTGGGCCCTTGCCTGTCATGGGTACTTGACCCACCCACACGAGTGAGGTATCATTTTTATCGGAAGACTTTGGGGAATGCGGGGTGGGTGGAATTTTGTGGATCCACGCAGATTCCATAACTTTCCATCACAGAAATGTGAGGAAAATTTGTTTTGTTTTTTACAAAGTTTGAGGTTTGCAAGGGATTCTGGGTAATAGAACCTGGTGAGAGCCAGACAAGTCACCCCATCCTGGATTCACCTGGGTGTCTAGTTTAAAAAAAATTATAGGTTTGCTAGGTTTCCCTAAGTGCCAGCAGAGCTAGGGTTCAAAATCTACAGCTAGGCACGTTGCAAAAAAAGAGTCAGTTTTCACTGTAAAAATGTGGTGTGTCCACGTTGCGTTTTGGGCCATTTCCTGTCACGGGCACTAGGCCTACGCACACAAGTGAGGTACCATTTTTATTGAAAGACATTGGGGAATGCGGGGTGGGTGGAATTTTGGGGATCCACGCAGATTCCAGAACTTTCCCTCGCAGAAATGTGAGGAAAATGTTTTTTTTTTTTTTTTACAATGTTTGAGGTTTGCAAGGGATTCTGGGTAACAGAACCTGGTGAGAGCCAGACAAGTCACCCCATCCTGGATTCCCCTGGGTGTCTAGTTTTTAAAAATGTGTAGGGTTGCTAGGTTTCCCTAGGTGCCAGCAGAGCTAGGGTTCAAAATCTACAGCTAGCCACTTTGCAAAAAAAGGGTCATTTTTCACTGTAAAAATGTGGTATGTCCACCTTGCGTTTTCGGCCGTTTCCTTTTGCGGGCACTCAACCTACCCACACAAGTGAGGTACCATTTTTATCGGGAGACTTATGGGAATACAGAATTGTAGAGCAACTGATATTACCTACTGACTTTCGATGCATTTCTGCCTTCCAAATGTAAGACAATGTGTAAAAAAGAAGACACTTTGAAAAATGTCCTATAATTCACATGCTAGTATGGGTACCCACAATTTCGGAGCTGTGCAAATAGCTACTGTTTCTATATTTTGTTCCCATTTCAGAAATACATAGGTGTCTTTCATATCAATTTTTCACTATTTATATTTTCCCTAATGAATTGTTGTATACCCGTTACATAATAAAAAACCATTGCAAGATGCTGCACAGTTATTGGTTGTGGGTTCCTCGGGTTCTTGGTGAACCTACAAATCCTATATTCCCCACAACCAGAAGGGTCCAGCGGATGTAACGGTATATTGCTTTCAAAAATCTGTCATTCTAAGAAGAAGTTACTGGTGAAAATGTTGGCACAAATGGCTGTTCTTTTCAACTCATTTTCATTTTTTCCCATTTTCAACTGTTAGTTTCTATAAGAAAACCTTGAAGGATCTACACAAATGACCTCTTTCTGAATTCAGAATTTTGTCTACTTTTCTGAAATGTATAGCTTTCCAGGATCCATTATTGCTTTCATACCCAGTTTTACCATTAACTGAAAGGAGGTTGAAAGCATAAAAAATTGCAAACATAGGCTATGTCCCAGTAAAATGCCCAAACTGTGTAAAAAGTTTGGTTTTCTGACAAAAGTCTGCCAGTGCCTCAAATCTGGGAAGATGGTGATTTCAGCATCACAAACCGTTTGTTGATACCATCTGCAGCACTTTTTTCCCATAGTTAAAAAAAAAAAAAATGTAGCTTTATTTTGGCTAATTTCTGGGTCCCCTCCAGAGGAATAAAAAACCCTGGGTACCTTTAAAATCTCCATGATTTTGGAAGAAAAGGACACACATTTAGCGCGGATACCTTATGTGGTCAAAAAGTTATAGGGACCTAAGCGCGAACTACCCTACATAGCCAAAAAAAGGCTTAGCACGGGGGGGGAAAGGCCTATCAGCGAAAGGGTTAAAAAATATAAAAATATATTGGTTATATATATATATATATATATATATATATATATATATATATATATATATATATATATATATATATATATATATATATATATATATATATATATATATATATATATATATATATATATCCAAGAAAGAAGTGACTCAAACAGATTCACCAAAGAACAAAAATATATTTCCACTACAACGTTTCAGCTTCCGCCTTCCTCAGGTAGTACAAGATGGTTTGCTCAGTGGCTGCACAGATGACACAGCTGAATTTTCAAAAAGCATCATGAGTGAAGATTCCATTTGGAATGTGGAATCAATGCAGTCCTGAGAGCTCTTGAGATATGCAGTAATCAGGTTGTATTATCAGTAATGTTCAGTCCGTCTGGATGCAGTGATTTTAAACGGTACATCCAGAAGTTTTCTCTGGAGTCCAGTAGTTCTTCCTTTGAGACATGTTCCATGGGGAAAATCTTCAAATCTGATAGTAAATGATCCACAAGGTTAAAATGATTGGCTACAGGCTGGTCAATTTTCTTATTAATTATTGCCGATTTATCCATCAACAAACTCATCAAGGAATCAACACCTAAGAGGATTTTTGATAACATTACCCGAGAAGAAAGAAAAGCTCTCCACTTCCTTCAACAGAGAATGGATGTCATTATAAAACCGGCAGACAAAGGTGGTGCAGTGGTTGCCTTGAAAGTAAGTGATTATATTGAGGAAGGAATGAGACAACTAATGGATACCAACACTTACAAACCTTTAGAAACTGATCCCACAGAAGACTTAAACAAAGAAATTAAGAACATAGTTGTAAGGTACAGGAGCTTAAACCTCATTGATGAAACAACAGCAGATATACTTGTTCATCCCAAACCAAGACCTGGGAGATTTTATATGCTTCCCAAAATTCACAAAATGAACAATCCTGGCCGTCCCATCATCTCTGGCAATGACAGAGCCACTGAGAGACTATCTTTATTTGTCGACCTGCACCTCCAGCCCATTGTACAGGAACTTCCATCATTTGTTAAAGATACCAGTCACTTCCTTCAGATTATTGAAAAATTAAACCAAACCTACACATTTGATGATGATACTCTTCTGGCTACATTTGATGTTACATCATTATACACCAATATACCACATGAGGATGGGCTTATGGCATTATCTGAAGCTCTTAATAAAAGAACTGTGAAAAAGCCATCAACAAATGTGCTTACCAACTTTGCAAGAGTTATCCTTAAATCCAACAATTTTACATTCAATGGTAAACACTATCTGCAGATACAAGGGACTTCCATGGGCACTCGGATGGCTCCATCCTATGCAAATATCTTCATGGGCAAACTAGAGAACTGTATACTTGCTACTTATAGCATCAAACCACTGGTATGGCTAAGATACATTGATGACATATTTATAATATGGAATGCAGGAAGTAGAGCATTGGAACAATTTACAGCTTATATCAACAATATCCATCCTACCATCAAATTTACCAGCAGCAATTCTAAACAGAAGCATCATCTCCCTTTTCTGGATGTGCTACTCACCATTCATGAACAAAAAATTACAACTGATCTGTACCACAAGCCTACAGATGCTCATTTGTATCTAAACTGGACTTCATGTCACCCACACCACACTAAACTGAGCATCATCTACAGCCAAGCACTCAGAATAAGACGCATCTGCAGCAATGAGGAAACCTGTAAAGACCATCTACAGGAGCTTGCTACATTATTTAAAAGGCGAGGCTATCCTCTGCATATCATACAGCAACAAATTGACAAGTCTTTGCAGTTACCCAGAGAAGCACTTATTTGGAATACCAACGGCAGAAACAAAAGTGACAGAACTCCATTTGTGGTTGACTATCATCCATCAGCTCCCAACTACAGAAATATAATGCAAAAAACATTTCCCTTACTGTCTACTTGTGAAAAATTGCAAAAGGTTTTTCCAAAACCGCCAGTCATTGCTTACAGCAGAGCTCCAAATTTACGATCTCTTATTGTGAGAGCTGAACTCAAGCAAGTTGTAACAAATGCAGGGGTTCATTGCTGTGACTCTAAAAGGTGCATCACGTGTGAATACCTTTTACAAACATCATCAGTAACTAGTTCTGTTACGAGAAGGACCTATGGAATAAAACAGGATCTTACATGTCGCTCAACATGCATTATTTATGTGATTCAGTGCCAACGGCAAAGCTGTAAAAAACAATATGTAGGCCAAACAGTGAATGACCTCCGTACACGATTCAGGAACCACAAATCGGCAATAATTAATAAGAAAATTGACCAGCCTGTAGCCAATCATTTTAACCTTGTGGATCATTTACTATCAGATTTGAAGATTTTCCCCGTGGAACATGTCTCAAAGGAAGAACTACTGGACTCCAGAGAGAACTTCTGGATGTACCGTTTAAAATCACTGCATCCAGATGGACTGAACATTACTGATAATACAACCTGATTACTGCATATCTCAAGAGCTCTCAGGACTGCATTGATTCCACATTCCAAATGGAATCTTCACTCATGATGCTTTTTGAAAATTCAGCTGTGTCATCTGTGCAGCCACTGAGCAAACCATCTTGTACTACCTGAGGAAGGCGGAAGCTGAAACGTTGTAGTGGAAATATATTTTTGTTCTTTGGTGAATCTATCTGTTTGAGTCACTTCTTTCTTGGATATTTTATTTCTTTGTGACTCGTATCCTTTGGGATCCAGATTTTTGCGCTGGCTGTTGTTTTCTTGTGATCCTTCATCTTCAAGTATATATATATATATATATATATATATATATATATATATATATATATATATATATATCCATCCTGGATACCGACACAGGGATTCAGGATTTGATTTAAACACTCTTGTTTATATATATATATATATTGCTGCAAAACTTCGCCAGAAAATCACCACTTTGAGGAACAGACGAATGCGGACCCAATGTTAGGTGCAAGATATTTATTGAAGCCCCTGCACCACTGCCATGACGCGTTTCGGCCTACAGGAGGCCTTGATCACATGATATATATATATATATATATATTTATATAGTTTAAAATAGTAACTCAAATATTCTAATATATAACATAAATATGATGTCAATTAAATAAAGTTAAGTAATATTTAGTACTATATATATAAATATATACTTATATAAAAACACACACATATATGTGTGTGTTTATATATACATATATATAATGTAACAGTATTATTAAAAAGACATATTTTACATTATATTAGATTTTTTGGGTTATCTTTTTAAATGTACTACTATAAAAAAGTATAAATATAAATATATATATAACAGAAAATAGTAACAAACAAATAGCAAAATATTAAAACATTTGCAAATATATAAACATAATAATAATAGATGTATATAAACATTATTAGTAAAAGTATTGGATTCTGGGGATAATAGACATACTATTCCCACTCCAGTTTATGCAACAGTAGGTACAGTGTAGGCTTTCAGACAGATTAAATTTACTATTCCCACTCCAAACAGTTGAACAGTGAGAATGTATTGGACTTAGGAGGGGTAAGATTTACTATTCCCACTTTCAGTCTGTGAAACAGTAAGGAAAGCGTTGGACATCGGAGGGATAAGACTTACTATTCCCACTCCAGTCTGTGCAACAATACAGAAAATGTTGGACTTCGGAAGAGTGAGATTTGGTGGTCCCACTCTAATCTGTGCAACAGTAGGGAAAGCGTTGGACTTCGGAGGGGTAAGATTTACTATTCCCACTCCAGTCTGTGCAACAATAGGGAAGGTGCTGGACTTTGGAGGGGTAAGATTTACTATTCCGTTTCCATTCTGGGCAACAGTAGAGAAAACGTTGGACTTCGGAGGTTTTAAATTTACTATACACACTACAGTCTGAGCAACAGTAGGGAACACACTTACTTCAAACACATTACATATTTGAATAACCCTATTAATTTGGAACAAATATAAAATTCGTAACATTAACATTATTACGCGTTTGGCAATTGAATTTCATTTGACTTTGATGAGCGGCGCAGCCTGTTGCTGACCTCCGTTGGAGACAATATCCACGAGTGAGGCTCTTCCCGAATGAGCGATTCTTTGTTGATGGATATATATATATATATCGTCAGAAAAGAGAGTTCCTCTTGGGATCGAGCCCGTAGTCAGGTGGTGCTCAGTCCCGGCGGAACCACAGCCGGACAATCGATTCCAAAGCAAAGTTCAATAGAGCGCACACTCAAACGACCCTCTGCTTGTGCAAAATAACTTTATTCCTCAGTTGTAACGCGTTTCGGCAGTGAACTGCCTTGATCACACGCTGAGCAATTGAACGAACGTGCATTACATAGACAAGTGACATGAAAACGGACTGTTGCTCATGATTGGTCTGAAATGGCAGAGTTACAGCGGCGGCGGCCATATTCTAATGTGTAATTGCTACGGAAATGCATGCATCAAGTAAGAAAACGCTTTAGCAAACACTGTAATTGTTTGATCAAGGATAAAAACAAACATTGCCAGAAATAATGCGACCATGCAATGGTAGTGCTTCAGGTCAAATACAATGCCACAGTTAGAGTACAGTTGGTGTAAAAAGCAAGACTATTTGTGTTTATCAAGCAATTGTGGTGGCGGCCATCTTGTAATATGTAATACCGCAGAAATGCATGCTTCTAGTGAGGAAACACATTAAAAAGCATTAAAAACGCTGTGATGGTACGAGTTGTATGATCATAATTTAAGGAAATCAAACATAGTCAGAAATGATATGACCGTGCTATAGTAGTCATTTAGATCAAATGCAAAACCATACTACGTGTAAGATCGATGTAAATATCAAGACAGATATGTATGTCAAGCAATTGCAATTCATTACTGTTTTGTGCTGTCTCAGCTAATGTGGACCTTGTTAGGTACTGCGTGGCATTGGTGGAAATTATAAAACACCAACGGTTGTAGATGTAATGAGCCCATGCGAACAAGACAATGAAGTTTGCTGGGAGCATGTTTTGCCACCGGATGGCTGTGATCGTGAATGCCGATTGGCTCCGAATATGGTGTTGACACAATTGGTGTTTGCAAAAAGAACCATGTCGTGGTTGCCAGATCGCCGAGTAACATGGAAAACAAAAGCCATACACAATTTCATTCGGCAAGTTAGGTCCAAGAGCAGTCCAAATTAACCAACATATAGACCACATGTGAGTGACAACACTAAGAGTTCTGAATGGTATATTCAAAGTAAATAAAATGTTCCTTATTTTGTCCAAAGTGCAAACCCGGGTCCGGGGAAGGAAAGGGTAGGGAACCCGTGAAGTGTCCGTCGATTTATGGTGGGTCCCTTCCTTTCCTCCTGTGAAGAGACAAGAAAAGGAAACAAATGAACCAGAGGTTCGTGACTACACCTAATGTGAATAAATTTGTTATTGCATCTATTGATAAAAATCAGTTGTCCACTATTCTAGTGAGGAAACAGAGAGCAAAAACATGGAGAGACAAGGATGCTCGCAAGGGGACTTGTCAATCATCATGCAAGTGTGTTGCTAACTCCTCATCCAGATTGTGACCTCCAGGGAATCTAGTTTCTAACTCAAGTATCCACTTGGATTCCTTTTTGCGCAGTGCTAATTCCCTGTTCCCGCCTCTATCTCCCATGTTGATCTGCTCAATGGCATAGAAGCGAAGGAGGGAGTTATTGGATTGATGGTGATCCTGGAAGTGCCTGGCTATTGGATAATGTATATCCCTGTTGGTGATGGCACTGAGGTGTTCTAAAATCCTCCTTTTGACCATTAAGGTTGTGCTGCCAACGTACTTTTTTCTGCACGCGCATTCCAGGACGTAGATAACAAAGCTGGTGCTGCATGTTAAAAACTGGGTAATGCCTCTGTTCATGCTGGACCCTGGTACTCTAAATTCCTTAACCATGTGGCTGAATCTACAGGCCTTACAGTGCCCACATGGGTAGAAACCCTTGAGATTGTGTGTATTTGCCATGCGTGGTTCTGTAATGTCTCCCCGTACTAGGATGTCCCTGAGGCTGCTGCCCTTCCTGTATATAATCATTGGTCTTTCACTCAGGACGGGTCCCACGGTGGTATCTGTCTTAAGGATATCCCAATGATCTGCCAGTATTTTATGTACTTTCTGAGAGTTCCTGTTAAATGCCATGATAACCCTGGTATCCGTATTGTTGTTTTTTTTGTCAAGGGTTTCAAGGCTTTGCTGTCTATTGACCGTACTCATCCTGAGGATGGCCATTCTTAGTTCCCATTCGGGATACCCATGTGCTCTAAACCTGGAAAGCATGGTTTCCTGTTCTGCAAGATAGGCTTCGTCGGTGCTACAGTTTCTTCTTGCCCTCAGCAGCTCCCGTAACGGATGCTCCACTTGAGAGCATCTGGGTGGCTGCTGCGGGCATGAAGGAGACTGTTCCAGGCTGTTTCTTTGCGGTTCAGGCTGGTGACAAGATTGCCCTGTCGTGCTTCAATCCTGACGTCAAGGAACTCAATGCAATGTCTGCTCATGTTTTGGCTGAGTACTATGCTATACGGATTGATGTTCAATTTCTCAATGAAGCTGATAGCTTCTGGTTTACTTCCTCTCCAAATGATGAATAAGTCATCTATGTACCTCAGCCAAACTACCACTCTCTCAAAATCAGGTTGGAGTAGTTTCTCGTTACGAATTTCCTCCTCCCACTTGCCAAAGAAAGGATTCGCAAAGCTAAGTGCGAAGCACGTCCCCATGGCCGTGCCGAGCACCTGCCTGTAGAGTTCCCCATTGAACATGAAGATGTTGTTGGTCAGGCACAGCATCATCATGTCTGCAAGCATCTGGGTGTGTTCCAGGTAGCCTATATGCTTGTCACTCAAAAAATGCATGCATGCTTTTATCCCGTGGCCGTGTTCTATGATAGTATATAAAGAATTTACATCCAGGGTGATGAGGATGTATCCCTCATCCCAAACAATACCCTCAAGTTTGCTTGAAAAATCTTTAGTGTCTTTGACATGTGATGGTAACATGGTGACATACTCTCTCCAAAAATAATCCACATATTTGGAGATGTTTTCAAACACGCTCCCTAATGATGACACAATGGGTCTACCAGGAGGGTCCGTGGGATTTTTGTGTATCTTGGGAAGAAGATACAGAATGGGCAGTCTGGGGAAATCCTTTTTCAGGAAGCAGTATTCTTGCCACGTGATGATCCCACACTGTTGCCACTCTGCAAGCTTCCTCCAATTGGTGGTGATGCTCTCATTATATGAGGTTGTGTTACATGGGCAATAAAATCTACAGTCATCAAGTTGTCTGCAGGCCTCATTGATGAACATTTGCCTGCTCATCAAAACGATATTGCCGCCTTTATAAGACAGGCGGATTACAATGTTTTTGTCTTTGGATAAGGAAGAAATGATGTTTCTTTGTCTGCTGGATAGATTATATGCTTCAGTGTTTTTTGGGGTGTTCTGATGTTTTTGTTTCAAAAGTTCTTGTGTAACGACATCATGGAATGTGTTTATACAGTTGTGTGGAAGGTTGGGGTAAAACACAGAGCATGGTTTAAAGTTAGTGCACACAGCTCTATCCGTAGGGATATCCAAATCACTGTTAGGGATGGGACCCACACTGGTGTCCCCCCTTGGGGTATGTTCAAGATCGTGCATGACCTGCAATGTATCCATATCGCCCACTGTGAGATTCGAAAACAGAGGTGTCTCACATGCCAAGAAGAAACAACAATGATGGACAGTGAAATGGTAAATAAAACCATTATCAATCTAACAACCTCCCTGTATGAGAAGAGAACCTTATGCTTAGGACTGACCTTTTGCCCCACAGAAATGTTCAACTATTCAGAGACACGTGTGGACATTTTCAAATTTATTAGGAAGCTCAAGCTTAAAAAGTGGCACAGTCTCAAGAACAGTAGACCTCCCAGCACCAAAGGCACGCTCTGTATTTTACCCCAACCTTCCATACGACTGTATAGACACATTCCATGATGTCGTTACACAAGAACTTTTGAAACAAAAACATCAGAACACCCCAAAAAACACTGAAGCATATAATCTATTCAGCAGGCAAAGAAACATCATTTCTTCTTTATCCAAAGACAAAAACATTGTAATCCGCCCGTCTGATAAAGGCGGCAATATCGTTTTGATGAGCAGGTAAATGTACATCGATGAGGCCCGCAGACAACTTGATGACTGTAGATTTTATTGCCCATGTAACACAACCTCATATAATGAGAGCATCACCACCACTTGGAGGAAGCTTGCAGAGTGGCAACAGTCTGGGATCATCACGTGGCAAGAATACTGCTTCCTGAAAAAGGATTACCCCAGACTGCCCATTCTGTATCTTCTTCCCAAGATACACAAAAATCCCACGGTCCCTCCTGGTAGACCCATTGTGTCATCATTAGGGAGCGTGTTTGAAAACATCTCCAAATATGTGGACTGTTTTTTGAGAGAGTATGTCACCATGTTACCATCTCATGTCAAAGACACTAAAGATTTTTTAAGCAAACTTGAGGGTATTGTTTGGGATGAGGGATACATCCTCATCACCCTGGACGTAAATTCTTTATATACTATCATAGAACACGGCCACGGGATAAAAGCATGCATGCATTTTTTGAGTGACAAGCATATAGGCTACCTGGAACACACCCAGATGCTTGCAGACATGATGATGCTGTGCCTGACCAACAACATCTTCATGTTCAATGGGGAGCTCTACAGGCAGGTGCTCGGCACGGCCATGGGGACGTGCTTCGCACCTAGCTTTGCAAATCTCTTCTTGGGCAATTGGGAGGAGGAGATTCGTAACGAGAAGCTACTCCAATCTGATTTTGAGAGAGTGGTAGTTTGGCTGAGGTACATAGATGACTTATTCATCATTTGGAGAGGAAGTGAACCAGAAGCTATCAACTTCATTGAGAAATTGAAGATCAATCCGTATAACATAGTACTCAGCCAAAACATGAGCAGACATTGCATTGAGTTCCTTGACATTAGGATTGAAGCACGACAGGGCAATCTTGTCACCAGCCTGTACCGCAATGAAACAGCCGGGAACAGTCTCCTTCATGCCCGCAGAAGCCACCCAGATGCCCTCAAGTGGAGCATCCCTTACGGGGAGCTGCTGAGGGCAAGAAGAAACTGTAGCACCGACGAAGCCTATCTTACAGAACAGGAAACCATGCTTTCCAGGTTTAGAGCACGTGGGTATCCCGAATGGGTACTAAGAAAGGCCATCCTCAAGATGAGTACGGTCAATAGACAGCAAACCCTTGAAACCCTTGACAAAGAAACCAACAATACGGATACCAGGGTTATCATGACATTTAACAGGAACTCTCAGAAAGTACATAAAATACTGGCAGATCATTGGGATATCCTTAAGACAGATCCCACCGTGGGACCTGTCCTGAGTGAAAAACCAATGATTACATACAGGAAGGGCAGCAGCCTCAGGGACATCCTAGTACGGGGAGACATTACAGAACCACGCATGGCAAATACACACAATCACAAGGGTTTCTACCCATGTGGGCACTGTAAGGCCTGTAGATTCAGCCACATGGTTAAGGAATTTAGAGTACCAGGGTCCAGCATGAACAGAAGCATTACCCAGTTTTTAACATGCAGCACCAGCTTTGTTATCTACGTCCTGGACTGCCCATGCAGAAAAAAGTACGTTGGCAGCACAACCTTAATGGTCAAAAGGAGGATTTTAGAACAACTCAGGGCCATCACCAACAGGGATATACATTATCCAATAGCCAGGCACTTCCAGCATCACCATCAATCCATTAACTCCCTCCTTCGCTTCTATGCCATTGAGCAGATCAACATGGGACATAGAGGTGGGAACAGGGAATTAGCACTGCGCAAAAAGGAATCCAAGTGGATACTTGAGTTAGAAACTAGATTCCCCGGAGGTCACAACCTGGATGAGGAGCTAGTAACACACTTGCATGATGATTGAGAAGTCCCCTTGCAAGCATCCTTGTCTCTCCATGTTTTTGTCTCTCTGTTTCCTCACTAGAACAGTGGATAACTGATTTTATCAATAGATGCAATAACTAATTTATTCACATTCGGTGTAGTCACGAACCTCTGGTTCATTTGTTTCCTTTTCTTGTCTCTTCACAGGAGGAAAGGAAGGGACCCACCGTAAGTCGACGGACACTTCACGGGTTCCCTACCCTTTTCTTCCCCGGGCCCTGGTTTGCACTTTGGACAAGATAAGGAACATTTTATTCACTTTGAATATGCCATTCAGAACTCTTAGTGTTGTCACTTACATGTGGTCTATATGTTTGTTAATTTGGACTGCTCTTGGACCTAACTTGCCACTTGGCGAATGAAATTGTGTATGGCTTTTGTTTTCCATGTTACTCGGCCATCTGGCAACCATGACATGGTTCTTTTTGCAAACACCAATTGTGTCAACACCATATTCGGGGCCAATCGGAGTTCACGATCACAGCCATCCGGTGGCGAAACATGCTCCCAGCAAACTCCATTGTCTTGCTCGCATGGGCTCATTACATCTACAACCGTTGGTGTTTTATAATTTCCACCAATGCCACGCAGTACCTAACAGGGTCCACATTAGTTGAGACAGCACAAAACAGTAATGAATTGCAATAGCTTTACATACATAACTGTCTTGATATTTACATCGATGTTACACGTAGTATGGTTTTGCATTTGATCTAAATGACTACTATAGCACGGTCATATCATTTCTGACTATGTTTGATTTCCTTAAATTATGATCATACAACTCGTACCATCACAGCGTTTTTAATGCTTTTTAATGTGTTTCCTCACTAGAAGCATGCATTTCTGCGGTATTACACATTACAAGATGGCCGCCACCACAATTGCTTGATAAACACAAATAGTCTTGCTTTTTACACCAACTGTACTCTAACTGTGGCGTTGCATTTGACCTAAGCACTACCATTGCATGGTTGCATTATTTCTGGCAATGTTTGTTTTTATCCTTGATCAAAAATTAGTGCCATTACAGTGTTTGCTAATGCGTTTTCTTACTTGAAGCATGCATTTCCGTAGCAATTACACATTAGAATATGGCCGCCGCTGTAACACTACCATTTCAGACCAATCATGAGCAACAGTCCTTTTTCATTTCACTTGTCTATGTAATGCACGTTCGTTCAATTGCTCAGCGTGTGATCAAGGCAGTTCACTGCCGAAACGCGTTGCAACTGAGGAATAAAGTTATTTTGCACAAGCAGAGGATTGTTTGAGTGTGCGCTCTATTGAACTTTGCTTTGGATATATATATATATATAAATATTAAAAATAAAACACAATTAAACAATTTACATGAATATTAAAAAATGTACTAATCAATTATACATTTACATTTTTATTTATTTAGTTATTGCTTAATCTACTTCCCACACTATACCCCTACAAACCTAGCAGCCCACACTTAAAAATATAACTAAAATAAATCAGTATAACACAATGTACATACGTGATGATCAATTAACTAGTTATTTAATAATTGTTTATTAATGAACTATTAATTAATGTTCCACCCTATAGTGCTACAAACCTAGCAACCTGCAACTAAATTATAACTAAAACAAAAAAATGTAAACCAATTTTTATTGATTTTTATATGGCAACACATAAGCAGGTCATATACATATGCATGCAAGATGCAAAATAATAGTCATAGTTCCCACAAGGGGCCGAGGCACTGTATGACAGCAAGCTTGTTTAGACAAGAGTACTTGGTCGTAAGTTTTAAACAGGTAAATAAACAATAATAACTTGTAGGTCATAACAGTCATATATGCAATGTAGTCAACTAAGGAGCATATGCATGTGCACCAGCCTTTAGGAAAACCCCTTTAGCCCCAGGCAAATGTCAGTGCAATGAAGTAGTGGCATGTACACATGAATTCAGAACCATCCACAAGTAAATATAGCAATGAGAGTGAGCGATGTTGGGGAGGGGAAAGGCAGGCCAGCAGACCCAGCTGATTGTCAGGGTGTCATAGGGCTTACGATCTGCCAATTAGTCCCATCAGTTATGTAGTTCCTTCTGGAATTCTTGCAGCTCGTGCAACAGAGTGTCCCATTCCATTGCTATAAGGACCTTAGGGCAACCTTGAGCCTCCTCCCGCCAGAGGGCCACAGAGTTAGTCCTGCACCACTTGAGTGTTGCAGCGCACCAGTGCTTTAAGCTGGGTAGTGTGCTGGCCTTCCAGTGCATAGCAATGGACCTCCGGACAATGAGTAGTGCCAGGTCGATTAAGCAGTTAGTAGCACTCCCTGCCTTTTAATGCCTGAATAATCCTAGGAGGCTGAACCTTATAGAACATAACCCCGAACGTTCCATGATTTGGCCAATGCAACAGTGACTTCCCGCCATACCAATTCCGCTGTCAGACAGCTCCAGAACACGTGGGCTAAGTGTACGTCCGGCGGTCTACATCTAGGGCAGCTCGAGGTGGATCCAAAAGCCTTCTGTAAGCATGCCGCGGTGAGGTAGGTCCTATGCAGGATATTGTGTTGAATGTATTGGAACTTAGCATTGCGAGAGAGTTTGCGTGGGTATTCCAGAGCCCTGTCCCATTCATTCTGCATTTGGTCTCTCCCTTTATCTTGTTGCCACATCTGTCTAGTGGATTGCAAGGGGTAGAGCAGCATGTATGCTATGGACCAGGAGAACCATGTAATCAATCATCGGCCGCTGCCTATAGTGTGTAGCATGTGTACCAGAGTGGTCTGATGACTCTATTCTTCCTTTTAGGATCATGAAATCACAGAATGGCTCAGGCCCGATGAAGCAGCATACTGTTCCAAAAATGACCCGGAATTGGTCGAAATTAGCTCCAGATGCCTTTACGGCGAAACTGATATCAAACACTCTGAGGCTTGAGGCCTGTCAACAGACAGCTAGCAAAAAAATTACTTCCTGGATTACGGAAGCATTAGACTCCTTAGCGCCATTGGAATCCTGTAACAGTCACCGCCATAGTCAAGAAAGAAAACCTCTGATCTGACCTATATTACTTTTCAAAGCGACCTCAAAGGGTTCGAACTTAGCAACCAGCTCAAGGAAAAAGACAATTAAGATAGTTTATACAAAAATACATATATCTTTATTAATTTTTAAAGCATGAGTTAATCATAAAAATACATCTCATATACAATTGTCCTAATGGTCACATTAAACAATAATGAATTCATACACCTAAATATCTAACATAGTTATAATAAGATGACAACATTTGAACAATCAGTGTGCATTAGAAAGCCACTAGCAGATATTTTATTTCACATAATAGTAAGATCTTCATCTATGGCTAGGGACAACTAGTAAAATCTTAAGAGCAACAATTATTTACAAAAAATATATACAATCAAAACACCCCACGCTTCATCATACTACTGCTTTCTCACCTCAGATAAACCCAAACATCCTAACATTCATACACAAACTCAATATACTCTCAATTGAGATCCTAAAAACTATGACAGGGACAGATATGAGCGGAAACAAAGCCACGCTCAGAATAGTAATTATATCCGTCTCTGCAGGAACTCTCCATATAAATGGTGATGGTCTCACGCGTTTCGGTGGAATTCACAATGGCACCACCTTCCTCAGGACCAAAACATATTCATAAGCATCACAATTGAGATGAGCGAGGGGCATCTTCAAGAGCTAAACCAACGATAAAAGAAGAAAATTGGCATGATTGTGCCCAACATCCATATTGTTGAGTATATATATATAATCCTTTCCACAAGTCTGTCCAACTGGAATATATCCCAAATAGCAGCACATGCAATTGGTAGTTTAGAAAATAGTTCCTTTTCTAAACTAAAAGGTTTTACGAGAAAAAGCCAGCGGTAGGATAAGCTTCCGTATGTAAACTATCAAAACAGAGGACCTAAGGCCAATTGCTACTTTTATGAGAAGATTTTCGAAAAGGAACTATTTTCTAAACTACCAATTGCATGTGCTGCTATTTGGGATATATTCCAGTTGGACAGACTTGTGGAAAGGATTATATATATATACTCAACAATATGGATGTTGGGCACAATCATGCCAATTTTCTTCTTTTATCGTTGGTTTAGCTCTTGAAGATGCCCCTCGCTCATCTCAATTGTGATGCTTATGAATATGTTTTGGTCCTGAGGAAGGTGGTGCCATTGTGAATTCCACCGAAACGCGCGTAGACCATCACCATTTATATGGAGAGTTCCTGCAGAGACGGATATAATTACTATTCTGAGCGTGGCTTTGTTTCCGCTCATATCTGTCCCTGTCATAGTTTTTAGGATCTCAATTGAGAGTATATTGAGTTTGTGTATGAATGTTAGGATGTTTGGGTTTATCTGAGGTGAGAAAGCAGTAGTATGATGAAGCGTGGGGTGTTTTGATTGTATATATTTTTTGTAAATAATTGTTGCTCTTAAGATTTTACTAGTTGTCCCTAGCCATAGATGAAGATCTTACTATTATGTGAAATAAAATATCTGCTAGTGGCTTTCTAATGCACACTGATTGTTCAAATGTTGTCATCTTATTATAACTATGTTAGATATTTAGGTGTATGAATTCATTATTGTTTAATGTGACCATTAGGACAATTGTATATGAGATGTATTTTTATGATTAACTCATGCTTTAAAAATTAATAAAGATATATGTATTTTTTGTATAAACTATCTTAATTGTCTTTTTCCTTGAGCTGGTTGCTAAGTTCGAACCCTTTGAGGTCGCTTTGAAAAGTAATATAGGTCAGATCAGAGGTTTTCTTTCTTGATTGTTGCATTCCCCCTCCTCTTGGACCTAGCAGTATTTGGGGGTACCTTCTTGTTTATGGACAGTCACCGCCATAGCCCTTCAGCGAAATGGTTTACGGAGGAATTATTATCTTTAAAAAAAGAATGTGAACGTCTTGAACGTCTCTGGAGGAGGAACTATTAAGCCGAGGACAAGATGAGTTACCTAGAAGCTTTAAAACATTATCATAAGCAGATTAGGAGAGCACGTAGGGATATTCATGCACAAAAAATTGAATCAGCCAAGTATGCTCCTAAAGATATCTTTCGTATCATAAAAGAGCTCACCTCCCTTGAGAGTGTTACAGCACTGATGCCTTCCTCCACAGAGTATTTCAATCAAGTGGCTAGTTTTTTTGCCGAAAAATTGAATACATTTATGCCACCTTTCCAGAGGCCAGTAGAAATTTTCAATTTGCCCCCCCAATAGATGAATCATCACATGAAGGGCT
Organism: Calotriton arnoldi; assembly: GCA_963921515.1. Lineage (NCBI taxonomy): Eukaryota > Metazoa > Chordata > Amphibia > Caudata > Salamandridae > Calotriton > Calotriton arnoldi. The sequence continues at coordinate 1,907,486 of CAWUFW010001167.1, forward strand.
TTTTAATTTTCAAGCAGCTACTATGAGGGACACTCTCTAACTTCTCTCAGCATGTTAAATCTGACTCTCCCACAGAGACTACCCCCCCCCTCCTAGTATGCTATTACGAGGGAAGGAAGCTGTTGCGCCGGTGCTCACGAACCTGATGATTTCCTCCTTCTGCTCAGGGCAAATCCCAAGTCTCTAAAAACATGCGATGGTGGTCCCGTTGGTGAAGAGATTCTCCCTGGATCCCGTGCTTCCAGAAAACTTGAAACCTGTTTCCCTGCTTCAGCTCTTTGCAAAAACAGCAGAAAAATGTCTCAATCTCCAACTGACCAAATTCATTGAAGAAAACCATGTGCTTCAAGAGACTCAATCGAGTTTCAGATCCTTCTAAAGCACCAAATCCACACTACTCTTAGCCTCTGAGTTGTTGAAATTGGCAGTGGACGAAGGCAAGACAGCAGCTTTGGTCCTGCTGACTTGAGTGCAACCTTTGATACGGTATCCCACGGCCTTCTTTTGAAACGGTTGTGGGATATTGGAGTCAGAGGAGGCACGCTGGAGTGGATCAGTAATTTTCTTCAAGATAGGTCCTTCCCGGTCTTACAGCGGCCTTTCAAATCTGAGACCCGATCTCTGCCACATGAGGTTCCACAGGGCTCAGCTCTAAGCCCGACGTTATTCAATGTCTATATGCATCCTTTAGCGGATATAGACGCAAAACATGGGGTAACGCTAGAGTCTCATGCTGATCATTAAGCTAGAACAGAATGAAGCAGAGGCTGCTCCTAAACATAGAGCTTGTCTAATTGATCTGGCCAACTGGATGATTTTCAGCTGTCTACAACCAAATGCAGGTAAAACTGACATTATGGTAGTTGGCAGACAACCCTTTATATGGTCCCATGTCTGGTGGCCATCTGAACAAAGTCCGACCCTGGTTCCTTAACCCAAGATCAAAAATATAGGGGTGTGGATCGATAACACACTATCGTTTGAGGAACATATAGCAGGCTTGGCTGGTATGTGTTTTGGTTTATGGAGGATGTTGCGTAAAATCTTAGATTTGCTACCTCTGGCAGCAAAAAAAATCATTATCCAGGCGTTGATTATCTTTCAACTGGACTACTGCAATGTCCTATACTTAGGCGTCACCAAAGGTAGAATGAAAATGCTGCAGAGAGTTCAGAATGCTGCAGCCCGTTTATTACTGAACATCCCTAGACGAGCCTCGGTGGGAGTTGCTCTCGCGGAACTACATTGGCTGCCGGTGCAGGACAGAGTGACTTTCAAAGCCCTATGCTTTTGTCACAAAATTGTAAATGAGAAAGGCCCTAGTTCTCTGTTTCCTCTACCTACCCTTTACAGACCTATTAGAAATCTTAGGTCTGCGGGCACCGCTAAGCTGACTGTTCCAAAAGTGCAAAGAGCACGGTTGAGAGGCAGATCGTTTGGTTTCTTAGCAGCAAAAAATTGGAACCAATTGCCGCTGGATCTTAGGATGCAGCCATCAGAAGTGGTGTTCCGTAGGAAACTGAAAACGTGGTTCCTCAGGTCATTACAAGCAGATTGGAGTTAAGGCAACGGACAGGGGTTCGGCTTTTCTCTAATAAGGAGGAAGAATTCTTAGCGTGGGGACACTCCGTGGAGTAACCAGGTGTTCTACATATTTCTAATCTAATCTCTAATCATTTCGGCCACCAATCTACTATGTGCCAGGAAGTGGTCTGCTGGTAAGTTGCAATCTGTCTCTAAGTGCGCAAATCGGATGAGCATGTGTTTTTGGAACACGGTGCAGAGGGCGGCCTACCATGTCTCCAGATCCTCCCTCCCAATCAAATTCCTGAAGGGTCATATAGAACTAATACAGATCTCTGGCATAAATGTTGTTAGGGCTGCCATTAACCACAGACTCCTGTTATAGCTTGCGTACGCAATTTGAAGAAGGTTATTGGACTCATGGGGGATTTTGCTCTGTGGTAGGAAAGCCTCTCACACACACGCTGTGCTCGGACTACAGTTGGGGAGCTTAGTTCCTCCAGTAGGTTTCCCGCTAACCAGCGGGATGGCCATTGCAATTGCGCTGCCAAGTAATAGTGTTCGAAATTGAGAGCTTTAAGTCCCCCTTCTTCCACTGGAAGCTGGAGCTTGTGTAGTGTGATACAATGCCTGCTCTTGTTCCAGATGAATCCCCCCAGCATACTAAGCAGTGGTCGAAAAGTGTTGCGGGGTATGTGCACTGGTTGTGAAAAAATTTTCCAGTCCAGAAGCATCATCATTTTAGATAGGGATACTCTTCCTTGGACAGTGAAAGGGAGCAAACTCCCGAACGCCATGTGGGGCTATAGGGATGTAGTGGCCCTAGTGAGGTTGCTATCTATAAGGTCCTGTGTGGTGTGGTGGATTCAGATGTCTAAGTATCAGAAGGTGCGTGGCTCCCAGCATAGGAGATGTGTATCTACCATCAAGTGCTGTGGTGGGCAGTCAGAGCAGAGCGGGAACAGGCATTTCTTTACCCATCTCATCACTGCTATCCCTTTCCGTATGTCTTGGATTTTAATGAGCAGATAGTCCGCATTAAGAGAGACAATGTGTGTTTCGTCTCCAAGCGGTATGCCCCATGGCTGCCCCTGTTGTCTAAGCTGCTATGCCAGCGGCCCCATCTGTAGAGCAAGGAGGAGCGGGAATAGAGGGCATCCATGTTGTGTCCCTCTGCTTACCGTGATAGGGTCTGAGATGCACTGTCCAGTCTTCACATGAGCAGTAGGGTCCATGTAGAAGAATCTGATGAGGTGCGGAAGTCTACTTGGAATACCCATAGTTTTTAGTGTCGCAAACATGAACAAATTAATTAATTGCTAATAAATTATTTCCTAACTTCCCACCCTACATCTATATAAACCCAACAGCCCACACCTAAAATAGAACTAAAATATAAAGTTATTATACAACTTACATAATTAATGATCAATTAAATAATACATTAATAATTAACTGTTAATTAATTATTACTTAATTACCATCCCACCCTATACCCCTAGAAATCCAGCAGACACACCTAAAATATAACTAAAAAATATAAGTATTACACAATGTGCATAATTAATAATCAATTAAGTAATTAATAAAAAATAATGATGCATTGTTAATTAATTTACTTAATTACCTTCTCGTCCTACACCCCTACAAAACTAGCAACCCGCTACAACACTAAAAATTACTATTAGCAATTGAATAAAAAATAAATGATCACTTAATATTACAAGCTTTATTGAAAAATATTATTCACATATATACAAATAATACTAACACAAAATTAATACATGATCTTGAACACATTAAGAAAATTAAAAAACGATATTGTTTACAACTACATGATTGAAAACAATATAAACAACAATGATATTTTTCACAACGATATTACTTACCAGAAAAACGAATATTCTTGACAACGATTTTTCTTCTTCACAATATTTTTGTATCACTATATTTTTTCTAATATTTCTGTCTCCCGATATTTACAACTTAATATTTTGTCCAAATACAGAAAAGAGCAATTACAAATGTTCACGTATGTCCTTCAATCATCTCAGACCCAGTGCATGCAACAGCACAAGAAACTGCTACCATAGAGAGGCACAACCAGTACTGGTGCAACATCACATCCCTATCAAACAGATATATTGAAACTTCGGTTATGTGATGCCACTAATAGCAATACATAAATGGAGTATACCCTCTCACAGTCAATATTGATACAACCTAGAATACCTAGGTTACATATCCTCCTAGACCCACATGCTCATCATGTCTCTTTCTCCATTGCAAGCCCTGCATTGCAAAACTTTCAGCCACCTGCCACCAGCTCTACTGCTTTTGCCCAGCCTGCAGAACCATGAGGTCCGATCACTCACAGCCCATGGATGACAGAGTCTGATAAGTCACCCTCATTTTGAAACAGTAAATTTTCAATGCATATCTTGCTGGGAACACTGAAAACAAATGTACATCCAAACATCCCTTTGTCACACAGAGGTACATGTATGCACATTCCATGTGGTAGTTGTCTTACCATATACAATTTTTACTACCATAACACATCAGATACAGCCATGATGTTTGCACTATGAATATCATGAAACCCTGGGTTGGACTAACAAATGTGCGCCCAACAACTTCTCCACAATGTGTCACTGACAACATTGCTATGTATCATAGACCTGTGGTGGGTACGTTGGGAATGCCTGAGCACCAACTCCTAACATGTCACAATATCATGTTCAACAGTATGGAAGAATGACAAGTAGGGCCAAAACTCAACTGGCAACCTGTCTATGTCTGTGACGTTAATTTCATGCTGATTCCATCATTTGATCATGAATGCCATAGTGCCATGGCTTTGCAACACATCAATTCAATGGCCCATGGTGGCACTACCTAGCATCTAGATCGTTACTTTGGGAAGGTAAAATAACTCAGATTCAAAGATAAACAAGTCAAACAACTATCCTGTGATAATGACATGTCCCTATGTATTCTTCACAGCTGCAGTTGTCCAGCACTATTGCTGATGGCTCTTTGATTCACCCATTGACCTACTTTTCTACCACATCACCCCTTGTCATCCATCAGTCAAGTATATTGTTTGGCCCAAATGAGCCACCGGTTCCTCTTTGCTATGTTCATGCATCCACAATGACCGTTATTTGATACCTAACTGCTTCACGTCTGTTTGTGCATGTGTCACTATAGTAGTATTAGTTGGCAACAGTTACTTTGTGCCCCATGAGACCAGTACCATGCTGCCACCCAGGTACAACTTCTGTGTTCTCTCCATCACCACAGCGACTGAATTCCCCAAGTGAGATCTCCCATTTTGCATTTTCCTTGCTGTAACCTCCCATAAGTCGGCCTGCTCCATTGCCAACAATGCGGTTGCAGAATGAGCCGGGCACATATGCTTGGGGAGTTGACTTAGGTATAGATACTCCTGCTTTTTTTTAAAAGCTGGTCTCTATGCTACTTGGACTCCAGAGCATGGAGAAGCCAACAGGATCTGTCACCATCCCTCTGTTGACCATAGATACTCACCTGCTGAAGTAAACTCAGATGAGATGCAACCAGATCCCTGGAGAATACTTATCACATTATTTCCCAGTTGCAGCACATATAGCTTCAGATAGAGTGGAGGGTCAATGCTCTTTGGCAAGTGTATATCCTGTGCCTCATACAGCCCCTTGCTACCAGGGGACTACTTCAACCTGCAGGATGTAGTTATCCCCCTGGGACATCCCACTAGCTCTGAGTCAGGCCAGGAGTCAAAACATTGTCTTGACCCTACAACACATTACAAACTACTCACCATCCTCATACATCAAAACCCTTCATCTGTATATTCCTAGGAGGTGGTGATGTAGACAGTGTGTGCAGATGAAAAGTGTTGAAGGGAGAGAGCATGGCAGCCATTGATGAAGACAACAAATAACTTGCATCCTAGTTGTGGACAGCCTGGGCATCAAGCAGATCCCTGACTACCTTGTCAGGTCCTGACTCCAGGTCTGTGTGATGGTCTGATGCTCACCCTCCACCTTTTTGATGCCTTCCTGGAATTCGTGCAAGGACACATATGTAGGGAAAGTAGGAGCATGAGATAACTCTGAGATATTCAGGGTTAATCACACCATCAGTCCATGCTCATCCAATGAGCTCTAAGTGGGAGGAAGAAGGAAGGCAGAGGCAGCCTTAGGCCCCTGTGTTAATGGTGGCTGATTGGTGCTTAGGCATATGGTCCAAGTTCCTCCTGTTGGAAGGACCCACTTTTCTGAAGCTAATTGATCTTTCTGGTCAGGAGGAGATGCAACATTGTATGCTTTAAGATTGCCCACCTCCTCAGTAGATGTAGCCCCCACCTGAGGTTGATTAATTTGTGTGTACTTTCTGTGTGTTTTTTTGCTTGGCACACTTTCCCTATCAGTGAAGGATCCACTATTCTCCTCTTCTGTGTGGCTGAGATCCTCCTTAATTTCCAGCTTGGATCCTCCTTCTCTCCTTATCTGCTCCCTGGCTTCCTGCAATTGAGGAAGAGAGAGAGAAATGAAGGATCATGCGTGCATTTCTTAATGTGTTTCAATGTTCACTTTGCTGATTATGTCATTGCACTGTAAGGTAGATTTTCAGAGACGTCTTCAATACTCTCCTATCCCATGCAACAGGTCATTTCTCACATGCACATTTGTCCCGTGGGTGACAGTGATCAACAAAAGGCCTGCCGTGGTGCATTCTGGTCTCACCCTGCAAATACCAAATTTCAAGATGTCACACAATGTATAGATATTTCTCCCAACAAAAAAGATGGTATTGTTACCAACAAGTCCTCATGATGCCAGGCAGGTATGTAGGCCAAATTGTGAGGTATTTATGATAAAACAGACGAGTGTGGCCCGGTTATCTCTTTGTAAGGCATTTGACTGATGGCAACTAGAGGTGTGCCTAATTTGCATGAGACTATTTAATGACATGTATGATTTCAGCATCACATATGAGAATTACACTTTATTAGCAAAATGAACTTAAGCACTATCCCATATGACTTTTTATGGTATGTCATAATTCAAATGCAAAATTCCAGCAAGATCCTAGGCGATGGTAGTAGTAAAGACTATTGTTCACATTGCTATGGTTACAGTGTGGCTGAATTACAATCCCAGCTGATACCAGTACTTTCTATGCAAATAGAAATAGAGTTCTCCTAATATGAAGGCTTACACATAACAGTATTTTCTTCTTGAACGCTTTCTCGGGAATGGCTAAGTTTGCACTTCTGCTACTTAACTTCGGAATGCACACTGTTGGTAGAGAACTTTGCCTGAGCGACATAGATATTAAAACACGTCAAGAATGGGTAACTAATGGCGCCAAACATCAATTAACAATGATCGATAGGCATGGAGGTGTGAGGGAAAAAATCTGGGGTTGGTGTGTAGAATAGTGTTTCCAGACATCAGTTATCAGTGATATAACTCACTCGTAATTAGTAATTTAGAAACATATATTTCTATGGCTTTCAGATGTACCTTTGGGCACTTCTGGTGCATTATTTCCATACATAACAAACTGTGGGTGATGTGTGTGCAGATGAATATAGTATTGACTAAAGGTTTTGGTGATATGATTCAATGGTACATTTTTGGGGAGGGGAGGGGAGGATCAGGCATGATTTGTTTCTGTACGTTGTTGGTGTTGAGTGTCAGTGAGCATGTATGTGTTTTGTTTGAGTTTTTATGCTTTCAATACCTTATTGGTATCAAACACAAAACAGTGATGAGAGGTATGCTTTTAAGTAGTCTAACCACTGGCATTCGCTCAGGGTAGCCTTTGTTTTTAGCTCACAGTGCCACATCAGATTAGACCCAGCCATATGCAAATCAGCCTTGGTCCTGCTCCATTAAGAACAGTCTAGCCGGAACTGCTAAACCAGGTCCTCTCTGAACCTGAACACGCTATGCCTCATTGGCAGGGCCTATCAAGGATGACTTGTTTGAGGTTGCTTATCTTCCCTTCTGCAGGGGGCCTTGTCTGGCAGTTTGGGATGGACTTTTCCCATGAGGAGCAGTGTCAGTACTGATTTGCATATCATGTCCTTTGTCTGGAGTGGCACAGAGGCCAAAAAATGATGGGTTGAAATGCTACCCCGTGTGATTGCCAAGGTTAGACGTTTTACAGGCATTCCGTCCACCACTATTTGTGTGACATGAAACATGTCCTGTTTTCATCATTAATATTCCTAAAAACCCAATTTTCCATTGTTTCAATTGAGTTTCTGTTATTTGCAGATGCAATCATTTCTCTGTGAGCGGATGTCTACATTTTAGATATTTAAATGTGTTCCACTTTTGCGGTGTTATTCCCTAACTTCAGTGATTTTATGGAATTTTGCTGCAGTTTCTATGAGTGGTCACATGTGGTGTGTGACTTACTTTAAGGGGAGGCTAGAGTAAAATTGAGTCTTTTTTGGCTGCCGCACTACTTTGGTATATGTATGCGTAACTTAGTAAATTGGTCTGACTTACCTTTTTGTTGGTGTGTTTTCGTATTTGAATGGGCTTCTGTGTACACCTCCTTGACTTTCACTATGCACCTTGAACTTTAGAGTAGATATTCGATATTTTCCAGTAACTTGCCTATGGCACTCCCACATTTACAGGTAAATAATAGATTTACGTGTGCAGAGTTTTGGATAGAGGTGTGTAGGCAGAGGTTTCCACTTGCACCTTTGTGAACAACCATTTCGGTACCACGACATAGTACCAATCAAGCACTAGTCATCATGGTTGTAAATGACATGGTGAATTTAGCGCTTACAGTCTCACACTAAAGCTTGGGGGAATACCTATGTCGATTAATCAAGTTGCGAAACAATATTACCACAGGGTTTAGAATTCAGGTGCAAAAAGAAGAGCAAAGTAAGACCGGTTACTGCATAATTAAATGGATTTTTGCATCTGCATTTCACTGGTGGTAAATATGTCTGTGGGTAATTTACATAATTTTTTGAGAAATTTATAAAATTCCCCGGGAATTATGTGAAATTACATATACTTTCGGAAAATGTGCTGGTCGAACTCTGAAAAATTGAAAGGTCTAACAGGTACCATGTTCATGTGTCAAAAAATGAACAGGAGGACTTCAACCACAAAAGCATTTTGCAGAATCAGCATGTTATATTATTGCTACAACGTAGGCATTTTGGGAGTAGGACATGGCGCCACTATAAGGAAGACGAAAACAGTAGTAGAGGTAAGCCAATGTCTTTATTTAACCCATCAGGTCTCCATCTCTGACAGTAATTGCCATCCACAGAGCCCTCAAGCTCACCCGCACATTCCACATTGTAAACCCCTATGTCACAATGCCATACAAGTTCCCAAATAATACAATAAATAATACAATAAAAACCAACCCCATTATGCACACACAACATGTAATGAATGCAAAATAACAACCCAGAATTCACTATATATTAGGAATACAACAAAAAATGCAAATATGCAGTAGGGCTAGTAATTAACGCATAACATAATCCTCATGGAGAACATGTGCCCTTCTTACTCTGGTCGAAATATCCATGGCTGAGTTGTCCTTCTTGCAAGAGATACTCTCTGTCCAACGAATGCCTCCATCCCCTCTTTCTCCAACATCATCAGAAACTACATCAGAACCCACACTGTCATTCTGAAACACAGTTACACCTGCATCTCTTACCAGGACACAACTTTGAATGCATCACTGTAGTTTTCCTAAAAGGAATTACGGAAATCATGCTCTTATTCCACACTTTTCCACCTTTGGCCACAACCACATGATCTTGTACTTTAGCAACTTTCTTGGGCTTAGGAAAACTAGACCACCCTTTTTTTCACAATGACTGGTCTCTTAATTCTAGACAAATCTCCCACCTTCACTCTGATTTCCCTGTCTGCACCTCCAACCCTCGACCTCCTAGACAACGCATTCTTCACATCCAGAACCTTTTCCACAACATCTCCATCTACCATTTTCCAATCCATCCATCCCCTATTCAAACTAGTGCCAGCAACCCTTCCTCTCATAAGAGTAAAAGGTGACACCCCAGTCACACCATGTGTGGTAGTCTTATACGCCTTCAAGATGTCTTTAATTACTTGTTTCCAACTCATGTTATTTACTAAGACTAATTGCAACTGGTCCTTTAACACTCAGTTGAATCTCTCCACCAAAATATTACTCCTGGGATGATAGAGAGATTTTCTAATATGATCAATAACATGCTTTTGAAGGAAATTCCTCATCTCTGCTTACACCAATTGTGTACCATTGTCAGTAACTAACTCCTCCAGGTAACCTTCCCTAGAAAAACCTCACTCAGAAAATCAACAACAGAAGAAGTAGTTACAGTCTCAACCATTTTTATTTCTGGCCAGCGTGATAACTAATCAATGAGCACTAATGCAAATTTAGAGGTACTTCACGAAACCCAAATCGACGTGAGACATCCAGAGCCAAATTTCTCAATGGCATGGATGGAGGCTCCAAAGACATAACAGGAGATGGCACCGTAATTTGAGTCTTGTCACTAAGAACACAAGCATTACAGTCTTTACCAAATTGTTCTGCTGCTCTATCCAGTCCCGGCCACCAAAAATCTTCCCCTATGTTCCATTTTAAAGCCTTAATGTCTACAATCAATCAATCAGGGAATTTTTTAAGTGCGCTACTCACCCGTGAGGGTCTTAAGGGGGGGAAGCAGCTCCGGTCAGTCGAAGAGCCAGGTCTTGAGGGTCTTCCTGAAGATGTGCAGGGTGGGGGTACGTCTGATGTTGATCAGGAGCTCGTTCCAGGTCTTGACCGCGATGTAGGAGAAGGTTCTTCGACCAGTTCATGCTCTGCCGATGTGAGGGGGTTCGACGAGGGCGAGGTCGTGGATCGGAGGTTCCTCTTGGGTACGTGGAAGGAGATTCTATTGTTGAGATATTGGGGTCCGGTGATGTGGAGGCATTTGTAGGCGTGGGTGAGTATCTTGAATGTTTCTCTCTTCTCAAATGGGAGGCAGTGGAGGTTACGCAGGTGTTGGGTGATGTGTTCATGTCGAGGGATGCAGAGGAAGAGTCTGGCTGCGGTGTTCTGTATGGTCTGGAGTTTGCGGAGCAGAGACTTGTTGATCCTGGTGTAGAGGGCGTTTCCGTAGTCCAGTCTACTGGTTATGCATGTGTGGGTGATGGTCTTCCTTGATTCGGGGGGGATCCATTTGAAGGTCTTGCGGAGGGTGTTGAAGCAGGTGGAGGCTAAAGAGTTGACCTGTGGGTCATGGAGAGGGAGGAATCGAGTACAATGCCAAGGTTTCGGGCGTGGCCCGTGGGGGGCCTGATGAGGGCAGTGGGCCACCAGGTGTTGTCCCATGCAGAGAGGGAGGCACCGAGGATGAGGACCTCTGTCTTCTCCGAGTTGAGCTTCAGGCAGCTGCTGCTCATCCAGGATGCGACATCCTTCATTCCTTCCTGGACGTTGAGTCTGGTGGTGATGGGGAGGATGAGCTGGGTGTCCTCGGCGTAGGACACTATGCTGAGTCCGTGCTGTCTGACGATGGCGGCGAGGGGGGCCATATAGATGTTGAAGAGCGTGGGGCTGAGCGAAGATCCTTGGGGTACTCCGCAGTTGATTTCTGTGGGTTCGGAGAGGAAGGGTGGCAGTCTGATTCTTTGGGTTCTGCCAGTGAGGAAGGAGCGGAGCCAGTCGAGGGTGGTTCCCTGTATGCCGGCGTCGTGGAGTCTGGCGGTGAGTGTGCGGTGGGAGACGGTGTTGAACGCTGCAGAGAGGTCAAGTAGGATCAGGGCCGCAGTGTGTCCTTGGTCGAGGAGGGTGCTGATGTCATCTGTGGAGGCGAGTAGAGCAGTCTCGGTGCAGTGGTTGCTGCGGAATCTGGATTGGGAGGGATCGAGGATGGAGTTTTCTTCGATCAATTTCGTTAGTTGGACGTTGACGGTCTTCTCTGTGACTTTGGCCACGAAGGGGAGGAGGGAGATGGGTCAGTAGTTATTGAGGTCTGTGGGATCTGCTGAGGGCTTCTTGAGTAGGGTTCTGACTTCTGCGTCGTCAGTTTCGAAGGTGGCGTTGATTGTGCATCGTAGTTCCGGAGCGATGGTGGCGGCGGCTCTGTGGAAGATGTGCGGGGGGCAGGAGTCCATGGGGGCTCCTGAGTGGATGCCTTTCAGGGTCGTTGTGGTGTCTTCGGTGGTGACTGGGGTCCAGGAGGAGATGGTGGGCTGGCTGGTGTTGCTGGAAGAGGGAGTGGTTTCGGAGTCAGGTGTTTGGTCGTTGAAGTTGTCGTAGAGGCCCTTGATTTTCAGATGGAAGTAGGAGCCGAGCTTGTGGCAGAGATCCTGGGAGGGGGTGATGTCCGTGGTTTCGCCTGGGGGGTTTGGTGAATTCCTTGATGCCTACATGACCAGAATGTGCAAGAGTAAGTACTCTCTTCTGCAAACACTTAGGAACAATCAACAATCCTCCACATCTTAAGATACTGTCACCTACTGACAGCTCCTCTGCAACTTTAGAAAATGGAACAACTTCTTTGTAAATATCTTTTGTTTTAGGCCAACTCTGTACAACAAATTTCATAACTTTGCCATCCTCCCTCAATGATTGTAACCATTCCCCCTTACAAAATGCACCATCCAAAACTTCATTCACACTGTTCATCATACAAACAATGTCCACATCCTCCACTTTAACCCCACCATGATCATCATTATCTTGCATAGGTAGTCTAGACAAACAATCCACCACAAAATTCCTCTCACCTTAAATATGTTCTAACTTATACTGAAATTCCTGCATCCGATATTGCCACTGAGCTATGCGGAGAGCAGCCATTCCACCTCCATGAGTGGAAAATAAATCCACTAAGTTTGCGATCAGTGCATAAAATGAATTCACTTTTCAACAAATAGGTCTTAAAATGCTCCACAACACATGGCTAGAACTTCCTTTGTGATAGTTGAGTAAGTGGCATCTGCATCCCATTAGGCTCTTGATGCAAAGGTGATAATTTATTCACTACCGTTCATGTACCTCTGCATCAGTATTGCCCCCAAACTGACATTACTAGCATCAATCATTGAAATAAAAATATCCTTAGTGTCAAAAGATTTCAATGGTTGAGCCAACATGATATTTTTTTATCTGATTAAATGCTGCATCATACTCATCAGACCATCAGTACTTCAAATCTTTTCCTAAAAAATCACGCAAAACAGCCAATCTGCTCACATATTGTGGTACACATTTGGCATAGAATTCAACCAAACCTAATGACTTCAACTGATTCTTGTCCTTAGGTGGCGATGCATCCTCGATGGCCCCAGCGGTGTAGCTAGACCTTTTGCCTCACATGGCTGTCCCTGCGTTTTCTGCCCCACGGCGGCCGCAAGTAAGAGCAATGGGGTTGTTGGCAATTCCTGCATTTGCCACCCCATGACAGTCACAGGTAAGAGTGGGGGAGGCCACCACCCCCAAATCCACCCCCACACCCACTTGCTACACCACTGGATGGCCCTCAAAAGTTCCAATTTAGGTGGCACACCACTAGCAGATATGTAATGACCTAAATAATCAACACCTATTTGAGCAAATTTACAATTGTCTTTTCTAAAGTGTCATTCAATTTTTTTCAATGTGTTCAACACTTGCACCGGTCTCATGCCATGCTCAATCTTGTTCCTGCCATAAACCAAAATATTATCCTGGAAAAACACTACCCCATCACTTCCTTTAAACAATAGGGTCATTGCTCTTTGGAATACAGAGGATGCTGATGCCCCCCTGAATGCCGTGCGAATATACCAATACACAGACTCCGGTGTCCAGTGTAACCTTACAGGCAAGCTAAAGTCATGCCAGATGAAATTTGATGTGGAAGGACAATTGGTGTAATCACAGTGGAGACTACTGTATCTTAACGTGATTAAACCCCTCCGACTGTGAAGTAGGGGCTGTCAGAAGCAGACTTCTAATTCTGCCCATCTGCCCATCTGATTTAGATTGGTGGAACCAGAGGTAATTTTTTACTGTCCGTCACTGCCAGAAAGACCCTGGCAGTAAGGGGCAGTCAGAACTGCTAATGCCCCCCTTATTATGGGAGAGGTTTTCCAAGGTGACTGAAGCATTTTATTTTTTATTTTCAAAAAGAAAATCCTGCTTTGAGATTTTCTTTTGGAAAATAAATAAACAAGTAAACAATTTGGTGCAGGGCTCCATCATGATGACGAAGCCCTGCACCAAACTGCAAAAAGCATTGACATGAACTTCTGTGATAGCGGTTCCTGGCAGTCCTTTAAGAAATGACCACCTGCTTGGCGATCATTTCTAAATTTGATGGATGGTACCTCCGTCAGGGCGATGGAGTAATTTACTCTATAGCCCTGGTGGAAAAATGGGTAATCCGCCAGTTTATAAGTCTGGGACTTAGTCTCTAAAATTGAAATAAAAAATTGTCAATGAGGCATGGCAGCTGGCTGCAGCCGAGAAGGCCTATATGAGGGTTGATAGCACTAGCACAGGGGAAACGCATAATTGTTGTGACTCCAGTACCAGCCTTAGTGGCTGTTACCAAAGCAAGAGTTCCAAAGGCAAAAGCACTTCATCTGCAATGGACACAATGGGGTAATTCTCTCACTGCAACAGATGTAGACTGCTAAATTTGATTGTACATTAAAAACCAAGCATTCCTGCAGTACAAGCAATAATATCCTCTCCCGATATTCACAAAGGGCATTCACGAGTAGTCTAACTTTACCTTTGTGAATCAGGCCCTTACCCTTGTATCCGGTGTCTCCATAGTGATATGTTCATTCAATGCAGCTGTCACCAGAAATTCCATCAGTTTCTGGCAAGCTATTGTTACTTCTGCTGTGCTGTCTAGCATCGTCAGACCCCATTCCACCTTCAGTAGTAGAGCCTTAAGTAGCCTGAGCATTTCTTATTTTAAGGCCAGCTACCTTCTTTTTAAATTGAGGTTTAGTTTTGAGTTTATCTTCTTGTTTGATAATGTAGTCTGAAGTGTGATGTGTGTCTCTTTGCTTGACTCGCTCTTCTAATCTGTGTTCTGACCGTCCTTCCATCTCCGAGCTTTTTGATGAACCCTGAAAGGAACAAGAGGAATGTGTATCAGTATCCTGATACCTTGTATTTTCTATCATAGGGCTCTTGTTGAGGGGACCCACCCTGTGATCGTGATGCATTCTGCTTAATATTTTTTGATTGTTTGTTATCCCATATCTTTTTAGAAGAATCCGGTGCTTGCTTTGAGTTATCCTTTTTCAGGATTGCTTGTTATTTGAGGTTTTCCAGGTCTAGCTTCCAAGTTATCTCTTCCCTGCGAAGCATAGGTTTCTTCAATAATCTTAGGTAGTTCTCGCTCCTGTTGTGCAGGAGTGACTTCCCTCAGGCATTGGCGTATAGCAACAGCTGCTGCTCCCCTTTTATGTTACCTAACATAATTGTTGATACCTGTGCAAAATTGCCAATCAGTTTCATCCCCAAGTCCAGGGCAGTTTCGGCCCCGTACCAATTCTGTATTTGTTTCAATACTTCTGGTATGACTGCTATTGAGGGGGTAAAGCTCAGAACATGAGAAATTTAACTTTTGTGACCAACAAAGTCCTTGCGTTGTGCGGATACTTTTCATTCATTCACCTAGTCAAGCTTTCTATCTTTGGCTATAGTCTTTTTTATGGAGCTCAAAATCCCACAGTGGGATAAGCCTGACGCTGTATCCAATGAAGTTGCTTCCAAATCAGACCCCTTTCCAGCAAGGTTCCACTAGTACTCTGAAGGTCTTAGAAGTCTAACAAAATATTCCCAACTCTTCAAACTTTCTGGATCAGCCCCTCTTCCTTACCTCTAAGTCTCCCAGGACCTCAGAGACAGCCTAGTGGCCAGCACACACTCCAAAATAGGTCATTAATAAGGCCCAGTCAAATTTCGGTTGGGACTGGTCAGCTGGGTACTTCAGGAAAATGGCATCTTGCAGGTTGTTGTGCCCCTGTAACCACAAAGAAAACCAGCCAGCTGACCCTTGGGACCTGATTCACAAAGGTAACTTACACTTTTGAGTAACATTACACTTTTGAGTAAGTTTACTCCTTTTTGGTATTCAGAAACTGTGCTTTTGCAGTAATGCACACTTTTGTAGTAACTTACAGTTTTGTAGTATGTCGGGCACTACATGTGGCCATCCCCTGAAACTGCACACCCTGCTATAGAAAATAATGGAGTTAGGCACTTACTACAAAAGTGTAAGTCATTGCAAAAGTGTAAGTTACTACAGAAGCGTAGTTAGTGAATAAAGAAAAGTAGTAAAATTATTCAAAATTGTAGGTTACTACAAAAGTGCAGTTTTTGAATAGCACCTTGTTTTACGATTTGTAGCACTACAAAACATACTAAAAAATTCAGTTTGTAAATTAGGCCCTTTGAGTCCAAAATGCAAACTATCCTGCATACTATTACTTAGAAGCTAATCCAACATGGCTGAATCTTTTTGCCCCATAAGTGGTGTATTATGGAAATAGGCAGCCCCTCCTTCTCAGCTACACCAAACTGGTTGTGGAACCAGCTCCTGCTTCCACTGGGCTGGTCCTACTCTGGTTACAGAGGGCTAGTGGAACGAAAGGCTTATCTTCCCCAGAATTGACAGACCGCACACTGGACCCTTTCAAATTAATGAAGATCCTAGGTGTTCCCCAGCTGTGAAAATGTCTAAGCCATTGTACCTGCTCTACAAGCAGTTTTCACTTTCTATAAAGTAAAGGACTGGGGCGGCATCTGAAGCAGACTGATGGGAAATATTTTTATCAAATTTAAATTAAAAAATAAATTCTTACCTAATGTAAAAAGTTAAATTAATTTACCATGCATTAATAACTAATAAATGTGATGTATAGAATTAATTAGAAACAATGTAACTATATTTAATAACATTTATTCTTACATTATTTTTTACATTTACAAAAGCTGTATAATTATATATATATTAATATTTTATAGTTAATTATCAACATGTACTAATTATATTGCATACCTTAAATTATTAATATATTTATGTAATTTAATTTAACATGGTTTCCCATGGGGGTTGTTTGAAGCCTTTAACTCCATTAAATTCTATGCAAGGATTTTGCAGTAACAGTGGTTGCTGCTTGACTTACTAAACTCAGAGATGGAGTAATTGACTACCATTGTGGGTCCCTTTTCGGCTGCAGTAACTTTAAGAGTGTAGTTTGTGAATAGCAGTGGCCTTGCTCTTTTGAGGGTGGGTACACTTCCATACCTAAACCCCTCCCTAACTCTCCCTTAACCCTTACTTACTGCTCCCTATTCCCCTCCCTAGTAGTACTACGTATTCTCCATTTTGCAGCTTCTGTACCTGTCCCTCACACATTTACTACTAAAATGTATACTTATGTGTGGAGAGTCTGCAATCAGGGAGGAGATCTCTGCACAGAAAATTATTGGAGAAGAGGAGGCAAACATAGATTTGTGAATAGTATTTTGTAGTTCATTTGCAGTACAATTGGAGTATTCAGACTGCCTGAAAACCAGTCTTCCAGAGGTGAGGGGAAATCATTTGAAGTCTGCACATTATGATGGAGTGATAGATCTGCCCTAAGAATCTAAAAGCCTGTTTAGCTGCTAAGAGAGGAAAGGAGTAAGCATAGCTCTAAAATAGGGGAGATTGTTCATGAAGGAGAATCCCAGCATATATAGCGATAAAGAAGCCTAAGGGCATTGGAGTGCTTTAAATGCGCACCTATTACATTACACAAAGACGCATTCATTGCTTATAGGCACTGGGAGATTAAGTGATATGTCTAGAGTGACAGGATGTTGAAAATGCACAGCTTAGCAGCATTTTTCTTAAACATTGCCTCTCTCCCCTCTCAGTCTTATTGGGAGAGGAGGGAAGGTTGTAAATGCAGTTTGAGTTAGCTATTTATAATGCACAGCGGCCTCTGGGTTTACTGTTCTTGATGCCCTAAAATTACAGCATGATCACAGCACCTCACCCAGAGCCATCAGAATAAATACACACTCGCTGAACCAGGTATTCCTACACAGAGACTTGGAGATGGGACAAAGTCACATACTAGATTAGAAATTGCTCAATTAGTAAATGCAAATTTTTAGGTATTAGGAAGGCCTTTCTGAAGCATTAAGAGATCAAGTGCAAAATAACAAAGTTCATGCTGGCCAGGACTCTAACCCATTTCCCGGGTTCCAAAGTCGGCTGTGCTGACAAGAACGCCAAAAGCTCTCTACACAATCCTGGCAGGCCCCCAACACTAGCAGACCAAGCAGCAAAGGTAGAAACTGCACCCTCTCTGATTTGCCGTGACAGAACAGCTGCTCTTCCGATCGCCCTTGCAAGAGGCCGCCATTTCTCTTCACACTTCTACAACAAAATGACAGGGTTTTTTTTGACCGGTATATTTGTTGTATTTAAGTATGTGGCTGGCAAGTGGTCTCTGTTTGACATGTGTGCTTTGGAGAGTGTGTGCGTGCTGGAGAAAGGTTAGGCACGCACGCGCGCATGTTAGAGGGAACTTTGATCTACACAGTGGAGACTGCCACTGTAATATACATTTATATGCATCCATTATATGTTGTGGGAAAATATTTCATGATTCCCGGTGAAAGGTGAGTTTGATCATGACAATGACAACCCACACAAAACTATGCATATTGTTACCATTGTCAGGGCTACTAGCATTATGTGGCATAGGCTAAATAAATTATTTGGCAAAACATGGTCATTTTGAGGCACATTCACTGGTGTGATTGTTGCCATCAATTTGAGATATAAACAACATTTGTGTGAAATCTTCACATGGCTAATTATGTGGCACATGCAGTAAATCCATAACTGCAGTAAACACTGCAGCTACAGAATTGCATAAACCTACTGGCCCTCACTATTGTTAATTTTTTTAAAAATGAAAAATGATTTCTTGTATGGTATACACACCTTATACATTCTCATTCCAATCAGTGGCCATGGTAAGCTTTGCTTTGAAGAAAACAGACTTTTCAAGGTAAATACTCCAAAATAAACATGTAATATAAACAATACGTGACAGGTAGCATGCGTAATAAGGTCCTATATTGTCATCTCATGGACAGGGGACATTTAAAACACACTCAGCCTTTGGCAGAAAGATTTATGATTGTACCAGAACCCCTCGATGCAGGACCATATTGCATAGTAAACCAATATTTATTCAGACTCAAAATTAAGACATGCCAGTGCTGGGTTTTGTGGGGAGACAACATATATGAATATTTTGAAGCTTGCTCTCTCAATGCTGGAAAAGACAGTTGAACACTCAAAAAATATTTGGACAAAATATCAGTAACATGAATATTGTAGGACAGAATATTGTGTCAAAAATATTGAGGACAAGAATATCATGTAGATCATTTTCTATGGGTAAGAAAAGTTTTACTATATGTAACTCCACATATATGCACCTTGACAATGTATATATCTTCAACGTATGTAGATGTGGAGTTAAGAATAATAAATTTATATTTACCTATTTGCACTTACCTTCTCGATATTCTTGTCCTCAATGTTTTTGATACGATATTCTGTCCACACGATATTTGTGTTTCCGATATTCTGTCACTGATCCCTCTTCGAATATGTGCAATGTGCATTTATTGTGACAAAAACTGGCAAAGAAAGTAGCATGTTTTGGTCCACTGAACCAATAGTTCGGCACCAAGCTTTTGACATCCCTATTTCGCCATTTGCACTCAAAGCTATGCCCATTAAAATATTTATAGTTTCCACATACGTTTTGAGCAAAATTGATCAAAGCACAAGTGGATTCAGCACCATCTCTTCTTAATTCATAGGTATGTTGCCTTTTAATTGGAAGCAATGTGAAATTATATTTTAGATTCTGTTGTATCCATGTGGATTTTTCATTACATTTTTGTGGTTTGATTTTATGCCTTATGTCTAATTTCAAACCTATCTATGCGCAGTGTATGGCTGGAGTTTCCATTTATCTCTTTGTGTCTTTATTCGGATTTACCTTTTAGCTTTTTCGTTTTTAATCCTTATGTTACTTTGATACAACATAACTCCAGTTTTGTTTTTTACAAGAGTGTTTTCTGTCTAGACCATATTATAAATCCATTAATTGTTATTGGGGTATACCCTTTTTTCCATCTCTTTATGACAGAGTACTAATCTGTCAATTGGTATTGGGGTCACCCCTTTCATTGAATTTCTTTATGACAGTGGATTTCTCCATTTCATAGACTTCCAAAGTGCTGCAGTTTCTCTCGACTCCAAGATGTTCCCCATATGGGATACTCCACTTTAATGGCTCAAGATGGGAATGTTATCCATGTATGATACTGCTTCCTGCAATTTCTTTTCAGTGTAGCTTAGTATTGACTGCATTGTTCTATAGATTTCCATATTCAGAAAGATTATTTCACACTTGTTCATCATGCTCGTGAAGAGTAAGGTGCAATGTTTTTGTTCAACTTGATATAGAATTCCAGAACTTCCACTATATCTCCTTGCCATATTATGAATAGGCGATCAATTAATCTGGGCCGGCATGCCACGTGTTTAGTGTACAATTCTTTTTCAACAGTTCAAAGTACTTTATCTTTCCAAAAGCACATGATGAGGTTGGAGTAACTTTGGGCAAGTTTGGTGCCTATCACAGTCCCTTGCACTTGTCTCTGTGACAATGATTTTTTATTGTTAAGACATTTTTATTTTGAAAATATTACTGTATCTTCATGAGCAATATTTATGGTTGTTCAGGATAATGGAGTGACTGAGTTTGTAAAAAATACTTGCAGGCTTTATTCTATTCATATGTTTGATGGACATACAAAATTAGGTCACATAAAGTGTTGTCAGGCAATAGTCCCCATGGAATGTCTGTCATTTTCAGTAGAAGGTAAGTGCTGTCTGTTATTTATCATGTTAGCATCTTGACATATGGTGTCAAGAAAGAATCAATTTATTCTGAGGTAGGTAATAGTTGCCTAATGCCTATTGATAATACTGCTGGTTGTTCTGGTGGAGTTTCCTTATTTTTTTTATCATTTTTGGGTTGAAGGAAATTACTGGTATTTTAGGGTGCATGACTGTCAGGTATTCCTTGTATTTAAACAGTCTTTTGTTCATCCACTCAGAGTTGTGTGTGATATTCAAGGATTGTAGCTTTGTACTTCATATAGGTGTATGTCTCATAGCAGATGTTAATGAAATGTCTTTTCCTGAATTTTCTTAGATCCTTTGTTACTTATACAATCCTTGTACTGTGGCTTGAGGAATAGCGAGGCTAATCCCAACTTCTTCCCTTAGAGGTGGTCCCCACTCCATATATCAGTATCCAGGAGAGTAGGGAGCACCTATTCGAATTTAGAGGTAAAGTGTGTAAGAGATGAGAGAAAAAGACAGCTAGACCTTAGCTTCCAGCAGGATATCTGTAGGAAGGCCTGGATTGGACTTTCTAGGATACAGGATGGTACAGAATTGCCCAGGTGTACTGTGAGAAACCAGAACCTGTTTGCAGTGTCCCCCCACTTTTTGCCCCATTTTGACTATTAGATGTTGATTTTCTGACTCTGATTGTTCCTGGAGTTCTTCTAACCAGACCCAGGGCCTGAGCTCTAATTAAAAGTACATTGTAATTAGGTATAATTACAATTGGTACTGCCAACCTACCTGTAAGTCCCTAGTATATGGTAGGGCATGTAAGTTTAAACGTCCAGTAGATTTAATGTGCGTTTAAACCTACACCTATCTTAATGTACTTAAGTTTGCACTGCTGTGTTGCCTGCTGTCATTTTAAAGGCAGCCCTGCTTTGCAGGCTGCTTTTAAAAGTAATTATAAGAAAATTCGACTTTGGAACTAAAGGTACTTCCAGAGTCTCAAACAACCTTATTTTTTACATATAAGTCACCCGTAACGTCTCCCCTAGGTGCCCATGGGGTAGGGTGCCTTGCAACTATAAGCAGGGACATTATAAAAGATGTTTTACTTGCCCTGGTGAGAGAAAACTGCCAATTTTGGTTTTCCCCATTGTAGCACAATGGCTCGATAGGCTGACATGGGAATGCTTTATTAAAGTATAAATATTGACAGGAGCCAGCTAAAAATATACTTCAAAGTATCAAACTGATAACTAGAATAAATCCAACAGCTTGCCTAGGTTAGATTTATTATAACTATCACAGAAAATAAGTTATAGAACTTTCTTTTCTGATGAACTAAAATCCAGCCTTCCAGCAGCCTCTCTTGATTGGCCAGCCTTTGGCATGCTGAGCGAAAGTGCTCTGATGAGGTGTGAAGTAGCATGCATAGAGACTAAGGACATCTGGTGGGAGGAGACCTGCAAGCTGCACAGCAAAAGGCAGGAAAGGGGCTGGATTGCCAAACTGGTCTTCAAATAGGGAATGACAGGACAGTACACATGCTCTCCCCCACTTCCTGCACCCCCAGCCAGACAGGAGCCCCAGTAATTGAATTAGCAGAGAAGCTGAAAGGGGAGTGTTAGGGAAAATTAGCCCCGCCAGTAGGCTGGCTTAGCCAGATCCTAACCTCCAGGAGAGAGTTTCACCATTTTGGATTTTAAAGGAATAGTGCTTTCTGGGACAAGAATATACCACACTTTGGAAGAAGTTGTCATACTGCTGGGTGTCCCCCTGTACCCCATTGGTCAGGGGTGCCCCCCTGCTTGTTGCCCAGGAACACTGGTAAAATATGGGTGAGCTGCCCAGCAACTCAGATCCCTGCCTGAAACTACTAGAAGAAGAAGGACTGCCCTGCTTGAACACTGACCTGCAGCAAGGGAATTGCACTCTTAATGACTTCACCTGCTGCACACTTTGGGAATTACAGCCCTGAGGACTTTGCCTTGCTTTAAAAAGACAAGGAGGGTGCTCCCTGAAAGCAACGGGTTAAAAGAGCTCCACCTGCATCATCTCCAGCAAGAAGAAACCTTCTGACCACCTTCAGCTGGACTTTGAAAAGGATTTGGCCAAGTGCATTCTGGGATACATAGTCCCAACATCTCAAGGATCATCTCAGAGCTTCTAGACCCTTGAATTGGTATTATGGGCACTTTGAAACCCAAAAGAACCTTCTGTAATAAGATCCAGAAGTTTGGAGAAATTTAGAGAATTTTTGGCAAAAACATCCATAAGGCGACCGACCTGTCGATGAGAGTCAAGTCGCTGACGTTGAACCGCGACCCGGCCTATATTTCAGGTTTGTCCTGCTGAAAGCTTCAGAGCTCAAGACTTCTGGAATTTCCCTGAGTCCTCACGATGAGCCAAGCCACTGTTGTCAACCCAGCCTGACAAAGAGCCTTGCTTGAAGTGGAGAGAAAAAGCTCCAGAAAAGTGTCTAAGTCATAAGGTAAAAACTTGACCAGGCCCTACCGCTAAGTGTATCCAACCTGCGCTCCATCGTGGTCAGCCTGAAACTTTAACTTTGTTCTGTCAAGTGTGACCAGATATCCCAAAGTGGAGCTTTTGGCTTTTAGGCACTATAAAGTGTTTATTCTTTGAAAATTCATATCTCTGGGTCCCTACATTGGATTTCGTCGTTTTGGTGTCATTTTAATCATAAAGCTATTTCCTATTGTTATAGATTGCCTTTGGATTTTTATTTTGCGTTGTGTCTTACTTATTTAATGTATTGGCATTTTTTAATGCTTTACACACCTGTCACCTAAGTTAACCCTGCCTGCTCGTAGCCAGCTACCAAGGGTTGAGCAAGGGAATAATTTATTGAGACCTTGACTTGATCTTATATTGTGATTGTGGCCTTATTACTAGTGGTAGGTCCCTACACCTACTAATAAACCACATTCCAACATGTACTATGACTCACTGTCAAGAAGAAAAAACTAGAGTGAGTAGTTGAGGAACTGCACCACACTCCATATAGCTAAGTACATTGTTAGAAGCGTGAGCAGCTTATACGGCATGAGGCAGCATCACTGAAACTAGCCACTAGTGCAAACCTCCCCACCTGACGGTAGAATCCAAGTCACCAGAGCTAAAATTGTGAGTTCCATAGCAAGGTACAAAAGTAGGTTCCTGTAAGTCAAGCATAATTGGAAGTCAGGAGCCATGAAAAACCACAGCTAAGTTGAAAACCAATGATCAGTCAAGACATGAACAAGGGGAAGTACAGGGGTTAGATAGGAGACAAAACAAGGGAACTGATAAAGAGTAGAAATAACAATGATGTGGGCACAGAGATATGGGTACAAACTAAAGCATCAAGTAAAAGAGTCAAAACAACTGATGTTGCCATACAAAGCCTTCAGCATCAATTACCTACTGATAGGGGTCTGCTCTCTTTAACCTGGAAATCAAGTCCTAGTCGTTAGGTAACTGGGGCACCATCCATCCTGGAAATTGTTGCCGTCCACGATTGTAGTCGCCACTTAGGGCCTGATTCCGAAGCGGTTAGGAAAGCATTCCCACCTAGGGCCCGATTCTGATGCGGTTAGGAAGGCCTCCTAATGGCATTTGCTCCTTCCCAATCGGATCGGGAACGTGTCTTCCCAACCGAGGGCCAGAGTACGATGCGGTTAGGAACATAGGCTTCCCATAGAAGTCAATGGGAGTCCAACCAAATCGTATCTGGAAGCATCCGGATGCATCATACTCGGTCGGTAGGACTCTCCCGATCCGAGTCGGTCGGAAACCATTTCCAAACCGATTTGATCGGGAAGATTTCCTAACCGCATCAGAATCGGGCCCTTAGTCTCCACTGCCCCATTCTCCATCACTCCTATGCGGTATACTTCTTGGCCCTCTTATGTGGTGTATTATGTTAAAATCTGATATTAAAAGCTTTATGGAAAACATATTATTTGCATCATTATTGTTTCCTGGCTTGTATTTTAATTTAGACTTTAAACATGAGGATTGGCTACACAATGTATCTATATCTATGAGCATATATTCCTAATTGTTATCATTTGACAATTCCTGTAATGTTTTTAAAGTATCCTTGTCTAATATTCGCAGTTCTGTTCTAATGGTGCTCCTTAAATGCGTCCTGTTCTTTTGCTTCTAGGCAAATATATTTTTTTAGTTTCAATTTCTTGATATATTTTAAAATACCTATTCAGACATGTGCATCGTCCCAATGTGCAATTGGACTGTAAACAATTCCCAAGTTATAACATGTTTGATTCTTCTTTAGTTAGGATGCGATTTGAAAAAATTACATATGTGCTCTTGAGAGAAGTCTGTCTATTTGTTTTCATTTGGTCACCTTCCTTGCTTGCATTTATTGTCTGTTTCCGGTCTCTCTTCTTGCTTCGTCCTGATTTCTCCTTTCTCCTCCACTGTTTTTTGTAGATGCATTCCTTGGTTGTCTGCCATGGTTAAACTTATCTTGTATTCTTACTTTCTAGGGCAGATGAAACTTGTCTAAATAGTGTGTGTTATGCTTCTCTCCGGTTCTCTCTCCATTATGTCTTTGTTGCCCATATCTGTTTCCAGGCTTGAGAGGAACCCATTTATTCCAAAGATGTTGCTTGTTGCCTTCTAACACTGTACTTCTTAGCTACTTCCATCTTCGTGTGCTCAAACTTTCTTGCAAATATTTACACTCTTCAAGTTTCATAGTCCTTTTAGTTTCTACTGAATTTTCTTTACTATTTTCTTATATTTCTTCTTCATATTTTTTTTTAGTTTTTTGATAGATGTCTTGAATTTTTTTGTGCCATCTAGCATTTTGTTTGTTAGTCAGTTTTGGCATCATTTATTACCATGTGTTGCCGTTTCATTCAGCAATCATTTGTACTGCCTACCCATTCCTCAATGATTTTCAATTGGGGACTTTCGTAGTTTGGAACTGTAGATACATGTGGTGCACTAAGGATCCTTTTTACGTCTATAAAGTTTTCCAATAAGGCAGCCTTCCACCACTACAGTTGCTGCCATGAAGCTTTAACAATTTGTTTAATTTTCTTTTAAGCTAAATTCTGGTTTGTCTTTTAATTCTCCATTGCCAATGGAACAAATTGCTCAATTTTTGGCTTCTTCTTTGAACAACCTCAGTGCTGCTTCTAGTCTCTCTTTTTCCTTCATGTTGTGTGTTTCAGGGATGTGATACAATTTAATATTTGTTGCTTATTGTTATTCACTTCAAGTGTCCTCTAAATCCATTATTATTCTGTATATTGTTCTAATTTTCATATATTTATTTTAATTGATTTCAGGAAAAAAGGCTGTTACTTTGCCTGCTTAGTAAGAATATTCTGATTTGGTGCCGGATCTTTAATTTTGAGATATCTCTATTACAACTAGATTGGCATTCAGTTCACCGGTTAATGACCAGATCACTTACCAATAAAATGTCATTTTATGTGGAGAGGTGTTGTGCAGCGGCCAGGGCAGCTGACTTCGGAGCACAGGGTTCACGGTTCGATCCCCGGCGGCAGCTTAGCTCAGCACCATGTGACTCTGGGCAATAGCTCACTTAATTTCCACGATGGCCCCCAGCGCCTTGAGACCCGTAAGGGTGAGTAGCTGCGCTATATAAAAACGGACTTACTTACTTACTCCGAGGTTTTCCTTGATAGAGCCCTTACACTCTGAACAGTTCCTGGTCTTACAAGATGATTACCACGCCACAACTAAAAGTTCCCTCA
Organism: Calotriton arnoldi; assembly: GCA_963921515.1. Taxonomy (NCBI): domain Eukaryota; kingdom Metazoa; phylum Chordata; class Amphibia; order Caudata; family Salamandridae; genus Calotriton; species Calotriton arnoldi. Next base: position 1,933,724 of record CAWUFW010001167.1, read on the forward strand.
AAACGGCTGCCATTTCCCAGAAATGCCCAAAAGCAGCACCTTCATCTCACTACGTCCTGTAAATACCAAGCTAACACAAATTATATAAGAAAAATAATTCATCCCCGAACACGGGAGAGGGTGGAAAGGGATGAGGACTGTATTAAGTTAGAACTGGACTCTGAGTAATGAAGATTATCAGTAAGTAACCAGGTCATTGCCTCCTCGTCCATCTTCCTTAAATAGTCCTTACGCTCTATGACAATACCTAAGCAGGAGTGACTACTTGATTTTCCTGAAGCCTGGAGAAAAAAGCAGATGAAACTTGAGTCATAATGTAACACCCATGAATTTATTACAATTGTCATAATTTTATAAACCAAGAAGAGAAGATAACACATGAGACCAAAAGTCTGCAGTGTTCCCACCACTTCATTGTAGCCGAGAAATGCAGCATAAAAGTGTGAGGGAACGACCAGATAGCCACACAACAAATGTCCTTTCAGGGAAGCGCCTTTAAAGTTTGCCCAGGATGTGGCCATTCCCCTAGCTGATTGTCCTTGAATGCGGTTTGGAAGATCCAAACCTAAGATTTCAAAGAATTTGGTAACCTTTAATCTCAATCTTTCTTTATCCACCTCGAGAGGGTAGATGTAGAAGGGCGAAGACATGAGAGGAAAAAATTAATTAAAAGTGATTCAGCCTTTCAGAATGGAGCCTTTCTGGCTTAATAAATGGATAAAGCACTATATAAGCCCAGCGTGTGTAACTTTGACTCTTCAACAGAGGTAGAATTAGGATAGATCATGAGAAGGATACTATACTCTGTAGAATGAAATCTGGAAGGTATTTTAGGAAGATAGACAGGATTATGTAAAAAAAAAACCTTGTCCAGAAAAAAATGAATAAAGTGAGCAGAGGAACATAAGGCTACAAATTCCTTTACCCTTTTAAAACAATAAGTGGCCACTAACAACACCACCATAGCTGTAAGTAATTTTAAGTGTGATGTTTGAAGGGATTCTAAAGTAGGGTCCTATAATGCATATGGAAAAACAGGCAAATCTCACAACGGGACAGGAAGTCCGACAGGAAGTGGGGATTCTAATCTGACCAAATACATAACTACCGGGAAAGAAGAAGAAAGAGACCCGACCCATGCATCCCCCCTGGTGGCTGAGAAAGGCTCTGGCCACCAGGTTGTCTGTCTGAATTCAGATTGCCTGGTTCTGGATTGACAGAAAAAAATGAAGGAGAGCTCTCTGGACAGCGGCAAACTCTTTCCAACCGAAGGAATTTGAGCTCTTCCAAGTGCTATATGCCTTGAGCTCTGGAATGCCACATAATTGCACCCAACACACTTTGCTAGCATTGGTGGACAGGAATTCAGGAAGTGGAGAAACTAGTTGATGCCCTTTGTCAAGGTTTGTTGCATTGATCTAACACTGCGGATAAGATGAAGTTCCTTCTTTTAGGCATGTCTGGGAAAAGGAAGCCATTTTGGGGGAACTTTTTTGGTCGGCTTGATAATCATCTTCTGTGAGACAATGAATTGCTTCAGGAAGAAGGGCGAGGAGGTAATGCTCACGATATCGTTTATATTTACATTAATGTTAGCAGTTCTTCTCGGGCATTGGGCTAATTTGTCTGAGTAAGCATTAGATGTTAAACTTTGCCATTTAATTATTGCCAAACTATTTTCTATTTATCCTATGGAATCTCTACTTCTACCGTTGTACTCAATTTACTTTCAAGCAATCCATTGCAATAATATTTACATGGTCCAGAGTTAAAACATATCCTTGCACATCCTTTGTACCATCAGGGTAATCATGTGACTGCAAGGTTGTCCTACCGCCTCTAATTTTTCTGATGTTTAAAAGGTGACAATAAGTATAATTGCTTTGAAGGAGTCTGCAGATCTGAAGCAAATGACCCGACTCTGCTGGCATCAGCACTCAACCATCCAGTTAGCGTGCTGTTTGCATTATTGCATTCGTTCAGTAAACTTAGGCAAACGCTGCTGGCTGTACCGTTTAATTTTCCATCGTTCATCTCCTTGTGCCTCTCAATCACCCCCATGGGCCAGTGCTTGGGTTCTCGAGGAGACATTGTGTAGGACTAAAAAGAAGTACACTATGCAGGGAGTCCAGAGAATTCCCAAATGGTATACAGTGGTAAAAGCAGATCATTCTACTGCACTTTTTTGTGGTAGTGTGGGTGAACGTTAAGGCTTATCAGAGGGTAGTGTTAAGCATTTGCTAAATGCCACAGTGGCAATAAATGAGACACACACTCAAGAATAAATCAGAGACCAATTTATAAAAATAATGTTGATTTTTATGTAATTTTTAAGACCAAGAACACATTCTAAGGTAAGTACTTTTGGAGTTGCGATTTTGCGAAGTTCTGAAAATATATCACTTTTGTGCGCAATTACCCACCGTAGGAAACAATGGGGAAAAAATAGAAACATGCATAGAAAATCAGGCAATGTTTTCACAAATTTCACCTTCTCGTTTTAGGTTGATGTCAGGACCAGGTTCCAAGTTCCAGCAGGAGAAGTTTGGGAGCATCCCAGATCGGCCAGGAGCAGAGTGCTGAGGGCTTTGGAAGCTGGTGCGCAAAGACAAAGGGGGCCACTTGAATGTACACTGCACATGAGAACTTACAGGTAAGTCCGATGGTGCTCCTTCAAGGGAGGAGGTTGCAAGGGCTTGGGGACCATGGGAGCACAGCTGGTTAGTCAGAGACGGGGCCGGTAGGGCCAGGTGCAGAGCGAACAGGTCAGCCTGCCATCGTACATCTTGAGGTCCTCGCGGTCAGGAGCAGGCAACTTGGGGAGTCGATCTCGGGACAGCTGGGTCAATCAGGAAGTGGGTCTCGGGTGTCTCAAAGTCCCTTGACGGGTGCTTGCTTCTGGGGCTTTTGGAGTCCGGTGTGGAATACTCTTCTTGGTGTTTGCCATTGTGGGTCTAGTAGCCCGGGTATTGGTATGCCACGGATCCAGTAGGTCCTGGTCTCTCCAAACTTGGTGAGGGGACAGATCTGACCCTTGAGAGCTGTTGCACCTTTTCTTGCTTTGATGCTGCGTCGAGGTCGTCAGAAAGCAGCAAGTCTACAAACCAGATTTCATGGGATTGGTGCCTGAGGAGTGCAGTGGAGTGATACTGTTAGAAATGGGTTTTCTGGTTGGCTATGGTATGCACCTAAGCCAGGCAGAATCCACCACTCTAGTCAGAATAAGGGGATAAGCCCTGCTCACCCCCTTGGTAGCTTGGCATGAGCAGTCAGGCTTATCCCAGAGGCAGTGTGTAAAGCATTTACACATATACAGCAGTAATACAGTGAAAACACTACAAAATGACACCACACCAGTTTTAGAAAAAATATCCAAGACCCAAAACAATAAAAATCCAACATACAGTGATCAAAATATGAATAAAGTAAAAATAGACTTTATATACAGTTCCTTGAAGTCGATAGCTCTGTCTGGAGCTATCACTGCATCGTGAGCAGACAAATCCAACAGTCCTGGCCGACCGTGGAGTCGCCGGCCAGCTACAGTGTCAGGGAGACCAGTAAAACAGTACCTTTGTAGATGCAGGGCTTCAGACATTGCGGTGAGCTTTGGAGGAGCGGAGTCGGCAGGGGTTGGTTCCGTGAGTCGGTGCAGGAGTCGTCGGCTCTTGAAGTTACACGTGTTGCAGGTAGAACTCTGTGAGTTTGGAGTCAGGAGCGCCGGCGTCGGCAGGCGTGTTGGCTGCTGCGTGAAGTGGAGTGGTGTGACGTGCGGTGCTCTCAGGTCGCGGGGTAGGCAGCATCTCGGTGGCAGTCGTCCAGCAGTGTTGGTGAGACCAGGGCTGTGATGCAAAGCGTGGCAGTGCTCATTGCTGTGCTGACAGGTTATGGTGCAAGCAGCGACGGCGTTATTGCTGTAGCGCTGTCATCGGTAGACCCAAGGCTGCGGTGCGAGATGGGGCAATGCGGTTGATGAACTGGAGTCGATGGTGCTGGCATCGGTGGGTCAAGGCTGCGGTGTGGCATGGGGTGATGCGTCGAGTAACCTACGAGCGGTGCCCCCAAACCACGGTGCAGGCAGTGGCGTCAATGTCAGCTTGGAGCGTCGTCGTTGGTGAGACCAGGGCTGCAGTCCAAAGTGGGACGATGCTCCGTGTTCTCCACGAGCGGTGCCCACAGGTCACGGTGCAGGCAGCCGCATTGGTGATGGCATTGCAGCGGCGCCGGGGATGGCGGCGGTGATCCAGCGCGATACTAGCAAACAGCATTCATTCCCCAGATACTCACTTGGGCCCATTCATTCATACTACGCTAGTACTTACGCTGGTGAGTCAGTTGTACTCTTTATCAAAATCCCTGCTACCAATTACATTTCTGATTGAAGAGTAATGACTTACCAATGAATCCTTTGCCAATTGGGAAATTTAAAATGAGTGACATTCATTACAATTCATAATCCTGAAATAATCACTGAGTCAGGAAGTTTTAAAATGTTTATCTAAAGATTTGCAGAGTAAAATACAGAACCACATGATACTTAATCGCATATCAAGGATGAAGCAGAGAATAATAATTATTGATCAATGACGGTCCCTCAGAAAGGAGAAGATAGAGACAGCAGCGCAACTAAGAGTTGCATTTATATTTACCTAAAAGTGCGAGAACCAAACCCTTTGGCCAAGGAGTTGGAAAGATAGGACCTAGGAAGGATGAAGAGCAAAGACCTCCTCCAGGTTCAGGACAGGACCGGTGACCTCTCTACAACGACGCCTACGTCGTTCCCCTCTCTGATACTCGACTTCTCCTCGATTCTACTGTGCCTTCCTTCTAATGGACTCCGCCGCCCCCTTCTCAGGACCTCTCTGGACAGCGGTTCAGTCTGCAATCGATCAGCTTGTCTGGCTGCTGGAGCTTGTGCGTGCGCCTCTGCTTGAGCTAGCTAATTAGCTAATTCTATATCTATTATACCCTTCTACGCCCATGTACCTCCTATTAATGTTGCCAAAATATGGGACCACTATTTCTGATTGGACGGGGACAGGGGGTTGATCCTCACACCATATTGATTTTAGTTCAATTTCTTAATGCTCATTGTTTTAAAATACCGCCCATCACTTTTATTACATTTGCTTTATTTCCCACCCGTCTCACGACAAATTTTATACATTGTTCATATAATTTGTTGCTATTCAGTTGGTACATCATGGGTACAGCAGTCTTGGCCATCAGGTCATGCCCTTGGACGACGTCCAGGTTGACTTCATCCTTTTCTCTCTGGGCAGCCATGCAAGACGCATGCGTGGAATCATTGTCTCTCGAGTTTCAGTTCACCAAACCCCAGGCCCAAATTTACGAACTAATAAAAGTCAAAGAAGAAAATATTAAAATCACAAATAAAATGTTTCACTGTATACCCACTCTTTCTATTCTATTCCTATTTATTTATAAATTCTGTCCCGCATTAATAGCGTTAAGAAAATGATAATTTAATTACAACACGAGAGCAAGCTGTAGCACGTGAAAACACAAAGCAGCCATTTTAATGCACACTGCGCAGAAGCAAGAGTTTCCCACCAAGCAAAGAGAGGCGTCACACCACGTGATATGGTTGAGACATGCGCAGTAAAGTTCCCGCGTTTTAGCGGCCATTTTAGAATAGACAAGCGTTATTTGTTAGTTTAGACACATAGGCAAGCTTCCTTGCTACTTATGTTTGTGTATGCAAGAGTTAGTATGAACAATACAAGTTTAATAAATTAATACTGTGAGAAGATTGCATCCAAGCAAGTCTCATTTGTGAGTCCTTGCTCCATCAATCCCCTCTCTGATGGCGTTTCTGAGCCATCAAATACTACCCATGATCAGATGCCAACTTTTAGCATAAAATAGTTTCATTTCCATTTTTACACTTTCTATTTTTCACATCCCTTTTCAGTTTCTTGTATAATTCACTTCTTAAATCTTCAAGTTCAATTTCTTCAAACTTTCGCTTCTTTCCTTTTCCTGTCACATTATACGATTCATTCTTTCTACAACATTTGCACCATATTATTATCGACAGTACTATTATTGCTATCCCTGCTAAGGGTACTAATATCTGACCTATAAGTCCCTTTCCCTACATTAGCAAACCAGGTACCAATTGTCGCAATACTATTTGTCAATGTTTCCCATACACTATCAACTTCCAGTGGTTTTAGTTCCTTCTCAAGTTTTGTTATATTCTGTATATACGTTTCAATCTCTGCACTTTTATCAGGTATGTAAGTGCAACAGTGTTTCGTCTTCAATAATTTACAGACTCCGCCCTCTTTTGCCAATATAATATCAAGAGCAAGTCGATTTTGCATAACCATAGACCTAATCGCAACCGTCTCCGCATTAATCATTAGAAAACCTCCAGCAGTATCCGTTGATAAACGATCAACCACTGTAGATAATTTACATATTTTCCTTGAGTTCAGAATTATTCCCACTGAAGGTATCAATGCACCAAATATATCACCTACAATTTCTGAAAAACTAGCTCTTTTACTACGTGTTAATTCGCCATTATTTTCATTGCTCCCAGTGTTTCTTTTTACGTGGTGTATTTTTGGAAACACTATTCCAATATAGCAACTTCCATACCACCGTGCAGGAAGCCTAAAGTAAGCCTTATTCCCACACACATAATAGATTCCAGGAAAAACTGAATCTGTTCCTCCTTTGATTCCCCAACCTCCAAGAATTAAGAAATTGTGTTCACACTCACTGGTACCGATGAAAATATTGTTATAATCAGTCTTTAATCTATGTAGACAAATTTTCCCTGTTTTTACAAAATCCAAAGCCATAGCAGCTTGAGCCTTGCCAGGTGTGTAACTACCTTCTTTCTCAGCCCAAGGTGGCAAATGAGCCTTATGCTCCGAAGCTTTCTTTTGGAAATCTTGTCTTCTATCTTCTACTAAATTCAAAAATATCTTTTCTTCTTCATGTAACGAACATGTTAGATTGCTTCTATGTGCATGTGTTATATCTATCAATTTCATTGTTAAGAAAAATTCTCCCATAAACTGTGCATCTTGACTACTAAGCACTGGGTTCATACTCTTCCGAATCGGAACCTCAGAAAATATCACATCTATGTTTGAATAATAATACTGAAGTTTCCCTGTTCTATAAAATAAACTAGCCAATACACTACATGAGATGCCATAGGTTAATGGCAAGTGATGATACGTTAACCCTTCTGCTACTGATTCGGGTAACTTCATACAGACATAACAATTACTAACTTCCATGGTATCTACATATTGAAACAACAACTTTGCGAAAACATTTAAGCTAGTGTCGTTATCAGTTATTTCATGATGAAATTCTGGTTCATTTTCTGCTATCAGTTCTACTCTATTACTTTTCAAGTTTGCTGTCCTTTCCTTAGCTTCGTTATTAATCTTTTTATCCATCATCATAAGGTAAGGAACTGCTACAATCAGAACTAACCAAACTATAAGCACCATTACTAGACTACATATGCATACTGCACAGCATCTTTTACAACATTTCTGTTTTGATCTCCCAGTAACTCTATCATCGGACATTTTGACAAGGAAGATTGCTCTTCTTATCTATTTTCCGTTTCTTTATACCACTATTTTGCTTTATCAAGGTGGTCTTGTTTCTTTTTCATAGGTCAGTTCCGGACCGGTTCCTTCGTCACCACTTTCACTTGATTCTGAGCTCTCGTAATGTTCAAGAATGATGTAAGTCCAATCAGGACCTTTAAACTTATTGTTAATAAGTTTCAGTCTTTTGCTTCTTCGTTTCTCAGTTCTGCTTTCTTGTCCCGTTTGGCTTGTTACTTCATTTACTTGTTCTGGATCTTCACTTCTGGTTGTTATGTGGTATTTTACTCTTTTAATGACACTAGGCCAATGATCACCTTTTCTTGTTTTCTTTGTTTGTACTGTCTCTTTATTTTCGTCTTCAGAAATCCTTTTCTTTTCAGGGTTTAGTACAATTTCGTTTTCTGAAATTACTGTTTCTCTTATTTGCTCTTTTTCAGGTCTTATTGGTTTCTCTTCAGCAGCTCCACTGTGAGTTTCCAATAAGTGACCTTGTTCTTGATTTATTTCTTCATGTTCATTTTTCTCGAGATCTTCTTCTTCTGTGTACTTTTCTGGATCTAACTGGTTCTGATCAGGGCTTATTGCACTTTGTACTTCTGCAGCCTGACCGGGTTCTTCTAAACCTGTCTGTCCCTGCTCAAAATTAGTTGGTTCTTCGGACATTTGAGCCCAGTTTCCTCTCCCTATCTGGTCCTGCTCAGGTTCTTTTGTTGTGTCTTCTTCTTTTTCCTGAGCTGCTTCTTCTTCACCTATCTGATCTTCTTTAATTTCTTCCAAATTTGTTTGACTTCTTGTTCTGTGGTAGACTTCAGGAATTTCCACCACCGGTATCCAGCCCTGACTTGTGCTCGGTTGTTCTTCTTCAGCTTCCCTTGAATCTCGAGCCTGAGATTCTTCAGCTGGGCAACCTTCAGCTTCCTCAGTGATTGATGCTGACTGAGGAGTTTCTTCTTCAGGGTCTGGTACTCTTTTGGTGTGGCTTACATGAATCCAATTAGGAAATCCTGCACACTTCACTGCTGTGTTGGTGGTCAGTATGACTTGACAAGGTTTGCCCCACCTAGGTGATAGACACCTTTCTCTAGTGTGATTCTTCACTACCACCCAGTCACCGGGATTCAGATCATGTTCTTGTTCAGGCTGCCTGGAAACTGCGTCTTCTCCAACTTGGTGAGAGACAGAACGCACTAGGTCAGCCAATCCTTTGCAATAATCCAGAACCATATCATCAGATATATTCAGCAGTTTATTTGTGGGAACATGTGCTTGTCTCATTGCTCTTCCCATCATTATCTCGTGTGGGCTCAATCCAGTATTTCTATCAGGAATGCTTCTGAGTCCCATTAAAACAAGTGGCAATGCATCCGTCCACTCTAATGATGTTGATGCACACATTTTTCCCAGTCTGGATTTTATAGTGCCATTCAATTGTTCAACCACTCCAGAAGCCTCTGGACGATATGCACAGTGCAATTTTTGCTCAATTTGGAATGCTTCACAGATTATTTTAATCACTTCACTGTTAAAGTGCTTTCCTCTATCTGATTCCAAAGTTACTGGGAAACCAAACCTAGGAATGAGCTCTCGTAGCAACAACTTTGCGACTGTAATGCTGTCATTCCTCCTGCTAGGGTAAGCCTCCACCCACTTTGAAAACAGACACACTATGACAAGTACATATTTCAGCCCTCTGCATGGTGGTAACTGAATGAAATCAAATTGCAATCTTATAAATGGACCTTCTGCCTTTCCAATTTTCCCAAACCCAATTATTGTTTTTCTTCCTGGATTATGCATTTGGCATGTTAAGCATCTCTGGCAAAGACTCTCTGCTACGGCCCTGAGCCTTGGATTGTACAAATTTTGTCTGAAGAGCCTAATCATTGCATCTCTCCCTATGTGTGTGTCTCCATGATACATCCTGGCCATTTGTGAGAGCAGACAGTCGGGCATGATTGGCCTGCCATCAGCACAAATCCATACATCATCGTCCGCCCTTTGGGAACATCCCATTTTAATCCATGTATTCCTTTCACTCTCATCAGCATCATCTTGCATTCGTTTTACATCATTCCATGTTTCAGGTGGTGCATACAGCATAAGTTGGCAGCTGATTCCCATTCTTTCCACCCTTTTATTGACTGACAATCTATTTTTGGCACAATGTTGAGCCACAAGATCCGCGTATCTGTTGCCGACTACCACCCAGTCATCTCCTGACTGGTGTGCGGCACATTTCACCACAGCCAATTCTTTTGGTGATTGTATTGCTTCCAGCAATTCCCTTACGAACTGTCCATTTTTAATGGGGGATCCTGAAGAAGTCATGAAATCCCTCTGCATCCATAGTTGGCCAAAATCATGCACAACCCCGTAACCATATTGGCTATCTGTAAATATAGTTACTTTTTGATTCCTCCCAATTTTGCAAGCCTTTATCAATGCAATCAATTCAGCTATTTGTGCAGATTTGACTCCTGGTAAATAGGATGCTTCGACTATTCCAGTTAATTCACACACTGCATAGGCAGCAGTTAGTTTACCATCTTCATGCCTTTGGCATGAACCATCAACAAACAGCTCCCTGTCTGGCTTCCTGTGGGGTAGTTAGTGAATATCAGGACGTGGTTTCGTGCATAACTCTGTGACTTGTAAACAATCATGTTCTTCTTCTTCGTCATCTTTAACTTCCTCATGATATGGGTCTGGTAGTAAGGTAGCTGGATTTACTATTGTGCACCTTACAATGGTCACATTTTCAGCACCCATTATTATTCTTTCATATTTAGTCAGCCGACTAGGAGTAAGATGCTGAGTTCGGGTTCTTGTCAACAGAATCACAACCGCATGTGGAACAAACACCTTTACAGGGTGTTCCTTTACAATTGACCCACTTTGTTCAATGCTCAAACAGGTAGCCGCTACTGCTTTTAAGCAGCCTGGCAATGCGGCCGCCACTGGGTCCAATGTAGCAGAAACATATGCTATAGGACGTCTGTCCAAACCATGTCTCTGGGTTAGGACTGAAGTGCACAATTTTCTCTCTCATGACAGAATAATGCAAAAATGTTCTTATAATCAGGCATGCCTAGGGCAGGTGCTGCACATAGAGCATTTCTTAATTTTACAAAAGCTCCTACACTTTCATCATCCCACTCAACTGGGTCCTTCGCCTTCTTTTTCGTCATTTGAATTAATGGCTTGGCTAACAGAGAAAATCCTAGTATCCACTGTCGACAATAACCTACTATTCCAAGGAACATTCTCACTTCTCTTTGTGTTACGGGCATTTGCATTTTCTTGATTAATTTTATTCTTTCAGATGTTATTCTTCTTCTTCCCCTCTCAATTTGGTGTCCCAGATATTTAACTGCTGTTGTACAGAACTGTAATTTTTCAGGTGAGACTTTATGCCCTTCTTCAGCTAAATGATTTAATAATGCAATAGAATCAACAACACAGTCCTCTCTGGTGTTAGATGCCACCAGTAAGTCGTCTATATACTGCACTAAGACTGAGCTTCCTGGCATCACTAGTTTCTCTAGGCACTTTTTCAATATCTGATTGAAGATGGAAGGACTTTCCGTGTACCCCTGAGGAACACGATTCCATACATAGACTTTGTTCTCAAATTTAAATGAAAAAAGATACTGGCTATCTGGATGCAAGGGTATCGAAAAGAATGCTTGGCATAAATCAATCACAGTAAACCATCCTGCACTCCAAGGAATCTGATATAGAATTACTGCAGGATTTGGCACTATAGGACAACAAGGTTCAACAAGCTTATTTATTTTTCGCAGATCTTGAACAATCCTATATTTTCCACTAGGTTTCTTCAAACCCATGATTGGTGAGTTACAAGGGCTACTCATTACTTCTTTTAATATTCCTTGTTTTATCATTCGGTTTATTTCTTCAATGACTCCTGCTTTTACTTCTGCACTCATTTTGTATTGTCTGGTATTTGGGAAAATTGCACCTTCCTTTACTGTAATTTTAACTGGGTCTATTTTGGCCATAAGTCCTACTTCTTTTCCCGTGAAATCCCATACCATGGAATTTACTGTAGTTTTTAATTCTTCTGGCAATTCATCTTTTGTTTTTAAAGAAAACATCTCATCTACTTCTGTACCTTGTTTTGCAATCATAAACTTATACACATGGTCTTCATCTGGGGTCTGAACTGCCACACCATCCGGTGTGCAGAAAATTGTGCAATTCATTTTACATAACAAATCTCGGCCCAATAAATTTACTGGACTGGAATCACACACTACAAATTGATGCATTTCTCTAAAGTTTCCAATTTTTACTTCCATTGGTTCAGTAAGAGGTGTTCTAATCTTTCGATTAGCCACCCCCACAACTTGGATAGCTTCACCAGAGAGAGGAAGGTCTGGGATGTCTGCTGTTCTCACAGTAGACCTGGTAGCACCAGTGCCCAAAAGGAAAGTAATATCATTACCTTTCACATTCCCTTCAACATATGGACCTGACTGATCTACCGGTAAGGATGCGCCAAGTACGCACTCCTTCTCCCCCTCTCCTAGGCACCGTCACTGACTGTAGGAACAGAAGTCGTCCTGTAAAAGAAATTGTGATGTTACATACTCTTTCTTACCACTTCCTCCTTGATATCCGACGTCTGTACCGTGCTTTGCTCTGCTTACATTACCCTGTATAGGTGCAGGTGGCAACTGACTCTGAGGATTTACACCCTGCTGTGAGTCATTCTGCGTCTGTGGATTTAAATTTTGATTTGGGCCATTATTATTCCGAATCTTTTTACATTCATCCTTCCAATGCCCCAATTTTCCGCATCCATGACAAGGAAATTTCTTTTTAGCCTCTTCTCTGCTCATTCGTCCTCTCACCTTTCCACCATTCCCAGTGTCACCACTCGTTCCAGAATTCTTTCCCTGATTTTCACTCTGATTATCCAAGTTAATTCCCTGTTTCTCAGCCATTTTTACCTGAGCCCACATTACTTTCTCCTGCAATTTCTTGTGCCTGTCCTCAATGTCATCTCCACAATATTTTGCATATTTCAAAATTTCGTCAATTGGCTTCCCCTGCCAACATAACATATGCTGCTTAATCATCTGACAAATCTCTGGCTTCAGACCATAGACAAATCGGTAGACAAACTGACTCATGTTTTTATCTCCAATATCCTCAAATCCACTATACTGCTTGAATACCTGCAATAAACGTTCATAATAGGCGTGTACCGATTCACTGGCTTCTTGGGTAGTTCTGTCTATTTTCACCCAATCTGTTTCTTTTAGTGGTATTTTCCCTTTCAGGTAAGTTATTACCTGCTGATACTTTTTCATTACATCATTTGACGGGGCACCTGTCTTTGGATCTCTAGGATACTCCTCACTTGGCCAATCAACTGTGATTTTACAATCTGTCCATAAATCGGCAGGTACCACTATGTCAAACAAACCATCCAAGTCCTTCAACAATACCTTTGACACCTTCACAAACCTCTCAACCTGCTTGTACCATTCAATTGGCTTTTCTCTCAACTTTGGAAAATCATTCGTAAATGACAAAATATCCTGCCTGCTCCATGGGACATGTACATATCCCCCTCCTGGAACTTCTCGCATCGGGTACATTTGATCTGCTTTCCCTGTTTACTTCATTAAATATTCAGAAGCTGTTCTACTGCATCGTGCCTCTTCCTTTTTCTTGGTCCATCTAGTTTTCCATTTATCTAGGTCTCCCCATTTCTGCAAGATTGTCATTAATTCTCGTATTTGTAATTTTCTTCCAGAGGCGTTCATGTTTTCTAAATCTTTGTCTGAAAAATCTGCTCTATAGGGTTTCTGTAACACTTTTGATCTCCCTATTTCAATTCCCATCTGCAGGGCTAAATCTGATAATTTCTCATGAAATAATTTTACATTTCTTGTGATACTTCTGCACACGAACAATAGTTCTTCTTCATCGTAAGTATTTAGACGATCTACCCCTACATTTCCTGCTATTATTTCTTCTAATTTGACCTTTAATTTATAATGTCCATGATCTTTGGGGGTGAACTCTGTTTGTCTGATCCTTGTGCCCACCTTTCTAAGTCTTCTGGGGTTACTACTGTGGCACTTTTGGTTCCTGATGAAGTTACTATGTTTACATCTCTTGAGCAACCAGGTGTAGCTCTTCTGGGGGTACTATTTACAGAATCTCGAATGGACAAATCCATTAACGAAATCATAGATTCACAATCACTAAAGTGATCCTCAACCATTACTACTGCTTCAGGTTTAGGAACATTCACAGGAGTAGGCATAACTAAAGGTTTTGGGTAATTTACCTTGTCACCATATAAGGGAACCACTGGACCAATTGTTACAGGTATGGTCAAGGAATCAGGATGTACATTTAACTGTGTTATTTTCTGTATTAATTCTGCTCTGTTTTTATCTATGGCTTCCTTTTCTCTATCGTGTAGTACCCTACTGGCTGGGGAATCATGCAATACTTGTGGTACCAATGGTGTCCTTAACAGTGGTGCACTTGGGGTGCATCCACTTGTCCCTTCCTGATATGGTGGCGGGTTCTTTAATATCTCTTCCATAAATTCATCTTCGGAATCCCCAAATCTAGTCAAGTGTTTTGTCTTTTCTGTGCATTTGCTCCCTAATGGCTCATCCGCCATTAATATCGGATACAGACCCTCTGTAAGCATTGCCCTCCTCCACTGTTTCATCTGACCGTCCCTTGACTCATGTTGATTCCTAGGGAAAAATCCTCGATAACCTCTATTACTCCTGGATCGGTCACGCTCAAATGCCTCGGTTTCCCATTCCTCTAAGGCTTCGTATTGAGTTAATCTAGGTCTGGGTTCTAAGTCATTCATCCTCAATCTCAAATTTTGAAGAATTCTCCCATTGAAAGTACCATTTTTGGGAAATGCTAATATTCCATCATTTTTTGTATATTCTATCCAATTCTCTAACCATACGCAGGTATGATAACCTCTCTCCATCATCATGAAGGAAGCGGGCGTTTTAGCTGGTGGAATGATAATTCCTTCCCTAGTTTTGATTGGTTTATCCTTTTTAAAATAATTCTTAATCTTTTGTAGAAATGAAATTTTTCTCTTCTCTCCGTACATCTTTGGTAAATCTCGATGTATAAAATTATATTCTGCAAAGCCTAAATATCTCCTATCCGGACGAGTTCCTGTTAAAGTTGGATCGCGTTTTAACATGCAATCCCCTCTCCAATAGGATTTCAGCTTCTATGGTAACGACAAATCAGATGCCAGCTAACTTTTATCTTTGAACCAATCCTAGCGCGGCCTTTCTGTGACGTTTGACTGACAACCCCTCCTTTACAATCTGCTCCTTTCTGTCCCTCGCTGTTTTCGACCAATCCCAGCGCGGCACCTGTGACGTCAGTACTGCTCCTGACTACTGACCCCTCCTTTACAAAAGTCGTTCCACGCCCGCGGTTTCAACCAATCCCAGCGAAGCGTTTTGTGACGTCAGCTTCCTCTCCGGCAGCGGACCCTCCCTTTACAAAATCGTACGCACAACTTAGTTTTCTTTACGACTTTAATTAAAATTCAATAACAACATAAAACATTCGCTAACGTGCCAGTTTCTCTAATTTTTTTGAAAAGATAGTTTCGTCCACACTAGTAAACCCTTTCCGTTTACTAAACATACACTACGAGTAAAACCCTTCCGTTTACTCTTCACGCAAGCTTCAGAAGTACCTGTTACTTCTTCAATGTTACCCTTTCTAGGTGATATAACATCAAATTTTCACCAGCCTTATTCCTCTTGCTATTACTTATACGCATAGAGTCCCTAACAAGTACTGATAGCCCTACCTAAGTTTTCAGTACTATTTCTGCCTGACAGATAACCTCACTGCAGTATGGCTTCCACTTACCATCCGCTATTCAATTTTCCTCCCCGGGGAATTCTGGACAACATAAAACAACTTTGAACACACGGATGTTAGTTCATAAAAATAAAATTCTCATTACCCAATTAACAAAGTACAACCATCCTCTGATAACCAGAAAACTGATCCATTCACCAGATACTCACTTGGGCCCATTCATTCATACTACGCTAGTACTTACGCTGGTGAGTCAGTTGTACTCTTTATCAAAATCCCTGCTACCAATTACTTTTCTGATTGAAGAGTAATGACTTACCAATGAATCCTTTGCCAATTGGGAAATTTAAAATGAGTGACATTCATTACAATTCATAATCCTGAAATAATCACTGAGTCAGGAAGTTTTAAAATGTTTATCTAAAGATTTGCAGAGTAAAATACAGAACCACATGATACTTAATCGCATATCAAGGATGAAGCAGAGAATAATAATTATTGATCAATGACGGTCCCTCAGAAAGGAGACGATAGAGTCAGCAGCGCAACTAAGAGTTGCATTTATATTTACCTAAAAGTGCGAGAACCAAACCCCTTGGGCAAGGAGTTGGAAAGATAGGACCTAGGAAGGATGAAGAGCAAAGACCTCCTCCAGGTTCAGGACAGGACCGGTGACCTCTCTATAACGACGCCTGCGTCGTTCCCCTCTCTGATACTCGACTTCTCCTCGATTCTCCCGTGCCTTCCTTCTAATGGACTCCGCCGCCCCCTCCTCAGGACCTCTCTGGACAGCGGTTCAGTCTGCAATCGATCAGCTTGTCTGGCTGCTGGAGCTTGTGCGTGCGCCTCTCCTTGAGCTAGCTAATTAGCTAATTCTATATCTATTATACCCGTCTACGCCCATGTACCTCCCATTAATGTTGCCAAAATATGGGACCACTATTTCTGATTGGACGGGGACAGGGGGTTGATCCTCACACCATATTGATTTTAGTTCAATTTCTTAAAGCTCATTGTTTTAAAATACCGCCCATCACTTTTATTACATTTGCTTTATTTCCCACCCGTCTCACGCCAAATTTTATACATTGTTCATATAATTTGTTGCTATTCAGTTGGTACATCATGGGTACAGCAGTCTTGGCCATCAGGTCATGGCCTTGGACGACGTCCAGGTTGACTTCATCCTTTTCTCTCTGGGCAGCCATGCAAGACGCATGCGCGGAATCATTGTCTCTCGAGTTTCAGTTCATCAAACCCTAGGCCCAAATTTACAAACTAATAAAAGTCAAAGAAGAAAATATTAAAATCACAAATAAAATGTTTCACTGTATACCCACTCTTTCTATTCTATTCCCATTTATTTATAAATTCTGTCCCACATTAATAGCGTTAAGAAAACGATAATTTAATTACAACACGAGAGCAAGCTGTAGCATGTGAAAACACAAAGCAGCCATTTTAATGCACACTGCGCAGAAGCAAGAGTTTCCCACCAAGCAAAGAGAGACGTCACACCACGTGATATGGTTGAGACATGCGCAGTAAAGTTCCCCCGCTTTAGCGGCCATTTTAGAATAGACAAGCGTTATTTGTTAGTTTAGATACATAGGCAAGCTTCCTTGCTACTTATGTTTGTGTATGCAAGAGTTATTATGAACAATACAAGTTTAATAAATTAATACTGTGAGAAGATTGCATCCAAGCAAGTCTCATTTGTGAGTCCTTGCTCCATCAGCGGTATGAAGCGAGGCGGTGCGGAGCGTGGTGCCCACCGATCATGGTGCATGCAGCGGCTCTGTGGTGTGTGAAGTGCGGTGGTGCTCTCTGCGGTGCCTTCAGGTCTTGGAGCCGGCAGCGCCACCATTAACGGCATCAGATTACCTTTTCTCCTCTGTGACAGTTGAAACATCCAGTTCCCGAAGCCGGTACCCAGAAGATGTTAAAGTCTTTGATTTCCCTGAGATTTCCAACAGGAGTCCAGCTCTACATCAAGCCCTTGGAGAAACTTTTAATATGCAGAAAGAATAGTCCAGTCCTTTCCCTGCCCAAGACAGAAGCAGCAACTGCAGGCCAACCCAACAAAGCAATACCAGCCAAGGGGCAGTACTCCTCCTGACAGCTCTTCCAGCTGTTCTTCCTGGCAGGTTCCTTAATCCAGCAGTAATCTTTATTTTTCTGGGGTCAGGGCCCCAATATGTATACCACATTTTCTATTTGTTCTCCTTGTAGCAAGGATCTCTGAGCCCAGTCCAAACCAGTTCTGCCCTCTCTGGCCCAGCTTCACTACAGGAGGTGGTGACAGCATTGTGCAGAGGAGACACTGCCTGCTCAGGTGCTAGTGAAAACTCCTCCCACCATTCTAAATGCAGGCCAGGCCTATTCAGCCCAACTATGAGTCACCCATGAAAGGCAGGACACACCTCAATCCCCCCCGTGAATGCACATCCCCAGCCCCTGTCACTCCAAAACCAGTCAGTCAATACACAAACAGGAAGAGGCACACAGAATGGTTAAACAAGAAAACGCCTACCTTCTAAAAGTGGCATTTTCAAACACACAATTTAAAAATCATCTCCCTAAAAAGATGTGTTATTAAATTCTGAGTTCAGGGAGCCTAAACTAAATTTCCCTATCCTGTCCCAATGGAAAAGTATACTTGTAAGATGTTACAAAGCAACTCCCATGTTAGCTTATGGGACAGATAGCCTTTCAATAGTGAAAAACGAACTGCACAGTATTTCACTATCAGAACATGTAGCACACACCAGTACATGTCCTACTTTTCACATACACTGCACCCTGCCCACAGGGGTACCTTGGGCCTACCTGAGGGATGTCTTACATGTAAGAAGAGAGAAGGTTAGGGCCTGGCAAGTGGGTGCACTAGCCAGGTCGACATGCCAGTTGAAAACTACGCCCAGACACTATAGTGGCAGGTCTAAGACACCTTAGAAAAGCTACTTGTGTGATTGGCGCAATCAGTGCTGCAGGCCCACTAGTAACAATTGATGTGCAGGCCCTGGGCACACCTGTGCACGGTACTAGGGACTTAGTAGTAAATCAAACAGTGCTTAATTTGAGCCGGTGCTTTCCGGTGCTCAGCACCAGCACTTAATTGGTTTCCAGTGCTTGGTACCGGCACCTAATTCTTAACACCACACTTAGAACAGTCTACCACATGGTGGCGCTGCTCATCTAATTTAGAGATGAGCAGAACAATGGTTGTTTATGAATGCAATATACATTAAAATAGTGCTAATACCTGCCTCCCCAGCCATTCCTTTAGCTTTGGGGACCTGGAATAATCTGAACTGTCGCATTTACATGCGAGAGAGATGGTTAGCAGTTGCTGTGGCAGCGATGACAAGGGCAATGGGTGGTGCAAGCTTCAGTGGCCTCCTGGTCAGAGCCCTGACACTTAATATTTTACAAATTAAGCACTGAAATCAAATAAGCCAATTCTGGAAACACCATTCCATAAACACAATTTACATGGAGAGCATATGCACTTTAGCACTGAATAGCAGTGGTAAAGTGCCCAGAGTCTTAAAACCAACAAAAACAAGGTAATAAATAAGGGGGCAAAAAAGCAAAAAGTCTGGGGGTGGACCAGCTGAAAAAGCAAGGTCTAGCAGATACCTTCACTCCAAGGGAGTTTCTTGGTCTTTTCTTGAAGGCTGGGGGTGCTCCGGGATTCTTGGAGTCCTTTCAGGACCAGGATGATACGGCAGACAGCGATTGTCGAGTGCTTGGAGCAGCAGGCAGGGTTTGGCGCCTTTTTCTTTAGCAGGAGGGCTTCATTTCTCATGCAGCAGGTCTTCTTTGTCCTGTTCTTCTCCTGTCCATTGAATCCGATGTTCAGGTCTCAGGATGCCACCTAAATACTGAATTTAAGGGGTTACAAGGTAAGATAGGTAGTAGCTAATGGGCTACCTACCTTTGCGATGTCTACACCCTCTAGTGACCTCTCCCTGTGGGAAGGGGCACTACCCTATCCCTGAAAGGCCATTTTTCCACTATCCCAAGATGGTGGAATTTCAGGAGAGGGGTTCATATTGCCTGCCCCACCCTAGGGGTGGTGTAGGCTAAGTGGGCACCCTCCTCCTCATCTGACTAATTTTCCCACCCTACCTCCCACCAAACGTGGAGTGGGAAAAAGGGGCTTGGCTTCTCCCACTATCTGGAGGTTCCTGGTTTGGATTTCAAAGGCGGCATCGCCTTTGAAGCTCCCCACCTAGGAAGGCCATCTTGTTCCAGAGGAGGTGTGAAGCACCTCTGCCCACAGCGGGCTTTGTCTCTGTCCTCTGAGAGCGCTGGCTCTTACCCCACGAGGTCAGAAACATGTCTGGTGGTGGCAGACTAGTGAAGACATGTCAGAGACCACACCAGTGCTTGGTAGGTTTCCAGGGAACACTCTAAAAAGGAACTCCTGTGTGAATTTGTTAATAAATTGAATAATGACATCAGTGAGGATTTATTAAGACAAGATGTTTGGTACCAAACACCTTAGAAATCAGTGAAGCCATCATGCAGCTAGGAAACTCATGTTGAAAAGTGTCCAGCCCATGTCCTCTTGAATTCCCTGTCTCAAAATAGGCTGGACATTGTAGGGGCATATCTGCTTATGCTGAGATGCCCTCATATAGGATATTTTGCACTCTGCCTTAGGGCTAAAGGATTGCAATAGAAGTGACATACCTAAACCTTATGCAGTGTATGGGAAACATGGCACACAGGGCTGTGTGCAATGTCGACTCTTCTGATTTCTCTTTACGAAGACATGCAGCCTGCAATGGCAGAGTGCATAGTCTTGGTGAGGGGTCCCTGGGGGTCGCTCAACCAGTGCTGCAGCCCTAGAGGACCCTCTTCAGTACCCATGCCCTACGTACCAGGGGAACCATTTACTAGGGACCTACAGGGGTAGCAGTGCCAAACAAAGTACAGTGTTTGGGAAAGAGATCTGCCACTGGGAACCAGGTTAGCAGGGGCCCAGTGCACTTACAGTACGAAATCACATCAGGTATCAGGCAAAAAGTGGGGCTAATCATGCAAAAAGAAGCATTTTTCTAGACCTTGCAAATTATTATTTTGAAGCTTTCTCACTGAACACTGTGAAGAGACACACTAGCACTTCTGGAAGATGTGCAATGTGCTTTTATTGTGGCAAAAACAGGTAAGGCAGGGGAAGCCCGTCATTGCCACAGGGGAAAGGCAGGAGCCTACAACCCCCAGAACTGCTTGAGCCCGTTCCGTCGCCACCTCCCACATCACTCTCGCGCCCGGAGGCGCTACATCAGCAGCTCGGGGCTTCCGCAGCGCAGGAAGCCCATCATTGCCACAGGGGAGAGGCAGGAGCCTACAACCCCCAGAACTGCTTGTGGCCATCCAGCCGCCACCACCTACGTCACTCTCATGCCATGAGGCGCTACATCAGCAGCTCGGGGCTCCCGCAGCGCGGAACGTGAGCAGACGTGCCCGGGCCGCGACCGGGCCGCGACCGGGCCAAGGGCGGGCCCATTTGCGCCCGTCCGCAGCCGAACGAGGCTGGGCTGGGCCTTCTCTCTTGGTCCTTTGGATTTTTGGGCACAGTCAATCCCAGGTCACAGGTTTTATATTTGAAAAGGACCTGGTTAATTGATCGGACACCATGAGTGCAGCAGTTTGCGGCGGACATAGCTACTGTGAGAACTCAAGCATTTGAACTTTGAGGGGGGCCAGTTTTTTTTTTTTTTTGCAGTGCTCTTTTATATCTGGAGGCCCTTTGGACAAGGGTACAATGGGGAAGAGGAAAGCAGGTCATATGAGTTCCCCATCGGACAAGAAACACGCGACCATTGACTCCTTTCTAGCGAAACCAGTGGGGGCAATTTAAAAAGAAATAGACAGGGCAGAGAGGAGGCTTTCTTTGGACTCAGGTGGCCCCAGTGTCCCCCGCTTGGCGATCCCACAGACTCAACCAACCAAGTACCTCTGGAAGGAGCCGGGGAGGCAGCTCTGACGGTTATAGATGCCTTTAGCTCTAACTCCAGCAACGTTACACAGGAACTTAAAAACAAGAGCAAAGTGCCTACTGATTCATACCAGGGAGTGGACTCAGGAGAGCCCCCAGCACCTAAAAGGTCACGGCGAGTCAACAAGAAGTTGGAGAATGTCAAGGAAGGGGAAGGAACTGCAAACATCGATCTAAGTGGCGTAGATGAGCTCTGGGCTCCTTTGAAACAAAAAAATACTGAAGTGTTGACTGATTTATTGACTACGTTTTACAATGAACTCACTAAAGTAATGGTAGAGTCCAGAGACACTTTAGGTAGATTTGAAAATGTGCTGGCTACTATCAACTCAACACCCCCTACTGTTATCTCACCGCAACAGAAAGCACAAAATGGATCCCCACCTTTGGATATCTCTAATATTAATAAGCTCCTTATTTCTAATTCAAGGGCAGCGGGTGTAATGAACCGCAAAATTGAGCCTTTGGGTACCCAGCTTCGACCGATTAGCACAAACTCAGGCCGCTCAGACCTGACCCACCAGCACCCCCTGCTACAGCAAAGGGAAGCGGTCATAGAAAGCTCATCTGTCCTCATCAGCCCTGGACTACCAGTAATTGATCTCCCCCCAGCGTGCTGCCCCTATACTGTGATTTTGGTAGGGGTGCCAGGCCTTGGCCCTTAAAGGGCCGAACCTACTGACCAACTTATCAACAAAGTTACACACTGGCTAAGCAAATATGCCAGATTTAAAGTGGAAGACCATAGGCATATCTTGATGGCCAGGAGGGTCTCTTGGATAGGTCAGTCTAGGAAAACATTTGGGGGCGATAGCGTGATAGTCACATTTAGATTCCCAGAACTAGCTTGAAACATCTTGCAACAGACTTCCCTGTCCCTTTATCTAGAGTCGGGTATCAAGTCATTACTTTTGGGCTTTTTTCACAGGCCCCCTCAAAATATCATAACCAGCAATCTCCCCCCATTTGAGGGGGAGCTTCTTCTTCCCCTGGGGTATACAGACAACACACAATCCTTATTCTCCCCTGAGGGACTTTAATGACCCAGACTGACTGCAAGAGTGTGAGGGGAACAGTTTAGCCACTGTTATGTCTGTGGATTCTCCATCACAGAGATCGGAAATCAGGGAGACACAGCTTGGCGCTAATGTCGACCATCATCTTAGTTGTAAAAGTGGCTCGGGGTCAAGTAGCATGGGGACTAGTAACCCAAAGTTGGGCTTCACTATGCCATTTTTAAACTACACTCAGGGCAGGGGTGAAAATTTTAACATTGTTTCCTGGAATGAGGCAGGTCTAGCCGCAAAATTTGCGGATGACAGGTGGCTCTATTTTATCAAATCCTTTAATTTCATTTCTCTTCAGGGGACATGGGAGACTGAAAATAACTACTTTCTTTAAGGTTGTAAAACTTTTTTGTTTGGAAGAGGGCACAAGAACGGGAAGAGCAAGGGGTAATTATCTTTATAGATCTTAGGATCTGTGGATCGACTAAGCATTTGAATTGGGATTCCAAGGTAGCACAAGATCTGACATTAGCAGCAGATACATCATTTCGTTTTACTATAATTAATTTTTATAATACAAAAACAAAACTCTCATGGGGCCCTCAAGTCAAGCAGAGTTAAGTGGCCACCTTGAGTGGATGCAGGGTGAAAGTTTGCCCCTTGGTGCATCTAATTCTACTGGGAGATTTTGCCATCTATGCCCAGACCTTGCCCTGAATATGCAAGATTGGTCCACATGTACGATTAGAGATGGCCTGCATATGGACCACTCCCTAGAAGGACAGGAACTGAATGCCCTCCTAAACACTCATGGTTTAATATACACCCTGGATCTGGCGGTGAACTCCCCTGATTCCCCCCTGCCGCCAAACTATAAAGGTAGGGGATCCACAACTATTATTGATTTTGTATGTTTCTTTTCCTTCGAAGTGGTTAATATCCTCCTTTAATATCCAACACAGTGTTTTTAGTGATCACAACCCTCTGACTTTGGCGCTTGAAGCACCAGGAAATCAAATTGCACCTCGTAGGATGAATGCGGACTCTTTGTCCGCAACTCATCAAGGGAGGCGCCTGAGGTGGTCACAGATGAATACCACCGTTTTTAACCATTCTCTTTTTAGTTTGAGACAACTGGAGATTCAAAAGTGTTTAGAACTGCCACCCTCCGGAGAAGATATCATACATGCATTTATTGCAATTGCGCAATCAGTTGCTACTTTATTAACAGTCCAGGTAGCCTCCAGGTAGCCTCCCGTTGAACTGATTTCCCGAAATGGTTTGATAGCTAGTGCATCCGGGCCTTGCACCAACTTAAGAAGGCCTTGAAACACACCCCACGTGATAGAGCTTGGGCGGCAACTTGTCGCAATAATTATAAGGGGGCCATCAAGGCCCGGAAGCGCTTGCCACAAAAACAAGCATGGGAGGAGTTAATAGAGACTTGCGACCAAAAGGATTGTACTCTTTTTTGGAGTGTTATCAATAGCCCCTGTTTTTCAGAACCAGACAAACCGGCCCTGGGTCATAACATCACCCCAGAGCAATGGAAGGCCCACTTTGAGGGTGTCTATAACTATAGATTTAGGATCCAAGTCCCCCTTTTAGCGCTGGATCCATTATCTTCACTCTTGACGAGGTTAGGCTGGGTATTGAGGGTTTGTCGCAGAATAAGGCTCCTGGTCCCGACAATATAGAGGTTTGGGCCCCAGTTTTAACCAGGGTATTAAACACTGCAGCTACGACAGTAATGCCCCCCTCGTGGTCCACGGCCACCATTGTCCCGATCTTTAAGAAAGGGGACAGGGATAAACCCCATTGTTATCGCCCCATATCCCTCATCGACGCTACTATCAAAGTCCTTGGACGGGTCTTATTAAACAGGCTTTCTGAGTGGGCGGACACTCATCAAATTATTTCGGAGGTGCAATATGCGATTTTGCTCAGTATTCGGAATACGCTCGCATAAATGAATTTTATGTTGTTTTTAACGGTGGTCTATTTTATGGTTTTGATCACTGCACACTTGTTTACCTTGATTTGTATTTATATTTGCACCCGATTGATGTTATAACTGATGTTTACACGGCCAATCTGCAAGCTTTGCACACTTAAGTGATATGCAGCTAACAAATGAATTTGATGTTGTCTTTTTATCTTTCTAATGTTGTTTCTTTGGCACCACTTAGGGCGAACATAGCAAACACAACAAGATAGACAGCAGGTCCAGTCCTCTTTTGTTCTTCACAGACCCAGAAAGAATTCTGAATAGGGTGCCTTGGGGTGCCACATTTATTCCTGGCACTACCTAGGTGGTAGGGATAACTCTTTGCTCAGCCCTAACCAACATTGAAAATAGTTCACAGGCATAACTCTACCCACTTTTGCAGCAGTTTCCATTCTCCCTACTACAGATACAAAAAACTTGATTTTAACAGTAAGGGGCAATGTGACATTTTACATTACCCCTCACTGCTAAAATTCAGCATTGGGAAACCCTTTTCCTGCCATGGTAACAAAACACTCACACACACCCAAACCATCGTCTTTGCTCTGGGAGCAGTTTTCACACCTCATCCGGGCTTAATCCAGGCTGGGTTTATGCTGGAGAGATAATGCAAATTAGCCTCCAGGAGTTTCCGACAGAACAAGATCTCTTTCTAAAAGTTACTTTTTCTTCATTTGCATTAAAAAACCCAATGTGGTTATTGCACTGGGCTTTTAATAAATATTAAGTGAGTGGTTTTAATCATTTCTCTAACGCTAAAGATTTCCTACACTGGAATTATTTCTTATGCATGGAATGGTTGTATCATTTGAGTGGGTATATATATATTGAAGAGGATATCTCGTCAGACCCTCTACCCCTGATATGTGGAGTGCCTCAGGGCTCTTACCTGAGTCCAACCCTTTTTAATGTCTATATGGCCCCTCTGGCGGACTTAGTTGCCCCCTTTGGAGTCCATATTGTGTCTTATGCAGATGACACACAGCTAGTGGTGGCACTGAATCAAGTTGATAAGTCACCCACTAACCTCCACGCTTGTTTGGAGGAAGTGGCAAAATGGATGAGTCTGTCTCATCTTAAACTGAATGGTGCAAAAACAGAAATTATGATGCTCGGTAACTCCCAAAGTGTCAACTTGAACACCCTCTGGCCCTCGTGTATGGGTCCTGTTCCGGTTCCTAAATCAGAGTTAAAAAGCCTTGGCATCTGGCTGGACCAAGACCTGTCCTTCAAAACCCAAGCCAGGAAGACGGTTGCTTCCTGCTACGGTCTGCTAAAAATGATCCGTAAAATTCTGTCTGTGTTGCCCCACTCAGCAAAAAAACTAGTGATTCAAGCCCTGATCCTTTCTAGGATTGATTTCGGTAATGCTCTCTATCTGGGGGCCCCCAAGGCAGTAATTGGGCGACTTCAGATTGTTCAGAATTTTGCTGCAAGACTACTTACCGGCACTAGTCGGCGATGCTCGGCGCAACCTGCATTGCGCTCTTTGCATTGGCTTCCTGTTCAGGAGAGGATACACTTTAAAGCTCTTTGTGTGGCACACAAATCCTTGAGAGGGGAAGGACCTCCCATAATCAGGGATTTGATTCATTCGTATAAAGCTCCTAGACACCTCCGCTCTAATTCCCTTCACTTGGCAAAAATTCAGAGAATCCAGAAAGTGAGAAAGGGAGGTAGGCTTTTTCATATAATGTCTCCAGGTTGTGGAATACCCTTCCACTCCATCTCCGAAGTGCTTCCGTAAACAGCTGAAACTTGGCTATTTCCATAAACCCCTCTGTGTTCACCATTTAACGCCCGCTAGCGCTGGGATGCTTCCGGGTAACCATGCGCTCTATAAATCCTTATTCATTCATTCATTCATTCATTCATTCATTCATATAAGTTCCCGCTCATTGTTTTAAATTCAATCTTTTTCTGTAATTTCCATTTTCTTATGTTTTTGGATGTTTTCAACTCATTCTCAAAAATTGTGTTCTGAAAATCTTGTACATACATCTTTTCCACTCTTCTCTAAGAATGTTTTCAAATCAAATCAAATCAAATCAATTCCGCTTTATTCGGTTTTAAAAGTACAACTATAAAAGCATTCTAAAAAAACAGTTATCACATTCAGAAAATCATATAGTCGATTCCGTCAGATAGCACATACACATGTATAGAAGAAGATTAAGAAAACAATTCATAATTAGCTTAACATAATATTTGATTATAGAATACACAGGATAAATTACAATTCAAAATTACATAGGAGTCTTGAAGGAGAACAATGAGGATTACTAAAATGAGTTGCAAATATTAAAAAATAAACAGTTATTTAAAAATGTAATTTAACATATAGATAAAAGTTTTCAATTTTATGTAATTGTTGATCGACATGAAGTTACACTTGGTCCACTTTACATAAAACTATGAATAAATTAAAGACAAGCTTTCTTTCAGTGTCCACCACATCTCAGTACCAGGAGATTTTTGCTTCACAATTTGCTTAGTTTATGAAGACACAAACGCATTTAAAATAGTGAATTCAACTTAAAAGTTAGGAAGCTGATGAGATGAAATCATGCAATCAACGTATTACTTTGATGAATTCCAAATTAGACATTAGGTAGCAAATGGATAGCAACATAACTGAAAGACCTATGGTGTTATTTTTAGTGAATGTACAGTGGAAAACTTATGAAGATCGGTTCCAGATAAAGTGAATCAGGTTTCATAAACAGTTTCCACAGTAGTGTGAAGAATGTCCAGTTTTATGAAAACTATTCATTTTGTAGCTGATTGCCGTTCATTGAATCATTCATTAAAGACTGAGCAGGTATATAAGAATATGTGCTAAATCAGTCTAATTACTATTGCAGAAAATGCATACATAAACTGTGAAATCTTTTTTTCATTTAGGTCGTGTAAGAAATTGCATTACTGGTTGAGGGGGTGAAACTCTACTCAAGCAGCAGCTACAATCCTTGTCAGGGTGAAGTCACAAGCAAACCGCAAACCTGTGCTCAACCATCTGGTAGCTTGGCACAGAGCAGTCTGGCTTAACTTAGATGCAATGAATAAAATGTTTGTGCAACACTTCAAATAGTAACACAATTAAAACACTACAAAAAAAGGATCCAATGCCAAATTAAACAAGTAGAGCAGATTTTAATAAGACCAAAACAACAAAAATCCAAGCAGTGGAACTGGAGATGTGCAACCCTTAAGATTTGAGTGAAATAGCACCAAAAGCACAAACCGCCAACTGTGGTATCTGGTCGCACCAGACTGGGACAACTTCAGTTCGGGCCGACCATCATGTAACACAGGCCAGCTACAGGGACCTAGTTAGGCCCGCTGAACAAGAGTACCTTAAATCCTGGTTGCTAAGCGTTGCATGATCCCGCCTCAAGGAAGTGTTGCGCAGCCGAGGTGGTGCAAGGTTCGAGTCAGAGAGGCATAACGCAGCATCAGTTCTGAAGTTCTGAAGAGCTGTGTCTTGTGTCATTGTCGAGGAGGCCATTGAAAAGGTTGGCTTGTATTGTGAAGTCTTGCGTCAAGGATGCTTTGCGCACTGGCTGGTTCCACAGAAGTTGTCAACTTGTGATGCGAAGTCCTGTGTCATAGTTGAGGCTGCTGTCAAGGAGGGGCTTGCGCTGGGAGGGCCTGTGTCGAGGGCGTGTTACACAGCAGCAGTTCCAATGAGGCTGTGGGCTGTGATGCGAAGTCTTGGTGCCTGGAAAGTCCAAGCTGTAGAGGCAATGAATCAGTTCTACTCGGGGCTACATTGCACAGCAGAGGAGATGCGTTGGTTCTGCTGGTTCCAGAGATGGGCTGGCAGAGCACCTTCAGACCTACTTCCAAGAGTCCTGGACTGGGTTGTACCACTTGGCAGGGTAGGACTCCAGACTAACTACAGGGGGTATGCAGCTCTTTTTTTGAAGGCAGGACACAGGCTGTTCAATTGCATTTTGGGCTGTGCCAAGTTCCACCCTCCCATTCTACCAGTGATGGCACATCCAGGGACACCTAAGCTTGCTATTGTGTGTGGCTATGTAGGAGGACTATAAAAAGCCCAACTGTCAGCTACACTCAGTCATGTGACCCAGAGACAGGTTGTAGACACTAAGGGGCCAATTCCAATTCGGGCCGGAAATCTCTCCGACCGAGCCGGACTCGGAGAGATTTCCGACCGAATCGGACCCTAGCAGCCCGACCGAACGAGTACGATGCGCACGTATGCTATCAGACTCAATTCGGTCGGACTCCCAGTGAAGTCAATGGGAGCCTGTCGTACAACGCGTACGCGGGCTCCCATTGACTCCAATGGGTGCGAGGCGAACAGGGCGCCCCCTACAGCGTGTACGCGGCGAGCGAATCGTGCCGTACACGCACAGGTAGGGGACCCATGGGTCGCCCCTGTGTGCGACTCGCGCAGGGTACGCGTACAGGGGTCCGACACGGACCCCCAAAGTACAGCTCCGACTGCTCCTTTGAGCCGGACGGCGCGAGTCGGATGGACTGCTCGTGGCGCGCATCGTGCTTGCCCGGCCGGGGAACGTCTCCATTGCGCGGTGCAAGGCGTGTCCGAGCGAGTCGGTCGGAGTGGTCGGCTTTCGTGTACGAGTCGGTCGGTGCGGTTGGGTCTCGCGAACGAGACGGTCGGAGTTTTCGCATCGTACTCGCTCGCACGTACGAATCGGTCGGGAAACAGGGCTCCGAATCGGATCCGGTAAAGCCGAATCCTATTCGGAGCCCTACCGGCCGTGATCGGAATCGGCCCCTAAATGGGTAAGGCAGGAAAATGCCAACTTTCTAAATTGGCGTTTTCAAAATTGTAATTAAAAATCCGACTGTATTATGAGAGAGGATTTTTAATTACAATTCCAAAAACACCAAACATGAACTTGTCACCTGTCCCTATTTGGAAGTTACAGCTTATTAAATGTAGCAAGGTAACTCCAATGTTATTTTATGGGAGAGGAAGGCCTTGCTGTAGTGAAAAACAAATGTAAGTGTTTTTAACTACTAGGACATGTAAAACTTAAAAGTACATATCCCACTTTTTAAATACACTGCACTGTGACATCTGCGCTGTCCAGAGCCTACCCTAGGGGTGACTTATATGTATTAAAAAGGAAGGGTTGGGACTGATAAATGATCTATTTTTCCAGGTTGAAATGGCAGTTTAAAACTGCACACACAGGCTGCAATGGCAGGCCTGAGATGTGTTTAAAGTGCTACGTACGTGGGTGGCACAATAAGTGCAGCAGTCCCACTAGTAGCATTTAATTTACAGGTCCTGGGTACAGGTATTACCACTTTACTAGGGACTTATAAGTAAATTGATACACCAGCTGGAGACACACCATGTTTTAAGGAGTGAGAACACACACTTTAGCCCTGGTTAGCAGAGTCCTAAGGCTAGCAAAAATGATATCATCAAAAATGGAGGAGGAAGGCAAAATGTTTGGGGGGAAGACCACCCTAAGACTGAAAGGTCTCACAGGTAATTTTTCAGCATTCAGCATACCCTTGCTTTCTTTGACACAAGCATCATTGGACCGCTATATGTTGCTCAGTACTTGATGCACTTAGAGGAAGAATATTGGTCTTCTGTGACCTACAAGCAAATGAGGGAAATTAAGCCAATGAACACTTCCTATCCTTCCAAAATCCTTTGATATTTATGACTCTAACTGAGAGCCATTAGGGTGAATAACCAGATTAGGAATATGCTTATTCATTGCTGTGAAACGATAACAGTAGGAAGCTAGAGTTGCTCCCCACTGTTGTTATACCACCAAGAAAATTCCTCACTTCCCCTGAGTCCATTTGCCTTGTCGGACACTGTGGACATGCCAGTGAGGTAGCAGAATGTGGTTAGTGGTGTCACCTGCCTTTGTCCAACTCTCCTGGTAATCCAGATACCTGTGTGAGGCACTAGAATGTGGGTGACTACTGCCTGTAGAAACTGTAAAATTCCCTGTCACAACAAATCTCTTCCAACCTACGCTGACTGTGAAAAACATGTTATAGTGAAGAGCATATCTCATAGAGGCGACTCTTCAGTCTCAGTTTGACAGCAGAGAGCACGGTTTCAGACAGGACTTTGGAGGCAAGGATCAGAGGGTGACAAATATGGGTTGCATGAGGCCAGGTATTTTCTTCAATTCGGGTGGAGGGGAGGGTAAATACAGAAGCTGGAGGGTGTGTTTGGCCAAATATGTTTTTTAAAATACATTTGGGGGGTGGTAGGGATAAAGCTGAGGGTGGCAGGATGCCAGATATGTTTTTTTTTTTTGGTGGGGTTCAGGTGGAATTGCAGAGAGCCTCATTGTCAACTGGATGTCATTTAGAACTCCTTGCTTGCAAACATCCCAGTTATTCACTGTCCCCCTCTATAATTCTAAGTCTTAGTACAACAAGTAGGTTTTGCTATGAATCATTTTCCAGGATTCTGATAAAGGGATTTGCTTTACTTCTAGCATAGGGTAGTGTTTGAAACTCATCACAGTACATCAGAGCTAAGTACTGAAAGATGCAAGAAAAGTGCAGAGTACAAAAGTGGTTTTATGGTCTGTGCAAAATTATTACAAAAGGCCTGATCTACCCGGCCTGATCTACCCCCATAATACTCATTTTTAGATAATTATAGCAGTTGATCCAGAGTTACTGAGGAAAATGGCTCAAAAGGATCAACGAACCATCATTTTCATGGACGGGGCCCATATGGAAAGTGCAGATGAGAGCCTACGCAAGTTATCTCAAGGGTTCTGCCATTATTTGTGATATAAAACCAAGGTTGCAGCAGTTTGATTCATAGTGTACCTCTTTGTTTACTCATGCAGTAAAAAGTGCCAGGTGCATCAGAAAAGAGAATATATAGAGCAGATGTTTGGCGTCTGAGTGGATGAGAAGGGAGTAAAGCAAAGTGCCTTAAAGTGTAGGAAGCTGCGAAGTGCAAAGACAACAATTTTGGCCTGTACAAGGCTGTTATAGTGGACCTAAGTGACCCCCTAGTTTAATTTTTTTTATCAGATATAGGAACACAGTTAGTCCCAAATTGCTATGGATGTTGGCTCTTAGCAGTCCTTAAGCAATCATTTTCCTGGTCAGAGCCAACATGAAAGTTGCAGGTCAGAGTCAACATAGATTGTCCCAGGATTGCTGCCAATGTTTAAAGTATAGCATGATAGTAAAAAACACAGTTCACGTAAATAAAAAATGACTGAGAATAATAGCCTTTACAGTGATCTTATCTCATAATCATTTTTGTAAAAACCCATTTCATATAATTGAACAAACAGAAATTTTTAAATATATGAAATGGGTTTTACAAAATGATTATGAGATAAGATCACTGTAAAGGCTATTATTCTCAGTCATTTTTGTTTTTGTGAATTGTGTTTTATACCCTCATGCTATGCTATTTATTCACATCAATTAGTATAGAAAAAGAAAATACCCTTTTGTCCTGTTTTGTTTTGTTTTGCTTTGTTTGTTTGTTTTTCCTGATCCAGTCTCTTGTAATCTTCGTAATTAATTTCAACAATTTATTTGGTTGAGGCAACTGGTTTGGGCTCTCACAATTGGTGTGTTAAAAATTAAATTGAACTGTATGTAAAAGAAATCCCTTGTAAGCACCGTTACCTGACACTTAAAGTCTTACTCAAGCCTTCAAGGGTATATTGGGTTGCCACGTTTTTTGAGTAGTATTGATGCTTAAAGTATAACAGAGATGCTACCGCAATGTAGGCATGGGCGGAGTCTGTGGAGTTCTGCTACGCTGAACTCTGCGAAGTGCCCAAAAAACTATGCCAAGCTATGCGGAGTTCACAAATGGCAGAGTGCGATACATCACGCTGCTCATACTGATTTTTAGCGCTGGGTGTTTGACCCGTGCTGTAAAATCAGCATGAATGACACCAAGCGCAGAGCAAGAGGGGGCTGCTTCTTTCTGCCACTCAAGTAGATGTTCAACTTGAGCGGCAGCTTCCTGAACCCGAGCTAAAGGTTTTTCAACGCGAGTGGTAGCGACCAGCCACGACCGCCCGCATTGAGAAACTTCACCGGGAGGTGGTCTGGAGTAAGATTTCCCTTGCTGGCGCTCTCCAACTTAACTTTGGCGAGCCGCAGGAGGGAAAAAGATCCGCTCCGCTGAGTTTTTCAGAACTCCGTGCTACACAGGGAGCTCAGAGCGGGAAAAACTCCACAAACTCTGCGAGCGGAGCGGAATTTCACACCCAGGCTTACCGCAATGTTCTCAACATTCCTCCTAGAGACTCATGCAGCATAAAGTGCCAGGTGCATTATAGAAACGAATATATAAAAAAGTTGATCTATAGTTACTACTGGTGCTCGTTATGAGCCATCAACAGACAGTCATTTCCATAGCGGAGATCACATGAAAGGTGTAAATATGAAGGCGGCTCGAGAAGTCCCCAGATTGCTGTCAATGTTGAAAGCAGTCAAAGAGCAGCTTTATAAATGCAATTGATGACTTTATCCAGCTGCGAAGCATCCAACCCCAGAGTTATTTTGCTTCCATATGACAGTGTGGAAATAACTTATGCTTTAAGTACCTTAAGTAAGGGGTTTAGCCTTGGTCCACAAAAGTTTCTGGGCAAGAGTTGTGAGGGTAAACATAAGGCTGGTGCCCTTGTTTTTCAGGGTGCGCAAGTGTGATTTGAACGAGCCTTCACTAATGTAGAGATGCAGCCTTTTTCCTCATATACCTCCTTCCAATCGACGTCACCCGGCACGCTTTCCTAAGACCCTGACTTTCTTACTTTTTGCTTCATTTACTCACCAACTCCTATTCTCCACACTTTCAGTGGGAGTCCTGATGGCTAATGTTAGACATGACAGCCTTAGGATGGTCTTCTCCCAAACTCCCAATATTGCTGAACTCTTTTTGTTGGCCTTAGGACTCTGAGCACTTTACCACAACCAGTGCTACAGTGCATGTGCTTCTCCCCTAAAGCATTGTTTTAATGACTTATCTAAAATTGGTAGCTAAAAGTCCCTAGTAGGGTGCACTACCTCTGCCAAAGGCCTGTAAGCTAAATGCTACTATTGGCCCTGTAGCACAGAATGTGCCACCCATGCTTCAAAACATGTCCCAGGCCATGTTCTTTTTTTATTAAACTCTTCATTTAACTCACTTGTTAAAAGCAGCACCAGCTTTTGTTTTAGTCTTGGTATTCCAAATTGAAACCGTGCAGAGTGAAGTTGGATTCCATATTTCGTCATTATGCCTTGAGAGGAAACATGAGTGACATGAATCCGCTCTGAACTCCATAGTCTTCACAAGAACATGAAATGATGACTCAAGCCAAATGGGGAAGTAGCTTGCGTGGTAAAAAAGAGTCAATAATAACACACTGACTTTAGGTGCCCTGATTGTGAATCGCGCAGCATCTCTGCCAGGGGCGACTCCTCCACATAGGCGGAGGAGAGTCGCCCCACTTTTTTCTCGCAGTGCAAGAAGCAGAAACATAAAATGGTATTATGAAAGCGAGAAAGCAGAAGGGTTTGGTCGGGGGTGGGCGGTGCTGCTCCAGGCAGGGGGGTAGTGGCTTTCCCACTGTTGTGGGCTCTGACTGTTTGGTCGGCCCCAGGGCCGCTTTCCTTCCTGCTCGCACGCGCAAGATGTACAACATAGTGTTTTTTTCATTGAAGAAGGATGCAAGGAGCAGGAAGGAGAGCAGCCAGGTAGAGGAGGCGGCAGACATGCAGGTAAGTGCCTTCTTTTATCATTTTTAAAGAAT
This sequence comes from Calotriton arnoldi, assembly GCA_963921515.1. Classification (NCBI taxonomy): domain Eukaryota; kingdom Metazoa; phylum Chordata; class Amphibia; order Caudata; family Salamandridae; genus Calotriton; species Calotriton arnoldi. Next base: position 1,967,989 of record CAWUFW010001167.1, read on the forward strand.
TTGGGAGGGGGAGGGAGCGGCTAACTCTGCTCCGTTGCGAACGCGGAGGTAGGCAAATCTCTGCAAACTCCGCTGGTGGAGCAGAGTTACCCGCTCAGGGTTAGTGAGGAGCAGAGAGAGGAGACGCAACAAGGGACCGTAGGCAAAGGTAAGTTTTCATTTTTAAAATTACCACCCCTCCCTGTGCGACCCTCTCCTGCGTGACCCCCCCGCGAGTCATGCCGGCTACGACTCATCTCTGCAGTAGCCGGGCCGCGCGGAACGTCTTCGTAAAAAGAATACTTTGTGGCTCAATTATTGTCAAAGAAAACTAGTAACTAATTATCTTTACAAAGCATGCAGCTTCGTTGGAAGCGTTTTGATTACTAGTGCGGTTACCATGAGCTTGTCATAACTAAAATTGAAGGAAATCACAAGATATACTATTTTTGAAATGTTGTAATTCAAAGTCTTGCAAATGGACTGCAAGCGCGGTTAGCAATTGATCTATATCACATAGCCAGGTTGGAGGAAAATTACGAGATAAACTGTTTCTTAAGCGCTGTAAAACACAAGTTTCACACATGGACAACAGAAACAGTTGGTAAATAATCCATAACAAATGGCAACTTACTTCGCATTCACAGCAATCCTTCCTACATGCCTTCTTACATAGCGATCATGCCATTACATAAAATGTTGCAACTAGCGGTAGCTAATTCGCTGTCATTTAAAGGTGCAACGTCAGAAGGTCCCTACTGTTGTGCTTCAGCCGTACAGTTCTGATCTGTTGCTGAAGTTAGAATGGCAGGAGAATCTAATTGATGCATTGCATGTATTTTGTTTACCCAAATGATGAAGCTAAGGCAGGGGAGTTACTTCTCATTAAACCTGGTTGGACGGCATAGCTGGGCACTTTTTTCTGAATTGCAAAGAAATTAGTAAGTGTCCAGTCTTTTCTTTGGCAGTTCAGGTGGAACATTGTGAATCATATAGTTCAAGTTTGGAGAGGAATTGTCAGCTAAACATTCCACAATGGGAAAGTGAAACAGAGTAAATGTCCCATGGGTGGTTCACAAATTCTGAAATTCAGTCATGTCATTTAGTCTATTGCTGACCATTTTGAAATGGAGTATTAAGTAGGCTTCTTTTTGAACCAGCCTTCGTTCGATGTCTTCTCCCCTTGGATCAGAATGCATAGATGCCAGGACTGAAAATCTACTTGAGTGGCAGCAAAACCAACTTGAGAAGCAGCACCCTCTGAAATCTGCATTGTGCCATTTGTTCTGATTTTTCAGCGCAGAACAAGCTCCTGGCACTAAAAATTAGTGCGAGCAGTGCGATGTGCCGATTTCTGCCCGTTCACAAAACTCCGCAGAATCTCGCGGAGTTTTCATGTAAATCAGTGGAATTCTGTGGATTGAAACTCCATGAGTTCTGCCCACCCCTGGTATTTTTCCATGTGACAAAGTCCTTTGTGGGACCACACTCACCCCCCTAAACATCTTGGAGTCAACTCCACCCCTTGCTACAATATATAGGTAGGTTGGTTCACCACAGCAAGTTGCTTCCTCTAGGCATTCATTGCTGTCCATGACATGTAGCATCTGTATGTTATGAGTATCATCTATCTTTTCACATCCACCAACACCCTACCACAGTGGCCCAGCATCTACTCACCTCCACCAAAATCCCATGTGCATTATCCAAAATCTGTCCGGTTGCTCCTTAATATTAATTTGAATCACCATCTACTGGACCTCAGAAGAATGATATCCTGTCAAGAATTCAACAACACTCTCAAAGTATACTTCATGATTCAAAAAGATACACAACAAAAACTATGTATACTGCCCTCTCTCCACCAGTGAGCTCCCAGTCATACTATTATGAACCAGAGAATGGGTCCCTTTTCAGTTTTTAAAAGTTATTTCCTTGCTATCACATTTATCCAAACAACATCCCTCATCAACTCCTAGTTGCTTGACTTTGATTATGACCAATAGATAGATGTCTTGGTATCTGTTTTATGCAAAGAATTAGTGATTAATCTGTAGACTATGTCCCAAGTGTTGTTTCTGTCATGTGTTCTACCTTCTTACTCATCTATTTATTCTGACTCAATGCATTGTCCACTCAAATGTTACATAATGATGGAGGATTATAGTATGGTAATTTGCAAATTGGATTGTTAAGGATGGTTAAGGCCTAATTGAAGGCTAGAAGTATAACAGGTTGAAAAAATTCATGTTACTGTTGTGGAAAGACCTGTTGTTTACGGATAAGTGTAGCAGAGTTTTAGCAATCACTTCCTCAGATTTGAAATGCTCTTGATTTTGTCACTAGTCTAGCACACAAACTGCTCCTCGGGATTGCTTCTACCACTTTCAAATTGAACTGCCTGGTGCTTTGCTAGGCTTTGTGATGAAGGATGCTGCACTATGCATTGGGCCATGTACAAAATGGGAGTATTAGTTGAGGAGGGAAGTACCCACCTCAAGTAATAATCAAAATCATGGTCAGGGTGAACCACTAAAGTCATAAATAAACATGATCTCCATCCCCCAGTAGCCGTGGCAAATGGTAATAGAGTCAAAACACAACACAAGAAAAATCCCAACCAATTTATAAAAATAGAGAATATTTTAATAAATAAATGACATTATAATGACAAAAACCACGTAACTGTGCCCGGAGACCAGAGATATGAGCTGTTAAAGTTTAAATTAGAAAATAATGCCCTAAAACATTAAGCACCAACCTCAGCCATCTGTTAACTGGTACCTAGACAAGAGTTAAGGCCGACCATGATGGAGCGTGAGTCATATACAGAAAACAGGTTTGACTCAAATCAAAGCTTGCCTTCAGGATTAGTCTCTAATCAAACATCTTCAGCGTGGCAAGACAGCAGGCTGTGGGCAAGCGGCGATCTGTGACCTCAGATAGCCACAGCACAAGGTGAAACCTTTGACTTTTGGTGGGAAAGCTCTGAGTGGGAGGAATTTAAATTTCGCACCCAAAGAAGGTCACTTGCCAGCAAGATACTTTTGGCACCTTCACCTAATTAAGATTTCTATATTCAAACTTATTCACTTTTTTGGAGTTGGTTTCCTATAGCAAGGAAAGGCTGCTCACCGTCCAGAAGAACCGGATTTGCTGCTGCGGAAATGCCCTTAGCAGGAGAAACATGAATCTTCAGTGCAGCAGCAATGCAACTTTGTCAGATAGGCTTGAGAGATTTCTCCTGGTTCTCCTGAGGTTTTTGGAGCCAAAACGTTTCTAAGTCCCAGAATTTCATGGGTGACAGGAGAAGTAAAGTTTGACACCACATAAGGTTCCAACTTTGGGGACAGCACTTGGGGGTCAAGATTCACTCCAGCAGAGGCCAGCAGCAGAGCCCAGGGTAGGTCCAGTTGGAACATGTCAGCTGGGAAGTTGCAGGAAAAGGCCACTTGGAGCTTGTTGTGTCCCTGCAACTTGAAAAAGAAGTCAGTCAACTGATCCTGTGAGTCACTTCTTGGTGCTGGGCATAAGGGAGAGCAGGTCCAATCCTTCAGGGTTTCTCACAGGTCACAGACAGCAGAATCAATCATCTTCTGGTTCTTTCCCAGGTCCACTAGTGATCTGAGGAGGGTACTGTGGGTGCCATATTTATGCCCGACACCAGCTTGCGGGTTTAGGTGACTCCTGGGACCTACGTAGCCAATAGAGTAAAAGTTCCCTGGGTAAGCCTTTCCACTTTTATCATATTTCCTGCTTCCCTAGAGCAAACAATCCCTCAGGGCCTTTCTCTGCTTGAATCCAAGAAGTTGAAACCCATCTACTTTTGTGCATAGCCTCTGTACCCAACCTAGAGTTGTGACCAGAGAAAAGATCAATCCCTCCTCTGTGATCTCTTTAAACCAGTTCTGGGGGCAGCTCAATTCCCACTGTCATTAGAGGCCGGCTGACTGGGGGAACAAATAGGGGCCCATGCATGTGTCATCTGACATCTCCCTGAGACACGGGAGGCCCATTTGAAGTTAATTAAGTTCCTGGGTACTGCCCAACTGGTCATCCTGCCCGAGGAACAGAAATATATCCCCACAACCAAATCTTTGTCTTTTGCTTTGAGAAATTGTTCTGCGATTGTCAAAAAATTAGCTGAGGTCCCAGAAGTGATCAATTCAATACTGGCAAACTGTAAAAGAAATTTTAATAAAGGAGAACATGAAACATAATGCCTGGAATACAATGATTCCGGCATGATTATGCTACCCAACCCCCAGGCATCAGACCAACAATGTACCTTCCATAGGATTCAATACCAGTCCTCTTGTCCCAAGTCCAGAGAAAAGTCCCAAGTTGGAACATTGCAGGTTTGAAATTCAAACTCAAGGACAAGGAGTGGATTGCGTATTTTAAATCTAAAGCCTTCTGCTGTTTCCGGAAAACATGGGCACTGGATGAGATCGACCTGGATGTTTTTGCCTCCTACAGCATCACAGCTACAAAGAAAAGCAAAGGTACCCCAAAAGAAGGATTAACAATCTGGGTTTCCCTAGGCCTTGGGTTAGTAAACCAGGTTCATTCCCAAGTTAGCAACAATATTCAGTTGTGTGGATCTTTCATGAAATCTGGAGTTTAGACATCATCAATGTCTGTTACCTGGGTATCTAACAGAGTTTTATGCAGAACTCTAGGAGTTAGGCAAATGCATTGGTGCACTTCACTTTGACTCTTGCAATGGCAGGCCATATTGTTTGGCATCAAGTCTCACATCATTTTGGTGTGCAGGGACTTCAATACAAAACCTGATGCATCACTGGTGGATTTAGATGTGCTTAAAGAATAGCAGGAAGTGCTATAACACACCCTGTCTTTCAGGCCTTGGAGGATGGAAGTGAGAAGCCAAATTAATTTATTTTATATTAACCCCTTCCCTGCGGGGGTAATTCCCCCACGGGTGCGGGGGGCAGGGGGGTGAGCGCGGCGCCGCGGTGCTCGTGACGAGACCAGCTCGTCATGAGTCACGGTGGAGCTGTGCTCATGATGAGCTGGTCTCGTCACAACCCCGCCCACTGATTAATTCTCCTGCACAGGCAGGGAATTAATCCCGCGTGGGCGGAGCGCAGCCGTTATGACGAGACCAGCTCGTCATGAGCACAGCTCCACTGTGACTCATGACGAGCTGGTCTTGTCATGAGCACCGAAGCGGTTAAGTAATAATCTATACCCCCTTAATGGGCACATGCCCTCTGTTTCCCTTGCCCAATGCACTTTCCGCACTGGGAATCGAGAGAGCCTTATCAATTAAATATGTTAGCAAATCTGGAATCTTGGCAGTTGATTGGCAGCTTTCAAGTCCAGAGAAGGATTGAAAGTGATCATGACCCACTGATAGCTTATTTTAGACTTCCCCATGGAGCACCCGATAAGCAAAAGACCCTCTATGCTCTGAAAGTCATTAATTGCATTTTGCAGCAAACAGGAAAATCATTGCTTGGTGAAGTGATGCTGCCAAAAAACTAGAAATCAACAAGCCAAATGTGATTCTCTTTACATTTGAGATTTCTGGAATCTCAAATGTAAAGATAATCTAGAAATCTGAGATGCCCATGACCTAGATAATTACAAGGCTTGAAAATATAATTGAGACAGCGCCAAGTCTAGGCACCCCCCGAGCCATCGCACCACACTGTTCCAAGGATAATACTAATTCATTGAAGATTGACTGGTTCGATGGGGAATGCTGCAAACTAAAACAATTGTTAATAACTTCCCTGAAACACAAACATATTGTACCGGATGGGGAATCATGATTAAAAACATTAAGGCAGAACTACAAGTGCCTTATTAAAATCAAGAGAAGTCATCTTCACATAAAAGCTTGGCAGGCTTTCAAGGATTCATTAGGAGCCAGGAAGTCCAAGAGACTTTGGGAATTGGTTAGACGGGGCTCCAAAGGAAGTGCCAGAAACTTAGACTCCTGTATTCCATCTGCATTCTGATATGAACAAATCAGCTTGCTTGAGCACTTGAACATCTGCTTTAAATGCAGACCCGGTCTCCAGTGGTTTATGTTGGTTTTGCAGCCTAACGCATCCTTTCACCACTGTAACAGCTACTGTTGAATCCTGTAATGAATTTACTGAAAGCAAGGTTCAATCAACCATTCGCAGCCAAAAGCACACAAGGCCCCCAGTCCTAATGGGATTCTGGATGGCACTTTTCGATCTGAATTATTAGTTGGGGTACCCATCTTAACTATCATCTATAATGCAATTTGGCTTCAAGAGAAGGTTCCCGCATCTTGGAGGGCAGCAATTATCACTCTGCTTCTCAAAAAAAAAACACAGAATGATCCAGCCGACTATCGACCTTTCTCCTTGCTTGACGGAATGGGAAAGATCTACTCCAAATTGCAACTTACTCCTCTGGAAGACTCTTTCATGGCAAATGAGATCATTACATCTACGCAATGAGATTGGGTAATATAGGTCTGAAATATACATGCATGAAGAACTCAACGTTCTACATGGCATTCATCAACCTAAAAATATAATTGGATTCTTTTGATCGACAATTTCTGTGGCAGAATGTATTAGTCCTAGGATCCCCAGATAAATTGGTGTCTGCAATAAAACTCCTCTACGAGGAGAACCTGTCATCAGTTAGATATGGGCCAAGAGGTGAAATAACTTCAAGTTTTACAATAAACAGAGTGAGACAGGGCTGTGTCCTGGCCCCAGTCTTGTTCAATATCTTTCCCAATACTGTTGACAAATATCTTCTTGTCTTGCACTTTGATGTGCCAGTTTGTGATGGGAAAAAAACTTCAAACTTGCTATTTACTAATGACGGAGTCCTTTTTGTCTCACACAAACTTGCACTGCATAAACAGATTAGGGTATTTGACGCTTAATGCATAGCAAAGAACCTCTTGATGAACACCTCAGAAACAAAAGATAGGACCCTAAATTACAAATGTAGCCTAAGAAATACTTATAAAATCTATGGAACACTGCTGGATTGTGTGGATTGTTATGACTGTTTAGGGATCAGTTTGATGCAAAAGTGTTCTGGTTTCCTCAATTATTAAAAAGTGAGGACATGTTGAGCCAATATGTCAACTGTGAACTAAGATTTTCAAACCATTGTGGCTGTAGATTAATTGACCCTGCTCTGGAAGTGTATTGAGCAAAGGACGTAGCAGCAGGGACCTACCGGGCCAGGTTGCAGAGGCATAACAAAGTTGATAGCATGGTGAGATCTAAGAATCGCTTTCAACGATGCCTCCTTCATGTTAGAGCAGGGGCCCGATCTTGTGTTGGAATTAGAATTTGGACAAAGACGTGAGGTGAACAGCGATTTGAAGACCTTGCCCGAGCTTTGGTCAAGTGCCAAGTCAAGCAAATTATCTTGTACAATCATGTTGCTGCCACTTTGAATTTCATAGCGATATCAAAGGGGATGATGGACGGAGCGTTAGAGCAAATCAAACACTCACCCCCAGTCAACTGATCTGGGTTTAATCCATCATCATTCTTTAGCTCACTCCACCACCCCAGTTCAGACATGGCCATATGCAAATCAGTCTGACCCTGCGCCTCATGGGAACAGTCCAGCCCGAACTGCCAAGCCATGTCTTCCCTGGACCGGAAACAAGCATCCTGGGACCGGTTTCGGGTTCAAAACCCTCATCAGCCAGGCTATCTTGAATCCAGTGGCAAAGTGAGCAAGGGACCCACGTCTGGGCATACCCTGCCAACTTAGGGCGAACAAAGCGATACCAAAGGGGATGATGGACGGAGCGTTAGAGCAAATCAAACACTCACCCCCAGTCAACTGATCTGGGTTTAATCCATCATCATTCTTTAGCTCACTCCACCACCCCAGTTCAGACATGGCCATATGCAAATCAGTCTGACCCTGCGCCTCATGGGAACAGTCCAGCCCGAACTGCCAAGCCATGTCTTCCCTGGACCGGAAACAAGCATCCTGGGACCGGTTTCGGGTTCAAAACCCTCATCAGCCAGGCTATCTTGAATCCAGTGGCAAAGTGAGCAAGGGACCCACGTCTGGGCATACCCTGCCAACTTAGGGCGAACAAAGCGATACCAAAGGGGATGATGGACGGAGCGTTAGAGCAAATCAAACACTCACCCCCAGTCAACTGATCTGGGTTTAATCCATCATCATTCTTTAGCTCACTCCACCACCCCAGTTCAGACATGGCCATATGCAAATCAGTCTGACCCTGCGCCTCATGGGAACAGTCCAGCCCGAACTGCAAAGCCATGTCTTCCCTGGACCGGAAACAAGCATCCTGGGACCGGTTTCGGGTTCAAAACCCTCATCAGCCAGGCTATCTTGAATCCAGTGGCAAAGTGAGCAAGGGACCCACGTCTGGGCATACCCTGCCAACTTAGGGCGAACAAAGCGATACCAAAGGGGATGATGGATGGAGCGTTAGAGCAAATCAAACACTCACCCCCAGTCAACTGATCTGGGTTTAATCCATCATCATTCTTTAGCTCACTCCACCACCCCAGTTCAGACATGGCCATATGCAAATCAGTCTGACCCTGCGCCTCATGGGAACAGTCCAGCCCGAACTGCCAAGGCATGTCTTCCCTGGACCGGAAACAAGCATCCTGGGACCGGTTTCGGGTTCAAAACCCTCATCAGCCAGGCTATCTTGAATCCAGTGGCAAAGTGAGCAAGGGACCCACGTCTGGGCATACCCTGCCAACTTAGGGCGAACAAAGCGATACCAAAGGGGATGATGGACGGAGCGTTAGAGCAAATCAAACACTCACCCCCAGTCAACTGATCTGGGTTTAATCCATCATCATTCTTTAGCTCACTCCACCACCCCAGTTCAGACATGGCCATATGCAAATCAGTCTGACCCTGCGCCTCATGGGAACAGTCCAGCCCGAACTGCCAAGCCATGTCTTCCCTGGACCGGAAACAAGCATCCTGGGACCGGTTTCGGGTTCAAAACCCTCATCAGCCAGGCTATCTTGAATCCAGTGGCAAAGTGAGCAAGGGACCCACGTCTGGGCATACCCTGCCAACTTAGGGCGAACAAAGCGATACCAAAGGGGATGATGGACGGAGCGTTAGAGCAAATCAAACACTCACCCCCAGTCAACTGATCTGGGTTTAATCCATCATCATTCTTTAGCTCACTCCACCACCCCAGTTCAGACATGGCCATATGCAAATCAGTCTGACCCTGCGCCTCATGGGAACAGTCCAGCCCGAACTGCCAAGCCATGTCTTCCCTGGACCGGAAACAAGCATCCTGGGACCGGTTTCGGGTTCAAAACCCTCATCAGCCAGGCTATCTTGAATCCAGTGGCAAAGTGAGCAAGGGACCCATGTCTGGGCATACCCTGCCAACTTAGAGGCGAACAAGCGATACCAAAGGGGATGATGGACGGAGCGTTAGAGCAAATCAAACACTCACCCCCAGTCAACTGATCTGGGTTTAATCCATCATCATTCTTTAGCTCACTCCACCACCCCAGTTCAGACATGGCCATATGCAAATCAGTCTGACCCTGCGCCTCATGGGAACAGTCCAGCCCGAACTGCCAAGCCATGTCTTCCCTGGACCGGAAACAAGCATCCTGGGACCGGTTTCGGGTTCAAAACCCTCATCAGCCAGGCTATCTTGAATCCAGTGGCAAAGTGAGCAAGGGACCCACGTCTGGGCATACCCTGCCAACTTAGGGGCGAACAAAGCGATACCAAAGGGGATGATGGACGGAGCGTTAGAGCAAATCAAACACTCACCCCCAGTCAACTGATCTGGGTTTAATCCATCATCATTCTTTAGCTCACTCCACCACCCCAGTTCAGACATGGCCATATGCAAATCAGTCTGACCCTGCGCCTCATGGGAACAGTCCAGCCCGAACTGCCAAGCCATGTCTTCCCTGGACCGGAAACAAGCATCCTGGGACCGGTTTCGGGTTCAAAACCCTCATCAGCCAGGCTATCTTGAATCCAGTGGCAAAGTGAGCAAGGGACCCACGTCTGGGCATACCCTGCCAACTTAGGGCGAACAAAGCGATACCAAAGGGGATGATGGACGGAGCGTTAGAGCAAATCAAACACTCACCCCCAGTCAACTGATCTGGGTTTAATCCATCATCATTCTTTAGCTCACTCCACCACCCCAGTTCAGACATGGCCATATGCAAATCAGTCTGACCCTGCGCCTCATGGGAACAGTCCAGCCCGAACTGCCAAGCCATGTCTTCCCTGGACCGGAAACAAGCATCCTGGGACCGGTTTCGGGTTCAAAACCCTCATCAGCCAGGCTATCTTGAATCCAGTGGCAAAGTGAGCAAGGGACCCACGTCTGGGCATACCCTGCCAACTTAGGGCGAACAAAGCGATACCAAAGGGGATGATGGACGGAGCGTTAGAGCAAATCAAACACTCACCCCCAGTCAACTGATCTGGGTTTAATCCATCATCATTCTTTAGCTCACTCCACCACCCCAGTTCAGACATGGCCATATGCAAATCAGTCTGACCCTGCGCCTCATGGGAACAGTCCAGCCTGAACTGCCAAGCCATGTCTTCCCTGGACCGGAAACAAGCATCCTGGGACCGGTTTCGGGTTCAAAACCCTCATCAGCCAGGCTATCTTGAATCCAGTGGCAAAGTGAGCAAGGGACCCATGTCTGGGCATACCCTGCCAACTTAGGGCGAACAAAGCGATACCAAAGGGGATGATGGACGGAGCGTTAGAGCAAATCAAACACTCACCCCCAGTCAACTGATCTGGGTTTAATCCATCATCATTCTTTAGCTCACTCCACCACCCCAGTTCAGACATGGCCATATGCAAATCAGTCTGACCCTGCGCCTCATGGGAACAGTCCAGCCCGAACTGCCAAGCCATGTCTTCCCTGGACCGGAAACAAGCATCCTGGGACCGGTTTTGGGTTCAAAACCCTCATCAGCCAGGCTATCTTGAATCCAGTGGCAAAGTGAGCAAGGGACCCACGTCTGGGCATACCCTGCCAACTTAGGGCGAACAAAGCGATACCAAAGGGGATGATGGACGGAGCGTTAGAGCAAATCAAACACTCACCCCCAGTCAACTGATCTGGGTTTAATCCATCATCATTCTTTAGCTCACTCCACCACCCCAGTTCAGACATGGCCATATGCAAATCAGTCTGACCCTGCGCCTCATGGGAACAGTCCAGCCCGAACTGCCAAGCCATGTCTTCCCTGGACCGGAAACAAGCATCCTTGGACCGGTTTCGGGTTCAAAACCCTCATCAGCCTTGCTCACTTTGCCACTGGATTCAAGCAAGCCTGGCTGATGACGGCTGAAATGCCAGAAACCGGTCCTAGGATGCTTGTTTCCGGTCCAGGGAAGACATGGCTTGGCAGTTCGGGCTGGACTGTTCCCATGAGGCACAGGGTCAGACTGATTTGCATATGGCCATGTCTGAACTGGGGTGGTGGAGTGAGCTAAAGAATGATGATGGATTAAACCCAGATCGGTTGACTGGGGGTGAGTGTTTGATTGGCTCAAGCGTTCCGTCCATCATCCCCTTTGTATCGCTTTGGTAAGCCCTAAGTTGGCGGTATGCCCAGACGTGGGTCCCTTGCTCACTTTGCCACTGGATTCAAGCAAGCCTGGCTGATGGCGGCTGAAATGCCAGAAGCCGGTCCTAGGATAGCTTGTTTCCGGTCCAGGAAGACATGGCTTGGCAGTTCGGCTGGACTGTTCCCATGAGGCACAGGGTCAGACTGATTTGCATATGGCCATGTCTGAACTGAGGTGGTGGAGTGAGCTAAAGAATGATGATGGATTAAACCCAGATCAGTTGACTGGGGGTGAGTGTTTGATTGGCTCAAGCGTTCCGTCCATCATCCCCTTTGTATCGCTTTAGTCGCCCTAAGTTGGCAGAGGTATGCCCAGACGTGAGTCCCTTGCTCACTTTGCCACTGGATTCAAGCAAGCCTGGCTGATGACGGCTGAAATGCCTGAAGCCGGTCCTAGGATGCTTGTTTCCGGTCCAGGGAAGACATGGCTTGGCAGTTCGGGCTGGACTGTTCCCATGAGGCACAGGGTCAGACTGATTTGCATATGGCCATGTCTGAACTGGGGTGGTGGAGTGAGCTAAAGAATGATGATGGATTAAACCCAGATCAGTTGACTGGGGTGAGTGTTTGATTGGCTCAAGCGTTCCGTCCATCATCCCCCTTTGTATCGCTTGGTCGCCCTAAGTTGGCGGGGTATGCCCAGACGTGGGTCCCTTGCTCACTTTGCCACTGAATTCAAGCAAGCCTGGCTGATGACGGCTGAAATGCCAGAAACCGGTCCTAGGATGCTTGTTTCCGGTCCAGGGAAGACATGGCTTGGCAGTTCGGGCTGGACTGTTCCCATGAGGCACAGGGGCAGACTGATTTGCATATGGCCATGTCTGAACTGGGGTGGTGGAGTGAGCTAAAGAATGATGATGGATTAAACCCAGATCAGTTGACTGGGGTGAGTGTTTGATTGGCTCAAGCGTTCCGTCCATCATCTCCTTTGTATCGCTTTGGTCGCCCTAAGTTGGCGGGGTATGCCCAGACGTGGGTCCCTTGCTCACTTGCCACTGGATTCAAGCAAGCCTGGCTGATGACGGCTGAAATGCCAGAAACCGGTCCTAGGATGCTTGTTTCCGGTCCAGGGAAGACATGGCTTGGCAGTTCGGGCTGGACTGTTCCCATGAGGCACAGGGTCAGACTGATTTGCATATGGCCATGTCTGAACTGGGGTGGTGGAGTGAGCTAAAGAATGATGATGGATTAAACCCAGATCAGTTGACTGGGGGTGAGTGTTTGATTGGCTCAAGCGTTCCGTCCATCATCCCCTTTTGTATCACTTTGAATTTCATAGGCTGCTCAGAGTTCTGGTTCAATCCTGAGAGCATGTACTCAATGAGTGTGCAGCATGTCCTAATGGTAGAAGTACCAGGATTATATTATTGCTCACCTGAGTGCCAAATTAGCAGTGTGCTTTCAAGGGTTTAAACCTTTTCCTGCATATGAACATTACCTGGACCAATTATTCCCAGAAATAAAAAGAGCATTGTAGGGGGGCGTGGTCTGGCCGCGGGCAAAGATGGTTGCCTAACTCGCGGGCTCCGCTGTGAGGGGGCTTTAAACGGAGTCAGCATCTACTTTCTGCATGACCCGCGGCGTAGTTTCGGTGTCGCAGGTGTTATAAAGATACCGGGAAGCGGATGAATCGTTTTTTAGGAGCGTCGGAGGCACGGTGCCTGAATAGCGGAAGCCGCACATTTTGAGAGACTCCGGGCCTGTGAGTGTCTCTGCAGCCTTGGCTCTGGAGTTCTGCAGCCTCCTGACCTCAACGTTCCATTGCTCCTAATCGAGCCCCCGGCTTCTCTATGACGCAGTGGGGCCTGTGCGCTGCATGACGTTGTTGGTCAGAAACAGCGCTCCTTCTCGACAGCTATATGAAAATTGAATATTGCAGAGGCATCAGCATCAACAGCTTTGAAGTGGGTTAGTGCTATGACCAATGTTAAAACTGGCACTTTAATCCTCTGATGGTTAATGTGGAGTGCTGCTTCTCTGGAGAAGATACATTTTGGTCTTAGTTTTGGAAGGCTTTATATAGCACACGTTCACTCCGCTTTCAAGTGGCTGCCTAAAGTCATCATTCTTTTTCACTCAGACAAACTCAAAACGTTCGTGAAGTGATTAAATAAAATCTTCATTTTATTGACAAAGTTCACAGATCTGGTTGAAATGACTGAATAACGGATTCTGTGTCATGGTTGCATTTCGCAGCTGCCATACACTATTTACATTTTAGTTTCAGCCACTTTATTGAAATGCTCAGGAGGTCTTTTCAATTTATACACGCAATTGCTGTTCGAATGGCTGCTTCAATTTAAGAGCTATTAGAATTGTCCTCAAACCTCCTCAAAGTCATTTGTCACAGAACACTTGTTGTCGAATTTATCAAATTTCAGAATCTTAATCTGGATTCTGACAAGCAGAATAAAAGGGCGATATTCATAGTGGATCTGAGATATTGAGAGACTGTCAATATAAAGTGATAAATTGCATATGACTTTGTTGTTACTTCATTGACTCAGTACATTATTCTGGGACCAAGAACGAAAGTCAAAAATGTCTACTGCCAAGTATGGCAATAAACCTTCTAAACAACCTCTTTTCGCAGATGTACTTAAACAACAACAAAACACAAGTGCATAGAGTACCCCTCATGCAGCAGAAGGTTCACTTCAGTCTAATCCAACCACGCAAGGAGAAACTATGGACCGTATGTTACAAGAAATTTCTGCAGTCAGTTGACGACTCGAAGGAATGGACTCAGATATATCCTCTTTAGCAGCAGAAACTAAATCAATACGAGCAGACATTGCAGGGTTCCATGCAAAAACAGACGGGCTCGACCAAAGGTTAACAGCTGTGGAAACAGATCTAGAGTGGATACAAAGCAGAGACCAAGAGCTATTATTTCTACGTAGTAAACTGATTGATTTGGAAGATCGAAGTAGGAGGGATAATGTTCGCTTCTTTGGCTTTCCGGGTAAAAATAGAAGGCCCAATTGCTAGAACGTTCCTCCGAAATATTCTTCCAAATCTAGTGGACATTGCTTTTGATCCTCCACTGGAAATACAGTGTACACATCGAATTGGTCCACCACGTAAGGAATCTACAGCATATCCACGTCCTCTCATTGCTTGCTTTTTAAGGCATGAGCAGACAAGACAACTATTAATATCTGCAAGCACTCATGGTCCATTTACATATGATGGACATGGAATTCGTATTGCAGCCGACTTTTCTAGAGAGACTAATGATCGCCGCAAGGCATTCCTCTCATTGAGACCTCAATTACGCCAAATGGACATCAAGTATGGTCTTTTCGATCCTGCTTGCTTCCGCATCACCAAAGATGGAATCTCCAAAGACTTCTATGATCCTGAGGACCTCCGTCTATTCATAGACAGTTGGAAACCGCAAGATATGGAAACTCAGCACTTTACCCCAGAATTATTACAATCCAGTTCCTCTATACAATCATTGGGCAATGCACGGCGGAATATCAATAGTCCTCGACAGCGAGGCAGAGATCTCGAAAGAACTATTCGAAGTCATGAGGACAAAGCTTCATCCCTCCAAAATGTATCTACCTTTACTAAGGAGCAACATAGGGATAAGTCCCGCTCTCCCTTAAAATCTACTTTGGACGCAGAATGTGGATGAATTAGAACTCCTTTACAATCTTGGTCAGAGTCGTGGCTGAGTTCACACATATCTCCTTCTAGGCAAATGAATGGACTCAATGAACTCAAAGTATCGAGAAAAATGAAGACGCCCAGTCATCGGACAGCTGAGTATTGCTATTGTTGATCTGTTTATTATATTTATTATATTTATTATATTAATTGTATTAACTTTGAGTAACAGGTTTATTATCTCCTCTATTCTCACATACATGATAGATATCCTTCATATTTATTAAAGGACTTTATGACTGTTATTACCACAGCTTTACATGAAATAGTTAATGTCATTGTTGATGATTCAATGTCTTTTAACTTGACTGTATAGTTTATATACATGCAAATCCTTTTAACTCTATGGTTCAATAATAAGATAAAAATATAGACGTCTAGTCATCGGAAAGCTGAGTATTCCAACCATTGATCCATTTATATTGTTGTAGGGATTCTGCACATACACAGAGCTATGCACAGGATAATAGGACCTCGGAGTATAGTGGTGAACCAACCATGCACCTTAGTACCCACAATCCCAATCCGACTAGCTTTAGCGTCTCATTAGCAACGATGCTACCAATGATTAGACAACCCAGAACACGGTCTCTCTCTCTCTCAGGACTCGCGGGAGCAAGGACACCCTTTCATAACTCACTCATACCTGTCCACAACATGCATAATAAGAGACACAGTATAGTTTAAAATGTTTATTTCAACTATTGTGCTCTAAGATACAGTACACGTGCCAGTACTATCAGCATAATGCATAAGGATAAAATAATAATCATAGTTACAATTCCATAGAATACAAACGGGGAAAGCATTTCATAAAGCAGTGGATATAGGGCTAAATGACCATACCACCCTCCCCGTGCTGTTAGCTAGTTTATTATAAAAACAGAAGACCTCTGGGCATTGTCAGGCGGACCCTCATACCTCAATATCTAGATGCCAGGTTTACATCATCAGACAAGCACAGTCTTCTCCCTGGAAAGGTTTTTCTCCAAGTGCCTCTAACAGTGAAATCACAATATTAAAATCACACAAATTTCTCCAGTGCAGCTGTGCTTAGTGTTATGTCTAAGTGCGAGGGACTGGCCAGATCAGCAAGAACAAGGGACGTTGTTTTTCGACCTTGTACATGTTGTGCAGACGTAACCCACAGGGAACAGGAGAAAAGGTGAAAGGCAGAAATGCAGACAGTCCTAGCCGGGCAGAAGCAGAGGCTGGAAAAACAAAGTCACAAAGTAACGTGCGCAACAAAGCATCATGGCAGCCAGGCCTAAGCCAACTTAGAAAGGCAGACCATGAGGCCACAAACCACATAACACCCTCCCCTGGTCAGTCCATTGGCGAAGACATAGGACGAAGACAGAGTTCAATTGATGGAGCAGAATAGAAACGTCAGTTGAGGAACAGTCCCCCGTGAAGGACAATGAACGGGAAAGAAAAAAAAAGAAAAACGCTGAAAAAAAAAAAAAATCCAGTGAGGCAGGACGCTGAACGCGGAGGTCCCCTAATCCAATAGAGTGTAAGTGCAGAAAAACGCCACACCTTCCAAGAGGACATCGTTGGAATCGTCAGAAAAAAGAGAGGCCATCCAGCTCAACAAATCAAAACTGCATTCATGGTCCTCGCAAGAGGGAGCAGTGATCAGCCATGCAGGACAACTTGCGTGATACTCAATATAACTTTGTTATATGTATTATAATGACCCTTTTGGTCCCATATATATCAAACATTGTTACACTCTCCCGATGGAGTCTCTCCTCATAGTGAGGTCCCAAAGTGTCTGGACCCGCGGTTAAAAGTTTGAGTTCCCCTGTGCCATTCAATAATTGGCACTCCCTTCTCCCTATTACCCTTCCTTGTCATCTTCCTTTATTCCCGATTTTTTTCTCTCTCCTTTTAACAAATTACATTACGTACTATTCTTTTTTCTGACATAGACCCAGCTTCATACAATCCTCTTAGGTTAACAATTATCATTACTCTTTTGTTTAGTCCATTACTCATTTGACTCCTGTTACGGATCAGGGTTCCTCTGCTATTCACTCCTTACTTCCCCCCCTCTTGCTCTCTTCTTCCTCCCTTTTTATTTTTCTCTTTTCATCTTTCTTCTTCCCCTTTTCAAATACCTAACAATACTTCACAAACTCTTTTAATTCATTGTAACATACTCTGACATTTATAATAGTCACTCACTACTAGCTATTTCCCCTTCTCTGGTTGGTATGGTTGTCTCACACACCTTTCGTGTAGTAACATGGAATGTCCATAGATTAACACACTACATTAAAAGAAAAAAAATCTTATTTACAATCAAAACAGGTGGATATACCTCTCCTCCAAGAAACCCACCTTGATACTAAAGAATCTGAAAAACTACGCAGAGAATGGGTGGGAAGGTGATCCATAGCAGTATACAAAAGGGAGAAGATCCAGAAGCGAACCCTACTCGTAAATGTGGAGTTGCGATCCTTATTCATAAATCTCTCCTGGTGACAGTGTTAAAAACCTGGACAGATCCAGACGGACGATATGTCTTTACCAAACTACGAATTGGTCAAACCCATATTTGCATTGGTTCAATTTACGCTCCAACTGGAGCGAAAAAGTCATTTCTTCTCCAGTTGAACCGCCTTCTAACTGAGATAGGTGCTTCTCAACTTCTTATCGGCGGAGATTGGAATTTAGTACGTGACCCAGTTCTGGACAAAACAGGCCCTTTAGATAAGTTTAACGCAGCAGACAGAGCTTTGATGAACGATATATTGGCAGACAACGGTTTGGTAGATCACTGGCGTCTCTCTCATCCGGCAGATATAGAATACACCTTTACTTCGCCTACTCATGGTACACTTTCTCATCTTGATTACTTTTTAATCTCTCAAAATGTACTTCAATTGACACAAGACTCTCAAATTCTAGAGGCAGCACTTCTGATCATTCTCCAGTCCTACTTTCATTGGAAATTGGATTGGCCAGACCAGGACGCAAACCCTGGTGTATGAATATCCAGCGTTATAGAACCCCTAGGAACAAAGCTCTATTACAATCTCATCTTCAAGATTACATTTCCGTCAATCGAGGATCCGTTAGCTCGGGCAGAACTTTATGGGCAGCAGCAAAAGCTACTATACGTGGGCAACTTATGAGAGACGCAGCACAAGCTAATAAACAAACTGCTATCCGACAGAAGGAACTGGAAGAAGATATTGCGTCCTATACCCGTCTATACACAGATAATCCAACACTTTCGCATCGTAAATCCTTAGAACAAGCCCGTATGGCTCTAAATAATCTTTTTACCTCAAAGGCAGAATATGCTTTACACAGAATGAAAGGGAGACATTATGAACAGGGGGAAAAAGCAGGTAGATTACTGGCAGCACAGTTACGACAAAGAGAAGCTGCCATGGCTTTTCCAGCTATAAAATCAGCGACAGGTACTACGTTAACTAAACCTCAAGACATTGTTAACGAATTTGCTTTGTTCTTTAAATCTCTCTACACTGCTGAACCTCAAGCTGAAGATAATAATTTAGATGCTTTCCTTACACAAGCAAACTTACCCTGTCTATCCGATGAAGATAGAGATTTACTACAGGGAGAAATTACTAAGGAAGAGATTTCACATGCAATAGCTAAGTTGCCCTATCATAAGTCACCGGGCGAAGATGGCTTTCCTGCAGAATTTTATAGATGGGCAGGGACGGAAGTGGTTGATTCTCTTCATTCTGCGTTCCAGGAAGCAGAACATGAGGCTTCCTTGGGTCCCATACCTAATAAAGCTATCATTGCTGTGTTACCCAAACCTGGGAGAAACCCTTTACTCTGTGGCAGTTATCGTCCCATATCACTATTGAATTGTGATATCAAAATTTTAGCTAGTATTCTAGCCTCTCGCCTGCGTAGAGTTCTACCCTCTTTGATCCATCATACACAAGTTGGATTTGTTCCAGGACGGTCTTCTAGGAACCATCTTCGCACTTTAGCCCATACACTTTGGTATGCCAAAAGTCTTCAGAATGATGCACTAGCCTTGTCACTTGATGCGGAAAAGGCGTTTGACCGTATTGAATGGGATTATCTTTTTAAAGTGTTGCAAAAATACAGGTTAGGTGACCAATTCATAACCAAGATACGCTTGTTGTACGATAATCCTACTGCTCAGGTAAATTGCGGGGGCTTTTTTGTCGGAACCATTTCTAATCCGCAGAGGCACTCGCCAAGGATGTCCCCTTTCCCCACTTCTCTTCCTTCTAGCTATGGAACCTTTGGCAGCCACAATACGCCAAGCTACCAATATTACGGGTATTCCCCTTCCGATAGGAGAATCGAAAATCTATTTGTACGTGGACGACATCCTACTTACACTTACAAACTTGCCTAATTCTTTACCGTCCATACTTCAAATTATAGATAATTTCTCCTCTTTTTCCGGGTACAAGATTAACTGGGACAAAAGTGAAGCCCTACCCATTTCAGATGGGACTACAAAAGCGGCAATACATGGATTTCCCTTCCGCTGGCAACCCTCGCGCCTCAAATATTTAGGCATATTAGTGAATAAAGGTCTGGAAGGGATGACTATGGACAATCTAAACCCCCTCATTCTCCAAATGCAGCGTGACTTTGAAAAATGGAATGTATTGGGACTATCATTGTGGGGCAGAGTTCAAGCCATTAAAATGGTTACTCTCCCACGTTTTTTATACGTTCTTGGTATGCTCCCCGTTCAGATACCTTTAATCACATTACGTTCAATAGATTCTAAGATAATATCCTTTGTATGGAACTCAGCTAAACCTCGTCTTTCAGCCCTGAAATTAAAAGCCCACCGTTCTTATGGAGGAATGAGCTTACCTTCAGTGGAACATTATGCCCTTGCATTGCAGCTATCTCAACTGACTTACATAATTTCAGAAACCTCTGATGTACCACAATGGGTGCATTTAGAAAGATATCTTTTGTCAACAGAAACAGGCCTTTCTGTCTTATATGGGACAGGAACTCATCATAATGACTCCATAAATCTGATCTTATCAGCCATGCGTGGGTCTTGGCAACGAGCACACCGATTATTGGGCTTACATCCCCGTCTCCATAGAAAGGCCCCATTATGGGACAATGCGAGCATACATATTAATAGACAACCAATATCTTGGCCCCTCTGGAAAGCAGCAGGTATTCATACCCTAGATCAATTCCTCTCTGATGGGGAACTTAAGTCATTTGTACAATTACAAGAGGAATTTGATTTGTCCAACATACATTCTGCGAAATATACGCATCTTCGACAGTCCTTGCGGAGGAGCCTAGGGCCACAACCCTGGCTGCTACAGGCTTCACCAGTAGTAACATATCTCCATACCTGGGGTAAGAATAAAGGAGTTACGTCTGGTCTATACCAAACACTCACATCCCACCTTTTCTCACAACCTCTCTCGCAGGAGTTAGGTATTAAATGGAAAACCAAATTATCAATTTCATATAAGAATGATGAATGGACAGAGATCCTTGATGATCTAAATAAGGGTGCACGCGAAGCAAGATTGAAATTCTGTCTGTTCAAAATCCTTCATGATTGGCATTGGTCACTAATGAAACTACATAGAGCTGGCTTGATTTCCCATGCTAATTGCTGAGGATGTGATAGTAATGCTTGTGACATATCTCATATCATTTGTGAATGCCCCATGATACAATCTTTCTAGAATTATGTGGGTAAGACTTTACATTCCACGATGCCTTTGAAACTTCTGCTCTCGCATGCTACCATTCTTTTGCATGATACACGTCTTTCACAAACACTCTCTAAACCTCAGCGCCGACTTTTGCACACAGCTTTAGCTACAGCAAAAATATGTATATTGAGGCAATGGAAATCACCTAGCCCACCGTCACAGGAAAATTGGTTGGTTGCCATGATTCAAACAGCCTCTTATGAAAGTATCATATACAATATACAGGACCAGACTGATTTGTTTCTTCAAGTATGGTCACCCTTTTTAGGTCCAGGCAATAATACTATAGCCTTATAGCCCGCTGCCGAGGGCTATACCGGCCGTTAAAGGCCCTGATCCCGAGTTATAAGCCCGAGCCGCAGGCGAGGGCCTATAGCGAGGAGAGGGCCTTAACAACCGGTATAGCCTGAGGCAGAAGGAGCTATAAGGCTATTAGAACATTCCACACACTAAGGGTAGAATGTTCTAAATTAAAAATGGAGAAACAAAAAGACAAACATTGGAATGTTGGAGCGCTGGGCTTATACCAGCCATTATAAGCCCAGAGCAACTCCATTGTCTAATAATTAATATAGACAGGGAATCTCTCAAATTAATCAGTGATTGTCTTGACTACTAGTAGATAATCCCTTACATATATCATATCTTACTATTATTCTTCACTGCTTTTGAAGTTTGTTTTTCAATGAGTGTATATGTGTCTACCCTATACCTTCTCTATATATATTACTATTTATTTTTATATCACCATTCTCTTCATATTAATCTTTACTTCTACCCTTTTTTCACCTGGATCCGTAACATTATACCAATGGGGTTGTGATATTTAACTTTGTTTAACCTTCCCTCCCCCTCCTCCCCTTTAGGCTAATACATGCATTCTGTAGAATGATAAGTATTCACCTACATTATTAGATAAATTATCACTTATTATATCAACATTCATCAGACACATCTATTAATATTTATTTTATGGCTTTCAATTTATTAATGCTCTAAAATGATTTATTACAAGTATTTTACATTAGACCTTTTATCAATTTTAACCTACTGTTTTTTAATCCTTTTTATAGGTTAGTGTAGTGTTGTCCTCAGCAATAGAATCACAGGAAACAACGAAGCTGGGTATAAGTCTTTATTGCCAACCCGCAGAAGTACAGGTAGACTATCTGAGAAGAGCGTATCATCTAACCGTAACATTCTGTGCGGGAATATATATAGGGTGGAACATGGAATGGGGAAAGGTTCCAACATCTAAGAACATACACAGTTCAATGGAAGCAAAGGAAGGATAGGAACAAACACAATAACCATATACTACACATCCTTCCCCTTGTAAATTTTAAAAGAAAAAAAACAAAACACAAAAAAAAAAAACTTTAAACACATACAAAATCATTAAAACGAGTAGGTTTCTTAATAATTCTCCCACTGGAAGTTTTGGGCTCACAAGAAGAAAGACTCTCTTCAATAATTAAAGGAGTTTGTACAGAGGTAGGTGGAGAAACATCCTCCGTAACCACTTGAGAATCTGAGGAAGTTTCATCAGATGAACAATTGGTATTAGAGCATAAATCACAATCAAATAGCCACCAATAATCACGGTTAGGAGTAGAGACATCAGATGATGCTGGGAGAACATTCTTAGTGGGGGCTAAACGGTTCATATGCCAAATTTCACCATTATCAAGTACAACAGTGTTATTATTCACTTTTATAACTTGGTGAGGTTCGCTGAATCGGCTTGCCCCTTTGGGAGTTTTTTTTGCAAGTTTGACACGAACCCATTGACCAACAGAAAGACTAGTTGTTTTGCTTCCATGTTTCGTGTCAAAGTAAACTTTGTTTTTGGACTGGGATAATTTAATGTGATGTTTGATACTATCCCAATCACAATGAACGCATTCGCTTCTATTCATCCAGCCAGGGTTTTCCTTAGAAAACGGAACCCTGCCTCTCATGATAGAGAAAGGACTGCAACCAAGAGAAGGATGACTGGTCACCCTGTAGGACCAAGTCATCTTCATCAACTCATTTTCCCAAGACAGGTTAGACGTATTGGACAGTTGAATAATACCTTTGATGATTCTGTTGATTCTTTCTACAACACTATTCCCACTTGGATTATATAATGCAGTGAATTTATGGTCAATGCCAGAAGAACGCAAATAATGGACCATTTCGTTGGATTTGAACTGAACCCCATTGTCAGTGAGGATGGATGCGGGAAAACCTTCCCTAAGAAACACAGCATCCAAAAACTTGATGACAACGAGGGAATTCACAGTTTCAACAATACTCAATTCAAACCACTTGGAAAATAAGTCTGCAACAACAATAATGTACTTAATGGAACCATCTTGCCAAGAGATGGGACCCATGAAGTCCAAAGCAACTTCTTGCCAGGGAGAATTGGGACAATGTAATGGAAAAGAAGGAGGATTGAGGGTTTTGAGAGAATTGTCTGCACTTTCACAACTAATACACTGCCTGACATATCGCTCCATAGCAGAATCAGCACCAGGCCACCAATAAAGAGCCTTTAGTCTTTGTTTGGTGCAAGTGGTGCCGGAATGACCATCATGACACAAACAAATTATTTTGTCTCTTAAAGTGGTGGGAGGTACAATTTTTTCTCCTCTCAACAAGAACTGATCATGCACACACAGTTCATGTCTAACCTCCCAAAATCCTCTGAGTTCATCAGTAATATTCTTTTTATCAACACCATTCCAACCATTGATGACTTTCGCTTTAACATCAAGAAGAACGGCATCCTCATTTTCAGCACTGGTCCACTATGAACGCTCAATGCATCCTTGTAAAGCATCAAAATGAGAAATGCTAGCAACAGAAAACTCATTCCATGAATTGGAGTCTATCTCAGTCAAAGGTAATGCCATTCTGCTTAGAAAATCAGCTGTTCTGTTTTTAACGCCTGGGACATACCTTACAGTGTACAAAAAATCTTGAAGGCGCATTGAAAATCTTGCAATTCTAGAAGTGGCTTTAGATAAACCTTCGGTGGTAAGCAGCTTAGTTAAAGGTTTATGATCGGATCTTACAACAAAATGCCTACCCCATAAAAAATGTCTAAAATGTTCCATGGCCCACACGCAAGCCAAGGTCTCTCTTTCAATTACCGAGTACCTTTCCTCAGAGGGAGACAACGATCTGGAGGCATAAGCAATTACAACTTCGTTCTGATTACCATCAAATTGGGAAAGGACAGCACCTAAACCTTTGGAGCTTGCGTCGGTAGTGACAAACGTGATAGCTAAAGGATCGAAACCTTGTAGGTTAGGGGCTTTACAGATAGCGTCTTTAATGGCTAGAAACGCTTGTTGGCACTCTGAAGACCAATCAAAACTGACTTTATTCTTAAGTAACAACCTCATGGGATGAGTTTTTTCAGAAAAATTCTCAATGAATTTAAAATAAAATTCCGCTAAGCCCAAAAATGATCGCAAATCATCCTTGGACTTAGGGGAAGGAGCATGAACAATAGCATTAACCAGTTTAGGTTTGGGTTTGATACCATGTTGACTTACCTCATGACCCAAGTAAACCACACTGCGTTCAGCAAATTTGCACTTTGAAATTTCACCAGTTAGACCTTTGGATAATAAGATTTGCAACACTTCTCTCAATCTGTTATCATGTTCAGGTTTGTCTCGACCCATAACAAGAATGTCGTCCTGAAAAAAAGTAACCCCAGGCATATCACCAAACAATTGAGACATTAACCTCTGAAATACAGCAGCCGCAGAGGCTAAGCCGAAAGGCATTCTACGGAATTGGTAGCAGCCAAAAGGTGTACAAAAAGAAGTGACACTTCTGCATGAAGGGTGTAAAGCAATTTGATGATATGCGGAAGAAAGGTCGATGGTGGAAAACCACTTTGAACCCCTGGTCATAGAAAGCATTTCATCAATCCTGGGTAAAGAAAATTGGTCAATGATGATGTTCTCGTTGAGACTTCTGAGATCAACGCAGAGACGAATTTTTCCGTTGGCACGTCTAGCAACGACCAATGGAGAAATCCACTCTGAAGCCTCAATGGGCTCGATTATGCCAGCATCTTGTAATTTATTTAACTCAAGTTTTACCTCTTCCCTTGCAATCATGGGAATATTACGAACCTTGTGGATTTTAGGAATAGCAGAAGACTTGACCCTGATGACATGGGTAAAACCCTTAAGTTTACCAATTTTTCCACAAAACACTTCTTTAAATTCATCTAACACCCATTTCTTTGTATTCTCACTGTCACACGCGACTTAAACTTGTTCAGGGCTATTGGGATCTAAAATAATGCACAGAGCCTTCCGGTCCTTCCACCCCAAAACTGAAGGACCATCAACAGCTACATACAATTTGCATAATGCTTGCCTTCCTTTAAATTGAAATTTTAGTAAGTGAGAACCTAATATATTTATCTTTTCTCCTGTAAAACTTTCAGGATTAATATCTGAAGGTTCTAAATGTGGACCAAGGGCATTCACAAACTTATCATCCCAAATGGAACGAGCAATGATTGTGAATGGAGACCCAGAGTCGGCGGCAACTTGTAGAGGAATGCCTCCAAAATTGATAATGCACAAAGGTTTGCTTCTATCAGCACCAGTAACATTTAGAACGACCTTTTTCATTTTGTACACAGAAGAGGAACCTAAATGAGAGTTTCCAGAATCCTCCGAATCTATTTCAGAAGAATCTGAATTCTCGGTAAGACAAGCAACTTGGTTAAATTTCTTGTTTCTTCTTCTACATACTTTGGCGAAATGGCCTACCATGTTACAATTGAGACACTTAGTAGATCTAGCTGGACAATATTCTGCACCGGCATTATGCTTAGTGCTACCACACCTATAACATGCAAATGTGGAAACTTTCCCTTGAAATTTAGGTGTAGCTTTGTTAGTAAACTTGTTGTTGAAAGTATGTTTCTCTGCAGGAATAGCTGAATTAAATTTTCCTTTAGGCTTGGAAGACACTAAGCTGACAGATGGTTTTTCTTCGCTGATGGAGGTGGCCTTTGCACTTCTTTCAGAAAGTTCAGCTTTCTTAACTAAGGTAATAATATCTTTAAGACAAGAGTCTCCTTCAATCCATAACTTGTCTTGAATGCTTTCTCTTCTGGCAGATAACAAGCTGGTCTCTAATCATGTCGTCATGAAGTACACCAAATTTGCACGAAGCAGCAAGATTTTTTAAACTGGAAACATATTCCTCAACGGATTCATTTTGCTGTTGCTTTCTTTTGTAAAATGTGCGTCTAGAAATTGCCACACAAACAGTTGGAGAAAAATGACTGTCTAAATCTAAAATTGCACATTTAAAAATATCAACATCTCCTGCTCTCTCCGCTTTTTGCATTTGGTTATACACTTTCAAACCTTCAGGGCCAAGGCAGTGCATGAGAATTCTTTTTTTTCTATCTGGAGAAAGAATGCCGCTATTATCTTCTAATGTGGCGATATAATTAAGGAAATAATCTTTCCATTCAGTCCATTTAACAGGAGGTTCTCCAGGATTGGTAAGAAACTCTTTAGGTGTGTTTAAATTAATGCCAACCATGAGACTGTTAATAACATTTGTTGAAGAAGAGGAACTTTCTGAACTTCCTTCCATGGTGTATAGAACAATACAATTGTAACAGGTAAAAATGTAAGGTAATATAAGTAAGTGAATACTTGCAGAATGAAACGATAAAATTGTAGGAATGAAACGCAGTCCGTTGAAAAAAGGAGCAAGAAAGAAGCAGTTAAAATCGTGCCGAAACTGACTAAAAAAAACGAGCCGACATTGACTCGAAGAAAACAAGCGCGTTGCTAAGCAATGTTGAAAACAAAATGGAGGCACGTAAAGGTCACGCACTGTGACGAAAGTAGGTGTCCCAAGGTGCTTTGCGAGTTTGCGTGCTTGAAATCAATCACCAGAATTCCAAACGCAGGCTGAAGGAAAGAGCTGTATGTTCGGAATGCGAATGGTGAGTGCGAGGAGTTTTTTTTTTTAATGATGCACAGAGGAAACGGCACTCGGGTAACGGTAGTTGTAAAAATAATAGAAAGTCATGTAAAAAAAATGTTTTACCCGAAGGAGGAGTGCCGAGTAGTAACATGTCCGTATTCTCGCATTAACTCGCAAATACACAGTAGAGATGACGTCGTTAGTACTGGAATTGCAGTAGCACAGATTTCCGATGAATATTTCTGGAAATGCTGTGGGTCCAGGGTTGGCAGTGAAACGATCCCAAGCGCGTCGCCAAAATTCTGTAGTGTTGTCCTCAGCAATAGAATCACAGGAAACACCGAAGCTGGGTATAAGTCTTTATAGCCAACCCGCAGAAGTACAGGTAGACTCTCTGAGAAAAGCGTATCATCTAACCGTAACATTCTGTGCGAGAATATATATAGGGTGGAACATGGAATGGGGAAAGGTTCCAACATCTAAGAACATACACAGTTCAATGGAAGCAAAGGAAGGATAGGAACAAACACAATAACCATATACTACAGTTAGTCTTGATATTATTGTTCATTGTCCATTTGCTCTTGAGTTTTCTTATATTACTTCCCTTTCCTTTTTTTTTCTTTTTCTCTTCCTTTTCTTCTGGGTTCATTACCAAATTAAATATTTATTTATTTATTTATATATTCATATACTATTGTTAACTGTCAAGAAACTTAAATTGTATTTCTTCTTTCCAATCTATTTATCTATTTATTGTAAATATAATTTAAGTCATTGTTCTCATGATGAAATTATATGCAAAAGTTTAATAAAAAATTACAATACAAAAAGAGCATTGTATATAAGGTTCAAGTTAGGTACACTGCCAGTAAGGTCATACATCAGCTCTTGGTCTGATGAACCTAGGAGCACAGCCACAAGCAGCTGTGAGTCGGGGTGTGAAGAATGTTTTATACATTTTATGTTACTCTGTAACTTTCTCACTGCAAGCTAGGAGACAATATCTCCACCCCTTTTTAAATCAGAAACAAAACTAGACACTGCAAGGATGCACTTACCTTCTGCATGTGCACTGACACTGAAGTATTTCGTAACCAGGTATTCATATATATTTATGCTGTTTGGAAGGCTATGAGACCTCTTTTTTACTAATAAACAGACTAGTTTTCACAAATGATTCCACAGGTGTTATTAGATACACGATAAGGCCAACAAGGGTTCCTTTAGCTTCACGCTGCATTAGCATTTATTAAATGCAGCATAAGGAGCTGGATTAGGCACAATTAACTATGGAATATGGAAGAGGATATCTTGCCTGGCATTAATGTAATCTTATTATTTTAGATACAGGAGGCACTGTGCCTTCTCCCCATTCTTAACCATTAACCAATACAAGTGCTTCTTGAGTCATTTGCACATTTCCACTTGTGGAATTTGCTGCAGGAGGTCGTGCTCTGCATTAATTTAATTGTAATTCCCGGCCTTAGGTGGGTTCACACCTACAGCAACTTTTTGCATGTCTGCATTCTAGCAGTTTATGAGCCACCTGTGCAAGTGTCTAGCAGCAACTCGTGCATTTTTATATTGCATTTTAAAATGTATGTTTTTATTGAATAGGTACCTTTGTTAGTAGAATTATCAGCTTTTTAATAATTCATAGAGCTAAGAGTTCTTCATTGTTTTGTAGCTCATCCCTTAAGCACGTTATCTGATTTGTTTGCACTACTGTGGATACTGAGAAGCACTTGTATTTTGCTATCAGGTTTACATGTGAATCATAATAAGAGAACTGTCATTCAATTTTGGGAAGTGTTTGGCTGGCCTTGTAATCATATTGAAGCAAAATAATCTTATGTTATTGTTATTTGTACATGTCATCTTCAGGTGTTTTACAATTCTAGTTCGTGTCGTGTATTGTATGGCTTACATCTGTAAATTGAAACAATAAAGTGGATTTTTTGATTGCTCTGGGATCAGTTTTCACACCTCCTTTAGGGTTAGCCACTCAGAAGGCTGAAGTTAGAGGCTAATACAAATTAGCGTCCAGACATTTTAGGGAGGGAAGAGGTGACTTTTAAAAAGTACCAAGTTTCCATAATATTTATTAAAAATATGACTTTCACCATTGACTTGGAGTTTTAATAAATATTTCAAAGAGTCCAAGAATTACATTTCTGGGTGTTACTGGTTGGAGATAACATTATTAAATGTAATATTTTATCCCTGTGTTTTCCTATGGAACAGCCATACTGGCTGCAAAGAAAATAGCTTTTGGGACTTTTTCACTGTAAGGACAACTATCTGCGGTGTTTTATGCCTCAGCATTACCTCTACTTATGTGTGTAAAGTTCTCTGCCCGACTGTGAAGTCTCTGCACACTTAACTATACTTTTTATTTTTACATTTGGATGGGACGGGAGAAAGTGGGAGGGAAACGGAGCAGACTTATTACAAAGATGGATGCAATTAGGATGATACGGCCATAAAAGCGCTTCTCCTAGACCCTGTCCTTCCAAATCCGGCCCCCCCCTCATGCAGCTATGATCATGGACATGGCGAGAAACTGTGTCCTGCTGTAGAGTATTTTTTTCCCCTACCACATGGAATCGCATGAGTCTGCCGCATGAGTTTGCCTGCAGCCGATGCCCTCTCATAGTATGTTCACAGCTTGTTATTACATTGAGAAAGACTCTGCTGGTGAAGGCTCTCCTCCAGTACACTAGCACAGAAAAGCTCTGGATAGCAGAAGAAAGCACATGCTGAAGGTGCTGTCTCTGTTCAAGTAGGGGGAGTGGTGGACCCCAGGAGATGCACAGGGGAGTACTGCATGGTGGCGCCAGGGGGAGAGGGCAGGCCTCCCCTCAGGATATTTGGAGTGCTGCTAAGTACCTGATGAACTCTTTTGTTATCTATTGCTCAGTCTCCCCGCTGTGTACTTCGGCGCACCACTATTTCTTGTTTTCTTGGGCCTCGAACTCTGTCTACGATATCAAACGCTGAGGGTTGGACTTGCTCATCTTGCTTGCATAAGCTCTGCATTGCTGAAGTGTTGTGAATCCTCCTTCTCCCCTTTTCTTCCGCTCTCCCATTTGTGGCTCATGAACTTGGTGTCCCTCTCTTGGGTGACGGTGTCTGGCTCTTTGGTAGTCAAGGAGCATCAAGGCGCATAAAGGAAATGACAGCTAAGTTAGCCAAATCACTGAAAACATTTAAGCACTCCAGTGAGAAGAAGAAAACTTCCTTGGTCGAATAATGAAGTGTGCAAAAGAGTGCGCCAGGGTGCGCAAAGGCTTTAGCAGCTGCCTGTGCTACTCGAATTGAGATAGAAGAGGGGAATGATACAACTGTTAGTACGTCAAGCAGTCCTCCTGCCTCAGGCTAAGAGAAGGTGGTGGTCCCAGACATTTTAGGAAACGAGCATGGGGGCTGGGTCTAAGGGGGCTGGAGACACTCAGTGTATGGTGGCTGGTGTGGCATCTGGAGTTCAGATGCCGCAAGTCGCGATATTGTCACAAGAACAGTCTGTGCTGGTTGCTGCATGGAGCGAGGATGGACAAGAAAATGGGTGCAATACCTCACAGGAAGGGAGGCAAAAAGGGGGCTTTTCTATGGAGAATGTAGGCGATGGAGGTATGTACCCCGTTCCAGACCAGCCGGTGCTATGCCAAGAGTGGAAGTAATGCCAGGCAGAGAAGCCAGGGTGAACCTCATCCAAACAACGGTCTGAATTTGAAGCATTTTTAAGCACATCAAGAGAGAAGGAGGGTAAGCCACCGTACATCCCTTCTGGAGACTAAAGACCTACCACAAAAAGTGAGTACAGTGCAGACCTCCGTACCAGTGGCTCAGAGCGGGACATGTATAGGTAAACACATGTGATGTACCTTTTGAGGAAAGTGTGACTATAAAGAAACCACCCCCTTTGAGACCAGTAAAACTGTATCCCCTAAAGTCTTGGGAGTTTATTGAACACTAGAACCAGAACCAGGTAGGAATCACCTGGGCTATAAGGTAGTTGACGCTTTCACTACTCTTAGATAAAACAATTCTTCTTACCTCTAGTTAGAGACTGTTAGAAGTCATATTCACTTTAGATATGGATTCTGAAGCCGTGATGAATGCCCCAGACCGTTTAGGCTATTAAAAGGCAGAAACGTGTTGGGCAGTTAAGGAACATGTCTGAGCCATTGTCCTCATCATACCTGTTCATATTTGTTTTTACATATACCTGCTGTACCACTGAATAAAGGTGATAACCTGGTAATACCAAGGTATTTAAAAAAAAAATCTGGATCCCGCCTTTATCCAGTTAGTCTTAGCCAAGAGCGCCCTCCTACCCTATAAGTTCTCGAGGAGGTTGAGTCCGACCTGGTGGTATTTACCTACCAAGGTGGGGAGAGGATGCTGATGATGAAGCATGACACTATTATGTGTGTGAGATTTACTCTTCCATAAAGTATGACTCCTTCTATAAATCACAGCTTAAGCTCTAAAAAATAAGACAATTAAGTCTGTTGGTTTCTACCCCGTTTCTTACAATGTGTAAACAATTGGTTAGAGAGATCTGGGATAGCATCATACTCTTCTTGATGCCACCGTACTCACTTTTTGTGGTAGGTCTGAATTTAGAGCACCCATTTATTTGCTCCACTCGACTAGAGGAAACCTTGAGCATTGTTTTGGTCATTCAGAGCTCAATTAGTCCCTGGCAAAGGGAGCAAGTGGGTTTGGCACAGTGGCAGGGGCTCTATGACAAACAGGTGTTGAAAAGGCTCCCCAGGGCTTTGCGAGTATGCTATATGAAGTATTTAAAGAGGTTAAATCAATCAAGGCTGCACAGGCAAAAATGGTGGATGAAGCAAAAGAAGGGCTAGCCTGGTGTGTGCACAATTGGGTAGCCTTTCTACCAGGCTAAATAAGATGGAACAAAAAGTGTGTCTGAATGTGAGGATAAGATACAAGATTTGGAAAAAGCTAATGAACTGTTGGAGAAGGAGACATCATGGCTCAAGGAGAAACAGGAGCAGATGGAAAACTATACAAGGAGGTCTAACCTTAAGCTCAAGGGAATCCCAGAGCACAGTGAGGATGCTGCAGGATGTATGCAGTTTGTGGAAAATCTGATTAAGTGTTTGGTGATTCCATACCATAAGCATGATTTGGTAATTATGAGGGCTCATTGAGTACCATCACAGATTGTTGTCCGAGCCAAGAATCCTAGTACCATGTTGATGAACTTTGCTAATTACAGAATTAAAGAGAGAATACTGGCCAAGGGAGAAGTTGTTTAAGTCTGCAGGCAACTTTGCGTTTCATAAATTTTCAGATATGACAGTGAATTCACCCGGAGGTGTAAAGAGTTCAGAAGTTTGATCTCAAAGTTTCAAGCAGAAGGGGCACAGGCTTCGATAATTACATTTTTAAAACTCAAAGTCCTATTTAAAGGCAGATTTAAAAAATTTGGCAATGTTAAAGAGGTGGTTATGTTCCTAAAGTCAATGTCCCAGTACGGGAAAATGGGATTTTAATTGTAAAACTGAGGGGAGGCGGCTAAAGGGGAGAAGTCGTGGGATCCTGGCGCTTCGGTTTGGTGGTCTTGCCCACTAGGACTGGGTCTCAAATATTGTGCGATGTTAAAGAACCTACTAGGTTTCAATGTCTTTATAATCCATATCCAGTGTGGGAAAGCAGGCTTCATAGGTATAAAGCAGAGGGGGGGCAGAGGAGACGAGAAGGTGGATCCTGGCACTGTGTCATAGTGCCAATGTCCATGTGGGTGGGGAGGACTGTAAGGTGTGGAAGGAAGGGTGGAACTCCCACAGAAGCATGGATGAGAGAGGGGACAAGGAATGGTGGGGCGAAGGTGTAGAGGGAGGTTCAGGGGTGCAGTATAAAATGAGATCCAGAAATGTGAACGTAGGTAAAATACACCATAGTGTTGAGAAAAGGCAGAGTTGTTACATTAAGGGGCCTGGCCACCTATGATGTGTTTATGTAGCTGTTGTTTATCAACCCCAACAGTTCTAAGCTATCTGAGGGGTGGGGCTTTCCCTTCAAAGGGTTTAAGTTTGAGGCTTTGTTACACTTTTTTGATATGCGCATTTGCACTTTAGTATGGGAGTTAAAGCACTTTCGGGAGGCGGGGGATGAGGTGTAGCATCAGGGTTTGGAGATGTGGGCTACTAGCCGCTAGTAAGGACGGGAAGCACTTTGGTGATTTCAAGCACTTTATGGCACATGTTGGCACTTTAGCACTTTGGCATTTTAGACATTTTATGTTTATTGACTGAGTATGTTTAGCGCAGAGATCGGAAGGAGGGTGAGGGTTCTAGGAAAGTTTTTAAGCTGGCTTCTTTCAATGTTAACAGGCTAAATAATCGAAATAAGATGCAAGCTATTGATGCCTGGGTGGAGAACCATAATCCATCTGTGGTGTTGTTACATGAGTCTCATAGACCGGTGGGAAAGCTTTCAAAGTTTTCCATGTTTAAGAAATGGGCAGAGTATAGAGGCTTTTCGTCCACCCCAGTGGGGTGTCGACATTTTTCTTGCCCATATATTAAATGCAGACGTTTTTTGATTGGGCCAGTAACACACATGGCCGCTGGTGCTGGGTTAACTGCTCGGTCCTCTCAAGTTGGTTCACTTTCGTTAGCTATTACGCCCCTGTGGAAGACAATGTCAGGCCATATGACGAGTTATTTCAATACCTAATGAAAGTCCCTGGGGAGATTATCAAAGGTGGGGAGTTTAACTTTTTGCAAAATTCCGGTATGGGTTCCTCTGTAAGTCTTAAAAAACAGTCAAAGCCCAGGCTAGCGGCTGCAACTCAAAGCTATCAAAAAGTCCTCTCTTTAATCAATCCCTGGAACGATGCCTTCCAGTTAGGAGGGAATTTACATGCTTTTTGGGTAGGTTTCGAAGTGCCTCGCAGATTGATTTTTTTCTGATCTCCAAAACCCTGGTTTTTAAAGGTCTGCAGACTCTCCCCAAATGGATTTGTGAACCATGCAATCCTTGAGTTGGAGATTCTAGTGGAAAAGTACAATTTGCAAGTGAGGAGGTTGGTTTTTAATAGGCACTACCTTCAGGAAGAGGGATGGGTTAGGATATGTAAAGAGATT
Source organism: Calotriton arnoldi (assembly GCA_963921515.1). Classification (NCBI taxonomy): domain Eukaryota; kingdom Metazoa; phylum Chordata; class Amphibia; order Caudata; family Salamandridae; genus Calotriton; species Calotriton arnoldi. The sequence continues at coordinate 2,002,106 of CAWUFW010001167.1, forward strand.
AAGGAGTTTTTAGCAAGGAATCATGAGTCAGCGATGCCAAATGTGGTTTTGTGTACGTTAAAAGCTTTTAAACAAGGGCAGTTGATAGCTAAAGATGTGGCCAACACTAGAAATGCCAAAGAACAAAAGCTGGTCCTGGTGAAAAGTGTCCAGGAGGTCCATGATAAATTTCCGTGACAGCCTTCAGAGGTGAACAGAAGGAAGTTTGAGATGGCTAAACAGGCATTGAGCAATTTCTATTATGCTAAGTGTTATGCATCCAATAAGACCTACATGCAGAAACTTTATGAGGAGGACAACTTTGCTCGAAGGTATCTGGCATGGCAGTCCTGACAACAAGTCTCCAGAAACACGATTAATTTTCTGAACTGCTCAATTTTGGGAGTATGCTGTAAAGAACAGGGAAAGCTAGGTGAAATTCCGCTTGAGCACTATAGGCGAAATTATCGCTACAAGTAAGTGATCGATAAGGGTGCATTGGGGGCTTTTCTGGAAGGGCTTTATATTCCATATTTACGGAGGAAGATGTGCAAAGTATAGCCCGCCCTTACTTGAAAGAAGAGATGGTTGAGGTTATCAGTAGTCTCCCGAATTACAAGGTCTGTGGCCCCAATGGTTTTCCGTCTGAGTTTTACATTACATTTTTGGATATTTTAATGGAGTATTTACTGCTGATAGCTACCTTTGTCTTTTAATTTAGGGAATGAGATCAGTTTTTTCTTTTTTAAAGGTAAGGATGGGGAAGATCCAAACTCCTACCATCCTATCACATTACTAAATTCAGATTATACAATTATTATAAATCTGTTGGCTAATAAATTCATCATCATAGCAGTGAAAGTGATACATCAGGACAAGAACGGTTTTATCACTGGGCATCAGATAGGGACCAATGCACATTATTTAGCAGAGGTGTTGGATTACCTCTCTGGTAATAATATCCCTGCTTCAGTCTTTCTATTAGATGTGAAAAAGGGCTTCGACCTCGTGATTTGGGAAACTCTTTTCGGTATTTTGGAGAAGTTTAATGTACCCTCCCAGTTCACAAGGTCAATTTACAAGACGTATTCGTGTGCCACAGCAAAAATGAGTCACTGCAATAGAGGTTAGGATAGTGCATGTTCTCCGGGGTGCCCGGCAGGGCTGTCCCCTGTTGCCCGTATTATTTGCCTTCTTTATTGAGCCATTGGCATTTGCAATACAGAAGGACAGGGAGATTCACCCTCATACCACAGATGGGTAAAAAAAACTCTATGCGAATGACGTAATGCTGCTTGATGCTAGCTGGAGCTTACAAGAAAAACTTTTCAATGTTTTTGCTTTGTACCAGGAGTTAGGGGGCTACAGAATTAATAGGAAGAAAACTGAAGTGATTCTTTGTAATTGTGAAGCTGATATTCTGCTCCCAGATATGGTTACTTGTGTAAATGAGCAGCCGAAGCGGTATCTGGGTATTAGATACTCATCAAAGATTGACGATCTCTATGTTTTTAATTATGCTCCGCTACTTTTACAAGTAAAAGCACTGTTTGCACAATGGAACCTACTCCTCCTCACCATTTTAGGGAGGGTGGCATTGATAAAATGGCAGTCCTCCCCCTAGTTTTCTTTTATACTGTGCGTGCTTGCAACATCTTTTTAAAGAAAAGTGGAATCTCTATCACATCTTTTACCTGGCAGATAAAACTGCTAGATTATCACTTTGCATATTTTGCACAATGTATGTCCAGATTTAATGCGAAACATGAGTTAGTGGGAAGTTTTAAGAATAATATTATGGGTTTGATCTTAAAGGAGTATAATATCAGGGATGTTTTAAAATTGACAAAATCACCCCCAAAAAAGTCCGCTGTTAGATTTTTCATAGGTTCTTTATAAAACAGAGAGACTTTTACAGGCGGTATGCAATTCCCTACATTAATGTCGCTACACACCGTTTGGGGCTAAATTGGTATTCGAGGGATAGGATGGACCTAAGCATAGTCCTGAAAAGGGGGTCCATGGAGTTTTATCATGTGGTTGACTTCATGGTTGGTGATGAATGGAAGAATTGGTCTGAAATTAAAGAATCGGTCTGGGGTATTTTTTGGCTGTTTGGCCTGCATGTTAAGGTCTTTGGATATTGTTCAGATTTGTGACAGTCACAATTTGGTTACAAGCCTGGTTGAGGCCCAAGATTTGAAAAGACTGGGTGAATGGAAAAGGTTGCTTCAATCGTGCAGGGGCCCAGATGCGTATCAAAAGGATATCAGTAAGTAGCGGAAACATGAAAGGCTCGCATTAACAAGGGAGATGTGAACCAAAATCAATAAGTATAAATTTTGAGGGGCTGAGAGGAGGCAATTGGCTGAGAATGCAATTCTATACAAAATAGCTGCTTTATAGAATTCCTCAATTTTGGGGTGGAATTATAATTCTGCATGGCGAAGTTGCTGCTCTCGATGCAAATCAAGTGCTGTTCTGAACTGGTCCCATGATACTGGGCAATGTGCTGCTATTCAAGAATTTTGGAGAATTATATTTTGGTATCTGGAATTAGCCTGGCAGATTCTAGAAGCACCCAGTTTGTTGTTGAAGCTAAGAGGTTATGATTCCGCCTTATGATTAATTCCAAGATTTCAAAAATTGCTTTTTGTCTCGATGATAGTGGCCAGATCGTTGCTGCTCCAAAGGGGAAAACTAAGTCGATTTCCTCTGTTAGTGAATGGGCAGTAAAGATGAAACAAGTGAGAGTTAGAGAGTCATTGTATGCTTTTCGGTGTGGAGGGGTTATGAGATTTAATACAATTTGGGGTCAATTTATGGTAGAAATCCCTGGGGACGGTGAAAAGCTGTAGATCGTTTTTCTGATATCTTATAAGCAATGAACTGTGTAAAGCATTTGGGCTGTTCTGTTCTGCAATGGATTTTGAATGGTATAAAATTGGTTCTGGACCTGTATCTATGCATTGGTGTATGGTACATGCTGAACTTTGTAATCTTTCCATTCTGGTTCTCAAATAAAAATTAAAAAGAAATGTGGATGCAATTAGGGAGGAGTAAGAGGGGTTAGCAACGGTCAGGGAAGGGTTTATGGAGCGACGTCACCCACCCACACAAGGGTAAGCCACATGCATTAATCTGGGGGTGGAGACATGTAACTCACACTTTTGTTGTAAGTTTGTTCTCAGAGTTTGTGAATACTGAAGCAGTAAATTTACTCCAAAGTGCAGACTTACTCAGACATGTAAGTTACCTGTGTGAATCAGGTCTACATTTTCTACCCGTCCTAATTTTAAAGACCATACACTCTGTCTTATGGACAGTAAGGCCTCCTTAGGGGTGACATTAATATTTAAAAGGAAGATTTAGTGCTGAGTTTGTTAAGACAAGTTGAATTTCAGTTTAAGAGTTGCTTTAGTAAGGCTACCATAGTAGGCCTCAAAGCATGTTCTACACTGCCACTGCGGGAGATGACACAATAGTGGCTGCAGTCCACAGGTGACATTTAACTTACAGGCACAAGGTACACTTTTGTACCATATACCTTGCACTTATAGGTAAGTTAAATATGCCAATCAGGAGTATACCAAGTGTATAATGTTGAAAGAGGGAGCACAGGTGCATTACCACTGGTTAGCAAGGGTAAAGTGCACAGACGTCTACAGCCAGAAAAGCAGACAAGGGGTACACCACTCAAAACATGGTCATTCCAACAGAGCACATTTTCTCAAATTCTATTAAAATGTGTCCAGTTGTTTTAGCTATGAATGCTCCACAGGCAAAACTGTATGCATACCAATGTTTTTTATCAGCTTTCCCAAGCTTCCCCACATGTCAGCTCTGCATCACCCAATGCTGAACAGCATTCATTATGTAGTGGAAAATAAAATTGAAAAATCACTATGGTCTCTCCATGCTCTATTTTGTCTGCTACACCTGGGGTGACGAGTTACATAAGAAAACAAGAAGTGTAGTGTTCTTCAGGCTGCAGGATCATAAGGGTACTGGCCTTGACTACATCAAGGGACTCCTTCTCACTCTAAAATGAAATTTACAAAATGGCAGATAAGAATAGAGCCCCTGGTGCATGCCCAGTCTATGGATGGGAAATGTACAGACGCTCAAAGAAGGGGTGCATGGGTCTGGGGAACAGACTTTCAAGGAAAGGCAGGGACTAAATACTTTGGTATGATCAACAGTAATCGAGTGACTAGACCTCATTCTCAGCAGGGGCCTCAAAATATTCGATACTCCCTCTACTGCACTGTTCGTAAATACAAGGACAGATAGTGAGGTGTGCCTTTTTGTTCAGTTACTAATAAATAAGATCTGCAAAGCCACATAGGGACGATAAATATGATTCCAATAGCTCTGGGAATGAGTCATCTGATGATGACTATTCATTTCACAGCAGAAGCACCAACAATAGCATATAGGATGATGAGCAGAAGGTGCATGTGGTAGGTTCTATCAGCACTGGCACACAACCAGATTTCCTCTCTGCTAAAATCTCCACCTGATGAGTATTTTCTCCTATAGAAATCAAGTAGCCTAATGGAACTTCCCTTCAATGGACATTGATCTGTACTACTAACTTCATATAATAACAGAAGTTTCTATTTTAGAAAGCAAATTAAAAGCACAACGCTTTTTAAGCAAATAATGTTATTTTATTTCATGTGGAATGTACTCAAAGTGTGCACAATTCAGATGAAATTTATTCTAACCTTTCATATTTGGAACCATTTTGGATTTGCAGTTGTAAATTTTATGAGCATATTAGTTTTCGAAGGCAATGGAAAAGAACACAGCATTTCATCAATATGTGAGTAATTTGATGTAAAACTAGAATTAATAGATTCTCCATTCTTAACACTGTCCGAATAAACCACAGAGGCAGTGGAATGAAAAAGCTAATAAATACTCTGCAATAGCTTCTCTAACTATATGCACACCCACGAGCGTGTTCCCGCAACTACAATGGTGGACAATAACAGCCTTACAATGATATCGTTGAATTTAGCGGGTATCCACCTTAAACTCCAAGACCAAGACTGGTTGTCATATATTGGGAACAACGACATCTGTCTCTTCCAAGAGACTTGGGCAGTGGAAATGGTACATATTAATGGTTACACCACCTATAGCCTGGAAGCTATTCCGCCTAAAGTGTCGGGCAGGGCGAGTGGTGGCCAGTTGATTTTAGTAAAAAATTCCTTAGCTTGCAAGTATAGGCACTTACCCATAAATTCACAGGACATAATGGGGATCCAACTTGTTTTTCCAACCAGTTTAGTTTTGACTGTGTTTAATGTCTATGCTAGGTCTGAATCTTCAGGCTGTGATTCGTTGGTACTTTCAATGTTGGATGATTTGGTTGAAGTATACCAAAATAATTCCAAAATAATAATTGCTGGGGATTTTAATGCTGCATTCGAACCATCTACCCTACTGAGTTCTTTGCTTGAGGAAGAGGATGAGCTCTGGGGCATTCCTAATCTGGTAACTGGCAAACCGGGCAAACGTCCATCGAATGTTTCCTTGCAGATTGCTTCTCTAGTCTCAGGTAGGAGTATGAGGGCCTGCAATGGAAGAACTGCATCCGACCTAGGGAGGAAGGCTACTTTTAAAAGGGGTACCTATACTAGCATCATCGATTACATATTTGTAGATGTAAGAGTTTGGTTTCTGGTAGAGGATATGAATGTTGAACAGTGAGAGGATAGTGACCATAATCCCTTACTATTAAAAATGAGGGGTGCGGATTTGAATAGGAATCCCTCTAGTCTCACCTCCAGAAATGAAGAGCCGTGCGTCACTAACAATCGCCGACGAGTTACATGGCCCAAAGTCCAAGCTGATCCGGACCTGTATACTCGGATTTATAAGCTCTTCGTTACATTTATACCTGGTTTGTGTAATGATGCGGGGAATACACAATTACCAGAACCAACGCTTTTTGCATCAGTACACCAAAAATTCTTTGATGCCCTGCAAACCATCTTTAGCAGAAGTAGCTCTGGTAGGAGACCCCCTAGGGCAGGGACAAACAAGTGGTTCACCAGCGAATGCAAGAGAGCAAAGAAGGCTCTGCAGTTAGCAGTTAGAGAGTGCTCCAGAATGGAAATAATTTTGGCTCGCCAAAGTTATAAAGTAGCTCTGAACCAAGCTAAAAGAGATGTGGCCGATAAAAACTGGCAAGATCTGGTCCAAGCTGCCCAATGTAGGGTTAGTCGCCTTTTTTGGCACATTGTCTCCAAGGGGAGCACAGTGAATGTTCCCACCCTTAGATATCATATCGAGCCGGGGACATGGGTGGACCACTTCTCTAAATTATATTCTAGCAATATGGACCGGGGCGGGTTTGATACTCCTTGGGTTGACCATACCCAAGCTGTCACTGCCCCTGTGGAGAACGTAAATAGTCAAGTTCTGGCTTTCAGTATAGAGGACACCCTGGCAGCGATTAGTAGACTAAAAGCTGGCAAAGCCCCTGGCCCTGATCTCATTCCGGGTGATTTATACAAATCAGAACCAACTATTTGGGCCCCGTATATAAACCTCTTGTCGAATGACATCGTGGCTGGTGGGGCTATTCCAGAAACGTGGAGGGGAGCGGAGATAATTACCATCTATAAAAAGGGCGATGCCGCTATCCCCTCCAATTATAGACCCATCAGCCTGATAGACAACTTACAGAAGATTTTTGCAAGGTAGGTTCTGGATAAATTAGAAACCTGGATGGACGATCATATGGTTTTGTCAACTTATCAGGCGGGCTTGCGTTCCAAGGTAAGCACGTGTGACCAAGCTTTCAGGTTCACTCTACTAATTTGGAAATACATTTCGCTTAGGAAACAAAAGCTCTATGTAGCTTTTGTGGATCTGCGAGCCGTGTTCGATCTGGTTCCACGTGACTTGCTTTGGAAGGTTTTACTCGACCTAGGTGCTCCTGCGAATTTGGTAGCAGTAATGGCCTGACTACACTTGGATAATTACGCCCAGGTCAGATGGGGGACGAATGGTGAACTAACGGACAAGATACCGATACAGCGATGGGTGCGACAGGGGTGCGTCCTTGCCCCTACATTGTTCTCATTGTTCATAAATGACGTGGTGAGTCGATTAATGAACTGTAGGAATGACGCACCCTCCTTGAATGGCGAAAAAGTCCCCATCTTTCTCTTTGCAGATGACTCCCTATTAATATCAAAATCCCCAATGGGCTTACAAATTCTACTAGATGGATTCCTAGAGTTCTGTAGGGATAGGAGTTTAGAACTTAACACCTCTAGGACCAAGTATATGGTGTTTGGGAAAGTACAGGGTGGCCTGCAAGAGATTAAGGTTCTACAGGAACCCCTGGAACGGGTAAACATTTTTGATTATCTGGGCATAGGTTTAAGTGAGTGTCTCAAATGGGATTATCAGACAAATAAAAGCTACTTAACCCTATGTCAAAGATCCAAATCCATAATAAGATTTCACAAACAATCGTATACCCAACCCCTTTCCCCAGCGCTGGAAATCTATCGTGCAAAAGCCCAAAGCGGAGCTTTGTATGGAGCGGAGATTTGGGGCTATACTTCCGTCAATAAGTTAGTGACATGTGAAAATATCTTTGCTAGGTCTCTTGTCTCGGTCCAAATTACGACTCCCCTAATTCCCCTTTTCTGTGATCTTGGGCTGAAGAGAATTGGCGATTTGGATGCCTTGAAACCTTTAACCTACTGGCTGCGCCTATGGACCACCCCCCAACTTGCTGATTATAGAGATTCTCTTCGGGAGGTCATAAGGATCAATGGCGCTGTAAAATTACCATGGTTTAGGCACGTTGCAGACTGGTGTAGGCTAATGAATATGATGGATCTATGGAAACATCCTGAGAGGGCTACTGGAGACGACTTACTGAGATTAAAAAGCAGGTATTGGGAGGTGGTGGGTGATCGCTATGGGAATAATTCGACTTGCGGACAGCTTACATCCAAGTTTTTAGCCATAAAATCATGTCCACAATTCGAACCCTTTTTGGATCAGATTTCTCCCCCCCTTGCTAAAAGCTTGTATATCAGATTTAGATATGGTAATTTGCTTTTAAAATTCTCGGGCAAGGAGGTGGTGGGTTTACAATTAGGTTCATGCCCTGCCTGTTCTTCAGCTATTGAATCTGAAGAACATGTTTTATTCTTTTGCCCTGGATACCACGAGTTGCGCAGAAGGTGGATAAGACCTATCTGCCTTAATGTAGGTGCTAGGCAGTATCAGATTGCATATAGAATTTTAAAGGCAGACGTTTCTGAACCAATAGTTTTTGCTGTCAGTCGTTTTTTATTTGCCTTCTGGATAATACGGCAGAAGTTTATATTACAGATTGTATAATAATATTAATTGTTTATGATATCTGTATATTACCTGTGCTGTGCATTTTAAAACTGTCCCTCTTGTCCCATTGAGGCTCTGTATGTTGTAAGGTTTTAGGGAAAGGTTTATTTTGTAGTTATTATCAAATGCACTTTGCTTCTTGTCCTGGTGGTCTTTTTTAAATCTTTCCCTTTTTAAATACCCAAATGAATTGTTTTAAATATCTTAATTGTAAATAGGAAATGTTTTATTTATTGTATACTTTGATGGTTTGTACAAAAAAAACGAATAAAGTTATCTAAAAGAAAGAAAGAACTTCTTCTGAAACTTATATGTCTTTATTCTCGCCTGACTCTATGAGGTAAATAAATGTTTTTGTTGAAATTATTGTAATTTGTTCAAATAAAAGGAGGCACCAAGCAGGTATGTTCACTCTCCTTACTATTCTTTCTCTTACCATTGGAATCATAGGCTGCCATCTTCAGAGTTTCTAAATCTCTAAAGGGTATCCAAACTTCCGCTGGTTAATCTACGCCTGCTGATGGAAAAAACTAAGACATGTTTTATCTGATACTCTGAACTACATCTCTTCATCTAGGGTATGGTGCACGTGCGTAAGACAGTTGTTATATTTCATCACCAACCAAATCTCGTATCTGCAAGATTTGCAAACTCCAATTGATGTTCACGTCATATATCCATTTCAATAATGAAATCATCTAGATACCAATGAACCCATTGAAATGGTGCTCTATTTTTGTACCTTCCCAGGAAATCTTTCAGCCAAATCATAAACTCAATAAGGTATAACAGGGCACCTTCCCACCGAAGACTGAAAGTTTCCACATTGATTTATCCAGGTGTTCCCATTTGGATCAATGGCAAAATACATGTTGGAGGGCATTACATTTCTTGGCAGCACTGGAATGTCTGAGTCATCCTAAGACTGAATGATATGATCACAGAATTACACTCAATGTGCTATCAGCACAACACAAACATGGAATTGCTGTCAACTTGAACACTACCTGAAAAGTGAACTTGTCCCCACCCCATATGCTCTACAGACTTGCCAATACACACCTACTTGGATACTTCGGGCTATTTAGACCAAAAGTCTAACTTTAGTAGTAGTAAAGTTAGACTTTTGGTCTAAGTTAGACTTTAGGTCTAAACTTAGACTTTTGGTCTAAGTCTACCTTTGTGAATCAGGCCCAACTTTCTTGGGACTGGGATAAAGAATACAGTCCTCCCCACTTCCTTACTCACTACAGGGGACTTTGTGAAGCAAGATTTAATATGACTCAGTTGATACTGAACCCTGTTCATCGGAAGACGCCAGGTCATTCCCAGATTAATTGTGTTGGAGATACTGTGACAAGAAATGTGATAAGATGTTTACCCTTTGCTCCTGATTGCGACAGGACTTCTCTTGGCCATCAATATGCTTATGCATGGCTGACTTCAGTGTTTATGTGTTTGAAGCCACCTCTAAACCAATGCTATTGCATGGTGCATCAGAGATACCAGGGGTGACACCACAGTGGCACAGATGGATCACCACCTCTCTTACAGTATCAAAACATTGCATACTGAGAGACTGTAGATACTCGCAAGTAGACATTCATCGAGGATGGTTGTATAAGCTGGTGAAAATGACATCACCTGAGAGCATAGTATACGGGATGCAAGATCAGAGTGGAGCCGTACAACTCGAGATCCAGAATATTAATGACTGGTGGACCATGCATCCTTTTATCTATGCTGGTTCTTACTTTACTTCTTACATGATGATTTCCCATCTGCACACTTGGATGTTGTCCAGATGACCACCCAATGACCTAGTGCCGAATCCCTTGACTTTCTATATAGTGTTATATGGTGTTGTTTTCCTTTGTTTTCCAGGGCGGAGGCACCCTATTCTATGTCAGTGCCCTTGTCCCAATTATTCCTCTCCCCTTCGCCCACTCTCCCAGCCCCCTTTCTAACCCGCCACTCTCGCTCAATTAATTGCTCGCTTTTGAGATGTCACTGGAAACAGTATGTACCTTTTTAGGTTTCTTTAATTAGAGAGGTATTTTGTTTCTTATTAAGACTAGTTATATAGTTGTATATTGGTTAGTTGCTTTTTAACTTTATTAAGAAAGAAATTGATCAAAAAGCTATTGGATGCCTCTAATCCGTCACAGTGCAAAACAGTGACGGGGTCAAAGTGAATCCTATTGCTTTTCTCAAAATAGCACATTGTTGTTAAACATCCTAATGTCACTTACAACTACTATTTAATATTCTGAAGCTTCAAACTATTTTCAAATATGGAAATGCTAAGAGTAAAAAGTCATGAAGTTGTTATAATATAGTTTGTAAGAGAAGGCCATTCATCTGCCATGCACTCAGTGTTCAGCTGCAGAATAAAGAAACTGTTTTGTCATCAATTTAGTGAAACTCTAGCAAATAAAATAATTAATTACATGTGTAGGAAATTCAGATTTCCAGACAAGCAAAAAGAAATGAGTAAATGAATTATCTCACTTTGGGACCGATAATAAGTTGGACGCAGTGGAAGCCCCGGGTGGGGGACTGCTTCACCAAACTATAACTTGCCCATTGTTTCTGTACAAGGATTTCCCAGGTGAGGGAATATAGGACCTGATTGTACCGGCTGCAAAAAACAACCAAGAAAATGTGTACAGGATTGGGCTGTAAGTGCTGACCCACAACCTGCCCCTCCCCCCCCCCCTCCAATGGCACATTTGAAGCATGCTCCCCCAAGCTAGGCCATATCATTTCCTGGCTACTAACACCCACCCCGCACCATACTGGTCCCTCTGCTGTTATTTACCGCTTGCAGAGATATCCCATCCACCATGAAAGTGATCAGAGTTTTAAAATTCAGCTTGACAGACGGATACGTGAAGATGTATATTTGTGGGCATGTTCACTGGAACTTGTGCAGTGAAAGATGAGCCAGAAATACAGTAGATTCTGCAACTGGAGGCTCACTGGGGCAAAATTATATGACTAAACGATGGTCAGGAATTTGGCCTCAAGCGATCGCCACTGACTGAGATTCTTTCAAGCATTCCTTACATCACCTTGTGGTGTTTTGCAGGTGTATATTCTTCTGTTCTATTTTGTCTCGGTTAGTTGAAACAATTATGAAATTTTGTTGTTCTACAGTTGTGTGCAATCATGCAGGCATCCCTGTGTACAGTTTTGAAATTCTGTTTGTACTGATCTGGGAGGAGCACAGGTTTGTGAGTGATTGTTTTATATAAACCTGTTGGTAATTCCTTTGAAAAAGGACAGGGAGCTGACGTAAACACATCAAGCCAAATCATGCACTTTTTATAACTATCACTTTTTTGCACTTGCACATATAATGATCTATTTACATTGAGTAACTAAAATGGCAGAGATAAACTGGAGCAGTTATATTTTTTACATAGAGATTTGCGTGATTCTTTAATTTCCAGGGAACCCTCGTCATTTCCCCCACATTTGACCCTTTTTTCGATATTGTCATTTATATTTGCTGTTTTGTGTACTTGTGGTGTTGTATCTCGGTGGCAAAAAGTTCCACTTCCTCAGGCAGGAATAAAAAAAAGCTCCAAAATAGGTTTAAGAATAAATCCTGACACGTCTTATTCAAACAAATACTTGGAATTATCTATCACTGAATATCTATTTGCAGAAAATGGGTCATTGTAGACTAATGAACCTCAGGAATAAGTGCTTGTATTATTTGGATTATTTTGTCCTTTTACCTTTAATTCCCTTTCATTATTGTCTTCCCTTTATTTAATTTCTCCGATTTGTTTGAGTGTGGGAATCAGTTATACGATTGCTACACCTACGCATAGAAATTTCAATCTGTTCAAGACAAAAAGAAGAGATATGCACCCTATAAACAGTAGTGCATTTTTACTCAAAAGTAAAATATCCTCAAACGGGGTTCGATATGCTCACGAGCTCTAAATCAAAGCTAGTTTTTATATGGTATTTAATACCACAATTAGGCCACTTCTGAGCACTGTATAACATATGTTACATTACTCAATGCAATTGTACTCAATTTACCATTCTCAGAAGGATGGAAAGCAGAACTGTCCTGACCAGATTTGGAATGGGTGACATGTAGACCTCTGAAGATGGCAGCCACCATTCACCTCACTGAGCTTCCTTGCCCAGCCCAAACAATTGTGTAAAGGGGACCGAGAAAAAGTATATTTTCACAAAACTGCCTACATGAAATAATAGGGCAATATTGAAACAACAGTTTCCCTCCCTTCTTTCCTTCACTTGGCATAATTTTCCCCAGTTAGTTTAGTGTGGGAGGCACTTATATAATTGCTCAAACCTACGCATGGAATAATCACTCTGCTCAAGAAGTCAAGAATAGATGTGCACAATGCAAGACATCTTTAAGCTAAGTAAAATAGTTTAAAGCAAGTTTCGAAATGTCTTTGAGCTCTACATCAAAAATCTGTTTTATATTGGGTTGCATACCAAGCCTGCCTTTTCTAAGCACTGTTAATAACGTGTTACATTTACGCACTGTAATTGTACTTGATTCACCATTCTCAGAGAGATGAAAGCAAGGCTCTGCCAGAACGAGAATGTACGTCATCATTATCACTGCAAATGTCAATGGTGAGCATCTATCTGCCTAAGCATTTTTATCAGCCTGAAGGAGGTAATATATGAGGGAAACTTGGAAAATGTCTATAAAAAGGCATTTACTATGGTGTTTGTGGCGGGGGCCGAACTGGTGGTAAAGGGGCCCACTGAGTGAGACTTACAGGCGAGGTAGGAGGCACACAACAGAAAGACCAGTGACACAGGGGTATAAGTGTATGGGCTGGAAAGACCCTGAGTGGTCTCTACCCTTTTATTATATAGCCTCGAGTCGCACCTAGTCAGAGGATGTACAAGGTGCATTTCTGGGGCATAGGCCCCACGTGCAAGGGGTTAGTGGGCTATTACATCCCTTCCCAACTTGGCAATGAACTCAACACGCAAAGTCTCTGAGCCTCTGGCGGGTTGGGTCGGAGGTGATATTGGTGTTGCTGAGAATGTCCTCTCATTTCTTCCAGCCTATGGTTACTGCCAGAGTCAGCCTCAGCATTGAGCTCTCCTCGGGCCTGGCTGGGGGTTTCATTGCCAGAGTCAGCTTCTTCTTCTTCCTTTCGGCTTTCTGATCCCGGGGGGCTCTCTTATGTTGTAACATTCTCTCCCTCCTCTGCTTCAGGTGACTGGATGAAGTCTACTACTCGCAACGAAGAGATGTTCTTCGTGACCAGTTTGTGATCATGGTCCTTTTCACCAGGGTGACGGTCCACAACTCTGGTTCAAAGGGTGTTCATAACTTCCATCTTGGGTGGCGGTCTCAGAGCAGCACGTTGTCACCTGGCGAGATCACCCTTGAAGTGGCATACCACTTAAGGCTTGCACACACGTTGGTTTGAGTGCATCGAGCTTGGGCGTTCATCAGGTCATATAATGGGGGGAGACCACTCTGAGTGTACAGGGATTGTGTCCCGGCGGTGGCCATTGAGCATCAGTGACAACGAAGAGCGCTGAATGGCACAATGTGGAGCTCTGTGATACTTCTGGAGTACAACTTCAGGGTTGGTCCCTTCTACCACAGCAATTCTGAGGGTCTTAATCAGTGTCCACATGAACTGCTCCGCTTCTCTGTTCGCTTGCGGCCATTGGGGCGTGATTCGATGATGGTGAATTTTTAACTGTTCTAGCTGGTCCTGGAATTCAGAGCCTTGGAAAGACAGTCCATTGTTGGTCCTTACCTCTTCAGGTAGGCAAAGAGTGCAAAAGCTTTTTCCAGTGCTGGTGCTACGTTGCAAAAGGCTGTAGAGTCAACAACTTCAATGAGGGGATACTTGGAGCAGCCATCGACGACGACTACAGCTGTTCTCCCATCCAGGAATCTTCCTAGGTCAAGACTCACTCTGAACCATGGCGCAGGACATGGCTCTTCTGGTATGATGGGTGCAGATACTTCTTGAGAACTGGTAAGCTGGCACAAAGAGCATTGTCTCACCATGTCATCGATGGTGGCCTCTAGCCCTGGAAAACAGACTTTCTCTCTCATGCAGGACTTCATTTTTGCTCTTCCCTGATGCCCCCCATGAGCCAGTTCTATTACTTGCTGCTGCAATATCTCTGGTATTACTAGGCACTGCCCTTTCAGGATGCGCCCATCCCTTGTGGCACTTAATTCATTTTGAAATCACCACATTTTTGTGAGTCGTTCTCTGTCCAAGACTTGCCACCCATTTGCGCATCGTAGGAAGAAGTACCATGAGCCACTTTGCACTGTGCGTTTCGGGGGCATAGTCCCCGCTGGGGAGGGGTTAGTGGGCTATTACAGTGTTGATATAATCAGAGAAAGCTATATTTCAAAGGACGTACTTCAAAGCCCATCATATATATAAGGAAGGCGATGGCCCAGAGTTCAAAGGGTTTGCATATAAAGAGCACATCCATCATTAATACTGATAAATCACCAGTTCATATATTAGATTCAATTGTTACAAATGCATGCCTTATTTTTTTAATCTGTTGATTATTAGCACCTCTATCACCAGTTGCCCGATTCGATTCCGTTTTAACTGCATAGAGTAATCGTCGTAAACATTACAACTCAGGGTCTCTTCAGTGTGCCAATGTCCTTCGCTGTAAGCCTCACTAGTGATCTCTCAGATGCAGCAGACCATCAAATTGTGGCTGATATACTCATGCATACTTTCCATCATGGTGTTATTGCATGGTGGCAATCATCTTTTCATTTGAATATAAACGTTTACCTGAAAGGCCATCGTTTCTTCATTTTTTTATTTTCAGAATTAGAAAACGTCCGGGGCTATGTTTATCAAGTACGTCCTGATGTACACTTGCCCTTTTCGTGGGCTGTCCATTTAGTTTTTTTCTGGCCTAGTGAGCCTCATTTTGTAGAATCCCAGAATATTATAAGTAATCTCCCACCTGGTGATCCAAGGGATTTCCAATATGGCTTGCGCTCTATCTGAAGACTTTGTTGTCCCTTGATCGGCCCATTGACCATAATGGCTTTGCGAATTCACAAAGCACCACCTCAAATTTGCTCCTAGCATGCAACAGTTAAAATCACAACGAAATATGGCCTATTTGAGGTAATGAGTCCAGGACAGCTAAATTAGGGATTTCGTTTTTGAGGAAAATTGCATTGCCATCTACATTTTAATAATAGTTAAAAATTAATAGTGTATCACGGTTCGCAGATACAATTTGAAAATTTCAAACGTGTAGCTCCGATTTTAATACATATCTGGAAGTTTAAAAAAGTGTATTCTTTGGGGAAATCTTTAAGTAGAAAAGAAATAGTTCATATAATACTGTCAACCTTGAATGGCTTTGTATTTTACAATAGGGTTCATTCTAAAAATGTTGAAAGACACTATTACAGAATTAGGTGTAGAAGAGATAATGCAATTGAACAAGTACAAAAGTAAAGGACATGAGGACAAGGCAACATATGGTGATAAAAGACAGCTTTGAAAAAATGGATCCAAAGTTACACTTCATAGAAGTCTAAATTTGGAAGAGAGCTGTGTGCAAGACGTATAAAGAAAGTCTAGTTGGAGGAAACAGATTAAGAAGAAACACAGCAGCTTCTATTAGGAAATAAAAGCGTAAACCGTGCCTGCAGTTTTTAGTGCAAGTCTTGATAATGATAATAATAATGGAAAATTGAAATCTTATTTGTGATTTTATAATGCACTACAAGTCACCGCATACCTGTTGCAGAGTGCTAGTTAGGCTGGTTGAGAGTCTGAGAAATCCCAGAAGAGGTTAGGATAGTTAAGAGTGCCACTAAATGCAAGGTTGGGACCTCTGTTTAGTATTTATTATTTGCTGACCTACTCTTAACAAGTTTCAACAGAACGCTAGTCTAAAGAGTTCTGTTTTCAAGAGTTTCCTGAAGCAGCTTCTCTCAGGTTGGGGTTCAAAGTATTTATGGCCTTGGGCCCCGAACACCCAGTGACCTGTCTCCATATTGCTGAAGTTTGAAAGTTCATTGATGAGTCAGACAGAAATGACTCTTGTGTTTCTTAAGTTTTGTGGTGTTGTTGGATGCAGTCACTGGCTTGCAGGCCACTTTAGTTCAGTTTTCTCTTGTTTCAGGCAGAGAAAGTTTTCCTTCATCAAGTAATGTGCGTGGTCTAAGCATTCTCCTAGTATCGATCAGGGTTCCTGGTTGGATTACGCCCAATGATGACGACCGGGGATTTTGAAGACCGCTTATCACGGCGGACTACCCTGTTATTTGGAGCTCCTCGTATTTGCTAGGAGTGTCCCTTCATTCTTCTCTAGTCAAGACGTTTTTTGATTAGTTGTCCCCGCTAATTGGTGGGCCAACTAGAAGCACTGAATTATCATTATATACTGATACGATTGTTTTCGCTGATGACATTTTTGATCTCGATAAAGGATTTTTTCTATTTCTGATTTTTGAGCCCTGAAGAAGTTCTCAAGGCTTGTGCCTTTAAAGAACGAAACGCGTTGGCTGCTTTTACGATCTTAGGTGGATGCTAAAATAAAGGACTAAACCAAAGAAAATACAAAAGGACTGAAATGTATTCTGTTCGGTGCACTACTTTTTGTTGAATCTGTTATGTGAATCTGTGATCAGCAGCACCAAAGGGTGACAGGTGCTGGAGTTTTGTGCATGAATAATAACTCCTATAAGACAGCAGTGAAAGAGTGAGGTGCTATTGTATAAGTCCGTTGCCCATTTCTGTTTGGAAGTATTCCTGGTTCATTGATGAGGCAGATGTGAATTTATTTGCCATCACTGGACATTTTAAAGTTGCCCTGATGGCTTTAAAATATGTGTGACCACAGTTCTGTGCACACATTGATCAGCAAATGTGACAGGGTGATGATTCACATGACATGATACATACTTGTTTGGGTAGGTTGAAGGGGAAAGAACAAATACATTTTAATGTCTTACTTGACAGGTCGGTTGATTCATGGAGTTTTTTTTATCAGACATTCATAACGTATGGTGGCATAGTTTACAGAGTGATCAAGGTGTATTACTTTGGCTTGCTTAGTTTCATATAGGAAGACGATGGCCTCTTCTCTGAAGTTATTAACGGCTCCTTCTATTCTTCACAAGGGCCTCAACCTGATTGTATTCCTGAATTTGCCTTGTTATTTCTTCTACAACATTTTCTGGGGATGTGGCAGATTAGAAATTGGATAATAGCTGCTAAGGTCCTGAGTGTCAGCTGTTGATCTAATCAAGAGTAGGGTGATGGACGGAAGAAACAAATTAGGGCCTGCTGCATTTAGAACAAAGTTGAAAAATTATTTTCAATACTTTAAAATGAGCTCTTTGGATAAGTTAGGTGTGGTCCTGGATAGGCTTGCAGAAGCAATTTCTCATTGTTAAGAACTGACTATAGGGGTTTAATGGAAACAAGAATTCTGAGAGCTTTGGCCCTTCTGTTTCACTGGCATGTTATTTTACCAAACTGTGGAGGGAAATCTGAGGCAATTCGTATTACTTAATGAGAAAAAAGAGTTATAAAACATGCAGGAGCTTGCCTTTGCTGTCTCTCGGAGCCCATGGATGAAGCGCCTGCAGCACCCTTTAGGGCTGATTCAATCAATCAATCAATCAATCAATCACGGCATTTATAGAGCGCGCTACTCACCCGGGAGGGTCTCAAGGCGCTGGGGGAGGGGGTAAGTTACTGCTCGAACAGCCAGGTCTTGAGCTGCTTCCTGAAGGAGAGATGGTCCTGGGTTCGCCGAAGGTGAGTGGGGAGGGAGTTCCAGGTCTTGGCTGCCAGGTAGGAGAAGGATCTTCCTCCGGCGGTGGCTCTGCGGATGCGTGGTACGGTGGCGAGGGCGTGGCTGGTTGATCGTAGCTGGCGGGTGGGCGTGTAGAAGGTCATGCGGTCGTTGAGGTACTTGGGGCCCAGGTCGTGGAGGGCCTTGTGTGCGTGGGTGAGGAGTCTGAACGTGATTCTCTTGCTGACGGGGAGCCAGTGCAGGTCTTTCAGGTGTCCGGTGATGTGGCTGTGTCGGGGGAGGTCCAGGATGAGTCGTGCGGAGGCGTTCTGGATGCGCTGGAGTCTTTTTGAAGTTTGGCTGTGGTTCCGGCGTAGAGGGTGTTCCCATAGTCCAGTCGGCTGGTGACGAGTGCCTGGGTGACGGTCTTCCTGGTTTCAGTAGGGATCCATCTGAAGATCTTGCGGAGCATGCGCAGGGGTGTTGAAGCACGAAGATGAGACGGTGTTGACTTGTCTGGTCATCGACAGGGAGGAGTCCAGGATGAAGCCCAGGTTGCGTGCGTGGTCCGTTGGCTTGGGCGCGGTGCCCAGGGCCGGGGGCCACCAAGAGTCGTCCCAGGCGGAGGGTGATGAGCCCAGGATGAGGACTTCCGTCTTGTCTGAGTTCAGTTTAAGGTGGCTGTTCCTCATCCAGTCGGCGACGTCTCTCATCCCGTCGTGTAGGTTGGCTCTGGCGGTGGTGGGGTCGTTGGTGAGGGAGAGGATCAGCTGGGTGTCGTCGGCGTAGGAGATGATGTTGAGGTTGTGTTGGCGTGCGATGGCTGCGAGGGGCTCATGTAGATGTTGAAGAGGGTTGGACTGAGTGAAGATCCTTGTGGAACGCCGCAGATGACTTCGGTGGCCTCGGATCTGAACGGGGGAGGCGGACTCTCTGGGTTCTTCCGGCGAGGAACGAGATGATCCATTCCAGTGCTTTCTCTCGGATTCCGATGTTGCTGAGGCGCTTTACTAGGGTGCGGTGGCAGACGGTGTCGAACGCCGCGGAGAGGTCCAAGAGGATGAGGGCTGCTGTTTCCCCGTTGTCGGTTAGGGTTCTGATGTCGTCGGTGGCTGCGATAAGGGCGGTCTCGGTGCTGTGGTTGGCCCGAAACCCGGACTGCGAGGGGTCGAGGGATCCATTCGTCTCGAGGAAGGCGGCAAGCTGTCTGTTGACGGTCTTCTCGATGACTTTGGCCGGAAACGGAAGGAGCGAGATGGGACGGTAGTTCTTGAGGTCGGTGGGGTCCGCCGTTGGTTTCTTCAGGAGGGCGGTAAGCTCGGCGTGCTTCCAGCTCTCCGGGAAGGTGGCGGTGTGGAAGGAGGAGTTGATGATGTCCCGGAGATGGGGTGCGATGGTGGCGTCGGCTTTGTTGAAGACGTGGTGTGGGCAGGGGTCGGTTGGTGATCCGGAGTGGATGGAGTTCATCGTGCGGGTGGTGTCTTCGGTGCTGATCGGGGTCCAGTTGCAGAGGGTGGTGGTGGCGGGCGTTGGTTCGGCGGTAGGGTGCGTGGTCTGTGCGTCGAAGCTGTTATGTATGTCGGTGATCTTGCGGTGGAAGAACGCGGCGAGTGAGTTGCATATGTTCAATCGTTGAGTAGCTGGTGTAGTGCTATTTAACCATCTTAGACAGTAGTAAATGGTTGCTTGTCATGGAAACTTTGAAGGAATGTGCTGCATTTGGCTTGACATATTGTAACATTTGATGACATGTTGGACAGCCAGAATTGCTTGAAGTCCAATGTCCAAAATACTACTGGCATCAGAAAGGCTATAATGTGTCCAGAAATAGTCCACAGAGTGAATGTTAGGCAGACACTGGAGGAAATTAGTGTTGGTGTTTCTTGCTGGCGGAGGTCTTGCCATCCTCACCTCCTGAAATATATGTAGATGCCCCCTTCTCTGTGTGAGGGGAGATCCACAGTTACATGGGCTGGGGGTGGGGGGCGGGGGGGGGCTGGAGGTCATTCTTCTAGTGGCAGGGCATCCATTCCTGTGGCTGTGGCAGATGTACATGGCCTAGATGTTGTAAGACCACAGGAAAGGATAGATGGTATTGGGAAAGTCTTGCACATATGGGTGTAAATGTCCTGCAGCACCCCAATCAGGGAGCCCATATTTGAGTTGTGGGCCTCCACCTGATGATGGAGCTCCCTCTGCAACTGCTTCATCTCCTGGAGCTCGGTAAGACACTGGCCCATCATGTCTTGCGACTGATGGTAGGCTCCCAAGACTTGTTCAAAGGTGGTCTGAGTGACGGTGACCCTAGTGGCCTCACTATGCTAGCCCACAAACACCCTCCCACCACTCCTAACCCCACTACCCTGTGCCCTTGGCCCAATGGCCCCATCTAACTGGTTCCTGGGTGAGCTGGAGCTGGTGGTAGTGTGATCTTGACATCATTTGGGACTGGGGGGCACACAATTGGTGTTACAGTGGTAGGAACACAGGAAGTGGGGTCTTCGGTTTGCTGAGGTGTCACAGCTGGGGTGGGAGATGTCAGTGTGGGTGCAGTCAGGGTCACTGACGCCATCTGCCATAATGACCAGATGGGCCAGCCTCCTCATCATCTTCCATATTCACAGGAGTGTTGTCATCACTGAGGCCTTCATCCTGGGCTGAAGTGGAGGTCCCTTTAGTGGCAGATTCCTGTCCATTTATGTTATGTTATGTTACTAAATTTATAAAGTGCGTAGCTGCCCCAGCAACGGGGCGTCCCAGCGCTGAAACCAGAAATAACATTGCAGGGTGGAGAAAACGAGGGGTACCTACTAGACCGGGAAGTGCCAGGTTTTTATGGCCCTTCTGAAAGCCACATGATTCTGGATACTCCTGATGGTCACAGGTAGGGAGTTCCAGAGGGCTGATGCCAACGCCTTAAAAGAACGTCCCCCTGCCATTGCTCTTTGGACTCGAGGGACGCATGCTAAATGCAACTCCAAGGAATGCAGCGTGCGGTGTAGTGTATAAGGCAAGAGCAGATCTGATAAAATATGGGGCGCTAGGTGGATGAGAATTTTGTGGGCAATGCATAGGGTCTTGAAATGCATTGTCCACCGGCAGCCAGTGTAATTTGGGAATGAGTTTTGATACTGAGCAAGATTTGGGGAGCACAAAGAGAGTGCGTGCTGCCGCATTTTGTACCCTCTGCAAATGCTGTATCCCAGATTTGTTAGCGCCTAGATACAAGAAATTGCACTAGTCTAAGCTGGACAGGATCATGGCTTGCATTATGATCTTGCGTGTTTGTGGGTCAAAAAACCCTAACAGAGGCTTGAGTCCGCGTATAAGCCCAAAGCAAGCCCTTGCCACCACTATTGTTTGGGCTTCGAAGGTCAAGGCGCTGTCAACCCAGACGCCCAGGTGTTTTACCGCCTCCTTAGGCGAGGGCGCAGACCCAAGCACGTCAGGCCACCACTGGTCTGTCCATATATGCGTGTCTTTTCCTAACAGCAAGATTTTGGTCTTGCTGGCATTGAGCTGTAGACAGTTGGCTGACATCCATTCCGCTGCAGCCAGCATATCATCCTGGAATTTAATAAAGTTGTTGTTAGATTTGTTGGAAAAGGAGATAACCAGCTGAGTGTCATCAGAATAAGAAACTAATGACAGTCCTCTGCTTTTTCCACCACCGCAAGAGGTTGTATGTAGATATTAAAGAGCGTGGGACTCAACGTCGATCCCTGTGGAACTCCATAATAGACCTCGTAATCCCGAGAGCAGTAAGGGGGTGCAGTAACCTGAATGATCTGTCATCCACAAATGATGCAATCCAGGCAAATACAACGCCACCAACACCTATCTCCTGCAAGCGTTGTAGTAGGATCTGATGAGATACCGTGTCAAACGCGGTGCTAAGGTCGAGAAGGATTAAGGCTGTGGATTTTCCCTTATCTAACGAGCTCCGTAGATGTTCCGTGACCGCCAACAAGGCAGATTTGGTACTATGGTGTATCTAAAACCATTCTGAGAGGAGTCCAATAACTCGTTAGACTCTGCAAATTTCATCAGGGTGGAATTGACATAAGATTCAGTGGCTTTAGCCAGGAATGGGAGCCGAAAGATGGGACACTAATTTTCTGGTTTGGATATGTCCAGGGAAGGTTTCTTCAGCAGTGGCGCGACTTTGGCATGCTTCCATGCGGACGGTACTGTCGCCGTAGCCAGTGATAGGTTAATCAGTTCACCACAGGCTGGAAAAAGATGTTTTTGAAATTTACCAATTTGGTCAGGTTTCATAGAGTCAACTGGGGAACCAGATTTAATTTTATTGCAGAGGATCTCTATCTCAGACTGAGATAGTAGAGGGAAAGAGAGTTATGAGGGAGCCATGGGGTTCATCCCTTCCTTTCATCACGATGTCCCTCGTCCCTTCCTTACCATTCGCATTACCACTCATTGTTGAAAAGCTTTTATAAATATTCTCTTTCGTGTTAAGGAAATTTACTCTGCCAGTTGGACCTATTAAGAAACCGAGAAAATGTTTATTAGCCATAGTGTGCATTGTACATTCAAATCATTTGAGACAAAAAATGTAGATACCTAGACAAAATAAGTTGAGGTTATTGTGATGATATCTTTCAGGTGTATTGCGTATATTACCCTTACTATTAGCAATTACAAACAGTACAACTTCGAATAAGTAGGTAATAAGATGTCTTCAAATGTTCATGAAGTGATTAGGAAGTAGACCTAACATCTCCCAACCATTCAGCCCAACACAATGGAGAAGTAAAATGTTTATTTGGGAATTCCAAGGCCCAGTTGACTTCAAAAACAGACATTTCAACAGCGAGAATGGATGTTTGGCATTAGTCATCATGTGAACAGTGCAGAGTCAATTCTTGCAAGTACCACTTATATCCAGCATAATAAATTCCATACCTTAAAATTGTTGGGTCAACACAGTTTGATTTGTGAAACTCATGACATCAAGTCAATTGTTTAAGAACAGCACAACATTCAGAAAACAACAAAAAACATTTTCAGACGAGAGAATTGAATAGCAATTGATCACTATATGACACTTTACCATATGTTGGAATATGTTAGACAAGAGAGAATGAGCAATATGAGATAGCAATTCTCTTTTGAGAAACAGAAACAGGGCATCATGGTAGTTGTAGTCATTTCATAGACAACTTACCAACACTTGCAAAATAGTTAGTGGAATGTACCTGTGGAAAATATGAAGTGGAAATGGGCCAGACACTTACAATATAACACACATATGGGTAAAGGGTTATTTAGTATTGTAACACTTACAGTCACCATACCATCATGTGACATGTAATGGATATTGACATCTGTAATTTATATGCGGCAAAATACATTCACACAATTTAACTTAAGTGACACTGATAGTTTGATGTTTCTATGTAATGAAAATATGTGCAGAACACATTGGCAACAGCTGAGTTGAGAACAAACAGGTTATTGAGTTTTATTGAGACTTTGCAAATTGTAACTTACAGACTCCAATCCCCCAGGTATTCCCATCCTGCCTTTAGTATGTCGGATCTGCAAGACCTTCTCATCCCAGGTTATGAATGGTAAGGGAGAACCACCAGTCCTGTCAGCCTCCATGTGATGCTTGGAGGCCGGGGACCGAACCCTCCCCTGCAGGCCGTTCCACCACTTCCTAATTTCCTCCTACGTGTGCATGTTGTTTGATACAGAATTCACTCTGCCAACTATTCTGGCCCACATTTGCATTTTCTGAGATAGCAGTGTTTTTTGGACTTGGGCACCAAGGCTCTACTCTTTCATCCACCAAGACTGGCAATTCTCCCCAAGTAAAAAGTGGATTTTTGGGCCTGGCATTGTGCAAAAAATAAGATTAAATTAAATAATTGCCCAGAAGGTACTGAATGAAAGGGAATAAAGGGCAGGAGAAAGGAAAAATGAACTAAAAACCTTCACTCGACTGGCAAAGCCCCTGGTAGCAAAAGTAGTGGTGGAGCTTGAATGGCAAAGGATCATGGTCTGAAATGGGGTGTGTTTTATAGCATGGTATGCAGGTGTTTCCATTTGGCCAATGGACATCAGGTGTGTTCTACTAGCATCCATTCAATGGCCACAGTGATGGTGGACTGTTGAGCGCGTAACGCAACGGACTCACTCCATCTGGGAATCACCGCTAGTAGACCGCCAGCATAACTATGAAATCTAAATCTGGTCAGCGGGAACCCGCCACCCTGATGGCAACATAGTAGTATTCGCCAGCATTGGAGTCCACTGCGGCGGGAATCACTCTATCGACACAGACGGCGAGGCAGCCTGTATGTAGCCAAATATGGTGGGCAAAAGGCCATTGACTGGGCGGAATACTAGGGGCCGCCGATGTGGTGGGACAGCAGTAAGACCGCCAAGATAAATTGAGCCCTGAGTCCTCTGATGGCCTGATAGAGTAAGGGCTGGCGGAGGTTTGGCATTGAACCACCCACATGATTTAGATACAGTTGAATGGCCACACAGAAATCGTTGCTAGAAATATCGATTTTTACATATATCAAAAATAAAAGTATTGTTGCCTTTAAATAAACATATATTATGTCAGAAATATCAACTCACAATATATCGACTCCAATATTATCGCCAAAATAATTCCATAATCATTAATAAAAAGAAAAGGAAACACTTTACACATAAAACAACTACTTTAAATAAACCCCAAACTTATTATACACCTATATAAATTAAATAAAATATATTACATCAACAAAATATTTACCATTCACCCCCAAAAATGAAATATCTAAAATATATACAATTAAACCACTAAAAAATTTGCATAACAATAAACATTTAAAACACCAAACTAAATATTACTTATGTACATATATAAATACATTTATAACCCAAAATATCAAACTATATATTATACATGAAGAGTAAAACCTAAATTAGAGTTTATGATAGAAAAACTCAACTGATAGAAAAGTTCAAACTATACTAAACCAACAAATAAAATAAAACTATAAACAACTTTAGTAAAATCAAACAATTAAATCAACGATATAAAAGGCACACTAATTTAAACAATTAAGGGGCTGATTATGATGAAGGTCAGTAAGCCTCCGACCATCGGTCGGAGGCTTTCCGACCCCCATCATCGGTTTCAATTCCAACCGGCTGATTATGTATCAGCCAGTCAGAATTGAAACCGGCCAGTCAAGGAGCCCGTTGGCCAGTCAGAACCGGCTCGTAATCCCAAAGGGCGGGCCTTTCTGCCCTTGCGATGACGATGCACGGTTTCGGCATGGTTTCGATGCCGGCCTGTCTGACATAGAAACCATGTTGGAAAGCATGTTTGGGGGCCCCCAGCAGGGCTCCATTGTGTGTGCGGCCTCTGGTTTGGCACAGAGGGTGTACCTATGGAACCTGTTGATCCCTGCACCCAGTGCAGGCACCTTGACGTTTACGGCTGTAATGCATGCTTCCATAGGAATGCGAACGAACAGTGTTCGGTTGCATCCTAATTAGGTGGTCATGACCGCCGACCAGAGGTCGGTCGATCCCAAGACCGAGACGGTGTCGTCCGACCAACATCGAAATTAGGCCCTAAATACTCCAAAAAGAACAAAAGTTGCAAGATGAGGAAACTCTGCCGGATTCCCTCAACAAACCATTAAAGAAGTAAAACATACATCAGAACAACTGCATAACCAAGTAAGTAATATTTCAACTAAAACGTAACTGTTATGAAACTTTAAAATAACAAATAAATATTAACACACTCTCCAACTGTTATCTTTTTGCATAGGCTTCATTAAAGAAAAAATGTACAACTTGAAAACTGATAAAGTGCAAGAAAATACCAACTATCACAAACCATCAAAAAGACATAAGAAACTAAGGGGCCGATTAGGATGTCGGTAGGAAAGCCTACGACCACTGTTCAGAAGCTTTCCAACCAACATCCATGGTTTAAAGTCCGACTGCCTAATTACGATGTAGGCGGTCGGAGTTTAAACTGGCCAGTCGGACCGAATGGCTTTTGACGGGCTCAAGGAGCACGGCAGCCAGTCGAAGGCCAGACAAAATCCACTACGGACGGCTTTTCCGCCGTCTGGATCATGATGTGGGTTTTCGACAGGCTTTTGATCTCGGGCATTTCTGACATGAAAAGCCTGTCGGCAAGTGACTTTGGGGGCCCCTAGCAGGGCCCCCTTGCAGGGCCCCCTTCTCCCTGTGGCCTCCGGTCGGGGCCTGTGGGTAAATCCCTGCACCATGTGGCAGGCACCATGAGAAGCAGTGATTTACAGTGACTCCCATTTCTCAATGGGAGCTTATGCTGCGGTCGGTTTCCGAATGAGGTGGGACTCTGCAACTGCACCATGTGTGGTCGCATTGTAATTGTGGATTCAAACCGCTGACCCGATGTCGGTCCATCTAAAAACCACAGGGATGTCGGTCGGAGGAAACTCCCACCGACATCCTAATTCGACATAACAGGGCAACTACCACCTACCCCCACTTTAAAACATTTAATTGCACAAACTTAAAAAGCCACCAGCAATACTGCACCTGCCCCAAAAGAATACCAAGACATAGACAAACCTGAAATTTTATCAATTAAATATAATGAGGAACCTTTTCTTTTACGTGACAACCTAAATAATGAGAAACAAATTCTAATAGTCTCTACAGCAAACAACTTAATGAAACGTAGCCAATGGCAAACCTGGTTGGTGGCTGGGACCTTCAGAATGTGTCACAAACCATCCACTCAGATATACACCATACATGGTGAATATCAAAACAAAATATATAACTTTTATATATGCCCTATTACCGAATAACCAAAGCAACACTTACTATGAGCTCTTAAACCATATAAAATATGATAACTACTCCCCCCCCAAAAATAATCATAGACTTTGAGCAAGCCATGATTCAAACCATTCTAAAAATATACCCACACACAGCGATACAAGGCTGTTACTATCATTTTAATCAAAGTATGTGGAGAAAGGGATATTTGTGTTTTGATATTCACCATGTATGGTGTACATCTGAGTGAATGGTTTGGGACACATTGTGAAGGTCCCATCCATCATCCAGGTTTGACATTGGCTAAGTTTCATTAGGTTGTTTGCTGTAGAAAATATTAGAATTTGTATCTCATTATTTAGGTTGTCACATAGAAGAAAAGGTTCCTCATTATGTTTAATTGTTAAAATTACAATGTCCATCTCAAAATAAAAAATTTTACATAACACATAACAAAATAAAAATATTATAAACACAATCTGTACTCCATATTACCACATAACATTTTAGTAAATTTTATATTACAAAATTTATCTGAAAACACACTAATCTAAACTATAAACCTTTATTTACATATTTTTATTTTAAATTATAAAATCACTATTTTAATTACTATTAAAAATAATAGTGTTCAAAATATTTACTACCGTTCCTAAACTTTAAACAATAAAAACAAAAAATCAAAACACTGACTTGACAATCAAAAATGTAAAAACCATTTATATATATTTATATTTTAATATTTTTAAAAATTAACTTAAAATTAAAATTCTGTTTTTTATTAAAGAAATTTTAAAATGTATATACTTTTTAAATTTATTTTGAAACAAATGTCATTATTTTTTTTAACATGAAAACATTTCTGAATATTTTACTTAATTAAAATTGTTTATATTATTTTAATATTGTATCATATTTGTTTGTTTCTTATTAAAAACATAAGCCCATTAATATATATCTTAATTAACATCGAATTTATATGTATTAAAATAACAATATGATAAAATTAATTTGAACATTCTACATTATTGATTTGCATATCTTTAAAATCATTACCTTACAATTTAAATTTTAAACATATCTCTTTCTTAAATCTCCCCACCCTCTTTGCCTAAAAACCAAACATCCCACTACTAAAAAAAGCTATCAGAAATTAATTATAGACATAATTACAATTACAAATGTCAACAGTTGCATAAATAAAATAATATATTACTTACAAAAGAAATCAAAAAATAATAAACACATACAATTAAGCACACTACATTACATAGTAATTACCATTTACAAACAGTATTACATACAATGATTTTTTCTACAATACTAGAAGCAATATTTTTACATTCAATATTCCAGTCCACAATATTTTTGATGTTTTGATTTTACTGACAAGATATTTTTGTGTCACAATATTATTTTTACGATATTTTGTCCATAACACCTGAAAGGGTAAATGTAGTTATTTGTTTCCAGTTATCACATTGATTATTACCTTTTTTCTGGAAGAAATTAAAGACTCCACAAAATGTATACTTTAACTCTCAAAAAACAAAGGACAGAATATGAAGTCAATGGTTTAGTCACTAGATAGAATAATAAGATTGAGTTTATTCGCAATAGTAGTGAGCAAAGTATATAGGGATGAAAGTTCAGCGGTTCCCACAGAACTAAGAAATCAGCGGCTTCAAAGTTCCTTCTTCATCTTTTACAATCCTGATAGACAAACAAAAAAACATTTCAATGCTGCACCCTCCATACTGAAGGAGAAATACCAGCAAACCTCTAAACCAGAGCCTGTACAACAAAGCATTTATCACTTCTCTTGGATAAAGATACCTTCTCAAAAAGAAAACATGCGTGGCCTCTAATGAATGGCTATACCAAGGTAAAAGTCCAACCGTACCTTGAAATTCCTTGGTCTGTGAAGTACAAACAAATATTTTTAAAAGCTCGCTTTGGAGTATTTCCGGGCACATGTCATCTAATGCCATGGTTGAGTACAGAGGGACCAATGACCTGTAGCTTATGTAAACTTGGTGAAGAAAACATTATGCACCTCCTTTGTGCTTGTCCAGAACTGAAAGTTGAAAGAATATCCATTCTTAAGAGACATTTTAATGTTTGTGGAATAAGGAGTTGCAGACAAGCTCTGATAAGATGCCTCCACATTGACGATATAATTTTAACTTCAGCTTTTGTAAAGTTCTTAACGCGACTGAGAATTAAGTTAGAACACCAAAAACTAATGGAAAGTAATGTAGGATGTACATAATATGTAAATAGTATAACGAACTCGATGCCCAAATGTTTTTATAATTGGATTTTATAAGTAAGAATTACTGCATATATATTGTAAGGTTTTAATTAATCAAACAATAAACTTTTTCATTCATTCAGAGCCTGTACATTGAAAAGCTAAAACAGAAGGACACTGGAAAAACTCTCCTCCTGCTGACCACAAATACAGAATCACAGTGCTTAATTTATAAATTAATGAGTGCCGGTGCCCAAAGTTCTGCTCAGAGCCCTGCGGCCATGCAATTAGATGCCAGCCCATAGCATACCAAAGCTGTGTAGTCATCAATTACCTTCAGGCCTCTTTTTTCCACTGCCAGATGCTCCCTGTCGCTTTATCTCACTCTTGCAGGCTCCTGATTTCTCTCTTTGTCGCAGTCTTCTTGTCTTTCTCTTCCTCTATCTTTCTGCTTTGCTTGATTGTCCCTATCCTGCTCTTGAGAAGTGTCAGTCCCCAAAATCAAGTGCTGGTGGCACCCACCGGCAACTACTGACTCAAATTAAGCACCGGAAATACACATGAAATAGACATTGAAGTTGTTGAGTAAGCTGATACTTGGAAGAGATTGGGAAGCATTTCCTCCATGTTCTAAAAACTATTTAAGTCACCAGTTGAGGTGTTCTGCTGAAGGGTAGACTGTAAGTCCAATCAGAAATCAAATATGATGTTTAGGTAAGCACAATAATTCACATCCACAATGCCTTCTGACTCTAATTTTGTTACTTCTGCAGGAATCCATTACACATTTGGGGCTGGAGCACAACATTCCTGATGGGAATCTTTATTAAGGATAATGTCGTTTTTCTTTTTCAAGGGTGAACTCAGTTAAATTAATAGAAGCATGATTAGACCACAAAAATATGGTTCAGTCTCTGAGCGTATTCCCTCCTCAAGGCCATGTTTCAGGCACTGGTTTCATGGGAAATCTACAATAAAACAGTTTCAGAAAACAGAAAATAAGGGATAT
Organism: Calotriton arnoldi; assembly: GCA_963921515.1. Classification (NCBI taxonomy): domain Eukaryota; kingdom Metazoa; phylum Chordata; class Amphibia; order Caudata; family Salamandridae; genus Calotriton; species Calotriton arnoldi. The sequence goes on from CAWUFW010001167.1 coordinate 2,032,330, forward strand.
GAATCTGAGCAGCTCACTCCAGAATCGCTCCTCAGGACCATAACCCTTCCAATCAATTTAATAACAAAAAGTTCCTTGCACTTTATGAGAGTCCAAAATACACTGTATCTCTTATTTGGGTTCAAATTCTTTCAGGAATAAAAAAAAGTTGCATTTTTCAGTTTAGTTCCAGAAAGGACTGGTTTTAACAAAGAACATGACATATAAGATGAAAGTTTAGAGAAGAAGAAAGAGTCAACCTTGCATCTACCGGATTTATATATCTTTGAACCTTACATGAACCGTTAAATCTTGGTGAAATATTTTTCTTTCAATTAAGACAATGATGCTTAGTAGAATGTCAGACTTTTACATATGTAGGAGATTCTTTTTGTTTATTATCTCCCTTTTTCTTAAACATAGTCTTGACAAAATGCATTTGAGTCTCATGTTTTCTCCATTTCTTGTTGGACACTTCATATTCTTTTTGTCACTGAATATTTAGAGACTGATTACGATCCCGTTGGGAAGGGCTTCGAATCGGATTCGGGCTTGCCGAATCCGATTCGGAAACCTTGTTGCTGATAAAATCGTACCCAGTTCCGAACAACCGATTACGATGCCTGGAAAACCATTCGGGCTGTCCGAATTGGTTCCGAAAGACATTCGTACAGGTTTAGCTGTTCCGATTTGGTTTGCCCGGAACGAAACGGCTGTCGGAATCAGTCTTTGGGGGCCAGTAGCAGGCTCCCCTTTACTGGGGGCCCTCTGAATCGGACCTGTGGGGGTACCCAAGGGACCCCCCTTTCCTACCATAAACAGTGTGGCAGGCACCAAGGGGTGCCCGCCACAGGGTGCACGATTTTCCCCAGCCACCCCTTCTTCAATGGGAGCTTGTGTTCTCCCTCGGAACACAGGCTCCCATTGAAGTCAATGGGAGTCTGACCGAATCGTATCAGGAAGCATCCGGATGCATCTAAATCACTCGGTTGGACTACCCCTATCATCCGAGTCGCCGGGAAACCATTCCGGAACCGATTTGGGCAGAATGCTTTCCGAACGGTAATGTATTCGGCCCCTAAGTAGTATTCTTAAAGATAGTACTTGTGTGCATATGGGGATGGTAACCTCGAAAACTGAAAACCTGTGATATTTTAGAAGAGGAATGGAGAGTGCTGTTCTGAAAAAATTCTGCTAATTAGACTTGTTCCTTCCACAAATGTTGATCCAAGAGATAGAAAGGTAAATATTTCTCTCATTCCTGATTTACTCTCTCTGCTTGGCCATTTGTAAGAGGAGGTGAGCGGATGACAAAACTATATTAATACCCATGGATTTACACCAGAACTTAGACATAAATTGAGATTTGATATTGAATGCAATCTTCTGAGGCAAACCATCTAACCTAACTGCAAGTTGAGAAGATAACTTACTAGTAGTGTTTGGCTTAGGAAGACTCTAAGGGCCTGAATACAAGTTTGCTGGACCGGGGACCGCCGTTCAGTCGACAGCAGTAATATTGTCGCAGATTAGGTGGTTCGACTGCCTGATTACGAAGCAGGCAGTTACATATACAAGATACAGCTGCTGCACCACCACTGTCAGTAAATATCGACCACGGCAGTGGCGGTCCAGCAAAAAAGCACCTGTTGGAGGGTGACCGCCAGTTAGACCGCCCGCCCAATCACAATGTGCCTGAATGCCGATGATCCTGTGGCGGTCCAAGCACCACATACGAGCTGGTGGAAAGGGAGTGGTAAAAGGCTGAAACCGACCTGTACACAGCTACACACGTCCTATGCCACCATGGAGCTGATATTAAATGTCCTGCTGCTGCCGTACCTGATGGACGACGTCCAAAACAGAGGCCGTCGTGGAAGCAACCAATGGTAAGATATACATGTACCCAGTACTATCAATTACACAGCAAATAGATGAGCCACCAAGGACATGGCAAGGGTATGGGGTCTTTGTGGCAAACATATTTTGTGGGCCCCCTTCGGAAATATACACAACGTACAATACAATTACAGTTACATGATGCCCTCCTTGCCAGGTCACTGACACTGCACAGGCTTGCACCACAAAAGTCACTATGTTCACAAAATATAATTGGATAGTGTGATGTCGGCAGTCAGTTACCGTAACACAGCAGCAGCAACTCATTAATATTACACCCTCCCATTTCCCATATGGCAGGTCCTGGTGTAATATAAAGTATGGATCTGCAAAGATGTGTAAAGCACCACAAAACAGGCATGCCATACCAAGTCACTGTGATGTACTCTCACACAGCACCCAACCCAAAAGGCAATGTCAGGTAAATTAGATATGAAGTGAACAGGGTGAGAAGCATGGAATGGTCACAATGTGAAGAATCCCTGCAGATTAGCAATGCTACTCCCAGGGGGGGGATCCTGAAAGCCTGAGTGCCTGCCACAATCCACTTTGCTCAGAATCTGTGGAGTTAAGTACATTAGAGACAACCAATAGCATAGCCAACTGTCATGTAGATGTGTCTAATGTGGAATGTATAAAATCAAAAACAGCCATAACTGCATTTGTAGCTGAAATATCAACTAGGTGTAAGGTACACACACACCGATGAACCATCTCCAAAAAATAAATCAAAAATCCCAACACAAAAAAAGCGCCCCCAGATGTAGTGAAACAAATAACTTGCTTGCACACATCAAACACATATACAATATACAACATTGGGAGAACTTTGACGAAAACAACCAGAAATGCTTACCACATGATAACCAATACATTTAAGTTTCAGGCCCAAATTTACTCCATCCCACATATCCATCCATTGAACCTGTTTCTTGTCCTACGTGACTCTCACACTGTTTACATGGCCAGAACATACAATCCACTCTAAATTTCACAGCAACCAGGGTCAAAGAAGCAGAACTATAGCCACGCATCCCCAAATATTCATGAACTTTAAAAAGCAAAAGAAGTAATGATAGGACAACTGTTTTCCTAAATACACACATGTTTTCATTGTCCCATAACTAAAATGGTAGGAGAAAAGGCCAATGACCAGTCCAAAATGTGTCCTGTTGTGGACCAGCACAGTGCTGTGCCGCATAACTTGCCTACCAAAAAACTGCCAGGGGAACCTTCCCAGGAAGGGACATCAAATGGGCAGTCCAGGCACCTCAAAGATGTCATTTGGGAGTGAGGGGCTTGGTTTGGCTAGGGGGGATGTGGGTTGGGGGGTTGATTTGGTTGCAGGAGTGGTTGTTTGGGTTTAGGAGGGGTCATTTTTTCTTTTGGGTAGTTGATTCGGGTTAAAGAGGGGTTGTTTTTTTTCTTGCGTGTGGTGGGTTGGAATTTTGGTGGGGATCCTTTTTTGGTAGAAGGTGTGGTTTTCTTAGTCTGAGTGGTGGTTTTGGAAGTGGAAGGGATGAGTTAGGGTGTGGGAGTGTGCTTCTTGGTTTCGGGAGGGAGGGTTTTGTGGGTTACAGGCATAAGGCCAAGGGCAAAGCAGAAAGCGAGACGGGAACTTGGTTTAGGATAGTCGTAAGTGTTTTGAGCTTGGGAGGGAGTGGAAGTGTCAGGTGTGGGTGCTTGTTTTGTTGGTGTAGGTGTGTGTTGTGTGGGTGAATGTGTGGATGTGAGTTTTTGTCTGTGTTTGAGGTGGATGGGCAGGGTATGATGGGTGGGGTGGATGTGTCTGTGTAAGCGAGTGTGGTTTCTGGGGCAATCCTGGGTGTGGTGGATGGGTCTGTGTTGGTGGGTGTGGTGCCTGGGGCAATGCTGGGTGTGGTGGATGGACCTGCATGTGCAGGTGTGGTGTCTGGGGCAATGCTGGGTGTGGTGGATGGGTCTGTTTGTGCAAACGTAGTGTCTGGGGTAATGCTGGGTGTGGTGGATGGGTCTGTATGTACAATTGTTGTGTCTGGGGCAATGCTGGTGTGGTGGATGGGTCTGTGTGTTGCTGTGGTGTCTGTGGTAATGCTGGGAGGTGGTGGGGTGGTGAAGGTGGTGAGTGTGTGATGTGTGGATGCATGCCTGTGTCCCTTGGGGCATTTATGTTTGTGTGTGGTGCTTGCATCTGTTAGTGTGGATACATGCAAAGGTGTGAGTGAACTTGGGATAGGGTGTAGAATAGGGGATGTGGATGGGGATGGGGCAGAGGAAAGAGGGAGTGTGGGAGACTAGGGTAGGTGGAATGCTGCTGTGAGGGAGGATGCCAGAGCCTGAAAGGATCTCTTTAGGGCAGACTGAGCAGCATGGATGCCTTCCAGGTAGGCCACCATCTGTTGCAGATGAATGCCTAGCCCCGGGATGGCACTCAGTAGTGCCATCTGACCTACAGAGATGTTCCTCAGAAAGTCAATAGCCTCCTCACTCAGGGCAGCAGGGGGGGACTGGGGCAGGGGCGGAGGTACCTGGTGCAAAGGAGACTGCTACTCTATGAGGGAAGCGGGGTCAGACAACTGGCTGTGGAGTAACAGGGAGGGTGGAGATTGACTGCGGGGTGGGGGACAAGGAAGATGGTGGTACTTGTCCTGCTGGGTCTGCCACCGCTAGGGAGTGTCCACAGGAGGATGACTCAGATGAAGATGGTGTAATCAAGTTTACATCCTCTGTGGCACCCCCTCAACCTCTGGACCACTGGCTCCTTCGGTCTCTGATGTTTCTTGACCAGAAGCACTGTGGCCAGCTGCTTCTCCACTGATGTCGGCCATGTCTCCTCCGCCTGCGTGGGATGATGCTGAAATCCAAAACATAATAGGTTTATTGCATGTGCCAGGACACACTTTAGTAACAGCTTTGATCACAGAACATTTATCAAGCAGTCAGAAGACTCAACCTACAAGTACCTGTTTGTTCTTGGAACAATTAGCCTGAGGACATGCAGGCATGCTACCCCCAGACATCTACAGCTTCATTATTGATGTTGTAGGATCTCATCCTCATGTAACTAGTAGGACACCTCAGCACCTTGTACATTTTGGGATTTGTTGTATATCTCAGGGACCTGCTGTCTTCAATTAGGTCCTCAAAGTGAAAATTAGTAATACAGATTCCACTCAAGGCTCTGAGCAATCAAATGGTCATATACATAATACGAAATCTTGTTGGAACGATGGACAAGTCATGCTGCTATGCTTATGCAACATGTACAGTATCATAGTTGCTAATACAGATTAGCCTACACACACAATAGAGGTGGAATAAACCATGAACAAATGAAGACATGTACATCATGTATTGAACTGTAGTGTACAAGACAATACTACAGAGAAAGGTGCACATGACAACGTGTACAGTCTAATAGTTATGGCATCAGTGATGTCTGTTATCCTGGTTTGCTTTCTATTCCCCACTCACCAAGGGGCAGCATTGCTCAGTGTCTGCATCCAAAGTCCATTATATGCTATCACACATGTCAGAGGGCCAACATTAAATGAGACATAGTACTGAGTGAGCACAATCACTGACACAATGGACACTGCTGTCCTTATTGGGACAATTGTCATCCACTACTTAATACAAAATGATCTGAGTGTACACTATATTAATGCCATGGGCAGGACAAAAGACTGTACATTTGTAGTGGCCTGCACATTGCTATGTTTCTGGTCACAAACACTATATAGGCAAAGCACATCGTGAGACATCTACTACCAGATCTATACAACCAAAATATTTGTATGTGCGTCACACATGTGCAACCCTCAATATTTCGACACAAATGCCTGCCTGTAACACAAATTAGCCAATGTCACATTAAGGGATCTGGCCAGCACTCACCTCCTTGTAGCTGCTGTTGGGCCCTCAACTTCCCATTTAGCTCAGGATAGGCCACCATCAGTATATGGGCCATTAAGAAGGGCAGGGTCCGGCCCACATGTTTGGATAGTAGCTGTCCTTCAGCACTTTTGTGGGTAGCGTGTCTTAGGTCCTCCCACCTCTTTCTTCAGTGGATACTGCACTAGTTTTAGACCCCCAAAGGTCCACACCTTCTGGGCAGCGGCTTTCCACAAACCTTGCTTTTGATGGGCATTGACCTATATGGATGAGAAAGATAATAAAACAGGTCTGGACATCTGGGGGCCGATTCCGATTCGGGCCTGAAATCTCTCCGACCGAGCCGGACCCGGAGAGATTTCCGACCAAATCGGACCCATGCAGCCCGACCGAACGAGTACGATGCGTCCGTATGCTATCGGACTCGGGTCGGTCGGACTCCCATTGAAGTCAATGGGAGCCGGTCGCACAACGCGTACGCGGGCTCCCATTGCCTCAATGGGTGCGAGGCGAACAAAGGCGCCCCTACAGCGGGTACGCGGCGGGCGACTCACGCCGTACGCGCACAGGTAGGGGGGACCCATGGGTCCCCCCTGTGTGCGACTCGCGCGGCTACGCGTACAGGGGGGTCCGACACGGACCCCCGAAGTACGTCTCTGACTGCACTTTCGAGCCAGGCGGCGCGTGTCGGTCGGACTGCTCACGGCGCGCATCGTACTTACCCGGCCGGGGAACATCTCCATTGCGCGGTGCGAGTCGTGTCCGAGCGAGTCGGTCGGTGTGGTTCGACCCGGGAACGAGTCGGTCGGAGCGGTTGGGACGCCCGAACGAGTCAGTCGGCGATTTCGCATCGTACTCGCTCGTCCGGACGCGCGTACGAATCGGTCGGGAAATAGGGCTCCGAATCGGATCCGGTTATGCCGAATCCGATTCGGAGCCCTACCGGCCGAGATCGGAATCGGCCCCTTAGTGTTAAGACAACTTCTTGGTCTAAAAACATCTTGTAGGCAGCTACAACATACATTTATTACCACTTAACACACTCTACATGTCTCATTTTCACAGGCTACGTACTTTTAAAACATTGATTCTCAAGTTCTTATGCACATGTTGACTGTGCTCAACCATACTCAGGTCCTGAAGTGACTAATGCTGCCTACTACAATTATGTAGGCCAGGGACATTCTAACATTAATGTCAGGTGATGATGTATGGAAAACACCACACCATTGTTCCCTTGTGAAGGCCAAGTTACTTGTGCATCACTGTACAGTTACCTTTAGCAATAGGCCTGTTTACTACATGTATATGGACCATACAGGCAGGTAACATATTATAAACTGCTTCCTAATATTCAGGTTACATAGAAGTGGCAAGCATCTCTGTGACTGAGAGCCAAATCTCTTGGAATGTGTGGACATGTCAAATAATGTGATATCTGACTATGTATGATTGACTTGCTGTGGTATATGCACCATTTCAGGACACACCCTTAACCACATGTGGCACTTTACAGGGATGGCATTGAACATCTCATCAAATGTCTTGTGGAATATGGTTTTTATTAGCAAGCTGGTGATTCAGACAACAAGATTACTTTAGGATTGGGGGCGCTAGAGGGCGCCAAGCAAGATGGCCGCACTTCAGTGAGGCTCTTGCGGCTCGGGCCGATATCCGGCAAGAATCCTGCACATCTCTCAACGGAAATGCATTTTAATGGTAGATTCTGAAAGGGGACAATCCAGAGAACCCGATGAACTGCAAACACGCGTGTTTGCAAGCCGAAGAACGATGTAACTGCACATAATCTCCAGCCTGAAAAACAACGACAAAATGGCGACCTGACCCATCCTGAAACTGCGCAGGGGTTGCTGGAGCCTAACACCGGGCCGCCGCCGCCACCGAGCGTCGTGGGCTCTCCTGTGGAACTCCGACCGCCCCCACTGCTCCACCGCCCCTCCCCCACAGTCGGAGGTGAAGACCGAGGCTGCCGCGAGGAGAGACTGGGCTCGTGAGCGCCGGTGAAATCTGGAGAAGGGGAACCGCGGAACCGGCGGACGATCCTCGCTTCAAGAACCCGCTGAGACGCAGTGTACCTGACGGGGTGGCTGTCGGCCCCGCGCCGTCGCCGGGCGACCTGGGGTGCCTCTGTGCGGAGCTTGATAATTGACCGGTGCCCCGGACCTGCGGACGCTGAGGAGGACGCTGACGATCTCGGGGACGGCCTGTGCGGACCAGATACGACACTGAGAGCAGGACGAGACGGGCTGAGACCAAGGTAAGGAGAGGCTGCTCTCCCCCTCGCACGCCCTAAGCTACCAGCGCCCGCAGATAAATAGCGACCACCCTGACTAGAAGCCATTAGCAAAGGGACTGCCTGAACTGTACACAGACCGCGCGATGCGCCATTCCGGACCGCGCTGAGGCCTTGCCGGACCACCCCCTATGCTGCGCGCCCGGGAGGCCTGAGCGCTAAACCCGATTCCTGCTGCAAGCTGACACCTGGCGGGGGAAAGGAGACCCTGAGAGCCACAGACTGCCCGGACTGTTCTAAGCTCTACATAACCTCCCGCCGGAACGAGGTCTGGGCGTCTTGCGGGGATAGAGGATGTGCCGCGAGGGGACCACCGGCGAAGCGGCCGACCTATAGAGGGGCAGAGCCTTGTCCACAAGCTTGCGCCCCTCACGGGAGGGAAGAGCCTCCCTCTAAAACAGCTGAGAGCTAACGGAGTTGGACATCTCCCCTACACCTCTGGCCCCTCTATCGACGCCTCGACCTTCGGTGCGAGGGGGTGTGAGCCCCGGCTGGGACCTTGCGACGCGCTCTCAATTACACTTCCCTGAGCTGCAGCGCTCCTCTACCTCTGCTGTGACCATGGGGAAACCAGACGGAAGGCAGCCAAAATTGAATTTTGACACCCGCAAATCGTCTAGATCCCAAGCGGAACATGACGAAGACCAGCAGGATGCGACGACCCCATCCACCGCGGATCTAAAGGAACTACTGCTGGCAATGCAATCTAGCTTAACCTCTATCGAGTCCAAAATGGACTCAATGAATACTAGACTGGAAGGCCTCACGCACAGAGTAGAAAAGCACGATGACCGCCTGGTCGAGGCAGAACGACGCATTTCGGATCTAGAAGACACGACTGCTGCCACCACGAGCCGTACCCTGGAGATGGATCGTGTCCTGAAGGTAATCGCAGCCAAAAATGAGGATTTGGAGTCTCGCTCGAGGAGAAATAACCTCAGAATTCTTGGTGTTTTGGAATCCACAGCCACCGGACGGATGGAGGAATATGTAGAGCGGCTCCTTATCACACTATTTGGCAGGGAGGCGTTTCGCAGGTCCTGGTGGTGGAGCGGGCGCACCGATCACTGGCGAACCGACCGGCCCCGGGCACTCCTCCCCGGCCCATCATCGCCAAACTATTAAATTATCGCGACCGGGACACCACCCTCCGCCTCTCTAGGGAACAAGGGCAACTGAAATATGAAGGAATGACGATTTCAATATACCCGGATTTTACCATGGCCGTTCAAGACCAGCGTCGTAAATTCCTACAAGTGAAGAAAAACTCCAGCAGCTTAGTATACCCTATGCCATGCTATTCCCCGCTCGCCTCAAGGTAACGCACCAAAGCAAACATCATTTCTTCACAAATCCGCAACACGCCCAGGACTTCCTCAGGTCTTTGCCCCCGGCGCAACCCAATGCAGAAGACGGGACTACATCGGATGTTGAATAGTACAACTAGCCACGGTTTCCTCCCTTCGCTACGTAACGCATCCTGAGCCTACAGGATAACGCACCCCCCCCCTGGTGGGGAAGCGTACGAGGATTTTGTCGTCGTCACATACTAGAGCCTGATGAGATAACACTTGTGCAGCTGCTAACGCCCGCCCTGTACAGTGTCCCTCTGAGAACAGCTACAGAACATAAACACAGTGAGGGGTATGACGAGATGCACACACTCATGCAGCAGCTGCTCAGCACAGGTGGTCCTCGACTAGTGCTGGATGTGCCGATCGAGAGGAAGGCACTACTATCCCAAATACGCAACCCTCCCCTCACATGTATAACCAGCTGCTGGACTCTACAATTAGCGTTCTGCAATGGGAGCGCGTCGCCCTGACAGATCTCCTCTTTGTACAGGACTACCTCGCAATCAAGGCCGGGATGTAGCAGTATAAAGTTACCCGAGCACCCTCGCTTTGACGAGGAGAATTTGACCGCCCTCTGGGGCCCACCCAACAGGAGAACCCTAAGTACTTCATTCCATACATGGGGAATCTGTTGAGCCCTCTCCCCCGTTGGGGAGCTGGCCACAGTTTGTTTTTGGGAGGGGGAGGGATAGGTCACGGCGAGTTTGGGTCGCTGGTGTGGGAGGGGGAGGATGCAGGAACGGGTTTGACACTAAATGTTATTGCTCCATTTCACTAAGCTATGCTCATATTGTAACCTCCACACTAAACCTTGCAATGCTTCAATTGATAGAAAGGCACGGAACAAATGGAGACACGCACTAAACCAGCCCACTATAATTTCTTGACTTGGAATATTAGAGGGCTGGGGATCCCGCAAACGCCGCCACATCATATCGTATCTGGAACGACACCACATTCATTGTGCCATGCTCCAAGAAACACACCTTGCCCCCAACCCATCTCCCACCTTCGCAGCTCGATGGGCACTCACTAAATGTTTCTCATCCTATTCATCCTATGCCCGAGGTACCCTCATATTGGTGAAACGCACACTCCCCTACACTCCTATTGGATCATATGGAGACCCGCAAGGTCGGTATAGTATTCTGTGGGGCAGATTAGCCGCGCAATCCATCACATTTGTCTCATGTTATGGGCCCAACACTGACGACCCTGAATTTTTCCACATACTCTGGGGCAAAATAATGGCTATAGGATCCACACACATCATATGGGGGGAGACCTCAATGTGACCTTAAACCCGGAATTGGACAGATCACATCCACAACCGCGCCATTATTCCAACGCGCAGGCGACCCTCTTAGATATCATGGAGGAACATAACCTTATGGATGCTTGGAGGACTCTCCACCCACACGCCCGGGAGGGGACCTGCTACTCCACTGCTCATTCATCCTGGTCCCGCTTCGACGGCTGGATCATAGATAATGGTCTAACAACGTGGTTGATGCACGCATCGCACCTCCCACGCACATACTCGGATCACTCACCGGTCCTCCTTTCCCTCGCACCACCACATGAAGACTCACCATACCTGTCCTGGCGACTAAATCCCCAATCATTATTAGACCCTGTGTTTAAGGATGAGATTGAGCAGGAAATTTCGGAGTTCTTTCCCCGGAACGATAAATCAGTTCCGCAATACGCTACCGTGTGGGAAGCCTTTAAGACCACCATACGGGGAACATGCATAGCCAAAAGCGGAGGGGTCTTGAGGGACATCAGAAATACACTACAGAAACTAGAACAAACAATCCAAAAAGCAGAGGAGAATCTCGAAAAACACCAACACCGGAACAAAAGGCACAGTTACACGAGTTGCTCACTGATTATAGAGAAACGGCAGAGAGGGAATGTAAATTTAGGGGAAAATATTATCAAGCACGCCGATATGGCGAAGGAGAAAGACCAGGAAAAGCACTAGCCTCCGTGATTCGCCCCCCCCGCTTTGCTAATATAATATTAGAGATCACAGACGACGAAGGGCAGACCCATAGGGATACCTTGGACATAGTAAACACCTTTCAGAGGTTTTATAAGCAGCTATACACCACGCATAGAACATGCCCTGAAGACTTTACCTCATTCTTCGAAGACACAGCTATCGCATGGCTGGGGGACAGCCAGAGAGAATCCCTACTGGCCCACTTTGAAGATGATGAAATAACCTCTGCAATCATGCAATTACAGTCAGGAAAAGCCCCAGGACCCGACGGCCTTCCGGCCGAATTTTATAAGCTATATAGACATCTCCTTATTCCTGCCCTGCGTCATGTACTTGAAGAGGCCCGGGAGACGGGCGTATTACCTCCTTCGATGCGCGAAGCACTCATCATCTCCTTACCCAAACCGGGAAAGGCAGCGACACGAGTAGAATCATATCGGCCCCTGTCCCTTATCAATGTGGACGCCAAGATTCTGGCTAAACTAATCGCCAATCGCATCGGCCCTCTCATGCCACTCCTGGTCCTCCCCGACCAATCGGGATTTGTACCAACTAGGGGCACCTCACACAATCTTCGAACCCTCTTTGCGATCCTACGGGATATAGAACCTGACACCAACGCCGTTGCCATTTTTTTAGATGCTACTAAGGCGTTTGACTCCCTCGAGTGGGACTATTTAGCCTATGTCTTGAAACGAATGGGATTCCCCCTTCCATTCCTAGCCTGGATAAACCTGCTCTACACTGGCCTGAGGGCTACAGTGATGATCAACGGAAAACGATCGGCCCCCTTCACGATTGCTAGAGGAACCAGACAGGGATGTCCCTTATCCCCCCTTCTATTCGCTCTGGCTATCGAACCCCTGGCTGCCAAAATACGCCAACATTTTCGAACACACGCCCTCATTTACCCCGAGAGGCAGATCTTAATCTCATTATATGCGGATGATATTACCCTTTATCTGCAACGTCCGGAGGAAAGTCTGAACCCCATCCTCCGACAATTCCTCCTATTTGGGCGCCTCTCGGGAGTCAACATTAACTGGGGAAAATCCCAAATTTACCCCCTCACTGAATCCACCCCCAGATTCGAGCCAGACTACCCCTTGGCATGGTGAGAAGATACCCTCACCTATTTAGGAATAGTCATATCCCGCAATCGCGAAGAACTCATGAGGGCTAACTACGGCAGAGCACTGTCTTCCTTGACGGATAAAGTCACACGATGGATTGCAATGCCACTGTCCATGGCGGGCAGGGCCGCCCTCATAAAAATGGTAATATTGCCTAAACTATTATATTTATTCATAAATATTCCCTATGCCCCTGGTCGCCACTTCTTCTCGAACATCAAAAGCCTCTTAATCAGACTGGTGTGGGGCGGTAAGCAAGCTCGACTACGCTGGGAGATCCTGACGCGTCCCTTCAGCGAGGGAGGGCTAGAGATACCAGACTTGGAATTATATTATAGCTGTGCCCAAGCCCATTTTGCCTCTTACTGGATGCACCCCCCCCTACATGCCACACTTGGCCGTTGAAGACGGATATATGCACCCTATTCCCAGCACTGCATATTTAAGCGTCCCGGCAGTTACACGACATCACGCATCCACCACCGTCCAATGCACCACCAGCACATGGCAAGACCTAGCAACCGCCACACGCACTCCTTTATTATATTCCCCCCTCCTTCCCCTTGCGGTTAGACAAGACATCCCGGTAACCCAGGAGGGAGGATGCTGCAGATTATTGCGCAAACTATCACTCTACACATGGGGACAACTGTACAAAAATAGCAAATTTTGCACGAGTAACGAATTCTTTGGCACCATTACCCCTCCCCTCTAGAACGTTTTTATTATATAAGATTGCGACAAGCTGTAAGAACCCTCACTCCTTGCTTCCCTCAAGAACCTCCCACCATGCCCCCCTTGCATGCACTACTGCAACAAGCCACCCCATCCCATGTCATATCACTACTGTACCGAACTGTCCAGGACAATAGAGAATATGATCCTCCGTTAGCAAAGGCCAAATGGGAAACAGAACTAGGCCATCCCCTGACTGACGCACAATGGTCCTTCTGCTGTCGACAAACAGGGGACATCTCTGCTAGCAGCAAATTCCGACTTCTACACTATAAATTTATCCACAGGCTCTATTATACACCGGCACGCTTACACCGACTGCGACTTCGTGACAATGATACATGCGACCGATGTGGCGGTGAGGGAGCGGATTTCCGCCATCTAGCCTGGGACTGCCCACCAATCCGGCGGTATTGGACAGAGATAATGACAGCCCTAGATTCTATGACTGGTATAAACATACCGAAAGACCCTCTGACTGCACTCCTAGGATATACTGCACCCATAGCAACTCCAATGCGTAAATATACGTCTATCGCACTCCTCCTTGCCAAAAGAAGGATTGCCTGCAGATGGGGAAGAGGGGGGCTCCGAAATTCAAAGAATGGCTTCAAGATCTTATTTATTGTCAAGAACAACTACACACATACGCTGAACTTCTACCCCCCCCCTCCCGCCCCCGGGACATCTGGGCGCCTCTGCAGACATATTTACTGGAACGCACGGATAGTACATCTCCCATGACCCCTCCCCCCCCTACTGCCCCACAAATGTGAGACGCTCAGATTGCAGCCACCCCCACTTCACGGTGTCGCGCCCCTTGCACAAGAGATCCGGGGATACATGGATGCATCCATATATTGTTTCCTACACGACATACGCCTTTCCACACAAGGAATGGTTGGAGAGCACATAACACAAAATGGAGAAGTTGTTGGTTGAAAAGTTACAATTTCGCGGCGTATGCTCATGATCTCATCCCTGTTTGTTCATTGCTACTATACCACCTGACGCGGCCGGCCCGGTGTGGTTGTAGGCGGCTTGCTGTGTTCTCCCTTCCCCCTTTACAGTAAATCCTCGAGCAATGCCTTGCTGTGCCGGCCCTTTCAGGGATGTGGGCACTATGCTGTGGAAAATGTCATTGATTAAATAAAGGTTTTTGAAAAATTAAAAAAAAAAAAAAAAAAATTACTTTAGGATTATATAACGATCTGCAGGGAATGCGCCACAAGTGCAATAGGCCTGCACAGTGCAAGCATTACATATGAGAAAGTGACCACAGACCTGTGTGATGAAGTGGCCGATGATGAGAAACATTTTACACATTGGCAATGTGGCCAGGTGTAAAAACATAGCTGGTCCGAGGTTCATCACAACAACTAATCAACATGTAGTTGATCTCTGAGCAATGAGGGCAACTATTGGTTCATATTACAGATTTGGTGCACAACCGAGTATCTATAGGTGTACAGGGCGAATATTCTTTCCATTTGTAGCATTTCCAATATGCTTCTATCCCAGCCTGGCCCATGTGCTAGACTGAGCACAACATGGGTCATACTGGTCACAACGCAAGCACAGGGCTTGATCTCTGCAGACTAATTATACAGATCCAATATGAAACTCACAAATCAAGCTAATCAATATATAACAGTGAACATTTTGGCTCTCAAATACGTTACCTCATGGGTATGTGGCACTCTGAAGGGGTCTGTGAGCCATTCTTAGCTCCCAGACACCAGTGTTGCTCATTTCCATAGGTAACATGAATAGGACACATGCATTTATATGTGCGTGCAACTCAAGGCGCACATACAGCATCTCACCTATAATATATCACAAAGGTGATGTAAGCCTCACACAGAACAGTACTCGACAATCCATCACACATTTACCCTACATGGGAATGACAATTTGTTACTAGAGGATTCTGACTACACTCTGGATCTCTGAGGCACATTGTAGCGTGGGGAGAAGGGAATGAGGCAGTTAAACAGAGTTACATTTGTATGTCAGACACTTAGCTAGTCCTCTGGTGACCCCCAGAGCTGGCCATACAGGAGAAGACCTTCATCCACCAGTGTCTCCAGCTCTTTTAGAGTGAGGGCACAAGCCCTCTCACCTGTTTGGCCTCGCATGACTGGTCCTAGAGGTGGCAAACAGCAGCGAAAGTTGAGGAGGTGTTGTTCGCAGCAGTGTCAGGCGGAAAGTTAGTTATTATTCACAGGCTCCCTCAGTCCCACGCTTTTTAACATTTATGTCACCGATCTGGCACGGGTGATCAAATCTTTTGGCCTGACGCTTACGTCTTATGCAGACGATACCCAAATTGTTCTCTCCGATCATAAGAATGGTGAAAATGTCTCGGTTAGTTTTCACAATGGCATGCTGGCTATCAGCCCTTGGATGTCCAGACATTGCCTCAAACTGAATTCTTCCAAGTCTGAGGTAAAATGTCTTTGGAAATCTATCCCCTGTCTGGTCCTCCCGATGGTGGCCAGATAAACTGGGCCGCCCCCTGACCCAGTACCTAAGGCCAAAAATCTGGGTGTCGTCTTAGACGACAAGCTGTCCTACAAATGTAATGTAAACTCTGTGGTCTCCTCTTGCTTTTACTCTTAGAATGGTGAAGAAACTGTTCCCTTCCATCCCGGTTGTAGCATGGAGAATGATTATATCTGCCTTGGTAATGTCCAAAGTGGATTATTGCAACAGTTTACTGATCAATGCACAGGAAACGGTTTTAAATAAGCTACAGAACGCAGTTGCAAGGATGCTTTCTGGCACACCTAAATTTAATTCTGTTTCTAAGGTCATCAGACAACTACATTGGTTGCCAATTAGAAGCAGAATAAAATTCAAGGTGTTGTGCATTGCCTATAAAGCGACCCACAACATAGGGCCAGAGTTTCTGAAGAACTCATTGAAGATTTATTCACCCAGCAGACCCCTGCGCTCTTCTGGCACAAACCTGCTTACAGTCCCCAGAACATATAGAAATAACTGGGATGACAGAAGCTTTGTGGTTGCCATGGCTAAGCTATGGAACTCTCTTCCTCCTCAGATTAGAGCCCTTCCTACCCTATTGGCGTACAGGAAACAATTAAAAACCTGGCGTTTTAATAAGTAGGCTTTGTTTTAACAAGTAGGCTTTTGTCTTGTCCCAGGAGCAGCCAGCACAAAGACACCATTTGGTATTTGTGCGCTTTATAAGTCATTATACCATAACATAACACAGGCAAGTGGGGAGAGAAAGAAGCAGATTTCCACCACTGGTGTGCTGACCTCAAGTTTTTTTGGGCAAAGTTGTGCCTGCCGCACTGGCCTCCAGTGAGCAAGCTGAGAGCAGCACTGCTGCATCAACAGCACCACCCCCAACCTAAGCCCAGGACCATGTCTGTGAGTGAGTCAGCCAATGCAATCATGTTGACGCCGACGAGAAGTGATGTTGAATTGGATTGTCCCTTTCACAAAGTAGTGCACAATCGTTTTAGGACACAGAGCACAGTGGACAACGGCCACAGCCAGCAATAGTACATTTGCCTGATGCTGTAGCAAAACAGGAGGTCGAGCTTCCTTCCGAGCAAGAAGTTGAACCTCCTCTTTTAGAATCATTGGCTCCCAGATCTCCAGCAAGGAAAAGGAAGGGTACTACTGCACCATCTTCTCCAAGCACCACTTCTGATGATGATGATAGGGACTTGGAGTGGACCCCGGCAGAGACCAGGAAACAACAGGAGAGGCAAGTGGAAAGAAAAGTTCCTGAAAGACTTAGGCTTATGGAAGGGGTTGATGCAGAGGATGACGACGACAAGGTAGCCATGGTGGAAGGTGACACAGAGGAATCTGACATTGCTATTCAACCTGCTCCTAAGAATTTGACACAGGAAGCACTGCCACCAGCTCCCATATTTGCAAAACCCCAGTTGAGACCTGCACCAACCCCTGCCTCAGGAGAAGCAGAGAGGCAATCAACGACACGCCCACCTACCTCCAATGCTTCTTCAGGCATTGGCAGTGGCACAGTAGAAAATTACCCCTCCTCAGTTTGGGACTTTTTTACAGTTAGCAAAGAGGGGGATCACCACACAATCAAGTGGGAGGAGAACCTTAACATTTTTTTTAACGTAGTCGTGGTGGTGAGGAGAGCCAGGGAACATCAGGTACAAGTCTACTCACGGTGGAAGGTGAAGATGATGAGAAAGAAGAGGGTGACAGCTTCACGCAAAGCAGACCCGTCTCCAGCTCTGCGCCAGCAGATTCACCCACATCTGCAACTTCACAATGGCACAAGATTTGGAGTGAGATGGAGACACCATGACATAGAGTGACTGCCCCACCATAACACACATTGAGTCCACCACTACCATCTACTTCTCAAAAGACACCTGTGTCAGTGCCCCAAGAAAAGAAGAAAATCCAGGCTACTATTACGGGAATGTTTAGGCCGGAGGGGCCCTATCAGTGACACTACCCAGCTGCACGTTTGTACAATGGGAAGCTGGCAAAAATGTTAGCGATGGACCTCTTCCCTTTTTCTTTTGTGGAAGGAGTGGAAATCTTAGAATTTGTGGCAGCCATCTGCCCAAAATGGAAAGTACCAAGTAGGATCTATTTTTCCAGAGTTGCTGTTCCGGCGCTGCATCACGGTGTGCTGCAGTTGGTTGGACAAGCCTTGCAGCAAGTGTTGTACACACCATCCACCTGACGACAGACGTATGGACCAGTTGTCAGGCAACTGATTACATGTGCATCACTGTACACTGGATCTCTTTTGCGGGGGTCAACCAAAAGATAACTTCAGGTCTTGGCTCTGAAGAAAGTTTTAAGGGCGTTCAGCGGCATACAACAGTGGCCTTGTTTGCCATGGAGAAATCACATACAGCTGTAAACATTTCAGAGGAATTTAACAACAAGATGTATGAATGACTGCGACCCAGATGTCTCAGAATTGGATTTGTTGCCATGGACAATGTTAGTAACATAGTCAAGGCCATGTCTGATGGAGGCTATTTTAGGGTCCTGTGTTTAGCCCATTGCATCAACCTGGTGGTTCAAGATTTCCTCAAAAAAGAAGACATAGTCAGCAACATACTGCCACCTGCAGAAGAATCTGCACTCATTTCAGACATTCTTTTAAAGCCCGGAAGCAGTTGTGGATTATTCAGCATAATAATAGAGCACCTGTTAAAGCCCTGATACAGGAGGTGCCAACACCTTGGAACTCGACCTTTTACATATTGCATCGTCTGTTTGAGCAGTTCAAACAGATCAATGACTATGTCATTCAAAGAGGAGGGGGTGCAGTTGGGAAAGCTATGACCATGGATTCAGACAAATGGGACCTAGTCAAATGCCTGACACAGATGCTACTCCCTTTTGAGGTTTTCACACAGGAAGTTAGCAAGGCAGACAGTACGATGGGCAAGCTATCCCATTGTTGCATCTCCCCAAAAGACCAGGTAAAGAAGGTGTCGGAAAGGTTCACCTCTGCAGGTGTGATTGAAAACACAGAAGCGCATGACTTGATTGAGACCTTAGCCCTTCGCTTGGCTTGTATACAAGGCTGCAACATGAAATCATTGAGTCCAAAGAGTACATCCGTGCCACACTACTTGATCCACGGTACAAAAACATTCTGCCTACATGCATTCCTTTTTCTGAAGGGGATGTTTTAAAATACAAGAGGGGGATTGTAGAGCAAGCTGGAGATTTGGAAGAAGAACGGCTGGAACTCTGAGTACCATCCTGCAGTTCTGGGGTGCTGCCTTCAACTTCCAGAGAGGGCAGTCTTGTCTCACAGCAGCCAACAACACTATCAACTAGAACACCGGCAACAACAGCAACAGAAGGACTGGATACAACCTCAGCATGGTAATGGTTTCAATTGGCAGATCTCAAGTCCAGTGCAGAGGCAATGGCAAAACAGGTTGAGCAAGTGGAAGCACCAATGACTATCCACAGGATGTGCCAGGAGTATCTGGTTGATCCAAATTTTTCATCATCTAGTCTGGCTGCCTCAGACAATCATTAGATTTGCAAGATTGCAAAAATTCCAATCTGTTGCTTGCATTAAAGTTGAGATAGTATACCTACCACCGTGCTTGGAGTGGAACAGGTAACCATTGCACTAACAAGTGATCAGATAATCGAGTAACTGTGAGTGATGATTGATGTGGAGGCTGAAAGTGAGGAAAGGTGTGTTGAAGTGTAATACGGGAAATTTCTTGAGATGATTATTGATTTGCAATGTTTGGGGCTTGAGTGATGCGTAATATTTTTTTTTCCCTGGAGGTGATTGGCCCTTTCAAAATTAGCCAGATTTGATTGCAGGGTGCTCTCTTTTTTCTGTCACTTTAGTTAACTAACAAAAACCTATGCAAAATACTGTAATTCTGGTTCTCTACTTGTTCTTCACAGCAGTGCAGTCCACGTCTATCTTACTTGGGTCATCATGAGGATGACTGGTCTAGGACAGAGTTACTTGGAGTCAGGAGGAGGATCATGGAAGAACTCAGGGTGGGAGCTGCGGGACTACCTCATCAACAGCTAGAAGCAAGAAGTTATCAAGTATCGACTTCAGTTCAAAGGTAAACCAAGAGTCTGAGGCTTAGTACTCAGCTATGTGGAGTAGATAGAGGTGTGTTTGTGAAATGCTGCTGTGTGTGTGTGTGTGTGTGTGTTGGACTTGTGGCAAAAGTGAAACTCTGAGTCCCCCTCTTATTTTGTTTGCTTTGCCTCTGAATTTTCTTGATACACTCCTCATGAAGCTTACCTTCCTTCTGTCCTTCTCCTTGACTCTAAAATACAGTTTCTCTTTTCCAATCCGCAGGCCTCCTTCTAGTCTCCTGCATGAACAAAAGGCGAAAGCTAGATGAGCTCAACAACACTCCTGCTTTCCTACCTGACCACTCCAGACAGGCACCAACAAATGGACATTCCTTAGGAGAATGCAGATGCACCACCTAATGTTGCAATACAGTGTCATTTTTCTTTTAACAATCATATTAAGAGAAGTGGGTGGGAAGGTTCACTCCCCAACCTAGAAGAGAGAACATATAGATATCTGATAACTTAGGTCTCTGGGGCAGAAGGACTGTTTGCAATGCATTTATCTGTACTCTGTCATACTCATTCTTTGTTTCCTTCTAACAACAGATTGATGGTGAATAATGTGCTGCTGCTTATTGCCCAGTTGAATGTTGTACTTGTGTTGTAGTGTTTATCTTTGTTAAACCTTTCCCCAAAACCTTTCCCCAAAGTCATCAAACCCCTAACCTCTGCCCCCAGGCTTTGTGATTTATTGAGGTGTGGCTTAATTTACACCATCAATGGATCAGACACTTGGTGGGATGGATGTGGTTAAAGCAACACCAACTTACTGAAGAATCTTCATCCCTGGTGGTCTAGTGGGAGAGCACTCTGCTCTTCTACTGTTCCGCCTCTCTTGGCTTTCTTCTGTGCCTTCTTTTTCTCTTTTGGCTCTCTCTTTGCTTTCTGATCTCTCTCTGCTTTATGTGCTCTCTTTGCTTTTTGCTTTCGTTTTGCTTTCTGATCTCTCTCTGCTTTTTGTCCTCTCTTTGCTTTTTGCTCTCTGTTTACTGTCTGATCTCTCTTTTGCTCTACCTCTGTTTTTTCCCATTCTCCCCTTTTTTCGTGCTCTCCTGCCGCTGCCCCCGTGGCCCCTCCCCCCTCCAGAGTGTTTCTCCCGATCCCTCCCCGACCACAACTTAATGGCGGCCGTGCCAAAGGCAAGCCCTTCTGCGCCCATCCACAACCTGACCACGACCAGTGTCAGGGACCCTGGTCCTCCGACACACCTCTGCTACAACTCCAACACACTCCACGCCCTTAACCCCAGACACAGGGACAACTGCCAGCTTTCGACCCCAAGCAACATTCAAGGCCCAATCTCCTGACGACACTGACGCTGCACCTTTACCCACCTCCGGGCCCCAGCAGCTGCACCCAGCCTACCAGACGTCATTGCACGCACACCACTGAAATGCATCCTCCTCAACGTGCGCTCCCTTCACAAGCATGCCATAGAAATCTGGGACCTACTCAACACCCACACGCCCGACGTCGCCTTCTTCACAGAAACCTGTACCAACCCCAACTCCGCACCCAACATTGAAATTGCCATTCCAGATGGATACATGATCCTAAGAAAAGACCGTCCCATCCACCCAGGAGGAGGCATTGCCATCGTCCACAAAAGCTCCCTCCACATGACAACCACTCACCTGGATGACACCACAACCCACAATGGAACATCTTCACTTCCAGATCCAGACAAACCCCAAAACAATTCTCTGCGGAACTCTCATCTACAGGCCGCCCGGCCCCCGCGCTCCCTTCACCAACAGCATAACCAACCTCATCGCACCCCACGCCCTCGCCTCCACAGACTACATACTACTCGGAGACCTAAACTTCCATCTGGATAACCATGACAACCCCAACACCACCGCCCTTCTAGAGAACCTCGCCAACATAGGACTGAAGCAACTTGTCACTGCCTCCACGCACACAGCAGGACACACACTCGACCCCGTCTTCGCAGGAAGAAACAGCATCTCCTATAGCCACACCACGGAACTCCTTTGGATGGAACACCACTGCATACATTTCTCCTTCAGAAAACTGACCATACTCAAGCATGCGCACCACCTCCTCCGCAGAAGCTGGAACAAAGTCACTGAAGACCAGCTCACCTCTGCTCTCACCAGCACCCCACCTCCAACGACACCAGACGCTAACACCGTGGCATTCAACCTCCACCGCTGGATCACCAACTGTCCAGACACACTCGCTCCCCTCAGGAAAGCTACAGGACGACGCAAGCTGGTTCACCCCTGCACTCCAAGTATCGAAGCGATCCTGCTGACAACTCAAAAAGACATGGGGAACAGCAAAACCCCAGAAACATGCACCACCTACAGGACAGCCACCACAGCACACCACCAACTCATCAAATCCACAAAAAAGAAGTTCCTCCAAGACAAAATCCTCACCAATGCCCACAACTCCAAAGAACTCTTCTCCATCATCCAGGAATTTGCCAAACTCTGCAGCGAAACAACAGACATCCCTCCCTCCCAAGACCTCTGCAACAGGACTAAGCACCTTTTCTCACTTCAAGATTAAGACGCTCTATGACAACTTTGACAACCAGGACTTCTGCATCACTCCTACACTTGCCCCTAGCGATGCCACCCCACCAGACCCTACTCACTTGGACCCCGCTCACGACAGAAGACACTTTAAAGACCATGAAGAGCATCCACTCCAGAGCAACCTCAGACCCCTGCCCACCCTAAATCTTCCACAGAGCCGCCACAGTCACAGCACCCACACTTCGCTGGATGATCAACTGCTCCCTCGAGACCGCCACATTCCCTGACGACTTGAAACACGCCAAAGTCAACCCCCTCCTGAAGAAACCCTTCGCAGACCCGACGGATCTTAAGAATTTCAGGCCCATCTCCCTGCTTCCATTCAGAGCCAAGGTAATCAAAAAGGCCGTCAACACCCAGCTAGCAAACTTCATCGAAGCCAACATTATCCTCGACATCTCCCAAACTGGATTCTGCGGCAACCACAGCACCGAGACCGCCCTACTCGCCGCCACAGACAACATGTGAACCGTCCTCGACTAGGGCCAAATGGCAGCCCTCATCCTCCTAGACCTCTCAGCTGCCTTCAACACCATCTCCCACTGCATGCTAGCCACCAGACTCCACGATTCTGGTATCCAAGGAAAGGCCCTTGACTGGATACGATCATTTCTCACAGGCAGAACTCAGTGAGACAGACTCCCGCCCTACCTCTCAAAACCAACAAAGACCAGATGTGGAATACCCCAGGGATCCTCTCTCAGCCCCACCCTCTTCAACATCTACATGGCACCCCTCACTAGGATGTTAGCTCAAGATGACTGCCAAGATGGAGTACCTAAAGGGAGCTCCAGGATTTGGGATCACGAATCTGTGAAAATCCTGCCTTTAGTCCCTGCCATCCACCCATCTGTTTCCTAGCATGCTCACAAAATTCAGTCTAGAGTGAGTAATGGTATCTTGTTTGAACTTTACTCATTCGGATGGATGAGTTGTGCCCGCTACGAATCACGATTCACTCCAACGCTGGATCAGATACAAACTTGCACGTGAGGTCAAAGTGGATGTTCTGGTCTCCGACGCTGGCGACTATTTTGTGTTGGAACATGGCCAAGCCTGCTGGGGAAGCCTGGAGCAGTTGCTGTGGTTCCCGGTATCGCCTACTCGGTGCCGTCCTGGCCTGCAGATCATTGCGGACTTCCCCGATCGTCTTCCTGGAGCTTGGAGTAGGGACTGGGAAATACCACCCGGTCCAAGACGGTGATTCGTTGCTTGCTGCTGTTTCTTCCGCCTAGCGGGGAACTGGGAAGTACCCCTTGGACCTACAGGGGTGGTTTGCTACATGGTGAGGCCTCGCGGGCTGTTTGCCTCTCAAAGGCATGGCCGTCTGAAAGTCTGTGAGTCACCCCCGCGATGCTGTTTCTTCCGCTTCGCTGTCTGCCTTCACAAGCAGAGGCTTCTGGCTCAATACAGCTAAATTCCGATGCCTAACCCTTCAGCCCCGGCAAGGGTGTTTGTTCTGGGGTAGGCATCCGTCCGCATTGCAGGCCGCTGGCATTTTTCGGTTGACCTGCTCGCCTGCTGGAACTCGCCCAGAGAAGTGCTGCTGTGCTAGATCGACGTGACTGGCTACAGCGCAACAGCCTCTCTCCCTGTCTCGCGGAAACTTCCCAGATGACGAGATAAGGTGGCGATGATCGGGACCTGTGAGTAAAGTGGCGTAATTCTGTCCCTGGTAAGACTTATCACTGGGGCTAATTCTTCTGTTGCTGGGACGCGCAGCGCTAATCATACTCGCCTAGCTTGAATCTTTTCTGGTGCTTCTCCTCGCAGTCGGGACACTACTTTCTCTGGGGTCACATCTTGCCCTCCATTTTGGAAACTCTCTCCTCTTTGACTTTATGCATGGCCCCCTAAGATGGCGACCCTCTGCCCAGTGAAAGGGACAGAGGGCCTGATTCACAGAACTAACTTACGTCAAAAACGTAAACGTAAACGTAAAGTTAGTACTTTTTAGGTATTCACAGAATACACTTAATCATTTTGGTATTCACAGAATGAGTAAGTTCATTCTGTGAATACCAAAATGAGTAAGTGTATTCTGTGAATACCTAAAAAGTACTAACTTTACGTTTACGTTTACGTTTTTGACGTAAGTTAGTTCTGTGAATCAGGCCCAGAGATCTTACATGCACAGATCTAAATATCCACTGCCCAATGAAAGGGACAGAGGTCCTCCATGCACAGGTTAAAAAAGAATTTGAATTTAGACCTTGCTTCTAGACAATCTCTACCACAGAAAATGAAGAAAGACTCCTGACCCATTCCACAAGAAACCATCGACCCAATCTAAAATCGGCCACATTTGAACAGTTTCTGCGAGGTGTTCCATAACCTAATCACTTAGATTATTCAGGGAAACCAACAAAGGACTAAGTCCTCTACCACAACCCAGGCTGAGAACCTGGAAAGAGGAAACAAAAAGGACTAAGTCCTTTCTCCCAAGCCAGGCTGGGAAATAGGAAACAGAAAGATTACTCTCACCAAGATGGTAACAAAACTACTGGAGAAACTAAAAAAGGACTAATTCCTCCCTCACAGGTCAGAGAAATATTAAGGAATCCTACTCCTCTCCCGCACCAGTTAATCTACACATAATCTGTCTCTCCCCAACTTCATATGCAATAAGGAATCCACATATTAATCTAAATATAATAAGAAATAAACAATAAATACTGGGTAAACTCCCACTCGCCAAGCCACTAAGGTCGGGGCTAGTCCTAGACCTCCTCCAGCACCTGCTAGATCTGCCCCTTCTTTACCAATAGCCTGGGGAGACCCCTTCGAGGAAATCCGCCTATCTACACGCAAACAACATCAGGGCGCTCACTGAGGCATGATTCTACCTGCCACATCAACTTCCCTCCGCCCCTCTACACCAAAATGCATGAAACCCCACGGCCCTAACTCTTTTTCCATTATCTTCCCCCCCAATCTCTCACTAAAAGCGAAAAGAAACTTCAAACATAGGCTGATTAGACAACACCCAACACTCATCGCTGATATATACCACTGCTCCTTCAAAGGCCAGCAGAAAATGGATCTCATTTTCCACACCCAGTGCCCCGCGAAATGGAACACCATACTGAGAACCCACCTTCACATAGCCAAAACAACTAGCACCCCTCTCAGCTGCAAACTGACGATCTCTAACTTGAACTGTCCTAGGCGCAGTGGCAGCACTTCTGCTACCATCTACAGCAATGGTATAGTCTTGATTCATGCCAACAACACCAACCTAGACTTATTTTAATCCCTATTCCCACGCTACGGAACGCCATCACCCATTTACACTATAACCACTCGCACAACTCCCTATCCCCCAAACCACCGTCCCCTCCGCCAACTTCAATCTCACCCCTTCTGTCACCCCCTCTGAAACCCTCTCTTCCTCTACCACGGCCCCTCACTCGCACACCAAATACTTCTCATCCAGAACAATTCCGAGGAACGTCTCTGCTAAGACTCCCCAACCCCCTGCCGACCCCCACCCCTTGCTTCATTTACCACGAAACTCTTCCACTCAGAGAACCAGTGAAGCCGTCTCAGAGTCAAAGCCTCCCAACTCTCACCTTCCAACAGCACTCAACAAACTGCTGTCAGAAACACGACAAGAGTTCTCTCACCACATGTCCACAGTAAACTACAGGAGCAACATAGGTACCAATGACACCATGAACCACACTCTCACTGACAGGCCCTCTCCATCTCTGGACTGTCCCGCACAGGACATCTTGAACTTAAACACTCTTACCCCCTCCTCACTGAATTTGACTCAGAGATTTTCTCTGTTGGAAAGCCAACTAGAGATTGTAATACAGGGCATAAACAAAATCTTATCGAACCTAACCACACATCTGGAGCCTACCCAACGCTTACACCCCCCACCTACTGACACCAACAATCAACACCCAAGTCTTCCCAAGGAACAGTTGTACAGCTGGAAATCAACCCCCTTCATAAACCAGCCTCAGAGACCCTAGCGCCGCAATGTCCCTAAGAGAGGCGACTGATCTTGCCAACTCTTACGACTCACCTACAACTGTCAACCCCAGCTCCACGATCCAGGTAATCACTGGATTTAGGAGAGACCACATCATACGAAGAACGACGAGGCCACCAGCCTACCACATTAATGTCCCCATGGCACCTCCCCTGAAGAAACTCAATAACAAGGTAACGCCCAACTGCATGCTTATAAACTGCAGATCTGCAACCAAACATGCAACAGAACTGGCAGAAACCATCCTATCCCATGACATTGATATCACGTTCATCACAGAAACTTGGTTGAATGAATCCTTCTTACCAATCATTGACATGCTTGTGCCCCCTGGGTTCTCAATCATCAATAATGACAGAAAGAATCATCGGGGCGGGGTATTGCAATCATCCACAAGAGTAACATTTGTATAACTGAAACTGGCTCCTTCCCCTACAACACATTTGAATATCTAACCGCCACCATTAAGACGAATGACAACAAAACGCTATACTGCCATCTCCTCTACCATCTGCCAGGCAACACTCCCACATTCGGAGAACACCTTTCCGACCTGATAACACACTGCTCACTCTTGGACTCCAACAACATAATACTAGGTAACCTCAACCTCCATTGGAATGATGAAAATAATACTCTGATCAAATCCTTAAACAAACTTCTACTCAATAATAACTGTATCCAACACTGCACAGAGCAAACCCATAACTGAGGCTCAATCCTTGACGCCATTATAGCTCATGAAGATACAGTTACTATCGACCACATCCTTCCTGTCGACTGGTCAGACCACCACATTATTCTATTTCACATTAACCAAATGACTCATTGCCTACCCCGTACACTGGAATCCCTTCATTGGGTGAGAAATCTAAGACAGATTCCCCTTCCCGACCTGAAAGAAAGGGTAAGAACATTACTTCCCCCCACCACAAGTGACCTCTCTACAACTGAACCTACTACACACTACAACGCAACAATGACAACCATACTAGACCAAGTAGCCCCCTTGAAACAAAAAAGAGTCAGGAACAACCCATCGAGATCCTAGTTCAATACAGAGCTAAACTCTGAAAGAAGACATCTCAGAGCTGCAGAAAGACTCTGGCGGAACAACCCGTCCACAACCCACCTTGTCCAACTCAACACAGAACATAGGATATATAAAAAACACATCAAGAATGAAAAAACTACCTTCTTCGGTAGTTCATTGGACAATTCCAAAAATCGTCCCAAAGAACTCTTCAATCTCATTAAACAACAAACAGCTAAGCCTCCCACAACAACCGTGCTGGCCTCCAAAGAGCTATGTGACAACTTTGCCATTTTCTTTCAAGAGAAAATCACCAAGATTGAGTGCTCCCTTGATGACCACCTCCTGTCACCCAACAAAGCCCGCCCCCTGCAAAGAAGGAAACAACCCCCCACGCACCCCCTAGCAGCTGGAAGACATTCAACCCCATCTCCGAAGCAGACATCACTGAAATTATTATCAGGTCCAAACCCTCCTCACACATTGCTGACCCTATTCATGCCCAACTGGCAAAAAAAGCTCAACCTCGCCCTAGCCCCTCTCTGGGCCAGGATTATAAATAGCTCCCTGAGGACTGGAGTCATAGCAGACTGTCTTAAAATCGGCCAAGTCACGCCTTTACTAAAAAAAACGGGCTCTGACCCAAACAACCCCAATAACTTCAGGCCCATCTCCAACCTCCCCTTCTTAGCCAAAATCCTGGAAAGATGTGTTCTCCTCCAACTTAACCAACACATTGACAGCAACAACCTTCTGGATACTCACCAATGGGGCTTCAGAAAAGGATGCAGCACAGAGACAGCGATCCTGAATGTCATAGATGATGTCTACAATTCACTCGATGCAGACCGATGCTGCCTAGTCATACTCCTTGACCTATCGGCAGCCTTCGATACGGTCGACCACAAAGTGCTCATGAATGTACTCTGAGAAAGGATTGGAGCAGACGAGGTGGTCCTACAATGGTTTACCTCCTTCCTTCAGAACCGCTCCCAAAGAATAAAAATTAACAACTTCATGTCTGACCTACTCCCCATAACCAGGGGAGTCCCACAAGAATCAGTTCTCTCCCCATCACTGTTCAACATCTACATGGAGCCCCTCACCGCCATACTCAAAAAAGCCAACATCCCCTTCCACCTCTATGCGGACGATACCCAGATCTACCTAGAAACATCATCAATTGGAGACATATAGAGACTAAATGACACTTTAAGAGAAGTCCAGCACTGGCTATCCCACAACCACCTAAAACTCAACCAAGATAAGATGGAAATCCTTCTCATATCCAACAAGGAGCAGACCTCCCAAGTCACAGAATGGCTAAAATCCATTGATGCTCTTAACTGCAATCTTAACCTGGCCGACTCTGTAAAATCCCTGGTAATCACTCTGGACCTAAGCATAAACATGGACAAACATATTAAGAACACTGCAAAGAGCGCATTCTTCAACCTAAAACTACTCAACAAAATAAAACCCTTCAACCCTCCCAACGACCTTAAACAGGCCACACAATCCCTGGTTCTGTCCAGATTGGACTACGGGAATGCAACCCTCAAAGGCACGGCAAAATCTCACTTAGCTCCCTTCAGATCAACTCTAAGTGCATCTGCCAGGATGGGCACCGGAGTAAAGAAATACGACCACATCTCTCCCTCTCTAAGAGCTAAAATGGCTCCCAATCAAAATACGTTCCAACTTCAGAACTGCATGTCTCACACACAAAGCTCTTCACACCGGTAAACCTGCCTACCTGGCTTCCAAACTCAAAAAGGCAGGCCAGACGAGGAATCTCAGGAGTACCAACACTCTACTTCTCATTCCCCCGAAAACTCGCAAACAAAAATCCTTATCATGCTCCTTCTCTGGAAATGCGCCTAAAATTCAGAATTCCATCCCAGTCCATATCAGGACTAACCCCTCCTTCATAAACTTCAAAAGTCAGCTCAAAGACCTCTTCCTCATCCGATCTCATCCGATTGGATAGCTGCCTCTCAACGAGACAGAGTTCCTATGCCACAGGATTCTTGCCCAGCGCAGAATATAGACACTTCGATAAGAAGGCATTTACATCGCCCACCTTTTGACTCGCTCCTAGTACCAGGCCTGAACAGCATTCGACACGAGACAATGCTGTTTATAGAAATATTGTATAGCTGATTGCATCACGATAAATTTTGTAAAGCACTCTGATATCTTCGGGTCAGGCCAGCGCTATATAAAACTCTTAAATAATAAATAATAAATAAAATCGTCAGAAACCACGGGCTCAACATCGTCTCCTACACCGATGACACCCAGCTCATCCTCTCCCTCACCAAGGAACCCAACATCACCAGGCACAACTTCTAAGAAGGGATAAAAGCCGTCGCCACCTGGATGAAGGACAGCTGCCTGAAACTCAACTACGAGAAAACAGAAGTCCTCATCCTTGGCTCTACCCTGTCTGCATGAGATGACTCCTGGTGGCCCTCCACCCTCGGAAACCCCCCCGCCTGACAGACCATGCACAAAACCTCAGAATCATACTGGACTCATCGCTCACTATGAACCGCCAGATCAACGCTGTATCCTCACCTTGCTTCAACACTCTCTGCATACTCCACAAAATGTTCAGACGGATCCCTTCCGAATGCAGAAAAACAGTCACACAAGCCCTCATCACTAGAAGACTGGACTACGACAACGCCCTCTATGCCAGAATCAACAAAAAACTCCTTTGCAAGCTCCAGACCGTCCAGAACGCCACAGCCAGACTGATCCTAGACATCCCCCGCCACAACAACATCACCAAACACCTCCGCGAACTCCACTGGCTCTCCATCGAAAGATGAATAACCTTCAAGCTCCTTATGCACGCATGCAAGGCCCTCCACAACATCGGACCAGCATACCTAAACAACCGCCTCTCCTTCCACGCACCCAAGAGAAACCTCCGATTAGCCGACCTCTCTCTGGCCACCATGCCACGCCTCGACAAGAAGAGAATGGGCGGAAAGTCCTTCTCCTACATCGCAGCTAAGCCCTGGAATGACTTCCCCCTCCACCTCAGGAAAAGCCCTACACTACTCCAATTCAGGAGGGACCTCAAGACCTGGCTCTTCAGATGACCTCAACACCCTATGGAGCTGCCCCCCCAGTGCTTTGAGACCCTCACAGTTGAGTAGCTGCGCTATAAAAGCCCCTAATTGATTGATTGATTGAAGCAATAGCCCACACCAGCTCATTACCAACCTACGCATTAAAAATGATCCACATTTTAGATATAGAATGAAGAACATCAGTCGTCAGCATCATCATTCAGGCTTTGTGTTGTGTAACCATAAATGCCTAACCTAAGCTTGTCCACTCCAGACTTTGAGTCCCTTTTTTATAGCTTGAGTATATCACAAATAATACTACAACCCCCACATTAGCCAAAACCTACAAGTATTGCTATTTTTATATTTTAGCACAATCAGGCATTCTTGTTGTGTCATCATGTAGTACTCAGGTGGTGTCAAATCTTTGTAAATCTTTGATAAATATATAACCCACTAACTCAGTCGTTCTACTTCCATTTATTTGCCTATGATGGATAATCAATCAATCATTCAGATTATTCCTATGTTTGGAGCTCACCTGGGTGGAACTGGAAGTAGGACCTCGCTTGTGAAGTTGTGATGCCTCCCCTGTTATTGCTGCATCTATATTTAGGTATGACAACTAGTATGGATAAAATGTAATTTAGAAAGTAACTAACTGCTACTGTTGTTTATCTAGATTGTTGTACACAATATAGATCATCATGGCAGTATTCCCACTAATACTCAAGATAGTTAGAGAAGTATAACTCTATAACTAAGCGTTATGCTCTCTCTTAAGTTACAAGCACATTAACAGCATGCATAAAACTACTTGAAGACAGCAGTGCAAAGTAAAAGTAAAAGAAACTAATTCAGGCATGAATTTAGATTGAATAAAACAGTTTTCCACTTTATTTGTTTACAAAGAAACCCACCCTCTCTACCCAAACAACATGCCCACCCCTCTCCCAAAAACAAAACTGACCCAAGCCCCTAAACTCTAAATGTCCAAGAAAAAAGTCTCCCACCCTCTCCACCCAGCCCCAGCAAACAACAAGTTCCTCCCACCAAAACAAAAAATTCAAAAAAGGGCTAAGATAGGGCATTATGAATATCAGTCCGGAGCTGGTCCAGGCTCTGCTCCTTCGTGGTGAATGGGCCTTCAATGGTATTCAGCTGCTGCAGGATGCAGCGCAGCAATGGCCTGTTGTCAGTGTGGTAGGGGGTGGCAGCAGTTAGCTGGTGGTAGTATTGGCGATGGGATAGCCGGGAGACTGGAGGTTGCGAGGAACCATCTGCACTGGGGCCCGGCTGTTGTGATTAATTTCCTCCTCCTCCACTTCCAGGTCCACCAGCTGCCGGTATTCCAGCTGGATACGCTCCAGTCTCTGCCCCCTCAAATAGGCTACTATCTCCTGCCTGGTGGGTGGTCGAACTGGACCAGCAGGAGCATCTATATTGAGAAAAACAAAGAAGACAAATTGTAAATAATGCTCTGTGCACACAATTTTTTTAAATTACTGGGTGGCACAGTAGCAGTACAATGCTGGTCCCTCACGGCCATTGGAATTTATTTGATGTGATCATGATTATGAGATTCACAAAGCCAAGTTTATTTTTACCCACACATGCCAAATATAAAAAGCACTGACTGTGTGGCAGAAAAGTATTAACAGGCAAAATAGCATCACTGGATAAAAAAACTATGACTTGATTATTTTTTTCTTCTAAAGGCTTTTCAAGTAACTATAAATAGACTAAGTCAAACACTTTGAGTTAAAAAATAAATTACTTCTCATTAATGAGTACAGCATTATGCATTATGCACTATATGGAGTACAAGTAGTGTGTTGTGCTAAAATAATGATGCCATGCTCTTTGCTAGCCAGCGCCTCGGCTAGTTTGCTACTGTCTGCAGATGTAGTTGAAAATGATCTATTTTTAATTCCAACGGCCCTGCTCTTCGCCAAATGCATTTCTCTTTCTACCCTTTCTCCAAAGAGGCAGATGAATAATAAATAAGATACTACATCACACACCTCACGTATGAAATGCTGATATTAATATATTATCCTGTATGCCGTAAGTAGACGTTGAGAAAAATGAATCTGATGGACGGCACTACTGGGAAAGGAGCGGGCTATATAGATTTTATTTGGCACACTCGTCACTGTGTATACCATACGCCAAACTTCACATCAAATCATGCTCTTACTCCAACTTTGCAAATTAATTCACTGGGCAATAAGCAAGGAAAGGAAACTTGATTTACTGTACTGCAGGGGGTAGGGGGATTAGACAGGTAGTGTAAAACTTTTTTGATATATATTAGAGGAACCACTACACTGATCATCAATTCGTCATCTTTAGCTCATTCAGTCACTGTGCAATTCAAAAGGGAAAAATCTGAACAAGTGTAAAATAAATCTGTTAAGGGAAACCATGAAATATATTCATGAATCACTTCACTTCACATGGTTATAGAATTAAGTGTGGCACTTGCCAAGAACAGATTTTCCTATTGGTAGGCTGGGATGGAAGAACTTAGGAAAAAATAAAGGAGTGAAGAACTAAGAGTTTACTGGGGTGCGTGGGCAAAGGGAAACAACACACTTAGGGTCTGATTCTGATGCAGTTAGGAAGGCCTCCTAACGGCATTTGCTCTGTCCAAATTGGATCAGGAATGTGTCTTTCCAACCGACTCGGAAAGGTTTCCAACCGACCGAGTATGATGCGAGTTAGACATTAGGAATATCCCAATCCAAACCCGACGGCATTTGGAATGACCAAGCCGTACAGAGCAGAATTGTACTTCTCTACGAGTCACGTTTCCAAACGACCGAGTACGATGCTGGATTTGGACAGCCTTTCCGAATTGTGCCGTCCGACTCGAATCGGAAGTCGGAATCAGACTTTGGGGGCACGTTATGGGCCCCCCTGCACCTGGAGCCTTCCCAATCGGTCCCATGGGGGTACCCATGAGTCTTCCCTTACCAGCCATGCACAGTGTGGCAGGCACCAGGGGTGCCCGCCACAGGGTGCCAGATTTTTCCCAGCCACCCCTTTCTTCAATGGGAGCCTATGCATTTGGTCGGAACAAAGGCTCCCAAATCGTATCTGGAAGCATCCGGATGCATCATACTCGTTCAGTTGGACTCTCCCGATCCGATTCGGTTGGAAACCATTCCCAAACCCATTCGGTTGGGAAGCTTTCCAAACCACATCAAAATCAGGCCCCTTGTGTGTTCGGTTTGCAAATTTGCAATGCATTGAAAATATTGTAAATGCTGCATTAACTGAAGCAGACATATATTACCCAGCCAACACTGCAGTCACGCTTTGACCCATACTGCACTCCGGTCATAGTTGGCAAAAATGCCATGGGCGGGGAGGGGGATGATAAATGATGGGTGGGATACATCTTGCTCTTTTAACAAATACAGCGAGTTAAGGGAGTAGAACAAAGAATAAATAATACCCCCCACTTTGAACCATAGCTTTGAATGATGATAACCCTACAAAAACCAAATAAGCAAAGTAGGTGAGCAGCAGGCTCCTCACGAGAAGAGTTGCCTTGCGTATTCATACAAACAATCTACATATTCATTCATCCTTTCATTCGAATTCACACATAGCCACTCATACTCTCATCCAGTCTTTCACCAAAATGTCCAATCTATTATCCATCCATTCAATAGCCACCTTTTACTCAAACCATCATTTCGCCCATCCATCCCTTTTCCCACCCAAGCACCCTTCTACTCATATATCATTTCCTTTCTTTCAACCTTCAGTTCTTTCATGTCTCCCTCAAGCCATCAGCTCTCATTATGTGAGATGTTGCTGAGTTGCAGATAGAAGAGGCCATTATAATAACTCAACCACCACTGTGGCTGGTAAAGCTGGGGGGGTTCACTTCATGGTCATATGTTGATGACGAGTGACGCCATGGCAATAGCTAGTGAGCATAGTAATTGCAAAGAAATTATGCGACTTACCAGTGCCCTTCCCTGCTGCTCCCTTTCCAACTGACCCGTCTCCTCCTGCAGCGGTACTGGAGCCGGTATCACCAATGTTCTGTGTGGCTAGAATAAAAAATACACATAATTTAGAAGATGCCAGATAGGCAACCCCAAATGCAACTGAAATACAGCACTACAGTTCGGGTAGCACTGCAGTATCTTCCAAATATCACTTAGGGTATTTGATTGGTTAGTTCACAAAGTTAGACAAGCCAGGGGTGCAATAATCATCTATGAAAGA
Source organism: Calotriton arnoldi (assembly GCA_963921515.1). Classification (NCBI taxonomy): domain Eukaryota; kingdom Metazoa; phylum Chordata; class Amphibia; order Caudata; family Salamandridae; genus Calotriton; species Calotriton arnoldi. The sequence goes on from CAWUFW010001167.1 coordinate 2,067,172, forward strand.
CATATGGTGCTGGTTAGCAAATGCAATGGTAGTGGGACCTCATACTTTTTTTCTAGCCTTGCTGTACTGTCATGGGAAACTGTTGGCATACTGTAACTATAAATGAACAAGACAGCAGCACACTACAATGGAGGGGTGGTTGTCCATGATGACCATGGCCACTCTCTTATGAACTCAACTGTGTTAGAGCTAGGCAAGAGCAGGAAAAGGAAAACCTCCTCAACAAACATATATGGTGAATTATATTTATAATACTAGCTTACTTGGGCCTGCTGTCTGAATCTTCACGATAAACAGGACCAACTTTCCAATACCCCATGATTTTACCCTAAGAAGTCCATAACAATCATTAAAGGACTTACTGGGATCAGCAGAGCCCTCGGCAGTGGCACTGGTGGTCGGCGCTGGCTGATCAGCTTTTCCGAGACCCTCACAAACATCCCTCTTCTTGCCCTTGGGTGCTGATAAAAGAAATTAAGAAGATTAAAAAAAAAGATTAGTGATTCATTTAATAAGCTCCACAACATTTTGCATGAAAAGCAAATGCAGTCACGTACTTCTCTAAAACAGATCGCCTATAGTACTGCTAGTTGCGACTCGAGTCTATCAACTGGCGTTGAGTTGCCCATAAATCCCTATTCCAAATTTTCTTAACAAAAACTACATTTGGAACTAATGCGTTGCAGTGAATGACCTTTGATTCTATTCCCATTTCTCAATAACCTTGATGGACCAAATCAGTCTCCCTTTTTGGCAATTCATAGATGCATACTACACATCGCTGTGAAATATTTGGAACTGTACGAGCTGCATAAACAAAGTCACAGAGAGAATGTGCTACTCACTGATTCACTATAATGGCAGGAGAACAGTCTGCAATCGCTTCTTAATGAATGAGCCAAAGCTAGCACCAATAAAGTGTACGATTAGGTAACACTGAGCACCTGCCTAGCAGAAACTAGAAACTGGATCACAGAGTAATATATCAGCGTAAACTAAATGTAACTTATCTCTGAGTTTGAGCAGCATGCTATTTGGAATTATTTTTTAGCACTGTAGAACACAAACACAGCAAATAATTAACATACTCACCAAGACCTGGAATTTTGACTCCTAGCAGGTCGAGCAGGTCCTGTTCGCAGTCCAGAATGTCCGCTCAGCGGTGCATCAGCTGCTGGGTGGTGCGCCGAACCTGGCTGGTACACTGCACGCACCGATGCACTGTCCCCCAGTGCCACTGATGCTCCCGCAGGGGGTATCTGCTACTTGGCCTGCCGCCTGCTCCCATCATAGAGGTGAGTTGGCGCTGCACAAACAAAACTAGGGCTGCCACCTCCTCCTCTGCAAACATTGCCCGAGGCTGCACACCTGGGCAGTGGCGCCACCCGAAAGGAAGTCGTTCTTCTGCCATGGTGCTGGGTGGGGTAGAAAAAAGAAGGAAAAGGAAGCGAAGAGAGGGGAAATAATGTCAAAAAGTCACAATAAACACAAATTTGTTTCCCCAAAAATGTAAAGTACACAAACACAAAGACACACATTGTTATAAAAAATTTAAATTAGGGGTAGATAAGTAATAAAGGAGGAGGATTCGAGATATTAAAGACAGATACGATTTAGGCCCAGCACCATAACAGAGAGCAGAAAAACAAGATGGCAGAATCCATGCTCACCTCATGGTGGCATTCGCACGTGATTTAGAATGCAAGAACACACACTTGAGAACTGCGTAGTGCCGTTCGCACAGGATTTGGAGCGTGAGGACGCACTCTGCGTTCGCAATGCGAACGGGCACGCCGGCAAACTCCACCCGCAAGCGCAACTCCACGTAGCATGCTAAAGTTTTTATTCGACTCTGCAGAATTCCGCAAAGTAGAACTCCACAAACTCTGCCCACCCCTACATGCCATATGTGATTGGGTCGATAGATGGCACACATATTGCCTTGGTACCACCGCACAACAGGGAACAAGCTTACCAGAACCGCAAACACTTCCATTGAATCAACATGCAAGTTGTCTGCCTTGCAAATTTGTACATCTCAAAAGTCTGTGCCTGGTTCCCAGGATCAACACATGACTCCTGCGTACTGAGGAACAGCGCCATACCCCAGCTGATGTCACAACTCCAAACAGGGAGGGCCTGGCTTGTTGGTGAATATGAACTGTCCTAACTCTGTATGAGTAATGTTAAGGTAGATCAATACTGACTATGTGACTAATTTTTGCACTTATGACTGACTTACATCTAGGCGACTATGGGCCCTATTCACAGAACTAACTTAAGACAACATCCTAAACTTACTACCATTTTGGTATTCACAGAAGGCACTTACTCATTTTGGTATTCACAGAAGGCACTTACTTACTCATTTTGAGTAACTTACTCATTTTGAGTAAGTTACTCATTTTGGTATTCACAGAAGGCACTTACTCATTAATGAGTAAGTGCCTTCTGTGAATACCAAAATGAGTAAGTTACTCAAAATGAGTAAGTAAGTGCCTTCTGTGAATACCAAAATGAGTAAGTGCCTTCTGTGAATACCAAAATGGTAGTAAGTTTAATATTTTGTCTTAAGTTAGTTCTGTGAATCGGGCCCTTAGTGTATCCCAACCGACAATGGTTGTTGACACCACTGAGGAACCCAACAATGCCAGGGGAAGTCTGCTTCAATGATGCCCAGGGGAGAACACAGTGTCCTGTGGAGTGGCATTTTGTTCTCCTCCGAATGCCAGATTCAGATGTCCGGACAAGACAGGTGGAGCCCGCCTCCACTCCCCCGGGAAGGTTTGCCAAATCGCCGTGGCCTGCTGCATGCTGCACAACTTGCCTCTGCGATGGAAGATCCTTATCATCGCAGCGGATGATGACCACAACAACCCACCGGTGAAGACCATGAAATTTCACATGTAGATGATAGTGACAAGGAAGAGGGAGGAGGACATTCATCAGTATCTCATCACCAACCTCTTCTCCTGAGTGTGACTACTTTTATGACCTTACATTACGAGGACTGCTACAGTGATGATGACAGAACTCTGTTAAGCAGATTTATAAGTGAAACCACACCTCGGCAAGTTGTAGTCAAAGGTGTATTTGGAACAAGACCATTACACATGTGAGTCTGGTTTCTGTTGCAGTGTTCACGTTACATTGTAGGTGAAGACTCTTTTCTCCAGATATTCACTATGTTGACTTTTATATATGTTTGAATTGTAATGCACTCTTTATATGTTGTCCTGTACTAGGTACCTACACCTTGTCATCTTCATTTGTGAATTTCAGAGTTTTGACATCTGCGGCCGTATGTTGCTGTTTGGAAGTACAAGGGTGACATGGATGGCTCCTGGAAATGACAGATACAGAATTTGGGAGTACAAATCCAGAAGCAAGACAACTTGCAGAGTGACAGAATGGGAGATTGGACTTGTACTATGGACTTGTCCCCTGTTGTGTTTTGGTTTTGATTCAATATGGGTACCATCATGGACTCCAATCGCATGTGGGAGTGTAGCATGCTTTTCCAAAGCACACTTCACATTGGCTTAATCATGACGTCTGGTGAATTGGATGTAGCTGTGATCGAATCTCTTCAAATACAAGAGGAGTTACCCATGCAGATGACTGAACATTGTTTTTGAGACACCATCAGATAATGTCCTTGTGTACTGGATGGAACCAGTGGAAAACAAATGCAGTGGAGCCCACACTTTGACTATTTGTGTTATGAGACAGGAGATCTGGCACCAAGTGATAAGATTGATCCATGATGAATGGCCTGAACATCTTCAACATTTTTAATGTGTTCCTATCTTCCATGTAAGTTACGTCAGTGATTACAAAAAGTTTTCTACAAAGTCATTTTGGTGTACTGTTTTTTTTTGGGTGTAATTGACATCATGGTATCCCATTGTATTTCAGATGGAAGGAAGAAGGTATATTTCTAAATATTAGTTGTGTGCGTTTTTGTGACACATGGTTGTGAACCCATTGTAAAAACTGCATCCATGCGAAATATCCATTCCTACACAAGCAACACTTTGTAGATTTGTAAACTTCAGATGGGAATACATGAATGCGTTGGATAGATATGAGATATACCGCAACACCCAAGGAAATTCAGAGAAGTGCCTTTATTTATATGAACAAGGAGGAAATAAACATTATGTGATATGGGGAACAATGAAAATGAACAGTGGAGGAGACAGTATTGGTGGATGAAGGTATTAGTGTAGAGGGCAAAATGCTTGGAGTCCAATGTCCAACATGCTCCTGCCATCTGAAAGGGAAAAAGGTCCAGAAATAGTCCACAAAGTGAATGGTTATCATACATAAGGGGATATTAGGTCCGGAGCTTCTCGGTGGTGGTCACCCCAGCCTGCCAGTGAGGGGGGATCTGCAGATGCAGTGACTTGGGTGCTGGCTGTGGTTTCCTCCTCTGGAAGGGCCTCCCTTCCTTTGGCTGAAGCTGATGTAGAGGGGCCTGATGGGGAGCCAACACAGAAAGAGGTGGATGGGGGTGGAAAGCCCTGGCCAGAGAGTTGTTTAAGTCCACTAGCACCACAATGAGGCAGCCCATGTTGGTGTTGTGGGCTGCCTGCTCTATGTGTGTGTCCCTCTGCACTTGCTTCATCTCCCTGGGTACAGTCAGTATCTGGTCCATCTTGTCTTGGGACTGATGGTATGCTCCCAAGACTTGGTTGATGTTCGACTGGGGTGACTATTCCCAGTGGCCTCATTGTGCTGGCCCACAGATACCCTCCTTTTAGCCCTGTACTGATGAACCTGTGCCCTTTGCACAGTTTGTGGTGCCCCACTGGTTCCTGGCTCTTTAGTTGTAGGGGTAGTGACAGGGACCTCAGGAGCCTTGATGGAGGGGCACAAGATGGGGGCTACTGTGCTAAGGGCACATGTTGTGGCAACAAGTGGTGGCTGAGAAATTGCAGGGTGGTACTGTTGTAGGCACAGTGAGACTCCCTGTTGGGGTCTGCCCAGTCAGATCAGATGAACCAGCACCACCGGACACAACAGCCTCTCCTGCGTTGTTGTCCTCACTGTCAGCATACTCTTTGGGTGCAGTGGTCGTCTCTTCGTTTGCAGAGCTATGGCCACTTGGTGTGAGCGAATGACCTGTTGGGTAATGGAGAGCACTGTTATGGTTTGATGTGTAACATGTAACTTCTGATCTTATAACACAGTTAGTGAGACCGATATGGAGAAAAACTATAGCTAGGGATTCATTTGGTTGATAGTTTCGGTTTGCGTGCATATGTTATTCTGACAATTGCAGATTACATACTTATGTACCATGTCCAGAGTTGTGTGGTGTTTGTCAATGTAGCATGAGACCTTCGGGTGATATGAGCGCTTTACAAATGTCCCATGATTTGATTTTGATTTAACATACATTCTATCCAACACATTAGAGAAGGGTTTGGCAATGTTACACTTTCTAGGGCCCATCTGAGTACAAGTCAGTAGTTTACACATCTTCGTTTTGTCTCTGCCATTTGTGCTCATGTGAGCAGTGCCAAGTAAAAGTGTCACCTGCCGCTTTACATATTTCGTATTTTTGTTACTGGCTTTCTCTGTTGTACCAAAACACTTGTTGTGTCATACATCATTCCATGTTACAATATAGTTGATGTGACCATGGCTACATACAGGACAGTATAGTGACATGTATCTGAGGAGTGCATTGTATGTAGCCTGCTCATGCCATGAGAGTTGTGGATCAGTTGTTTTTTGTGTAACATTTGACATTGTACACATAGAAAATTCAATGCTGTTTTGGATGACTGACACAGGGCATCATGGTAGTTGTAGTCATTTCAATACCATTGTGACTACCATATCTAGATGGTTGGTGTCATACCGGTAGACATTAATCTGTTGGTATGAGCCTAACCTTTACATTGGGTGAGATCAGATGTATCAAGGGATATTTTAATTTCTCATACACTTACAGGCATCATGGCATGGTGTGAGACTTGCTGCAACATAGCCTATATGTGACACGACACATTCACACAGGAATAATATCACCTCTGAGACTGTTAGTTTCCAGTATGTTAGTTAGTGAAATATTTGCTACATACATTGTTGAGATCTGTTTAGTGACTGAAGTGGCTATTTAGGTTTTGTGTGAGTTTGTGAGATAACACTTTCCAGACTCTGCTCCCCCAGGTATTACATGCATACCTTCAGTGTAGATGATGGCCAGGACCTTCTCCTCTCAAAGTAGTAACTACACAGGTGTAGTGGGAGGGCCACCACTAGTCCTCAGGGCCTCCAGGTATTGCCTAGAGACCAGACTATGCACCTTGGTCCTAAGGTTGTGCCAGTGTTTCCTGATATCCCCCTGTGTGGTAGGAATGGTGCCTACCACATTCACTTTGTGGATTATCCTGTCCCACATTTCCCTTTCCCTACTAAGAGGAGTATGCTGGACTTGGGCTCTAAAATGATATGGCCCTACTCTGATAATTTCATCCACCAGGGCTGACAACTCTTGCTCCAAAAACTTAGAAATTTTCTTATGTAAATAATGAAATGGTGAAGGGACTAACACTACAAAACTAAAAAGACACCCAGGAGACAGAAAAAAGTGATGGAGCAAGAAAAGCATGTGGAGTGTACCAAGTGAGGGGTAGACTTAGCCTGCCTTTTCTCTGTCAACAACTTAACTTATAGACTGCTCTGGGGCTGTGCAGTGGCAAAGGATCATGGTCTGAAATGTGGTGTTTTTTTAAGTGTGCTATGCAGGTGTCTCCAATTAACCAAGGGATACCAAGTGTGTTGTATTTGTGTTGCTCCAATGGCCACTGTTCTGTAGCTTTGTTGTGCATGAACCGCAGTGGCTTCCCGGCATCAGAGAACCATCGCTAGGGGTCCACTAGCACTGCAGCATTCTTGTAACTGGGCAGGCAGGAGAGCACTGTGGTGACGGCGTTGGTGAACTAATATCTAGCATTTCAGCCTGCCATCGCGCTGGTGATGAGGACCCCATCGTGGCAGTCTGCCCTTCAACCTCCATTCATCATAATACGGCGGGTGGGAGACCGCCATGGTGACAGTGGGGCAGTCGGACTGCAAAACTCATAATTAGGCCCTTAGTTGTTATAAAATGAGACATTTCTTTAAGTATCCATAACAAGAATGGTATTGTGACCTTGATCTAAATGCATAACAGTTATGACATTATTTCCCAACGTTGTGTGGGTGCATTAGTAATTTGTAAGTATCCCTTACTTTTTGACTTAGGGCCCGATTAGGAGTCTGGTGGTCCATGGACGGCTGTGGCAGTCTCCCAACCGCTGTATCACAATTCGGGCGGTTGAACCACCACAGCCCCACCACAGCCACCAGGGAACGGGTGTTGTGGCAGTCAGGAGGCCGCAATATGTTTGGCGGGACCACCGCCATCCCGCCAAGCATATTACGAGTTCCCTCTCCACCGGCGGTGTCATGGAGGTTCTTACTCCATGAACTCTGTTGTGGAGAGGAAACACCTGTGCCTCCTCCGCATGTGGATGCACACGGGGGGCACAGTATGTGCCCCCTGTATGCATGCACACCAGTTCCTGCACAGCAAGACCTAGACCTCTGGTCAGGGACCTGCTCTCTCCCCCAGTAGCTCCACCGTTGTGCCGTTTGCCGCTGATAGGGATCCGACAGGGTTCGAGCCTGCCTGCTGCCACCTGCCTCGTTGTGCCCATATTTTCCTCTGTTTCCTGTGCCATCCTTCTCTTTTCTGTTTTTATTTTTAGGTGTGTAAGTATTGTTTTAAACCTGTGATTGTCACTGTTTGTCACTGTGCTGCGTGTCAAGGCTCATTTTTCCCGCCGCTGCTCCCCTGTGGCCCCTCCCCCCTGCCTCTCACACTCCTGCTTCACAGCTGAGCTCCCCTCCCTCCTCCCCTATTTAATGGCGGCCGCTGGTGCGCCGAAGGCCCGCCAAAGGCAAGCCCGTCTGCGCCCGTCTATGAACCGACCGCGACCTGTGCCAGGGACCCTGGATCACAAACCATCCACCGCTATGACTCAGCTACCCTCCTCGCACTCAACCCCGGGAGGAACAACAACTGCCAGCTGTCCACACCAAGCACCACCCACGGACAGTTCTCCTGCTGTCACTGCCGCCAGACCTTCAACACCATCAGCACCCCCACGGCCACCATCCCCTCACCAAACACCAACACCCCCGAAGCCCTGAGGTGCATCCTCCTGAACGTGTGCTCCCTGAAGTGACGTCATTGGGATCTGGGACCTCCTCGACACCCTCTCACCAGACGTCACCTTCTTCACAGAAACCTGGACCAGCGCCTCATCCGCCCACCAACATCGCCACCGCCGTCCCCGACAGATGCAAGATCCAGAGGAAAGACCGCCCCAACTGCCCAGGAGGAGGACTTGCTGTCGCACACAAGAGCTCCCTCCGACTCTCCACCTCCACCACTGACTCCCTCTCCACCATGAAACACCTTCACTTCCAGATCCAGACCAGCCCTAGAACCACTCTGCGTGGCACCCTCGCTTACAGACCCCCTGGACCTCACACCCCGTTCGCCATGACCATCGCAGACCTCATCGCACCCCACGCCATCGCCTCCACGGACTACATACTCATTGGAGACCTGAACTTCAACCTCGACAACCCCAGCGACCCCAACTCCACCACCCTCCTGGACAACCTAGCCAATCTTGGCCTGAAACAGCTCGTTACTACGCCCACCCACAAGGCAGGACACACCCTCAACCCCATCTTTGCAGGAGGTAACAGCATCCACTTCAGCCACACCACGCAACCCCCCTGGACAGATCACCACTGCGTACACTTCAACTTCGACAAACCCACCGCCCCCAAACCCGCACCGAAGGAACTGGAGCAAAATCACTGAGGAGCAGCTCAACTACACCCTCAATGGCGATGCCCCCACCAACTCGACTGACGCCAACCTTGCAGCCAAAGAACTCCTCAGATGGATCTCCAACTGCGCAGATGAGCTCGCACCCCTTCGCAACTCTGACAGACAGCGCCCGAGGAAAGCCACCTGGTTCACTGCCGACCTCCAAGAATCCAGACGCACCTGCAGACGTCTCGAGAAGAACTGGAGAAACAGCAAAACACCAGAAGACCGCACCACCTACAAGAACGCCATGACGGAATACCATCAACGCATCAGATCCACCAAAAGGACCTTCATTCAAAACAAGATCCTCGCCAACTCCAGCAACTCCAAAGAACTTTTCAGCATCATCCAGGAATTCACAAAGCCCCCCCAGCGAAACCATGGACATCACCCCCTCCCAGGACCTCTGCGGCAAGCTCAGATCCTACTTCCATCTGAAAATCAAGGGTATCTACAACCACTTCAATGACCAGACACCTGATACCGAAACTACTTCCATCCCCAGCAACGCTAGCCAGCCCACCATCTCCTCCTGGACCCCCGTCACCTCCAAAGACACCACTTCGACCATGAAGGGCATCCACTCGGGGGCCCTACGGAACCCTGCCCGCTGCACATCTACCACAGAGCAGCCACCGCCATCGCTCCATAACTACATCGCACCATCAACACCACCTTCAAGACCGGCACCTTCCCCAGCGACTGGAAACACGCAGAAGTCAGACCCCTGCTCAAGAAGCCCACAGCAGACCCCCACGGACCTCAAGAACTACCTACCCATCTCCCTCCTCCCGTTCGTGGCCAAAGTAACCGAGAAGATCGTCAATGCCCAGCTAACAAAATTCATTGAAGAAAACCTTGACCCCTCCCAATCCAGCTTCTGCAGCAACCACAGCACAGAGACTGCTCCACTCGCCACCACAGACGACATCTGAACCCTCCTCGACCAAGGACACACCACGGCCCTGATCCTACTCGACCTCTCTGCAGCGTTCAACACCTTCTCCCACCGCACACTCACCGCCAGACTCCACGACGCCGGCATACAGGGAACCACCCTTGACTGGATCCGCTCCTTCCTCACCAGCAGAACCCAAAGAATCAGACTTCTACCCTTCCTCTCCGAACCCACAGAAATCAACTGCGGAGTACCCCAACGAGCGTCGCTCAGCCCCACGTTCTTCAACATCTACATGGCCCCCCTCGCCGCCATCGTCAGACACCAAGGACTCAGCATATTATCCTACGCCGACGACACCCAGCTCATCCTCTCCCTCACCAAGGAGCCCGTCACCACCAGACTCAACTTCCTGGAAGGAATGAAGGACGTTGCATCCTGGATGAGCAGCAGCTTCCTTTAGCTCAACTCGGAGAAGAGAGAGGTCCTTGTCCTCTGACACTCCCCCTCCGCATGGGACAACACCTGGTGGCCCACTGCCCTCGGTAGCCCTCCCACCCCCACGGATCACGCCTGAAACCTCGACATCATACTCGACTCCTCCCTCTCCATGACCCGACAGGTCAACGCCATCGCCTCCAGCTGTTTCAACACCCTCCGCATCCTCCGAAAGACTTTCAAATGGATACCCCCCGAATCAAGGAAAACCGTCACCCAAGCACTGATAACCAGCAGACTGGACTACGGAAATGCCCTCTGCGCCGGGATCAACAAGTCGCTGCTCCACAAACTCCAGACCATACAAAACACCACAGCCAGACTCGTCCTCGGCATCCCCCGACACAAACACATCACCCGACTCCTGCGTAACCTCCACTGGCTCCCCGTTGAGTAGAGAGTTACTTTCAAGATACTCACCCATGCCTACAAATGCCTACACAACACCAGACCCCAATACCTCAACGAGAGAAACTCCTTCCACGTACCCAAGAGAAACCTCCGATCCACCGAACTCGCCCTCGCTGAAACCCCATGAATCCGCAAAGCCAGAACAGGTGGAAGAGCCTTCTCCTACATCGCGGCCAAGACCTGGAACGAGCTCCCGATCGGCATCAGACGCGCCCCCTCCCTGAACATCTTCAGGAAGATACTCAAGACCTGGCTCTTCAACTGAACGGAGCTGCTTACCCCCCCACCCCAGCGCCTTTAGAGTAGCGCACTTACAATTCCCCTGATTGATTGCTTGAGTCCATGACAGGCAGGAACTGTTTTTGGTGTTCCCATTGTGGTGCCCATTTTCTGAGGCACAGCTGTGGGAACGCCAAAAACCAGTCCACCAGACAGGAGGAAACTCCGAATCTGGTGGGCGGTCTGACCACATCTTTGGCATTGTGGCGGCAGGGCGGACCCGGCACCTCATCGCCAAAGTCGTAATCAGGCCCTTACTGTCTTAACTTGGGTGTAAACTGAACATGTTTCAATATAGTTAGCTACATCAGTAGATATATATTTTTAATATTAATAAAATGATTGAATTAATTCTAGAGTCCTTTAATCCTTTAATCCTTTACGTATATGTATGTGTTTGTGTGTGACCGTGTGTGTGTGTATATATATATGTGATCAAGGCCGTGTCAGGCCGAAACGCGTCAGGCGGTTGTGGTGGTTGAGCGCAAATAAACCATTGGCATTACATGAATGTGGTTCGACTCCGTCTTTTTCCCAGGAGAAGGGAAGTAAAAGGAAAACGGGAAAGAAGAATATATATATATATATATATATATATATATATATATATATATATATATATAAATACACATACAACACATAAACTGCTTAAAAATTAAAATCATTTCCAATTTAATTGTACGTAAAAATTAAAAAATATGTACCAATATGTTTTACTAAAAATATCTTGCATACATTTATATATATATATATATATATATATATAAAAATTAAATTAAAAAACACATAATAATATTATATATTTATCCAATATTAATAACAAAATAAAACTCCATAAATAATAAATAAACTATTCCCCCTACAATGTATACAACAGTATAGAAACTCGGGAGGGGTAACATTTACTATTCCCACTACAGTCTGTGCAACAGTAGAGAAAGCGTTGGACTCAGGAGGGGTAAAAATGACTATTCCCACTCCAGTCTGTGCAACAGTAGGGAAACCGTTGGACTCAGGAGGGGTAAAAATTACTATTCCCACTCCAGTCAGTAGAGAGAGAGTAATTCAATTCAAACAAATAACATATTTTAACAACTCTATTAAACAACAAAAATATATTTACATTTAAAAATTATATATCTAAATTTTAACAAAAATGTAACAAATTACACATTTATTACAATGTTTAATAATTAATATACATATAAATTATAAATTAAAACAAATGATATTAATGTAATTAAAATACCACACAGCATTCTCACAATCATAACAGCCAACAAATAAAATGCAATTGAAATTAAAAAGCATAACACAATAAATGTATTATTGCTAACCTCTTCCATGCTCACGCGTCACGGTGGGCGTGTGCGCAGGACACTAATGGAAACGCCCGCACAGCGCGGAGATTCCGCGCGCACGGAAGGGGTTAAATACCTTCTCACCCTTGACCCTTTCGCTGCTAGGACTGTCCCCCCCCCCCCGCCCCCCCTGTGCTAAGCCTTTTTTGGGCTATCTGGGGTAGTTCATGCTTATTCCCCTGTAAATTTTTGACCGCATAAGGTATCCATGCCAAATTTGTGCCCTTTTCTTCCAACATCATATGGATTTTAAAGGTACCCAGGGTTGTGGATTCCCTTGGAGGGGACACAGAAATTAGCCAAAATACAGCTACATTTTTTTTTTTTTTTAAATGGGGAAAAAGTGCTGCAGAAGAAAGTGTCTGGTTTTTCCCGTGTAAATGGTATCAAAAAAGGGTTTGTGGTGCTGAAATCATCATCTTCCCAGCTTTCAGAGACAAGCAGACTTTTGTCAGAAAACCAACATTTTTTACACAGTTTTGGAATTTTACTGGGTCATAGCCTATTTTTGCTACTTTTTGTGCTTTCAACCTCTTTCCAGTTAGTGGTAGAAATGGGTGTAATAGCAATAATGGATCCCGGAAAACTATACATTTCTGAAAAGTAGACACAATTCTGAATTCAGCAAGGGGACATTTGTGTAGATCCTTTAAGGTTTTCTTAACAGTTGAAAATCAGACAAATTAAAAATGAGTTGAAAAAAACAGCCATTTGTGCCAACATTTTCACCTGTAACTTCTTCTAAGTATGACAGATGCTTGAAAGCAATTACTGTTATATCCACTGGACCCTTCTGGTTGTGGGGATATATAGGGCTTGTAGGTTCACCAAGAACCCAAGGAACCCAGAACCAGTAACTGAGCAATGTCTTGCAGTGGTTTTTCATTGTGTACCGGGTATATAGCAATTAATTTGGTAAAATATAAAGAGTGAAACATAGGTATCAAAGACACCTATGTATTTCCGAAATGGGAACAAAATATAAAGTTTAGAAACAGTAGCTATTTGCACATCTCCGAAATTGTGGTTACCCATACTAACCTGTGAATTGAAGGAAATTTTTCAAAGTGACTACTTTTTTACACATTGTCTTACATTGTCTTACATTAGTAAGGCAGAAATGCATAGAACGTCAATAGGTAATAACAGTTGCTCTACAATTCTGAGTTCCCCTAAGTCTCCCAATAAAAATGGTACCTCACTTGTGTGGGTAGGCCTAGAGCCCACGACAGGAAACGGCCCAAAACGCAACGTGGACACACCACATTTTTACAGTGAAAACAGACCCTTTTTTTGCACAGTGCCTAGCTATGGATTTTGAACCCTAGCTCAGCCGGCACCTAGGAAAACCTAGCAAACCTATACATTTTTAAAAACTAGACACGCTGAGGAATCCATGATGGGTTGACTTGAGTGGCTCTCACCGGGTTCTGTTACCCAGAATCCCTTGCAAACCTCAAACTTTGTAAAAAAAAACACCACATTTTCCTCACATTTCTGTGATGCAAAGTTCTAGAATCTGCGTGGATCCACAAAATTCCACCCACCCAGTGTTCCACAAAGTCTTCTGATAAAAATGGTACCCCACTTGTGGGGGTAGGCCTAGTGCCCGCAACAGGAAATGGCCCAAAACGCGACGTAGACACACCACATTTTTACAGTGAAAACTGACCCTTTTTTTCAAAGTGCCTAGCTGTGTATTTCGAACCTTAGCTCTGCCGGCACCTAGGGAAACTTAGCAAACCTATACATTTTTGAAAACTAGACACTCAGAGGAATACAGGAGGAGGTGACTTTTGTGGCTCTCACCAGGTTCTGTTACCCAGAATCCATTGCAAACCTCAAGTTTTGGAAAAAAAACACATTTTCCTCACATTCCTGTGATGGAAAGTTCTGGAATCTGCGTCGATCCGCAAAATTCCACACACCCCGCATTCCTCAAAGTCTTCCAATAAAAATGGTACCTCACTTGTGTGGGTAGTCCTAGTGCCCGCAACAGGAAACGGCCCAAAACGCAACGTAGACACACCACATTTTTACCTTGAAAACTGACCCTTTTTTCGCAAAGTGCCTAGCTGTGGATTTTGAACCCTAGCTCTGCCGGCACCTAGGGAAACCTAGCAAACAAATACATTTCTGAAAACTAGACACCCAGAGGAATCCAGGAAGGGGTGACTTGTGTGGCTCTCGCCAGGTTCTGTTACCCAGAATCCCTTGCAAACCTCAAACTTTGTAAAAAAAAAAAACACATTTTCCTCACATTTCTGTGATGGAAAGTTCTGGAATCTGCGTGGGTCCACAAAATTCCACACACCCCGCATTCCCCAAAGACTTCTGATAAAAATGGTACCTCACTTCTGTGGGTAAGCCTAAGCCCGCGACAAGAAACGTCCCAAAACGCAACGTGGACACGCCACATTTTACAGTGAAAACTGACCCTTTTTTCGCAAAGTGCCTAGCTGTGGATTTTGAACCCTAGCTCTGCCGGCACCTAGGGAAACCTAGCAAACAAATACATTTCTGAAAACTAGACACCCAGAGGAATCCAGGAAGGGGTGACTTGTGTGGCTCTCGCCAGGTTCTGTTACCCAGAATCCCTTGCAAACCTCAAACTTTGTAAAAAAAAAAAAACATTTTCCTCACATTTCTGTGATGGAAAGTTCTGGAATCTGCGTGGGTCCACAAAATTCCACACACCCCGCATTCCCCAAAGACTTCTGATAAAAATGGTACCTCACTTCTGTGGGTAAGCCTAGGCCCGCGACAGGAAACGTCCCAAAACGCAACGTGGACACGACACATTTTTACAGTGAAAACTGAACATTTTTTTGCAAAGTGCCTAGTTGTAGATTTTGAACCCTAGCTCTGCCGGCACCTAGGGAAACCTAGCAAACCTAAACATTTTTGAAAACTAGACACCCAGCAGAATCCAGGAAGGGGTGACTTGTGTGGCTCTCACCAGGCTCTTTTACCCAGAATCCCTTGCAAACCTCAAACTTTGTAAAAAAAAACACATTTTCCTCACATTTCTGTGATGGAAAGTTCTGGAATCTGCGTGGGTCCACAAATTTCCACACACTCTGCATTCCTCAAATTCTTCCAATAAAAATGGTACCTCACTTGTGTGGGTAGGCCTAGTGCCCGCGACAGGAAACGGCCCAAAACGCAACGTAGACACACCACATTTTTACAGTGAAAACTGACCCTTTTTTCGCAAAGTGCCTAGCTGTGGATTTTGAACCCTAGCTCTGCCGGCACCTAGGGACACCTAGGAAACCTATACATTTTTGAAAACTAGACACCCAGAGAAATCCAGGAAGGGGTGACTTGTGTGGCTCTCATCAGGTTCTGTTACCCAGAATCCCTTGCAAACCTCAAACTTTGTAAAAAGAAAACACAATTTCCTCAAATTTCTGTGATGGAAAGTTCTAGAATCTGTGTGGATCCACAAAGTTCCACCCACCCCACGTTACCCAAAGTCTTCAGTTAAAAATGGTACCTCACTTGTGTGGGTAGGCCTAGTGCCCGCGACAGGCAAGGGCCCACACGTATTGAGGAGACATCAAAATTGCCTATCACAAAACGACCTGGTTTTGTAAAGGAGGTCACCTGGGTTTTTGGCCACGGGCTCGGCGGCCATCTAGGAAAACCTACCAAACCCACACATTTCTGAAAACTAGACACCCAGGGGAGTCCAGGGAGGTATGGCTTGCGTGGACCCACCAACGTTTTCCTACCCAGAATTCCCTGCAAACCTCAAATTTAGCTGGAAAAAATCACTTTTTTCTCAAATTTCTGTGTGGGAAAGTTGTGGGATCACCGGGTTGACACAAATTTCTTACCAGCCAGCGTTCCCCCAGGGCTCCCAATAAAAATTGTACCTCACTCGTGTGGGTGGCCCAAGTACCCATGACAGGTAAGGGGGGCCCAAAACATATTGAGGAGACATCAAAATTACCGATCACAAAACGACCTGGTTTTGTAATGGGGTCACCTGGGTTTTTGGCCCCGGGCTCGGCGGCCAGCTAGTGAATCCTACCAAACCCACACATTTCTGAAAACTAGACACCCGGGGGAATCCAGGGAGGTATGGCTTGCGTGGACCCCCAACGTTTTCCTACCCAGAATCCCCTGTAAACCTCAAATTTAGCTCTTCCCCAGCTCCCGAGGCTGTTGAGGGTGAAAGGGAATCCCTCTGGTGCCCGCACCAGAGGAATTCTCTGTGCCATGTGATCGGACGGCCTCCGCACATGAGCACTGGTGCGTCGGACAGCCCCCGGCCGTCCGACGCACCAAAGGGGTTAACCCCTTTCCATGCGGAAGACAAAATGGTTCTTCATGTGGTCGTGTGCTGAGGATGGAATCAATTCGTCCTTTACACACTAGCACCAAATCCTTTTTATTTTTTTTCAGCCTTAGGCATTTATTTTCTAAAGTTTAATGACAATCGGAGCATGGTGCACCGATATCATTACAGTGTAAGTGAAAGAGAAATGAGCCGTTCCACTTTCACTACCTTTATGCTTGTGGAGCTATCTCAGCCCCCGAGCCCGTAGGCAGATGGGAGAGGTATCTTTGGAAAGGGGATAATCTCCTCTTTTTAATGGTACTCATCACTAGTGGATCTCTGCTTGGGGACTGCCAAAGGAGGGCGATTCCCAAGTAGGGATCCACCCTCTAGACACCAGGGAGGGGGAAGCGGCCCCTTGGGCAAGGACTTTTGCTTCCCCTGTACATTTTGGCCATATTTAGTCTTTCTGCCCCTCCCTGGAGGAAGAAAGCACACTTGACACCAGGGATTTTTTTTTTAATACTTAGGGGTGGGGGCTGCCATAAAAGGGCCCCCCGGGGTACAGAAAGCCCATTAGGCACCAGGGATTATTGTTTTTTTAAATAAAAGAGGGGTGGAAGCTGCCCACAATGGGCAATCCAATGTCCCCTCCCCCAACTCAAAAGGGACAGTCTTTCTGCCACACCGCGAGGCAGATGGGGGTTATTACCTCTGATATGCCCCCAAGCCCACTAGACACCAGCGATTATTTTTCTTTCTAAAAGAGGGGTGTGGACTGCCTGGAATGGGCATGCCAATGCCCCCCCCAGAAATGGACAGTCTTTCGGGGTAGATGAGGGTTATTAGGGTTATTACCTCCGGGGGCCCAAGCTCCAGGGGGCCACCTCAGCACAGTATTCTGGCCGAAGGCTCCTGATTAGTTCTGGAGGGCCCCCCTCCATGTACCTTGCAGGGGGGCCCCTCAAGTTTTGTTATGCCAGTGTAAAAGAGTGGTGGGGGCTGCCCACAATGGGCATGCCAATGCCCTCACCCCTCCTAAAGACAAAAGGGACAGTCTTTCTGCCCCCAGGGGGGCAGAAAGCCCACTAGACACCATGGATTTTTTTAAATAAAAGAGGGGTGAGGCAGGCCAATGCCCCCAACCCCCCAAAAAATGGGCGCAGTCTTTCTGCCCCAGGTGCATATGGGGGCAATAGCCCCCGATCTGGCCCCTGGGGGGGCAGAAAGCCCACTAGGCATCAGGGACTGTTTTCCTTTCTTAGTGTAGGGGTGGGATCTGCCCAGAATGGGCATGCCAATGCCCCCACCCCTCCCTACAAATGGGCACAGTTTTTATACCCCCCTGGGTGGCATATCACTAGCAATAGCCCCCGATCTGCCCCCCCCAGGGCGGCAGAAAGCACACTAGGCTCCAGGGACTAACTATTTCCTTGTGCATGGGTGGGGGCTACCCTGAAGGGGCATGCCAATGCCTCCACCCCCCAAAAAAATGGTCACAGTCTTTCTGCCCTCCCTGGGGGGCAGATATGGGCAATAGCCCCCGATCTGCCCCACTGGGCGGCAGAAAGCTCACTAGACACCAGGGTCTATATTTACTTTGTGTAGGCGTGGGACTGCCCAGAATTGGCATGCCAATGCCCCCACCCCCCAAAAAAACAATGGACACAGTCTTTCTGCCCCCCAGGGACATATGGTGGTTATTAAAATCGATCTGCCCCCTCGGGTGGGGGCAGAAAGCCCACTAGGCACCAGGGATATGTTTATGGGCATGTCAGGGAGTGGCCCCATAGTGAAGGGTCGCTCCCCTTTTTTTAGGCACACATTTTAGTGGGGGAGATCAGCAAAATGGAGGGCAGAAAACCACTAGATACCTGGGAAAGTTTCTGTGTGTTCGTTTGAACTGGAGTTCGGCTGACGGTCTGCATGTACTGGCGTTTGGCTGGCTGTGTGTGTACTGGAATTTTTCTGGTGGTGTGGACTTGCGCTTGGCTGGTGGTGTGTGTGGACTAGTGCTTGAGAGCAGTGTGTGTGGACTAGCACTTGCCTAGCGATGTGTAAGGAATGGCGCTCAGCTGGCGTTGTGTGTTGGATGGTGCTTGGCTGGCGGTGTGCGTGGACTGGCACTTGGCTGATGGTGTGGGCAGACTGTTGCTAGGCTGGTGGTGTGGCTTGCATGGATCCCCCAGCATTTTCTTACCCAGAATTCACTGCAAATCTCAAAATTAGCTAAAAAGTCACATTTTCCTCACGTTTGTGAGGAAAAGTTGAAGGATGACCGCACCGGCACAAATTTCCTACTACCCAGCATTCCCCTCAAACTCCTGATAAAAATGATACCTCACTTGTGTTAGTGCCCAAATCAGAGTCAGCTAAAAACCTATAAAAAACTGCCCTTATGGACACACTTTGGTTCCCCCCCAGTTTTTCATTTTATGCATTTTTGTAGGCTGACTCTGCTTTGGGAATCCACAAAAGTGAGGTATCAGTTTTATCGGGAGACCAAGACGAACGCTGGGTGGTAAGACATTTTGCCTGCGCGGTGACCCCAGAGAGAAATGTAAGGAAAATATGATGTTTATAGCTAAATTATAGATTTGCAGGGTATTCTGGGTAGGAAAACATTGGGTGATCCACGCAAGCCACACCTCCCTGGACTCCCTCAGGTGTTTAGTTTTCAGAAATGTCTGGGTTCAGTAGGTTTACCTTGATGGCTGCTGAGCCCGTGACCAAAAACGCAGGGGCCCCTCATGCAAAACCGGGTCGTTTTGTGATAGATAATTCTGAGGTCTCCACAATACATTTTGGGCCCTTCCCTGTTGCAGGTACTTGTTCCACCCATACAAGTGAGGTAGCATTTTTATCAGGCATCCTGGGGGAATGCTGCGTGGTAAGAAATTTGTGTCGGCCTGGTGATCCCACAACTTTCCCACACAGAAATGTGAGGAAAATGTGGTATCTTTAAGCTAAATTTGAGGTTTGCACAGGAAAACGTTTGGAAATCCATGCAAGCCACACCTCCCTGGACTCTCCTGGGTATCTAGTTTTCATAAATGTCTAGGCTTGGTAGATTTGCCTAGTTGCCTGCCGAGCCCGAGATCAAAAACGCAGGTGACTCCCTCGCAAAACCAAGTCTTTTTTGTTATCGATTGTTTTGAAATCTCCACAGTATGTTTTGGGCCATTTCCTGTTGCTGGCACTAGGTCTACCCATACAAGTGAGGTATCATTTTTATTGGGAGACTTGGGGGAATGCTGAGTGGGTGGAAGTTTGTGGCTCCCTCAAATTCTAGAACTTTCCATCACAGAAATATGAGGAAAATGTGTTTTTTGTATACAGATTGAGGTTTTCCAGGGATTCTGGGTAACAGAACCTGGTGGGAGCCACACAAGTCACCCCATCCTGGATTTCCTTGGGTGTCTAGTTTTCAAAAATGTACAGGCTTGCTAGGATCTCCTAGGTGCCGGCTGAGCTAGGGTCAAAAATCCACAGCTAGGCACAATGTGAAAATAGGGTCAGTTTTCACTGGAAAAATGTGATGTGTTCACTTTGTGTTTTGGACCATTTCCTGTCACAGGCACTAAGCCTACCAAACAAGTGAGGTACAATTTTTATTGGGAGACTTGGCCAAATGCTGGGTGGGTGGAAGTTTGTAGCTTACCACAGACTTCCGAACTTTTCATCACAGAAATGTGAGGAAAATGTGTTTTTTTACAAACTTTGAAGTTTGCAAGGGATTCTGGGTAGCAGAACCTGGTGAGAGCCACGCAAGTCACCCCATCCTGGATTCCCCTGGATGTCTAGTTTTTGAAAATGTACTAGTTTGCTAGGTTTCCCTAGGTGCTGGCTGAGCTAGGGTCCCAAATCCACAGCTAGGCACATTGCGAAAAAAAGGGTCAGTTTTCAGTGGAAAAATGTGATGTGTCCTTGCTGCATTTTGGCCCGTTTCCTGTCACGGGCACTAGGCTTACCCCCACAAGTGAGGTACCATTTTTATCGGGGGACTTAGGGGAACACAGAATTGTAGAACAAGTGTTATTACCAACTGAATTTCTATGCATTTCGGCCTTCCAAATGTAAGACAATATGTAAAAAAGAAGTCATTTTGAAAAATTCCCTCTAATTCACATGCTAGTATGGGTACCCACAAATTTGGAGATGTGCAAACAACCACTGCTTCTAAGCTCCATATTTTGTTCTCATTTCAGAAATACATAGGTTTCCTTGATACCTATTTTCAACTCTTCCAATGAAACATTAATTATTAGTTAAATATAATTAAATTACTTCCCACCCTGTACCCCTACAAACCCCACAACCCCCTACAACACTAAATATTACAATAAACAATTAAACTAAATTTAAAACAACAAAAAATGTACAAGCTATATTAAAAAACATTAACAATAATTATACAAACAATTTATAACATATACAATTAAAATATATTCTAAAATACATAAAAATAATCAAAAAACGATATTATTATCAACTATATTTTTGCAAATGACATGAACATAGATATTTTTAACATCGATATTAACAACATAGATATGTTTGTAAACGATATTAACAACATAGATATTTTTAACATACTTACCTTAGAAAATTGATATTCTTGTCAGCGATATTCCTGCATCATGATATTTGTGGATCACGATATTAAAAACACAACATTTCTACATCTCAATATAATTACTTGATATTTTGTCTGAATACCAATTGATCCTGTTATATTCTATATTCCATTCCATCTATTATATGAAGCTAAGAGTACAAGAACACTTTGTATATCCTACTTTGTACTCTGCCAGAGCCTTTGCACTTGGTATGTCCTTTACAGTAGCATTTATTTCCTCAACCAGAAAGAGTTGGAACATATTTGAGGTTTCCTGAGCAATCAAACTTAACCCTACATTTGACAAGAACTACTTTACATTCGATTTTAATGAATTTATCTTTTCCTGCTGTAAATCCTAGTTATAGTCCAGAAAAATATTTGTTCCAGCCCTGTTACCAATTCACTTTTGTCAGAATCCCTTACACCATTTATTTGGTTTACAATGAATATAGTTTTCGTTTTCTGAGGCCCTAATTATATCTACATTATTATTTTCCTCAACTGCAAACCATAACACAGTTGGTCATTTACTATGTTCATCTTTGTGTTATACTCTTTAATTTCTTCAAAAACCTGCTTTGTGAATGAAATTTAATCTGTCGAAAGTACATCAGCAACTTTATCTTTTTCAGTTCCCTTTTTATTTTTAGATATATTGATTTACTATGCCTTAGCCGGCCCACTTATGGAGATTAGAATACCCCTCGGGTAAATGTTAAATGACTCTCACACCAAAAACTCACTCTCAGTTCCTTTACTGAATAGTATACTAGTTGTGAAGATCCTTTGTGAATCCTGCACAATGACTACATGCCAACATTGATGAGCATTGTTGTATGACAAGGAACAAGGCATTTAAATGACTTACCAATTTTAATAAAAGTCATGCCCTGTCCCCATGAAGCACAGCGCCTGGCTCTGCCTAGTGATGGGAGAGAGATATTTAGAAAAGTTTCAGGTAGAGAGTGATTCTTTGTCTCCACTAACATAATGATCAGTGGATAATGGAGGACAAAATACAGAGCACAGAGCTTGGCACAAAGCTTGGCTTTAACATGGTCTGTGCCCAGTTAACATGGACACATGGTCAGTCTAGTGGGCACTGGTACTGCATCACAGGGCCTAATTACGACTTTGGCAGTGTGGCAGTGGGCTGCCATGCCAGCACCCCACTTCCACACCACCAAAGCTGTCCACCCACCTATCAGATTAGGAGTTTTCTCCTGGTCTGGTGGGTGCTGCTTTGAAAGTCCCAGAGGGTGAGACTTAGAAAAGCACCGCAATGGGAATGCCAAGCCACATTCCTGCACGGGCCGAAATGCGTAATGTTGTGCATCATGTTCCATGTAGGGACATGGGGTTTCATACAGACAAGGGGGCACACAATGTGCCCCGTGCATGAAGTCACGTGCACAGAGGCAGCAGGGGCCCCTGTAGGGCCTCCCTAGTTTTCTCTCCGCCGCCCTTTTCATGGCAGGCTCGCTGCCATGAAAAGGGGGGCAGTGAGGAAACTCATATTATGCTTGACAGTGCAGCAGCTGCACCACCAGCATATATGGCTTCTGTCTGCTGCGCCACCACCATAGGATCAAGAATTATAACTACGGCGGGTGGACCTCTACCATCGGACCGTCAAACTCCTAATTAGACCCTAAGACCATTCCCAGAATATAATACTGGTGCTTGGGTTCTGGGTGTAGAACATGAAAAATGGTATTTCCTATGTCAAGTACTTACTTGATACAATGACAAACTATACCCAGGAGCATGCTAGAGGCAAGTGAAACTGGGCATAAGGTGTCATTAAAGAACACATCTTGATCCCAATATTTTGTGGAAACAGTCAAAGTGAAAGTCAAAAATTTGTCATCAAATTATGCCACAACAATTAAAACATTGACATTTACAATATATAATAAAATGTTCAAAATTCATGTTGGCTTAAAACACCTTAGACACAGATCATAAAAATGCTACTCTTTGTGCATCATCCATGATCTACTTACTATTTAATAGTATAAAGTGCAAGTGCGAACGGATGCCCTGCAACAATTTTAAAACCAATTAAATAAATAAAAATAAAGTGGTTGTTAGGTTTTACATGGGGTATCAGCTAGCAAACGCGTGCCTAGGTGCAAATGCCTAAATCTGCTTCAGCTAGGTACCTACTCAGAACAAATATACTGTATAGAAATCTGTCAATTGTCATGGTCATCAGAAATAGAATAAGCACAAGCCAACTGCACAACATGAAACTAAAATGTTAAAACAAATATTGAATCCAAATAATTACAATTTGAAGACAACCCAGAGGATTAACCCTGAGATGTGTGCCAAATAGGAAGCTGTTAGACCTGTCAGCCTTAGGGTGGTCTTCTCCCCAATTGTTTGCCTTCCTCTTTCATTTTCTTCTGACATCGTTTCTGCTGGCCTTAGGACGCTGAGCACTGCTAAAGTGCATATGCTGTCTCCTGTAGACATAGTACCATTGGCTCATACCAAACTGGCATATTTAATTTACTTATAAGTCTATAGTAAAGTGCACTACTTGTGCCCAGGGCCCGTAACTTAAATGTGACTAGTGGGCCTGCAGCACTGATTATGCCACCCACTTAAGTAGCCCTTTAAACATGTCTCAGGCTTGTCATTGCAGAGCCTGTGTGTGCAGATTAAACTGCCATTTAAACCTGGCAAAATAAAACATTTGCCATGCCCAAACCTTCCTTTTTTAATACATATAAGTCATCTCTAGGGTACGCCCTGAACAGCCCCAAGGTCAAGGTATAATGTATTTAAAAAACAGGACATGTACTTTTACGTTTTACATATCCTGGTAGTGAAAAACTCCAAAATTCATTTTTCAGTACTGCAAGGCCTATATCTCCCATATGATAACATTAGGATTACCTTCATACATTGTAGAAGTGTAACTTTCAATTGGGAAGATATAACTGGATCAAGTTTGGTGTCACTGGAATCCTAATTTAAATTCCTAACTTATGCTGAAGCCGGATTTTAAATTACAATTCTGAAAATGCCACTTTTAGAGATTTGGTATTTCTTGCCTTAGACATTTGGTACTGGCAGCCTGTCTCTGGTCACGAGTGGGTGTAGCTGGCAGTTGGGCTTTGTGTATCCTCCTAGACAGCGAAAACACAGTGAGAGCTTAGGTGTGATTGAGTGGGTCATTGCTGGCTAGATGGGGGGAGGACCTGGGCCCAGACTCACTTACACTTTAATAGGCTGTGTCCTGTCTCCACACAAGGAGCTGCATAGTTACCCCCAGTAGTTACTCTGGAGGCAGCAGGGAGGCAGGGCATCTGTGCACTTCAAAGACATGTCTTTAGAAGCCTCTACTTCAAAGACACAATTGTGTATAAAAGAAGGACCTCAGACACCACCACTTCATTATACTTCTGGACCTGTGGATACTCTGCCAGGAAGAAAGACTGCTGTGCTGCTGAAGGATTGCCAAGCTGCTGGGCTACACTCTGCTGGACTCCTGTTCTGCTGTGCTGATCTACTGTCTACTGCCCTCTTGCCTTGGTGAGAAGAACTGGAGCTGCATCTCTTCAAGCCAGAACCCAGAGTTACTCCAAGGGCTAGTTGGCTGGCCTCCTGATCTGAAGCCCGAGGGATATAACAGGCTTCCATCCTGCTTGCCCTGCAGCTGGACTCTGCCATCTGTGAGCATACCCTGCCAAGTGGTGCCAACCCAGCCCTGGACCTTTGGAAGTTGGCCTAAGGTGCTTGTCAGGAGGACCGACGTATCTTCCTGCAGAGAAATGCATCTCTGAGCAGAACCGGTGCATCTCCTAGCATGTCACGATAAGTGAGTGAGGCATCTACTCCAATATCTGCAGATACCACAGGAAGACAATAGTGTTGTGGCTTGTATTTTTCTTGGTTCAGTTGCTCATATGTGAGTGAGTAATTGTTTCTGGGAGGACGCAACTGGATGAAAAATCTCCCACTCTCTGTAAGTGAGACAAGCAATAGAACCTCGCACTGCAGCCTCGCAGCATTTTGGAACCAACGCATCACTTCGGCTGCTGCGACACATCTTCGATACGGATCCATGCAACACTCCACAACCATGATTTAAGTGTCTCTTCTCGGCGAGCCTAACTGCGTCCCTTTAGCAGCCCACACTCCATTGAGGTCGGCCTAAAGTTGTGACTTTGTCCTGGTCTAGCAGTACAAGAAAAAGTTGCGACCATTGCTTGCCTATTAAATGTCAAATTGTGTGAAAGTAAGGAAATCCCTTGTAGGCATTTGTCCTGGTCTGGCATGACCAGATATCCCTAGTTGCGATTTGTGCTTTTTGGTGCTATTCTCTCTACTAACTTAAAAAATTCAATATCTCCAGTTCTACTATTGGAGTTTTGGTCTTGTTTTATTTATTAAAACCTTCTCTATTATTCTAAACCTGCTGTGGGCCCCTTTTGTGGTGTGGTTTCACTGTTTTACTCTTTGAAATGTTGCACAAATACTTTACACATTGCCTCTATGTTAAGCTTGACTGCTCTGTGCCAATCTACCAAGGGGATGAGAACAGGTTAATTTGGGGTTTGCTTGTGGCTTACCCTGACAAGAATTGTGGTTTCTGCTTGACCAGGGCGTACACCCTAGTCAACCAAAAATCCAATTTCTTACAGAAGCTGATAACTATGCGAACGTTTATGAAGTGAAGGTGCAAATAGAAATGTGCAATAATGTCTCTCAGCCCCCTATCTAGCCAGTAAAGTGCTATGGGTAGACCATAATGCCATAAGTTCCTTTGACATGAGAGTCAAGCCAAGTTCCATTTTACAAGGGTAGTTATATCAGATGGCAGACACAGCCACCAGAGCTGAACAAGGAGTGGCAAAAACCGATTGTTGGCTGTCAGTTTATGATTATTACCCACTTCCTTCTCCTCTGACTCTAGCAGGTCTTGTGACATTCCAAGCAGCATGTATATATGAAGCAACTGCCTGGTAAATCTCTGTTCGATCAGATCTATAACATAATAGAAGTGCTGCTCTGCAGCATGTCAGATTACATTTTAAAAATAGAAGACTTAGGTAGAAACTTCGGATTTTCAATGAGATATCACACAGCGCATAACATGCATAATTGTCTCATGGCCCCCAAATTGTTCAGGGACACATTTCAGATTCACCTCCAGTGGCTTTGTCCCATGATTTAATAAAGGCCTGCACCTGGAGAGCTCCTAGTCTGAGCATAAGATATAAAACCCTTTTCTCATGGTGGAACAAAGGATCCAAAAATGTCTCCCAACATGGATCAGATTTTACTTCCAGATAATTAGTCAGGAGAATACCTTTCCTTGCTACCTGTTTGCACCACATGCACACCCAATTTTTTTTTTAACCATTTGTAAGGTTGCCTTATTCATCTGTTCCTGGTCATGCTCAACGCAACCAGTGGATGTTACGATATCCTTAACATGTTTAAACCAGGGTAAACTGTTATATTCTTGCATTGTCACAGTTTCTGGAGGGCAATTATATATGTAGCAAGAGATGTATTGGACCACACTCGTGCCCAGTATCTTATAGGACAAAATTCTATGAAATCCTCCAAAGTGGTCAACACCAGCTCAGCGCATAATTCAGTCATTGGGTTACCAGGACCCAGGTTTAATAAACATCGCAAGAAGATGTTTTCCAGCTTTTGGAGCACTTGAATTTTCATAAAACCCCAGATTTCAGCACCATAGGAGCAGGCAACCTCTGCTTTTGTCTTGAATATTGTCAAGGCTGGTTTAATTAGTCTCTTGCCACATGAGTTTGCAAGATTAAATATTGTGCCAGAGTTTTGTGTCAAAGTTGTTTTCGACTACTCCAGATGAGCTATCCAGTGTAAATGTTCATCCATTCCTATGCCTAAGTAGTCATACGTTTTGACTCGCTCGATTGGTTTACCACAGACCCTAAATGTCATCAATAATTTGGATTTGGGATTAATTATAATATATTTGTTTTTTCCATGTTGACTGTTGGCTTCTGTTCCTTACAAAATAACTCAAAGCCTTCCAAAGTTCAATGTATTGATTACTGCATCATCTGCAAACAGCAGGATTGTAATATGCTCTTTTACTATTAATGGAATGTGAAGGACAAGATTCCTGAGAGACTGCCCAATTCCATTGATGTAAATATTTAATAAAGCCAGGGCAAGTATGCAGCACTGCCTCACACCGATGTTTATTTCAAACTTCTCCGTGCATTCACCTTTTACACCAAATCTTACTCTGGAATTATTGCCGCAGTACAGATTTTTTTAGAATATGCAGATAGTTGCTTGGGAAGCCTCCTTCTTCCAGAATGCTCCAGAGGACCGAGCAGTCTACAAAATCAAATGCAGTTTTTAGGTCTATAAAGAGCAAGGCCACGTAATTCATACAGATCACATAGAACCTCAGGGCCTGGTCTATAGTACTATGGCCTTTTCAGGGCCTGTCTGAAGATTAGATAAAATATTGTTCTTCTACATCCAGGTCTCGAGGCACAACAGTAATAGTTTCCCAAAGATTTTGCTGACTCAGTCTAAAAGGGAAATCAACCGATAATTGGAGGGGTCATCTCGTCCCCCTTTCTTGTGGATCAACACAATTATGGAAGACTTCCATGATTCTGGAACCAAACCAAGAGTCATTACTGAATTAAATAACGCTATTAGAGTATGGTCCATAAGTCCTGTTTGTTTTTAGACTCGTCGACTGGGATTTTATCAGGGCCTGGTGCTTTGCCTGATTTCTGATTCTGAATAGCTTTGGCTATCTCCATCTGATCAAAGACATCTCCTGCATGTTGCAGCTATAGACTACAACTTCTACTATTTGCTAGCCCTTTGTGCTCCTCCAACTGGTCCTTCCTCATGTCCTTTAGATTGATAGACTTATGGTACAGAGAGTAGAAGTGCTCAAGCCAACTTTCAGGCCTTATATTAACATCTGTAACATCTAGATTCTTGGCAAACACTTTGCATCCCCAGTGTATGATTTCCCAATACTTTTTTGTATTTTTATGGTCACTTGCAGCCTGAAGTGCCTGCCATATCTTGATGTTCTGATTTCTTTTCTTGTATCAGATATGAGGTCTTTATAAGACCTGCTTGTTTCAGATAGCTTGATTCACCCTTGAACTTATTCTTATTACTCCGTGCCTCCATAATGGCTTTCTTCAGCTTATGACATTTCTCATTCTACCAATCATAATAAGGGGAAGCGTAAAATGTTGTTCCATGGATGCCTTTATAAGCCTTCAACCCATCGTAGGTAACTACAACCAACTGCTCGAAGGATTCAAACATCAAGCGACAAGGCCTCCTTCTCAATTCTGGGAACAGCCACATGCCATACTCAGTAGATTTTTCAAGCAGTTACGGTCAAATAAATATTATTATACAACTAGAGGAATTCACTGAAATATCACAGAAGTAACTATGATCATACACAGACATATGTTGTAAATTGATATAAGGATTCAACTAAAATATTTGTGAAAGGATGCTGTGATTATGATTCAAAATGTGAAAACTACTGAATTCATAATTTTTGGTTAGCGATAAAAGAAATATGTCCACAAAGTGCTATTGACCTGAGAGTTTATATGGTAGGTGGCAACACAATTGGCATCAATACCAGCACTAGTAGAATGACATATGATATTTCATTGGCATAACTGATGAGTTTCAAAAGTGGACTGAGTTGTTTTACATCTGTTTCCACCCTGTGAAAACACAGTTTTTCTTCTCTATGTGGAGTTAATTTTGGTGACCATATCTATTGCTTTGGAGCATAACTGCACCAGCCTATTGTAGGTAATCATTTTATTGATGAAGGACCAGTGGAGGGAGCATCTAATGTTGCAACCGGTAACCCTTTTTTTAAGAGAGGTTCAGAGAATAAGAATGGGCAACAAGGAAATGGATATCAGAAAGAGAGGGAACGACTCAGAAAAACAAAAATACGGAGCACTCTCCCGTACATCTAAAGATACCTGAATTTTGAAATGGTGAGATGCTGAATTGATGAGAGATTTTGGATTGAATACTGAAATATAGATGCCTTGAGAACAAAACCCTTGGACTTATAACTGGAGAATCAATATGATAGTGACTTATTAGCCCTGATGAAGTTGATGGAATACAATCCACGAGACGAAACACGTGTTGGGTGCAATCTGTTCAGACTGGCTGTGACATCGTTGTTCTTGGAACTTTAACAGTTGGAATAAAGAGAAAGAAGCTACCATAATCATGGACTGATGGACTTACTTTGAAGAGAATTCTGTGCTCAGGATAAAACCTTGATTATATTGTCATTTGGGGATATTGTCTCCCAACTTTGGAATGTCAGGTGGCTGTCTCTACTTATCCTTGGAGCAATATTGGGAATTTGGAGCATTATACTTGTATCGACCCAGCTCAAATCTGGCCGTGCCACCTTTGCCTTCTGTTGTATGTATTCATTCGGGCTTTGCTGGGGGTCGTATGACTTCTTTTAACAATTTATCACTACAATGAGTTCACGAGAGAATCGAGATAGTGTAGCAGAGGATCTATTCAATAGCTTACATGCAGGGGTACCAATCAGTAAAGTGGTAACTCAGGGAAACCCAAGACAGAATTATGGTCTAAAAGCTACATTTATTGGACTTGGGAGACTTAAAAAATTCGAAATATCAAAATGGTGGTATGGAGTGACCTTAAAACAATATAAAAAATGAAAAACAATTCCACGGGGTGCCCAGATTTTTCCTACTTATGATGATTTGGATGAAGACTTATTACTACTTTGGGAAAAATAACCTAATAGTAACTCTATGAGGCTGAGGAACATATTAATCGAGAACTCAGAGAGGAAAGTAGCAAAGAAAGCACAGGAGATAGATGTTCCAGAAAAAATCTTTTTTAGATCTAAACTTCGGGGAATTCACTAAGAAAAACTATACTATTTTAGAAGAGGTTCTCACAAAATATGAGGATGATATAAAACAGTAAAAAACACGTAAATTGAAAAGAGACGAGCTTGATTATGCGAACGGCAGGGTATTTACGTTTGCCAAGCGCTTTGATAATATAGTTAGACAGGACCAAACCAGAATTGAGAACAAGAAACCATCTATCAGTGGCCAGAGTGCTAGTTCTCCAAGTAATATTTCTACCAGTGGGGATGAAGGACCAGTGGAGGGAGCATCTAATGTTGCAACCTGTAACCCTTTTTTAAGAGAGGTTCAGAGAATAAGAATCGGTAACAAGGAAATGGATATCAGACAGAGAGGGAACGACCCAGAAAAACAAAAATACGGAGCACTCTCCCATACATCTAAACATACCTGAATTTTGAAATGGTGATATGCTGAATTGATGAGAGATTTTGGAATGAATACTAAAATATGGATGACTTGAGAATAAAACCCTTGGACTTATAACTGGAGAATCAATATGATGGTGACTTATTAGCTCTGATGAAGTCGGTGGGATACAATCCACTAGACGAAACACGTGTTGGCTGTAATCTGTTCAGACTGGCTGTGATATCATTGTTCTTTGAAATTAACAGTTGGAATAAAGAGAAAGAAGCTACCATAATCATGGGCTGATGGACTTACTTTGAAGAGGATTCTGTGCTCAGGATAAAACCTTGATTACATTTTTTTAAGTTGTTAAGGGTCGAGGTCACCATCTTAATGTGACTTCTGACTCATCTCCCATAAAGTCCAACAAGCATGCTTCTCTTATGCAAACTGGTGTCTGTGAAAAAAATACCTCCTCCAACCTATTTAGCTGACTCAACAAAAAATGTGTTAAAAAGATAAGAATACAATAAGTAAAATATCTAAAAACAAATTAAGTTACTTGGGGCCAGATGTAGGTAAAAGCAATTTAGCGAGTCCTTAATGGCGATTTTTAGGGAATCTCTATTAAGGACTCGCAAAATGCTATGTAGGTAGGAATCGCAATAATTTTTGCGATTCCTACACATTCTTATTTGCGACTCGCAAATTGCGAGTCGCAAATAAGGAATGGCTTCCCATTCATTCCTATGGGCCAAGAGGCCCATAGGAATGAATGGGAATATGCACAGCAATTTGCGAGTACCCAGTAGGTACTCATGAAATTGCGTGCGCAATTTCAAGGGAGCAAGGGTTCCAGAAGGACACCCTGTTGCACCCCTGAATTGTGCATGTGTGCACATGTGGGCACATACATGCCCTAAGGGCATGTATGTGTGCCACATGGCACTTTAAAAAAGCAAAAAAGTGCTTTTTAAAGGAAATCAGAAATTACCACCAACTTGAAGTTGGTGGTAATTTGCGATTCCTTAAGGCAATATCGCAATTTGTGATGCCTTCTTGCATAGCATTTAGAGAATCGCAAATTGCGATTCTCTAAATGCTATGCAGAAATAAGGAATCGCAATTTTGCGATTCCTTATTTTGCAAGTAGGTTTAAAGTTACCTACATTGCTCACAGCCAAATTGCGATCGCAAACGCTGAAATTCTGCGAATTTCAGCATTTGCGCTCGCAATTTGGCTTCCTACATCTGGCCCTTGATGTAGAACTCAACTTTCATAGCTTAAATGAATTGTAATTATTAATGTCAACTGTTAGATTGGAAAGAGGAGAAAAAACCTAAAATATGCTTGATATACTTCTCGAAATTGGCCAAAGAGGCCCACATTGCATTATTTTTTACACTAACAGAAAACAGTGGCACCAACAGGTTTTTAGAAGAAAAATGTTGTTAAAAAAAGTTCTTTCAAAATAGTTCCATTCGCTTGTAGCACCAAATGTCCATGTAAAAAGGTACCTTGATGCAGAATGTCCAATTATTCAGGACAGCTTTCTTGGATAGCAATCCATGATTTCCAGTTGTAGGGGCTACCCACAACTACATCTCATGCCCAAAGTAAAGTATATAGCTGAAACTAGTCCTCTAGAATTCTTTGCAGCTGCACCAGCTTTTGTAGGTCTTCAGCACTTTTGCATTTCTTTAAAGAGGGGCGATATTAATAGCACACAGTAGAAATCACTCATTGCAACTGGTCCACTGCTATTCTTTAGGGTGGCCTAAGCTCCTTCTGTTTCCAGGACCTCCTGTCCTTTCTTCTACAGGCATGAAGTTCTGCATAGGGGTAGCAAGAATTATAGATGGGATTCAGAACAACCTACCCTTGAGGGTAAGCAAGAACAATTTTTACTTTTCACTTGGAACAGCTTTCCTGTCCCAGAGACCTAAGCAGGAGTGGGAGATCATGTCTTTCACCATTTTCTGCTGGACAGATAGGAATTCTTAAAGCAAATAGACATATCTTCTTTTCCTATGCTTCAGACACCTCATTTGAGAGTAGTTAAAGCATGGAATTTTAAAAGATGAAATCAGTCTGTGATTGATGGTGAACACTGAGCAAATCAAACTATACTTTCTACACCCATACATACATATATATACATACATACATACCTATATTCTTCCAAAGTGTTGCCCAAAAATTGAAGACGCACTCAGCAAGGGATGTTTCATCAGAAACCTTACTTTCAGACCGGAATTTCATTCCAAGCATTTTTCATAGCCTGACGCATTTCAGAGCTCCTGCTCTTTCATCAGAGGCTTGCTAACAGTCCACAGAAGCAGTAACACACCCTCTTCTCCCCTTTGCATGCTAGTAAGTAATTGTCCTCAGGTGGGCCTCCCAAGTGAGTTCCAGTGCTTGTGCATGCTGGGAGTTGTGGTATGTGTTGTACACCATTATTTCCCTCCAGTGGGATCTGTGTTCTTGTTGCAACTTTATTTAAAACATTTTACTTGCCCTCCAGTAGGCCTCAGAATGTCAATTAGGTTTGCATTTAAAAAGATCCCTTGTGCTGTTCCCAGGCTTGGAATAGTTCATAGACCCCAGCCCCAAATACCTTTTTCACGGTGGTGCAGTCTTCCATAGCAGGACTGCCGTGATTTATGTTTCCAAAATGTTGCCCAAAAATGTAAGACACACTCAGCAAGGGATGTTTCATTAGAAACTTTACTTTCAAACCGGCATTTCATTCCAAGCATTTTTCATAGCCTGACGTGTTTCAGAGCACCTGCTCTTTCATCAGAGGCTTGCTAACAGTCCACAGAAGCAGTAAAACACCCTCTTCTCCCCTCTGCATGCTAGTAAGTAATTGCCCTCAGGTGGACCTCCCAAGTGAGTTCCAGTGCTTGTGCATGCTGGGAGTTGTGGTATGTGTTGTGCACCATTATTTCCCTCCAGTGGGATCTGTGTTTTTGTTGCAACTTTATTTAAAACATATGGCTATGTTTTATATATATATAAATATATATATATATATATTCCATAAAACAGATTGCCCTGATGGAAACGCCACACACGAGGGGGTTAAAACAGAAATGCCACCGGTAACAGCACTCCAGCCTGCCTCGCATCAATCCATGTCATGCCAAACGCGTTTCGGGCGTCATCCCGCCCTTGATCACTGGCTGCAAAACGGAAAAACACAGGCTTACTTGCACGCATCAATTTATTGGAAAATACAAGTCCCGCCCATGTGGGCTGTGGCAAAGAGCATTCTGGTTATTGCAGTACATTGCCTAACTTGATGGCGCATACACCCCAGTGGGTACCTTGTGTCCCTCCGTGGTCAAAGAATGTCAAACCCCAATGGGTGGAATGAAGTGCGATCAGTGCCAGCCTGTTGCCAATATCTGCCAGCAGCTGAGACCCCCCTCGTTCTTATCACTGCTCGAGTAGCTGAGCAATGCAGATCCGCTTTAAACAACAGCGGGGCATTTCCGCGACTGGACCAGCCGCTTAGTATTCCATACAACAGATTGCCCTGATGGAAACGCCACACACGTATATATATATATATATATATATATATATATATATATATATATATATATATATATATATATATGATGCCCAGAAGTGCCCGCAGGCAGAACGCACTCCGGTTGCAGCAATTCCTCTCAGACCCCTCTCATAACGGGATGTCCCGTTATGAGAGGGGGTCTGAGAGGAATTGCTGCAACCGGAGTGCATTCTCGCCTGCGGGCAACTTCTGGAGCATCATGTACACACGGCGGGCTGGCCGTGGAGAACGCACCACTGCTGATTAATAGCGGGCCGTGGGGCTTGAAATCACGTCAAGCTCTAATGGGGGAAGCAGTACCGAGCAATTAAGACCTCTCACACTATGGGGCCCACCTGAGGGCTTGATTTGGGGACCCTTTGAACTCAGCACCCATTTGGGTGGAATTACTGCACTTCAAATCCCACAAGACCTTGGGGACAGCTCATTGGAGCAAGCCTATCGGCCTATCAGGAGGCGGATAATGGAATAGAGGTGTGGCTAAGAAACGCTGTGTATTTGGGGAACCAGCCTGTGAAGAAGGAATCATACTCCGAAATGCGTCGGCTACATCCCGTTATGAGAGGGGGTCTGAGAGGAATTGCTGCAACCGGAGTGCATTCTCGCCTGCTGGTAACTTCTGGAGCATCATATATATGTAAAGCCTGAAAGACAAATACCGAGCATTAGAAAAGCTCATGCGCCAGGAAACAGCAAAATGGTGGGAGTCCAAATCGTTACAAAAGTATTTGGATGTTGGACGAATTCCCAGGGGGTTAAGGATAATGATTGCCCCAAGTTATGACACGCCTAACCCCCTGATGATGGCTGAATGGGCACAGTGTAATTTGGATTCCTCCCGGAGGCTAGTTGAAATATTAGTCAAATACGCGGAAAGCGACCGGGGGGATTTGCTAATGAAAATCGATGCCCTCAATGAGGAAATAAAAGCGCTGAGCGATCCACAACAACAGAAATCTAAATTCAATGAAGAAATGATGTTAAGACTACAAAAAGAGGAAGATAAAATTAAACAACGTAAAACGTATAAATTCAGGAGGGACAAACAAGACTATGACAACGGGCAAATATTTACATTTGCCCGCAAGTATGATACATTTCGAAATGCCACAGCTAATAAACGCCAGCAGGAGGTGAGCCAGTCGGTACACATATCACCACAAGCAGAAACCCCGTCTACCTCAGACTTGAGCTCTGCATTGGAGAGTGAGTCTGATGCAGAGGGCCGGGAAGATCCACAGAAACGGAACCCAATCAGGCTCACAATGGGAGAGGAATTAGAGTACTTGAGACGCAGTAGGAGAGAAACTCTGCGCCCAAGAGGTCAACCGGCAAAAAACGGTGCACAAGGAGCAGGAGAGAAAGAAGGAGGGCAGTCGAGCAATGCCGGCAGCAAGCGGGGAGGTCGGGGACGGGGGTCATGGAGGAACAAGTCGACAAGCTGACCGTGACACCCCCCAGGACCCGACAACGCCAAAACAATCCTCAATTTGGCCAAAATAAACCTGACTGCAGCTGAGGAGCAGCTGCTGTCCCTGGGGCTCACCTATTGTCCTGAATCCAATTTTGATTACACACAAACGCGCGCAGATGTGCACAAATTTATTAGGAAGTTGAAACTTCAGAAGTTCCACAAATTACAGCCACAAACTCAGATACATTTAAGTGCAACTACCACCACTCCTAGTACATCAGAACTAGTAGTTGCGGACTATGATCTATTGAAAGACCTACAGGAGTTAGCAAGTGGAGCTGAAATCCCCCAACGACATGGACAGCAGGGGGTGAATATGGAAGAATGTAGAGGACTGGAATTCCAGGGATCTGGAGCAGTGAATTGGATCAAGCCAGACACACCCTTCAAAGTTAAATCTAAATTCACACCAATTACGGTGAGAGATTCAGTGGATGTGTTCAATGAATTAGTTGTGGCTCAAATAAAGAAACTTAACATCACAACCAACAAAGAAAAAAGTAAAATTACAAATCATGAAAGAAAATATGGATAGCTTATGGCTAAACTAAAGAAAGAGGGGAACATAGTAATCAGAAATTCGGACAAAGGGGGAAATATAGTACTTTGGGCCCTAGCAGACTATATGACAGAACCCTATAGTCAACTCAATAATAATGATTGCTATCGCAAAAGTACTCCCTCAGGTATAAAGCCATGCAGGACCAGCTCTATACTAAATTACTGGCATGGAAAAGTTTGGGTTTGCTTAACTTGGAAGAGTTTAAATTCCTAAGAAAGGACCACCCCAAAACTCCCATCATCTATTTCATTCCGAAGGTGCATAAGAACATTGAAAGGCCACCTGGTAGGCCCATCAGTGCAGCCTGTGATGGGCCCCTAGAAAATCTGTTGAGGTATATAGACTTTTTTTTGCAGGAACATGTCCACGGTCTGGAGTCTTATATACAGGATACAAGTGACTTCATTCGAAAGATTCGGGATGTGGTTTGGCGAAAATGATATCAACTAATAACCCTGGATGTGTCCTCGCTTTATACCTGCATCAGAAATTGCGATGGAATAAAGGCGGTGGAACACTTTCTAGCAAGAAGACCCATAGAGTACAGGCAGCACAATAGAATGTTGATGGACATGCTGGTTTTCTGCCTGGAAAACAATTTTTTCTTATTCAAAAAACAAATGTATCAGCAGGTGCAAGGGGTTGCAATGGGGGCCAGCTTCTCCCCCAGCTATGCCTGTATGTTTATGGGCTGGTGGGAGGAGCTGGTCCTGAGAAAGCAGTTTGAGCAAATTTACAGTGGGAATGTGGTGTCCTGGCTTAGATATATCGATGATCTCATCATTGTATGGAATGGTACACACACAGAAGCCAGAGATTTCATTTCTCAAATTAATGTGAACAATGTTAACCTCGCATTTACATCTTGCATTAGTGACAGTAGTGTTACATTTTTGGATGTAAAAATTACAGTAAACGATGAAATCTTAACCACTTCCCTATACCGTAAAGAGACAGCGGGTA
Source organism: Calotriton arnoldi (assembly GCA_963921515.1). Taxonomy (NCBI): domain Eukaryota; kingdom Metazoa; phylum Chordata; class Amphibia; order Caudata; family Salamandridae; genus Calotriton; species Calotriton arnoldi. Next base: position 2,104,324 of record CAWUFW010001167.1, read on the forward strand.
ATACCCTGCTCCATGCGTCCAGTGCACATCCCCCTCACTTAATCCACAGCATCCCTTATAGGGAGATGCTGCGGCTGCGCAGGATTTGTAGCAATGAAAAGGATTTGGAAAAACACCAGATGGATAGTAAGGCACGCTTTTTGCAGCGGGGTTACAACACTAAAACCATAGATGCAGCTATCCGCAAATCCAGAGCATTGGCTAGGGAAGACCTGTTACAGTACAAGGAATATTCGCAGGAGTCAACTAATGAAAGTCCAGGGGTTCCTACTGAACCAGTAAGACTTATTTTGACTTTTTCCAGAGAGGAACAACAACTGTGAAAAATTGTAATACGAAACTGGCCTATAGTTAAGGAAGACCCTGTTATAGGCAGTACTCTTCCCAGATTTCCGGCGATAACATATAGAAAATCAGTTTCTATGGCCAACAGTTTAGTGAAGAGCAGCCCAGAGGACAAGGAAGTAGGGGGTTGGCTCGCCGCGAGAAAGGGGTTTTTTAAGTGCTCTAACTGTAAAGCATGTCTATATGGAAGCAATAGAACATCTTACTTTACAGCTTTCAGTGATAAGCCACATATGATAATACAACACCTTACAAGTAGAAACGATTTTGCGGTGTATGTTTTAGAATGTAGCTGCAATTTAGCATACATTGGCAGCACAAAACTGGCCGCACATAAAAGGGTTCTACAACACACTAGGGTGATAATTAACAATGACCCGAATTATCCTGTGGCTAGACACTTTAAGGAGCAACATGAGAGCAACCTAAAACATCTGAAGTACTATGTCATAGACTCAGTCTCACCACAAAGGAGAGGGGGAGACCGAGAAGGGAAGCTGAGACGTCTAGAAACGCATTACATTCTGGAGCTAGACACTAAGCAGCCAGGGGGATTAAACACGAGTGAGGATCTGCACACTTATTTATAAATATTTTAGCAGACCATCCCCTCTGCGGAAATGCGTGCAAAAAGTAGCTAATTTTAGATGTCTCAGTTATCCCTATTAAGTTTATGGGTCTCCCAAACATGTCCAAACGGCTATTAGAGAATGACAGCATTGGAGAGATTCTATCCAAACTTATGTTAATTCACTAATGGGTCTTAGATAATTTAAATTACAGTTTTGTCTTTCACCCGTACATAATTGAATTATTTGAAGTCTGAACATTTGCGCATTTCTCACAATCAAGTTTTTTGATAATGTTTTTTACATAAATAATTTTTTAAGCAATACATTTTTTACTGGGTTTTTAGACAAATGAATTGTATTTATAGGACTATATATGTATCTATTTATTTATTTATTTACATATTTATGGAAACATATTTATGATTGTGGGAATTATTTGTCTCAGTACAGTAAAACATTAGGCTTTTTTTCCCTTGACTTATTTTGCACACCGTGTCTGCAGCACAATGTTTTAAGTAGCCAGAACAGCAAATCATGAGATATTTTACAAAAAAAAAATTCTGATCTTGGCAACTGGACAGGACGTCTTAAATTAGCACTTGCACTTTACACAGGTGGCACAGGTGGGGTAGTATTTTATTATATAAGATATTTTAGGCACTTCTTTTCATAAAGTTTACATCAATTGGTACTAACATAGTTCAATATGGAGATGGAATGAGAAATTGCATTCAAGCAAGAGAAATTTTATAACGACACTTCGTTTTATTTGCCCAATTTCTGTTGTTTTATTTTTCTCTGTTCTATTAATTCCAACTGAACATATGATTGTATGTATACAAGTTTGAATATATGCATTTACGCAGGAATCATAAGGATTTTTACTATGTCTATTACCAATTGAATGCACTGGCACTTTAAAATGGGGTTTCACGTAAAGCAACGTTGTCATGTGATCAAGGCAGGGATCTGCCGAAACACGTTATGGCGATGTGATGGTGTGCTAATAAAACAAAAAGCAGGCACTAAACCTGGGTCTACGCTCGTTCTGTTCCTGGTGAAGGAGTTTGAAGGCGAGGATTTTGGCATATATATATATATATATATTATCCAACAACAGCTTACACGGCACTCTCCTTGGTACAAAAATATATCTTTATTGAGACCTCCTTCTCCACCACCTACGCGTTTCGAACACAAAGTTCTTGTTCACGGTAGTATACGAAGTCCTACTTCGATTTCCAACCTTTATACATAGTCTCCACGTAGCCCATAATGAGGCATTGTGGGACAGGTAGTTTTGCATGTATTACAATTACTTTTTTTATATTTATTTCTTATTACCCAAAAATGTTGCAAGAAAAAGATGTTAATTATAAAAGCCATTATTATACATTCACATCTTGTACACAGAATTTACCCAATGAGTGCTATACTATCAAGTATTCATTCCATTTTACTTATGGAGAGTGTCCGTTTTTACAGAACCACTCATCCATTTCAAAAAATTTTCATGACTTGGTGTCCCATATGCTTGCGGGCTAAGTGCCCCACTGTCTTACAGACAGTTTGAATAGATGCTACTAAGTTAGGCTTATTAGAAAGAAACTACTTGCAACACAATAATAATCCAATACCGGCTACGTGTTCTTTTAAAATCTAAATCACATTCTAATTCAAGGAAAACACATTATTGTATGGAGAAATAATATCTCTGAAAAATATACTCATTAACACTCTATATCTCAAAGGCTGAACCAAATATTTACAAATGTATATACATTTCTTCGTCCCCATTGAGCCCAAGGGGGACCTTGGTTTTAAAACGAATAATCAATTTTGATTCCATGCGTCTCAACTTGAGTACTCGATTTCCTCCTCTCTCATGTGGGGGAATTGTAACCAGTCCTGAATATTTCATGTCTAACCATGTCCGATTTGTATGTGTCTTCATATGCTTGGCAAGAGCATAAGTTGCATCTTCATTTTGTACAGCTCTTATGTGTTCTAATATACGTTTTTTCAAAGAACATTTGGTACTTCCGATGTATCTTTTCCCACAAAAACACTCTAAGAGGTATACAACATGGGTAGATTCACAGGTGATTTTTTCTTTAATTTCAAAGACTCTGTCCCTTGGATCTTTAAGCGATTTCAGATTTTTCCCAATCTTGCATGCTTTGCATGTTATGCATTTTCCAAAGCCTAGTTGTTTCGTTCCTAGCCATGTTGTTTTCTTCTCACTCTCAAAATGGCTTCTTATAATTGTATCAGATATAGATGGAGCTTTCCTATATGTTATCATCGGTCGATTGCCCAAATCCTTCCCGATGTCAGGATCCTTCTTAAGTACATTCCAGTATTTTGTCAAGATTTTTTGAATTTTGTAGCTCTCTTTGCTGTAAGTTAAAATCAATCGTGGTTTTTCATCTTCCACGGTTATTTCGTGTGATTTGCAACTCACCAATGTTTGTGCTCTGCTTTTTTGTCTTGCTCTCTTTTCCCCCTTCTGTACATCCTTATGTTTATATCCTCTCTGAAGGAAACGTGAAGTTGTTTCTTCAAACGTCTTTTCCATTTCCGATGGTTCAGAGCAGTTGCGTTTCATCCTTATAAATTCCCCATAGGGGATGCTCTTTATAAGGGATTGAGGGTGAAAGCTTGATCCGTGGAGAAGACTATTTGTGGCTGTTTTTTCCTAAAAACAGTCGTCTGGATTTTATTTTCTTTTATATAAACTTTCGTATCCAGAAACTCAATTTCTGTAGGGTGGATGTTATGGGTAAATTTTAAACCCACCTCATTGTTATTCAGAATTGTCATATAGATTAAGAATTCCGCTTCAGTTCCTCTCCATAGTATGAAAAGATCATCAATGAAGCGTAGCCATAAGGCTACCCTCATTGTATGGGAATCATTCTCTTCTCTCCAAGCTATGCTCCTCTCCCACCACCCCATCACGAGATTAGCATAACTTGGAGAAAAGGAAACTCCCATGGCAGTGCCACAGCTCTGGGAGTACAATTTTTTATTAAAAAGAAAAATGTTATTTTTCAAACACAGTTCCATCATATCCAATAGCATAGTTGTATGTTTTTGTTCCCCTATTGGTCGTTGTTTTAAAAAATACATAGTTGCTTGTATCCCAACATTGTGTTTAATGGAGGTATATAATGACACAACGTCTATTGTAACTAAGAGGTAGTCCGGCTGCCATGTCGTCTCCATAAGTATCCTCAAAAAGTCACCTGTGTCCTTAATATATGAACTGAGTGTTGGTACTATTGGTGATAAAAAATTGTCCACATATAATGCAACATTTTCATACAAACTTCCACAGCTAGAAATTATTGGGCGTCCTGGAGGTTTGTTTAAGGTCTTATGAATCTTCGGTAAGAAGTAAATGGTCGGAACCACTGGGTTCTCCACCATCAGAAATTTTCTTTCATCATCGCTAATAAGTCCTTGTTCTTGCCAATTAGTTAGTCTTTTGTTCAGATCAATAATCAGGTCAGTTATCGGATTATTTTTCAAAATCTGGTAATTTGTAGTGTTATTCAATTGCCGCATGGCCTCATTCACATAATCTTGTTTATCCATTATTACCAGGTTCCCACCTTTGTCAGCTGGCTTGATTTCTATTAAAACGTTGTTTTTTAAAGAATTAAGCGCCTCACGTTCTTTTACGGACAAATTCTCCTTTTTGTTCTGTTTCACATTATCCATGCCATCTATTTCTGCTACTACCAAATCATGGAATATATCCACCTTGTTCCCCGTTGTTGAAGCGGTTGGTCAACAAGTGAACAACAGGCATCCTATACTGTGGGTGACATACCCCATTTAAGAACAGCCTATGAACTAGCACACAATCTAACTACAACTGATCTTTCAGACAGCCAAGTATTGAATGAAATGGGAGTAACTATGACTCAACAATCAAGAACAAAGTTTAAAAGTAAATCAAAATTCTGTCCTGCATTACATCCGGGGAACAAGGTGGATATATTCCATGATTTGGTAGTAGACATACAACTATGCTATTGGATATGATGGAACTGTGTTTGAAAAATAACATTTTTCTTTTTAATAAAAAATTGTACTCCCAGAGCTGTGGCACTGCCATGGGAGTTTCCTTTTCTCCAAGTTATGCTAATCTCGTGATGGGGTGGTGGGAGAGGAGCATAGCTTGGAGAGAAGAGAATGATTCCCATACAATGAGGGTAGCCTTATGGCTACGCTTCATTGATGATCTTTTCATACTATGGAGAGGAACTGAAGCGGAATTCTTAATCTATATGACAATTCTGAATAACAATGAGGTGGGTTTAAAATTTACCCATAACATCCACCCTACAGAAATTGAGTTTCTGGATACGAAAGTTTATATAAAAGAAAATAAAATCCAGACGACTGTTTTTAGGAAAAAAACAGCCACAAATAGTCTTCTCCACGGATCAAGCTTTCACCCTCAATCCCTTATAAAGAGCATCCCCTATGGGGAATTTATAAGGATGAAACGCAACTGCTCTGAACCATCGGAAATGGAAAAGACGTTTGAAGAAACAACTTCACGTTTCCTTCAGAGAGGATATAAACATAAGGATGTACAGAAGGGGGAAAAGAGAGCAAGACAAAAAAGCAGAGCACAAACATTGGTGAGTTGCAAATCACACGAAATAACCGTGGAAGATGAAAAACCACGATTGATTTTAACTTACAGCAAAGAGAGCTACAAAATTCAAAAAATCTTGACAAAATACTGGAATGTACTTAAGAAGGATCCTGACATCGGGAAGGATTTGGGCAATCGACCGATGATAACATATAGGAAAGCTCCATCTATATCTGATACAATTATAAGAAGCCATTTTGAGAGTGAGAAGAAAACAACATGGCTAGGAACGAAACAACTAGGCTTTGGAAAATGCATAACATGCAAAGCATGCAAGATTGGGAAAAATCTGAAATCGCTTAAAGATCCAAGGGACAGAGTCTTTGAAATTAAAGAAAAAATCACCTGTGAATCTACCCATGTTGTATACCTCTTAGAGTGTTTTTGTGGGAAAAGATACATCGGAAGTACCAAATGTTCTTTGAAAAAACGTATATTAGAACACATAAGAGCTGTACAAAATGAAGATGCAACTTATGCTCTTGCCAAGCATATGAAGACACATACAAATCGGACATGGTTAGACATGAAATATTCAGGACTGGTTACAATTCCCCCACATGAGAGAGGAGGAAATCGAGTACTCAAGTTGAGACGCATGGAATCAAAATTGATTATTCGTTTTAAAACCAAGGTCCCCCTTGGGCTCAATGGGGACGAAGAAATGTATATACATTTGTAAATATTTGGTTCAGCCTTTGAGATATAGAGTGTTAATGAGTATATTTTTCAGAGATATTATTTCTCCATACAATAATGTGTTTTCCTTGAATTAGAATGTGATTTAGATTTTAAAAGAACACGTAGCCGGTATTGGATTATTATTGTGTTGCAAGTAGTTTCTTTCTAATAAGCCTAACTTAGTAGCATCTATTCAAACTGTCTGTAAGACAGTGGGGCACTTAGCCCGCAAGCATATGGGACACCAAGTCATGAAAATTTTTTTGAAATGGATGAGTGGTTCTGTAAAAACGGACACTCTCCATAAGTAAAATGGAATGAATACTTGATAGTATAGCACTCATTGGGTAAATTCTGTGTACAAGATGTGAATGTATAATAATGGCTTTTATAATTAACATCTTTTTCTTGCAACATTTTTGGGTAATAAGAAATAAATATAAAAAAGTAATTGTAATACATGCAAAACTACCTGTCCCACAATGCCTCATTATGGGCTACGTGGAGACTATGTATAAAAGGTTGGAAATCGAAGTAGGACTTCGTATACTACCGTGAACAAGAACTTTGTGTTCGAAACGCGTAGGTGGTGGAGAAGGAGGTCTCAATAAAGATATATTTTTGTACCAAGGAGAGTGCCGTGTAAGCTGTTGTTGGATAATACTTTATGCGAGAGGTGGTCCTGTCTCGCCACGAGCACCAGCTGGAGGGTGCTCCCCGAAAAGGACCGTGTTTGTTGAATATATATATATATATATATATATATATATATATATATATATATATATATATATATATGTATATATTACCTACTGGCGGTCGCCAGTAGGTAGTTATAGTTAGGATCTCGTTTCTATTAAAAAACGTTTTTTCTTTTGCCAATATCTTTGGCGTTGTTTGACGAATCTTTGCGAAATTTTCAAAACTAATGGCCCGCTCAGGTCAGCTCCTGTCTTGAAAGTTTCGGGGTGATTCATCAAGCGGGGGCCGAGAAAAAAGGGGGTCCCAAAGCGTGTTTTCCCCATGTTAATTTCTATAGGAAAAATTGGAACAGGCTACAGCCCGAACTGCTGAACGGAATTACACCAAATTTGGCAAAAAGGTAGCCCTTTGGTTCAGAAAGATACCTTTTTTTTTAAATGGTGTAAATCCGTTCAGTAGTTCCTGAGAAATTAGAAAAAGAAAAGTTTCGATATCTGAGCACCGAGGAGGGTTCGCGAACCCTCCCGGGCACGAGCTTCACTCTGATTGGCTGCCAACGCTCTAATCCAGAGTGTGTTGGCAGTCATCTTGTGACTCGGTAACCGAGTCACAAGAAAAGAGTAAAAAAAAAGGTGAAAAACAAGAAAAGGGGGCAGGGTAGAAACACCCTGAGCCCCTAGGCCTGCTCAGAAGGTCCCACAAGGACACCCAGGGCCAAAAAAAGCATTTAAAAAAAAAAAGAAATGGCAGAATTCGCGTTGGGGTCACGAATCCTGCCGCGCTTCATTTTTTAAAACCTCTGGGGACCACCACCTCCCCGGGGCTTATTTAATAAACTGCGGGGGGCACTGCGGACCGAGGCCACGCCCTTTTTTACACCACTCTGCAAATGCAGCTTCTGGTGCATTGGTGGTGGGGCGATGAGCTCCTCTTGTGTCCTGAGTACCTCAGGACACAAGTGGACTTCATCCTCCGAACAGCAGTGTGCCAGAAGCCGCGTTTACAGCGTGGTGTAAAAAGGGGCGTGGCCTCAGAACACCTCACTGCAGCGCAGCTGTGTGGCACTTACTGGATGTACCTGGTGGGCTAGTTGGCCCCCAGGGACCCTCAGGATTCAAGGGGACTTAATCCCCCAATTTACAACGCACTAGGGGGTGCGTTTGCATAGTGGTGCAGGCAGGGGGCGGGCGTGATATAACATGTTAGCAATCCTGCTGTGTGGGACTTAACGCTAAACTGAGCACAGCAGCACAAACAGTGCCACAATGAAGTGAGCTAATTACACTGCCATTTGGCAGTCATAAATTAGTGTTGAAGCCTAGAAATAAGTGCCAGTTCCAAGTGCCAGCAATTACTGACACAAAATAAGCATTGGCCCCAAGCCTTTATCCCCAGTGACCCCTATCCCCAACCCACAACCACTAATTTATTGCCTATTAAAGGTGTCCTAGATGCAAGGTAGACTTTCTTTTGCCTGGCCCTTCAATTAGTTCCTCCTTCCTCAAACGTTCAAGATCGCAACCAGTCTGTGAATGTCAGCGGTTCCCTCTGCAGCTTAACATTAGTTTCCCCCTCCTCTGAGGCTAGGAGTGAGGAGCTGCATGACTTGGTGCGATAGTAAGCTGGATCTTTGGTGCCTCTGCGAGTGTGCAGCACAAGTATGCACTGAGGAGAGATTTTTGTGATTTTGCACCAGCACCAAACACCAGAATTCTACTTAAAATGTAGACTTTTGCTGCAAGCTGACCACGAACTCCCATGCCATTCACACCCATGACTCACCGCCAGCCATGCAGTTTAAGGAGGAACAAAAAGCAAACTACATTTTGACATTATCACCCAGGTATCATTTACTAAATTTGAATCTTTGCTATGTGGCCCAATTTGTCACTTCAAGCCGCAGCTCAATCTCACTTCCTTTCAAATGGGCTGCTGTTGTTTTTTATTATATTTTTGTGCACTCTTATTTTTTTGTGCATTATTAACAACATGCAGAATATAATTTTACATTCGATTACACATGTACACACTGATATAATACTGTTGATTATATACTGGATTTTGTATGACATGTAGAAGTATATTTTTCTTACCCTTTATAACTAGGCCTCATTTAGGGCCTAGAAGCCATACTTTTCAAAATGGATATCTCTCTTGACCTCCCACTGCACATTTCACTGCTCATTATTTCTGCAGCATATAGTCAAGCATATCATATTGTTTATTTCCATTGTTATTGCTTATGCAGTTCTTGATGAATCCTCCCTGGCTCAGTCAAAAAACTGTAACTACTTTCAAGGACTTTCCGCTAGCTCACTGAACCCTGTTCATTCATAATAGCTTGCTGTTGTTCATGTATCTAGTTTGTTTTTCCATCTGGGGATATCATTAGCATAGAGTGGGAAGAATTAATATTCATGTAGTGGGATAGTGCTTAGGTGTTAAGTCAATATGATGCTGAATAGACCTATGTTATGAATGTAACATATTTAATCATACCACAATGAGTTTGCAGTTTTGGTGAATTCATATGTGAAAATAATCTATAAAAAAATCTAAGTTTTGAAGTTGAACAAGAACTTCTACAGAACTTTCACTGTGCTGCTAGGGATGCTCTTGATTCTGCTGCCTACTCAGGATATAGAGTAACTTTTGATTTTGCACTTATCTGTAATGCCTTATTTACTGATTGCCTTCATGGAACTGAGTCTGTACTTCACTTCTGAATTTTTGTAACATTTTTTAAACTATTCCGCTGATCAGATTTTAAGTCAGCGGTCTAGTGCTCTGCCTGATTAATTTCAACCCCTACAAAAGCCTCCTTGGGACGTGGAACCCCTGCTGGATTATTATCATGCCACCTCCCTACTCTGCCGGTGAGTTGAAAGCATTTAATAATGTACCTTGTTTCAATTGCTCACATTCTATGATATCATGGATGCTTCCCACTGCCTGTAAATTTTGCAAAACTAGCTCAGGATTTCAAGGCGGGGATGAAAGTTGCAAAGAATCAAAGTCCACATACTCCTAAAGCTAATAATGTTAGTATGCTGCTGCTTAACTCCAGGTAGTTATCCAAACACAGTATTGAGATCTTTACTCTTCTTGAAAATAAAACCCCGGATTTCATGTTCCTCACCGAGACATGGCTAAATGAAATTTTGGCTTCAGATATTGTTATGTACCTTTCCCAGGGATTCTCTATCACTAGGCTTGATAGGAAAGACAGAAGAGGTGGTGGATTGGCCGTCAGTTTCAAAGACAAGTTTAAATACACTTGCACCCTGATTGTTATCAGAGATTATGAGAGCCTCCTATTTTCTAATGAGCTATCACAAACTTTCACATTTTCAGGAATCCTCATCTGCCATCCCCCTAGTCCAACAACTCAATTTGCATTAACTCTGCCAGAAATTGTGGCCGAAACCAGCCTAATGAAGGCTAATTTCACTTTGCTTGGTGACCTCAATCTACATTTTGAGGATGATAAAGATATAGTCGCAACACGATTAGCACAAGATCTTGAAACACTACAGTTAAAATTAATCATCAGATCTGCGACACATTGTCAGGGTCATTTATTGGACCAAATATTTTTCAGCATTGCCTAGTTAGCCAGGAAAGAGGCACTACCCGTTTTATGGTCTCATCATTTTATCGTCCCTTTCTGGCTTACTCTCCCCATATCACGAATGAAAGAGACTCTTCCTTCAAAGTCCAGAAGACTATGGAATAAACCCGATATGAACAAGTGGCATAATGCCCTGAAAGAATGCCCCGAAAGAATGTATACAAATTTTGAGAGATGGCTTACTGAGTCACTTGATCCTCTCATCCCTTATACATTCTTGAAATCAAGGTGTAATGGTAGCCGAGCTCCAGGGTAGACTCCAGAATTGGTGGAGTTTAGGAAAGAGTCAAAGAAAAAGGAAAGAATTTGGAGAAAAGGATATGACCTGGGTAGCAAAATAATTTACAGACAAACTATGAAAAAATATCAACAGGCCATAAGAGAGGCTAAAGTTTCCTATTTTAGAACTAGAATTAAAAATGCAGGCAATTCAGCTAGGGAATTATACAGAGTAATAAACATCCTAATGACAAATCCTACCTGTCGGGCAGGCCCTTCATCCTCTACTGAGTGATGCAACTTGTTTGCTTCTGCTTTCATTAATAAAGTAAGTCTATCAGGGACTCCCTCCCCAGTAGCATATTATCTTATTTGACCTCTTGTGAAAAACTAATGACGACATCCCATTGACCTCATTTCCGCTTTGAAATTTAGATGAAATGAGATCTATCTTATTTGCTATAGAATCTGGTTCCCCAACAGACCCAGCCCCACCTGATGTCCTAGGTAAAGCAGGATACATTATTTTACCAACATTAATGAAGATTCTAAATAATTCTCTGACCTTTAGCACTGTCCCTTCTGTGTGGAAACATGCTATTGTCAAACCACTGCTTAGGAAGGCACACACAGACCCTTTGGTAGTTAAGAATTATAGAACTTGTCCTCTACTTCCTATAACCAGCAGAATTTTAGAGAAACATGTCAATAAACATCTCTCAAATTTTAGGGAAAATCAGTCTATTCTTCATCCTACTCTGACAGCATTTAGTCCAGGAAGCAGCACTGAGACCGCATTGTTAGTGGCTACTGAAAAGCTCCAAGCTATTCTGGATCGAGGTGGCACAACGGCCATGATTATGCTGGAACTCAGTGCTGCTTTCAATACTGTCTCCCATTGCATCCTGGCCCAAAAGCATGAAAATTCTGGAACTTCTGGTCCAGTCCTTAAATGGCTCAAGGCTTTTTGAGCGACAGAAGCTTTCAGGTCAGCGATGATTCCTGTCTCTCAGCAACTTTTACCATCTAATGTGGAGTCCCACAGGTTTCTTCTCTAAGTCCAACCCGCTTTAATGTTTACGTCCTCCCACTGGCAAGCATAGTACATTCCCAGGACCTGGATCTTGCATCATATGCTGATGATACTCAGTTGATCCTTGCACTTACCCCTGACTCTCAGCAAGCATCTAGTGACTAAAATGCCTGTCTAAAGGAAGTAACAACATGGATGTCAGACAACAGCCTCAAACAGAAGACTGAGGTGTTGGTTGTCAGTAACAACATGTCCTGTTGGAAACAACTGTTCTGGCCTTAGTGCCTTGGGGAACAACCAGTACCAGCCGCTGCAGTAACAAGTCTTGTTTTTGGCTGGACAGTAAACTTAAAATGCAAATCCAAGGCAAAAAGACTTACTGCAACCTGTTTTCAACTACAGCGAACATTAAGAAAGGTTACACAGTGGCTGCCACCCTCATCCAGAGGAGTGGCTATACAGGGACTAATTAACTTACGCCTTGACTACAACAGTTCCCTATTTCTGGGAAGCCCTCAATATACCCTAAAACGTCTACAAACCATTCAAAATGCTGCAGCATGTCTACTTTTCAAGCTTCCCAAATATCATTCAACAACTCCAGCATTAGCTGGGTTGCACTGGCTCCCAATACCAAGAGGATCAAGTTTAAGGTCCTTGAGCGATGTAAGAAAAAGCCCCCCCTCTGATTTGAAGATTACTTTGTCCTTACATGCCTAAGAGAGCTTTACTTTCTGAGAACTTCTCTCTGTTGACCATTGCTAAGATCAAAAAGGCCAGATGTGGTGGCAGCTCTTTTGCGTTTTTGACGGTTAGGGTATGGAATGCCCTCTCTGCAAATATAAGGCAGATCCAGCAAGAAATCTCTTTCAGGAAACTCTTAAAGACTCATCTAGTCTAACCCTGGCATGGTTTGCCAAGGCATTGCAGGTGTGTCTGTCTCAGCGCCACAAGGCCTTTTGGGGTAGCTGTGCGCATACAAGACATCTTGAATAGAATAGAATCTAGAACTTAGAGCCTGATTTAGGTCTTAATGGATGGGTTACTCTGTCACAAAAGTGACAGATATCCCGTCTGCCGAAATATAAATCCCATTATATCCTAAGGGATTTGCATTTCAGCAGACAGAATATCTGTCACTGTTGTGATGGAGGAACCTGTCCACCAAGATCAAAATCAGACCCTTAGTTATTGAGTGGAACCTTTTACTTAATTGACTGTATTTCTGATATTTGATGTGTTGGGAGGTGGCTTACCTCGGAGTCACATTGCCTTATGAAATTGAGATTTAAAACCATCTCCAATTCATTGAATTGTGGGTGTCCTGTTAAGGTTAAGTTTTTGGATGTCACAATTGCGGAGTCCGCTACACCCATGCTGTGTCCCCTTAGGCTTTAACAGGAGAAGTGGAAGGTTCAGGGATCTAATTGCATCTGTTCACCTATCTGCTCAACACCTTTGCAAGGCAGAGTAACAGTTACAGAACTGAGAAGAGTGCAGCAACACAGACAGAGCAATATGGTGAGCTGAGTGCTAGTATGCAACCTCCTACCTATCATAAATAAGGAGAGGATACAAGAAACGAGTGCTAGAATCAAGCACTAGCACAAGTTAATAAGTGGTTTTAACAATGGATTATCTCTTTTATCCAGGATTCTTGAGTCAGCAAGCAGTATATGGTTCACAATTCCCGAATTTTGTGCTGTGCTATAGTTTCCTATTCGTGGATATAGACCTGCAGATCCTCTGCATTGCAAATCCAGTAAAAATATCTGCGCACAGGCTCTGCACATCCACTGAGTTCTTCATCCCACCTCTGGTTTTTATACAATGGGCATTTTGTGGCTTCACTTAGGGGTATATTCATAAGAACGTGTGCTAAACATCTCCAAAAATTGTCAACCCAACTTTACACATCGCGGCCTATCGTGGGAAAATAACCCCGAGTTAACCTGGAGTTCACAACACAGCGGTACCATGCGATAGCCCGCCGAAAACGCGGCCAATGTCTGCGATACAACCACCTCGACGGAGATAAAAACACAAACCACAACACAACAAAACGTGTGATGAGCCCATTTGCGATGAGGAAAGCAGCGATAAGCACCGCCAGGCCCGCGACACACGCACGGCAGGCGGGAATAAGCACAACAAAAGCCTGAAAAAGAAAGACAAACCAAACAGAAAACAACAGACAAGCACAATGGAGGCAACCGGAGCCAGTATACAACCCCACAAGCCCCATTGGCAACAAAACATTGTACATGGCAGGCCATCGTGGACAAGGTGAATGCAGCCGGAGAGCGGAGGAGGACAATGGAAGAAAACCAGAACAGCCGGAATGATGCAAAACGCACAAACAAGCAGAAACACGCCAACAACAAGAAGGCAGCAATGCACACCGGAGGTGGGAGTCCAGCATCACACCAGGAGCTGGATGACATGGAGGAAATGGTGTCCACCACATCAGGCTGGAGATGGTGGCAGGAGTCGGGGACCGGAAACTCCCCAAAACAATAGACACAACAGCAACAGGGAGAGGAACGACCAGGGACTGGGGTGACGGGGTGAGATGGGCACAATGGCACACATGCACAATTAAGCACAGCACAACTGCAGACAAACCATGCCCAAGAGTAACAACACCAACCAAGAGCACAAGTCACACAACCAGGCAATATCACACCACTGAACAAGCACAGAAGTGAAAACCACACTGCCTGAAAGGGAGAAGGGTGAGCCAAATCAGAGCTGAAGGGACATCACACACACAATTCAGCACACACACATAGGAAGCAGAGCACCCCCACATCCAACAAAATGTGGTACAAACACCAGCATTTGCACAACCGAACACAGGACACAAGTGCACCCGCTTGTGGCCGGAAACGGCCATACGCATCTGGCAAAGCACGAAACAGGGACATGATAATGCACAAGTACAAACCCACAGCCCTAATGGGGGAGCAATGCACGTATGACAGGGAGCCAGAGAGTCCGTGACACACACATTGGCATACAGATCAAGACACAACACAGTTGGAGACAAGTGAAAGTGCGGAAACTTTATCAACAAGTGCGTGACAGTACGGCCAAGAGAAGTGCCACGATATGCAGACCAATGCAGCAGCATGTCTGAATGAGGAACGTAGGAAAGCGCCCATGCCCACCCCGGGGGAGTCCATCACCAACACAAGTCAGTGCCAACCCGCATTGGTTGTCCGCGCATGGATCAGGAGTCCAGTCCAATGCAGCCATGTCCACTGTCGACTTGGGACATGTGACCAGATTCCCAACATGCAACCAGGCGTCGGACACGTGCAATGGGTCACATCCAGTTGTGGCTGCAGATACCTTCTCACTCCATGAACGCGAGTGCAGCAGCGTAGGCCAACATCCCCAATGTGAGATCGTTGTCCACCACATCTGACATATCGTCGACATAATCCATCAGCTGACCCGGACAGATGTGCTGACTCCAACCCCTGGCCCCAATGTGCACCAAAGCCCAATCGGGTAGTGGCTCAATGTGCTCACTGCACACGACGACTCGTGCAATGTCCCAGGTCCAGTTGCCAGCATGCATGGCAAACATCCATGCATGCCATAAACAGGCATCACGGTGACACTCCTGGTCATGGACCAACAGGGGGCGCACACACACGTCGAAATCCAGGTCAGCTACAGTCACGTTGGAGAGGCAGACATCCATGGTCCACTCGAATATGCACGAGCGACAATGCAACACAGGATGAACGCAGGTGACGTTCGCAAGGCGGAAGCTCAGCCGGTAACTGATACGCAGCACTGCCAACGGCAGTGCCCCCAGTACATGCAGCAGACGTGCACGGTACAGGTCCACGTGACTGGAGACGAGCATGTGTCCGGGATGGTTTGCCATAGCGTCAGTGGCTCTGCTTGAAGCGGCACTGGCTTGCCCTGCGCCAGTCCTGTGGATGAAATGGCACAGCTCAGAGCAATGAGCAGTGTCTGTGTGCAACGGGTGCAGGCCTGGGGTGGGGTGGGAGTACGTGTCAAGGCCATCTCATGCACGCTAACTACGACCAAGGACTTCTGCGTGTGGGATGTGTACATGTTGGTCTCACGTCGGTCAGTGCGTAGTGTGGGAGTCGCAAGTAAATGCTATTGTATCTGTCAGGGGTGCTGGCCACATGCAAGTCCCAGCTCGGAGCTGCAGATGTGCCACTGCCTGATAGTACAGACAAAGGACCCTTCATCCCTACAGTAACTTCACCATCTGCATGCATTCAGGAGATGTACAGAGGCCTGTCGTGGGTGTGGTGGGATGTCTGCGACCCTGGGAATCATGGATGATATGCCCAGCACGTGGCACATGAGCGGCCTCACTGTGTGTTACATTGCCTCACAGCTGCTCCTCCCTCCCATGAGCCCCCACACTTGTGTGCGCTGCGCGGTTGTATCACGTGCACTCCTACGGCACACCATTGTCATGCCTGTCCGCGCATGTCCAGCGGCATGCAAACAACACCGTGACGCTGGCCTTTGAAGGTGTGTGGCCACGTGAGTGTAGGCCAATGGTCCGGACAGGGCGGACACAGGTGTACAGTCCATGGCTGGCTGTGATCGCGCTGCGAATGAGGCTAGGCAACTGACTCATGCAGCCGCAGGACTCATACACATAACACCTGGCATGCATGTGCCAGGACCCCGAGCAGTCTTGCGCTCCTACATTTCCCTGTACGTGCGGGCCCGCCCTCCTGGTGCATGCTACATTGCAACATCAACTACTGTGGCCCTGGTGGCGACAACACCCCAACACAGAGACACACTTACCGCACATCCTGCCCATGGCCAGGTCCGAGTCACGCCCTGCTCCCCCTGCCGAATCAGCACACCCCTGCGCTGACCTGACGTACGCCGGACCAGCACACGCCGCTTGTGCATGCAGGGGGGTATGCGAAGCTACATGTCCAGGGTCACTGCCAACGCTGAGGTGACATGGTATCCTCTGCTGAAGACAGCACACTGTGATGTTGCAGGGCCCGTGCCCATCATGCTTACACAATGACCACACGGACACACTTGCTGGTGTGAATGGCTACGGGTACGTGCGCCCGGCCACATTTATTAGCAGGCACACATATTGAGTGACACCTGTGTTGGATGTGTGTGGGGTGTGTGCACACCAGCCGGCAAGGGCTGCCTGGTGCAGTCATAAATCGACAACAGTGTACATCGTAAAGGACACAACCATTCAACCATAAAGGCCCCATGACTTGTGCTGCACAGAGTTAGTGGTCCCGGATGCACAGCGTCCTGCACGGGCCTACCGCCACGGGACGCTGACTTGCGGGGCACTGGGGCAGGGTCACGATAGCAGGGCAGGCTTCCGTAGATGACAAAGGGGCTTGTGGCGGAGTGTCTCGGTGGACAGTGGAAGGTGTACCCCCAGGGCATGAGGCAGAGGGCAGAACCACACTGAAACAGTCACTATGGTGGGGATGAATGGAACAGACACATGTCGGACACCAAGTCCGGTCCAGCCAGATAAAGATGCAGAAAACCACCAGGCCATGGACTCAGACGCCACCAAAGTACAACCAGTAAGTGCCCATGACTCATTGCACACAGAGTTAGTGCCACCAGTGCTGTTAGGGGATGCCGCCTGCGATGAGACGCGTCCAATGGTGTGGACTCCTCCACATCTTACCCAAGACACAGTTCCACATCTGTGACCTACTGGACCACAGTGTAGGCCTGAGGCAGCGGTCAGCACGGGCCATTCACCGAGTGTCGCCGGCTTAGGTTGGATGGCCCCACCGGCCTGCGTAGTTCAGGTTCGGTGGCACCACGGGACGCGGACTTGCAGTGAACAGGGTTGATGGCACCAGGTCAGTTGTTGATAGTGTTCGATCACCTCCGTGACTCTGATCCGGCTTTCGTCGGGACTGAACCGCATCTTCCTCTTACTCCTCTCCGTGCGTTCACGGGTATGGACTCTGCCATTCATGAATCACGACTGAGTGCTGGATGTGGGGCCTACTGGACCGCAGTGTAGGCCGGGGGCAGCGGTCAGCACGGGCCCACAGACACATGATGTGTGCTTGCGATGCATACCTTTGCTTCACTGATAGAAGGGAGTTCAGTGATATGAACTCTGCAATAAACATCTGGTCACTGCCATTCATGACTCAGGACACAGTTCCACATGTAGGACCCACTGGACCGCTGTGTAGGCCTGTGCCCTCATCCAAGTGGCGCCGGCTTGCGTTGAACAGGGTTAGTGGCACCACGTGTCGCCGGCTTGCGTTGAACAGGGTTAGTGGCACCACGTGTCGCCGGCTTGCGTTGAACAGGGTTAGTGGCACCACGTATCGCCGGCTTGCGTTGAACAGGGTTAGTGGCACCACGTGTCGCCGGCTTGCAATATGGAATTATGCCTCACTGATCGAAGGGAGTCTGGTGCTGTGGCCGCAGCCACGGACTTGGGGTCACTGCCATTCAGGACTCAGGACACAGTTCCACATGTTGGACCTACTGAGCCGAAGAGGATGCTGGTGGAGTATGTAAATGAGAAAGGAGTAATGTGGGTCAGCGTCGGAGGGGCCAGCGATGGTCTGCAGAGGCTGCAGAGGTTGCGGGACTGGTGCTTGGAGCTTGCACTGGCACGTGGTGGGCCCTCTTTGACACACACCGGTGTAGGCAGGTGAGCGGAGCCTTGTTGGTGCGCTGGGGCAGGCATGACGGCCCTGAGGACCAGCGGCCCAGGGAGCAGCAAGCGCACAGGGACGCAGGCCCCGCCGTGCTCGGCGCAGGACTCGTGGCGGGCTGAGAGGCACTGCCCTGGCAGACCTGTTGTCCATTCCGAATGAGAACCACGCCCAGTGCGACGGGCTTTTTGTTCACACCCCTACGCAGGCCTGGCATACGCAGGGCCAACCCACTCTGCATGCGCATGCAGGGGGGGACGTAACGTGCGACATTTCCGCGTTCTGCCCCACAGCCTGTGGGGACATGGTAGCGTCCACTGGCCACTACACTCCATGCACCAGCAGTTGATCTCCACATGGCCATTTCCGTGGTTTGCACTCTGTGGTCTCTCCGGCACCTCCACTCCACACCTGGCATTGGGTAGGTTCACATTCCTTAGTCACTTGCCACTCTCGCACATGCCTGCTCCATGCCTCTCCTCACATCCTGCTATTGTGTGTCTGTGGTGGCATGCCATGGCTGGGTTGTGGGCATGGCAAGGCCAGATTCCCAATGGAGTTGTGTTGTTGTGTCTGGTCGGTTGGCATGTTGTGTGTCATGTTGAATGTAGTTGTGCTGCGTGCCCATTGCCAGTGTCGTGAGTTGCACGACTGTGGGCTGGAGGTGTGTGGTGTGTTCATTTTGGATTTACCAATGGGCACTGCATTTCCATGGGTGCCATCCTGGGAGCGCTGGGTGATGATGGACTGTCGGGAGATGTGAGAATCATGCACTCTGCCTGGGGAGTTGGCCACAACATTGTTGAGGAGTCCCAGGCGGTCCACTGTTGCCTGCACATTCATGATGTGCATGTGCTTTCTGTTGTGGTAGTTGTGTGCAGTGTCGGCAGGGGGCACGAGGGGTACATGTGTGCAGTTGATTGGCACTGACACGTGTGGGTATCCAGCTATGGCGTAGGGGCCTTGCTTGGTCTCCAGCTGCTCCTGCGCAGTCTGGGTAAAGTGGAGGTGCTGGGGTACCAGGCTGTTGTTGGCATCCAGGACAGGTGTGATGACCTTGGATGGGGCTGGCTGTGTGACTCCTCCGACTCTGGCATTTGTGGGTTGGATGGTACCAGTGGCCGACATGTGCTGCGCAGCGGGCAGCTTTGTCTGCGGAGGGATGTTGGTTGTCTGCTGGGTTGGTACCGTCAGCAGGTGGGGGATGTGGGTCGGGATGCAGTGGATGGTTGTCCTTTTGGGCCTGTAGTGGGCAATGTCCTCCTCTGGCGTTGGGTCTGGGCGGCAGGTGCGTATCAGGTGGGTCCGCTGTCTTTGTGTACGCTGCCTCTGTGGTGTTCCCGGGGGGGGGGGCGGGACGGGTCCTGGGGGTGGTGGAGGCCTGGGGTGGGTGGGGGTGGGTGTTGTGGCCCTAATGGGTCTCGGAGCTGCATGGTCATTGTCTCCATGGCATCTGTGGGTCTTCAGATGTGGCTCTTGGCTGGGCTCCTTTTCATGCTGCAGGTAGTCGTCCTGCTTAACACCAGCAAAAGGCAGGTGTTAAATCCCTGCTGCTACCGTGGCTTATCGCCTGTTTTTGGTTCGCATCGCAGATCTGGCAGTTCGTTGTGAAAGTGGTGTTGTGGTTTTCTCGTGTGTTTTTGCACGGGAACGCCTACTCTGCAACTCATTAGGGTTAGTTGGTGGTGTCCACCGTGGAGATAAATTTTGGGGCAGTTGTCGCGGGAATACGTGCGATGTCTGCAGTTTGCACCCGCTTCTGAATGGGGTGTTAAATCGATCTCCACTTTTGATGGGTTAAGGTGGAGATAAATCGGCGGTAGGTTCTTGTGAATATGCCCCTAAGACAGGTGACATATCACTATTTGTACACATTGTTTAGATGTTAATTTTGTTGTGCAACTTGTTCCCATGAGCTTCAATAACAGTCGCAAATATTTCTTTTCAGGTGGTTAAATTAATGTACTGTCTCTGTTTATTTACATTCTTGTATTTCAGATCGGGCTTTCAGCACGGTGTTTGCCCTCTATGATTGAACATATTTTTCGACGCTATAAGGCAAAACAGAAACAAAGGAAATTAAACGTGTCGTTTACAATGAAATTTGCGCACGAATGTATACATGTGCCAAACAATAGTAGGCATTAGTCATAATTAACTAGACTGCAGTGGAAACAAAAACACACTTTAACACATCTATAGCAAACCCAACAAAAGCAAACAGAAGCGCCAGGAGGCAGTGCCCGTGCTCAGTGCTAACTCAGCTAGTATTTCATAGCATGTTTACACTGAAAGTCAATTTCAAGGAAGTGGGTAGTTTGTTCTATCCTGTCCAATAAATGTGTCAGCACCACTTCCTCATCCTGCCTCCCTGGAAGCAAAGTCGGTAATTCAAGGGCAAATGACATCTGTGCTATCTTTACTACCCAGGAGTGAGAGTGGCATCATTCTGGCAATTCACCTTGCGATTAAAACTGCCACTAGGTGACCCATCATAACGAGAAAATACTTCTATTTCCCATCAACATCTCCACATTACAACAACCTTGGGCACTTGAAGAAGACACGAGTCATTGAGTCCTATGCTGTTCGTTTTTCTAAGCAGCGTTTATGAGGGACAGAGCATGGGGGCATTATGCCCAAAACCAGACAGATAAAGTCAATTTTAAAAGGGGTCCAAAGAAACAACACTAATACATATGGACATTACCTGAAGAAATAAAAAAATTCTAACCGCATCCTATTTAAGTGAGGAATTATTTGATTTCAGCAACTTCGAAAACAGCACCAGATCCGCTCAGGGACGTTGTCTCTGGAGATGTTAAAATTGAGTTCAAAGCGATACAGACTGTTGGGAGACTTCAGGTTCAATAAACTGATTTGTTATGGAGTCTCAGTCAGGGGCGTCTCCAGTGCATAATGTGTAAAAACATAACTGCTAGGTCCCTTCTCCGGAGGCCACTGCAGCCTGCACCATCCATTGTCCTTGTTAGCTCTGCCAATGACCGTATCAAAACAACTACTAACCATAGCACTCCTACATGTGTAACAATTCAGACTATACTAGGCCACCCAAAGCCATAATAATGGCGTGAGTAGCAGGCATTGTTCCTTTTTTAAGACATATTGACTTATTACACAGTTTTTGAGCTCATCTCAAAATTAGACAGTCACTGGAGCAGGTGCTGACAATTAAGCACCCACGCCAAGAACCAGAAACCACCAGCTCAAATTAAGCACTGGACGTCTCATAACATTCTGCTGGGGCGCCCATCATCTTGCGTTATGCCACAGATTTTGAGCCAGGATTCATAAGCGTGTTGACCCCATATGGAGTTTAGTTGTGAGAAATTAAGATAAACAGTTGCAAATGTTTCTTTAGCTCATTTTCGAAGCTATTGCTATATTTATTTTATATTTAGCAAGAGAAAATACTACCTGGTAAAATCTGGTGGAAACTGTGTATGCTAAAACTTCAGTTAGCAAAATATGTTCTTATCTCCAAATCCCCCATTCCGAGTGCCCCAAGTCAGCCAATTCCAACACTCCCACCCTTCTACAGTTACAGATACCTGGTGTGAGAAATTGGGTAGCCGGTTGACAGGGATGTGAGCCCTCGTCAAGCAGCAACCACATTCTTTGTCAGGGTAAGCCAAAAGCAAACCCCAAATTAACCTGTGTTCAATCCCCTGGTAGCTTTGACCAGAGCAGTCAGGCTTAACCTAGAGGCAACGTGTAAAGTATTTGTTTTTTTGTTTTTTTGTTTGTTTTTTCAATTTTTTTAATTTAGCGAGGTGTACACATATAAATTGAAAAGCAGACAAATATTATACATTCAAATAAGACAAAAAAATAAAAAAAAATTAATACTTAGGCAAAAACAATCCGAGACCATCCATAGTCAATTAGAAAGCATATCATATTAACATTCGAGGAAATTCCAAATACGATTAAATCTTATCATTGAACGAATAGATCGAGTTTTGGCTAATGCTCGTTCCTTTTCATAGATATCCTTCATAAGAATCAGCCAATCAAAAAATGAAGGTGGATTAGAATTAATCCACTCTCTAGCTATACATAGACGGGCTGCCACTAATAGAATAGACATTAAGTTTCCCATATAAGGATCATCACATATCTTATACCCCAGCATTATTTCTTAGATCGATATAATTAAATCAAGATTCAGCTGTTGACCAATATATTGTGTGACTCTTTCCCAGAACTCTGATAGTTTAGGGCATAGATAAAACATATGAAGGATATCAGCCGCCTTTTGACCGCATTTAGGACAAATTGTTCTATCCATACTCCTACTGCCTGGTACTTGTGTTACTAGTTGCCATTTTGTTATTTTGTCTGGAGTATAATATAACATGCAGATAGTTCGAAACTGTTGTAACTTTAGACTTACAGAATGTACTGAGTTATTTAATTTGTCTAGAGCCATTGTAATTTCAGATGTTTCTATATCCATATTCAGAGTCTGATTCCATTTATTTGCTAATTCGCTAAGATCAGCACTTTTAACACTCCACAAATGTCCGTACATTGTACTAATTCTAATTTTGTGAGCAGGATTTAAAAAACAAGTAAGGACTATATGAGAGTGCGGCAAATGCATTAGTTTTTGTTTGAAGAAATAGTCTCTGAGTTGCAGATACTTAAAGAATGACTGATGTGGGAGACCAAAAGATTGTTGTAATGATAAGTAGGTGGAGAAGCCAGAATGATCATATAGCTGTCCCAATCTATCAATACCATGTTTAGCCCAATTGGAAGCAGATCCGTCATGAAATATATTTGGAAGAAATGGATTGTTCCATAGTTGAAAGTATTCATGTCTAACAAGGTCATCAAAAGTAAGCGATAGATAACAAAGAATTTCCTTCCAAATACATACAATGTCCCTTATAGTCTTAAATCGAACTCTTTTATAGTAATTAGGGTCGTTAATCCTATACAAGAACATACGATTGTCATTACCTAAAGCTAAAGTAAGCCCATAATATGAAAGCTTATCAGTTAAAAGGCTTTGTATACGTCCTGTAAATGCTGCCCAGAAGTACAATTTAAAGTCAGGAAGTTGCAAACCCCCAAATTTATAAGGAAACTTAAGAAGTTTTATCGATCGACGAGCTTTTTTATAGCCCCAAATAAAACTACTGATTGCACCCTCTAATTTATGAAAAAAATAATTGGGAACCCGTAAAGGAATCGCCCGAAACAAATATAAAAATTTAGGTAGAATGATCATTTTAATTACATTAATCCGGCCAATAATAGTTATGGGTAGCTTATTCCAATTCTTGAACTGTTTAATTACTGTCTGTAACAATGCTCCATAATTTAATTTCCAGATTTGGTCCACATTTTTAGTGATCCTAATACCTAAATATGTAGCCTCTGTACAAGTTCCACGAATAGATGTATCAGGTGGCAGATTATGTATTATTTGTGTTTTACTTAAATTAAGCTTATAGCCCGAGAAAAGCCCAAAATGTTTTGCTTCTTCCTTTATTATATCAGCAGTAGTTGCTGGGTCTGATGTAAATATCGCGATGTCATCCGCATATGCGGCTACTTTAAGTTGATACGCACCGTTATTGAATGGGGTGATATCTACATTTTGATTCAATGTTTCGATGAAAGGCTCGATATAAAGAGCAAAAAGTAGAGGAGAAAGTGGACACCCTTGTCTCGTACCACGTTGTATGCAGAATATCTTGGAATTCAGATTAGCATATATTAGCTTGGCCTGCGGGTTAGTATATAGTGCCTTAATCCAGTTCATAAACCGATCTGGTATTGCATTATTACGTAGTATCTGCCACAATGCATCCCATACCACCCGGTCGAATGCTTTCTCAGCATCTAATAGAATCATCCCCATGGTACTCGATGTTTTATGAGCGATATCAAATGCAGTTATAGCCGTGTTAACATGTGCGGTAGTATCCCTGCCTGAAATAAATCCGTGTTGGTGTTCAGATACCAGATCTGGCATATATGATGCCAGACGATTTGCCAATACTTTAGAGAATATTTTAGCATCAGTATTTATAAGGGATATTGGTCGATAAGACCCACATTCATCTGCACTCTTCCCTTTTTTAAGAAAAAAAACAATATTAATCATATCCCAAGAATCAGGAACTTGCTTGCACTCAGCTATCTGGTGCATCACTTCTTGGAACAGTGGGAGAATTAAAGTTTTAAAAGTTTTATAAAACTCCAGTGGTAGGGCGTCGTCTCCGGCTGCTTTGCCTAAAGGCAGCGCAGCTATAGCAGTTGCGATTTCATCTTCTAATATATCAAGTTGTAGGTGTTCTATAGCCTCTGGATCAAGAACAGAGGGCCTCAATGATTGTAAATATTCTTCAGCCACCGCTGAATCATAATTTTCTGACAGAGCATATAATTCCAAGTAGAATTGATAAAATTGCTCCAAAATTAGATTAGTCGAGTTGTATATAATACCATCTTTGCCTTTAATTGAGTCTATCCTGGTTTTAGCTTTCTTATCTGCTACCTGATAAGCCAATAAGCGACCGACTTGATCCCCGTATTCATATCTATTCATTCGACTTTTATTATAAGCAGCAGCCACTTTCTCTTTAAATCGCCGGGTCATAAGTGCCCTTGTACTTATTAATTCAGAATATATAGCTTCTTTATTTAACCCATTCGCCATAATCTCTTGAGCATGTAGCAGCTCCAATTTTGTTAGATTATTGCATAGCTCCTTCTCCCTCCCTTGAATAGCTTTATTCAGTTGATAAATATATTGCTGTGTAGATCCTCGAATCACAGCTTTCATTGTATCCCATATTATAAAAGAAGAAGCAGTGCCTATGTTGTGTTGTAGATAATCAGTAAGAACCCCTGTAGTACGAGAGATATATTCGGGATCGCATAGCAAATGCCTAGGAAATGAAAAAGAGCGAGAACACTTGTCCTCTAAGGAAAATTGCAAGTATATTAATAGAGGGTTGTGATCAGATGTTATTCGCGGGCATACTTCGATATCTATTCTCCCTAAAAGGGAGCATTTCACCAGGATTAGATCAATTCTAGAGTAGTGTTGATGAGGTCTAGAATAATACGTGAAGCCAGGTTTAGTTGGGTATAATGTACGCCATACATCAGCCATCCCATGAAGTCGGGCCATTTCCAAAATTGATCTTCTAACTCTATTCATTCTTGGAGAAGCATACCGATTAGATGAATCCATAGAGTAATTTAAGGTACAGTTAAAATCCCCTAAGATTATGATTTCCCCCTGCCAACCCAAAAGCTCCATCATTAGCTTCTCGAAGATAGTAGGATCATCTTGGTTTGGACCGTATAGTGCACATAGGACTAACTTCTTTTGTTAATCTCCAATTGTAGAATTACCCATCTACCACCTGGGTCAGAGGCTTTTTCAAGTTTTTTGCATATAAAATGTTTGTCTTTAAGGATGGCTACGCCTCTGATTGTTGCACCCTGTGAGGTACACTCAAGCATTTCTAATCCAAGCTGTTTAAACAAACCCCTATCTTTGTATGCTAAATGTGTCTCTACTAAGACCACCAGATGTGGTTTATGTATCCTTAGCTCCTCCCTCACCAAGCACCGTTTACTAAATGAGTTTAGCCCAGCCACATTCCAGCTTATGCACCTGATTAACCCCATTGCATGTATTTGAAGAATTTCGGGCACACATTAAGTTTCCCTAAAAAAAAGTTTTTAAATTTAGTTTTAAAGAGAGCATCTTTTCAAATGATTGAATAGCCAATTTAAATAAGTTATTCTTATCTTTACGGATTCTGCAGTTTATATCAATGTTAATCATATATTTTAATTTAGTCTGTACACCCCTTAATTTACACCCCAGCTCCATTGTTTGCCGACACAAAGTCCCTTAATCATCAGTAATCCTTGCCCTACCCTTCGCCCTCCCCAACCTTTCCTCAACCTATGAGGAGTAACCCCCTCCCCACCCCGTATCCTGAAAAAGGAATCACCCCCACCATCTTGCTGTCGTTCACAGACAGCTAAGGAGGCAGCGCCACTGTGAGTTTCTCCCAACAATATTTAGTAAAATATAAATTGTAAACAAAAACAATAAGAATTAGGAACCAATTTTAGCCATATGTCCGTATATCCATAGTCACTGTTCCGATTCATCCTAATTATAATTACTCCCAGATCTAGAGCTTATAGTCTGAGACCCCAAATCCCAGAGAGGGAGTACAAAGAAAAAGATATTTATATTCTGCTTCCTTATTTCAGATTCCAAGTAATTATTTGGAGCCTTGTTGAGCTTGTTGAGCTTGTTGAGCTTTGGTGAGTGCCAGTTTTGCCTCCTGATCTGAGAAATAAAGCTGCGATCTACCATCCTTAATAATCTTCAATCGAGCTGGCTCTTGCAGATAGACCAAGGCTCCGAGAGCTTTCCAAGAGTCAATAAGTTGTCTCATTCTCCACCTTTTGTCCATTGTTATTTTACATAGATCCGACCTTGCGACAATAGAGAATGACTCAACTATGATTGGTGTAGAGGGTCGAGCTTTGATTGCGATTGCCTGACGTAACAAAAAATTGCCTATGTTGATAAGTATTGGTCTTGGACGTCGTGGGTTAAGCTGTGCGCCTTGGTTTAAGAATATAGGTAATCTATGAGCTCGTTGAATTTGAGAATCCCAGTCCCAATCTGATAGGTCAGGGAAAGCCTTCTGAAAGATTCGAACTATGAACTCACGTGAGTCTGACCCTTCGCTGCCCTCCGGAATCCCAAATATTCGCAGGTTATTCCGGCGCTGCCGATTCTCAAGGTCCTCGACCTTTAACTGAAGAGCGTTAACTTGTGTATCATGCTCTTGAAGTAGTTTAGTTGAATGTGAGACTGCATCCTCATTATCCGATATCCTTTGCTGAAGGTTAGTCATCTCAATTGTAATTGCTGCCATCTTATCAGTTACTGCCACCATAGCCTGCTGTATATTAACATTGTCTGCCCGAAGCTGAGTAAAGTGTTCTTGTGCTTCAGCTCTTTGAGTTAATAATGCTTGCATAATTGATGCTAATGATGGTTCTAGTACTTCTGATGAGCCTGATATATTTGTGGTGGCTAAAGAAGTCGTTGGGCCAGGGGCATCTCTCATAAGATGCACAGTGCCAGTATTAAATAATCCAGTGATATCAGAGTTCTCATTGGCGCTGCTAATCCCAATAGTATCACCTGATATATCATGCCCCATCTGCTGAGGAAGTGGAAGGTATTGAGTACCGGTAGTTGCCAGATTTTCCCCCAAAACCGGGCCAGAGCCAGATAGTCTCGATATAATTGCTTTTACTTCCCCTTTTGAGGTCACCCATTTACGCAGAGGGCTGTGTTGATTCCTAGTTTTGGCTCTTACATGTATTGCAGATGTTGTGCTTGCTTGTTTCTGGGTCATATTGCTGTTGCAGTTTGATTCAGAAAGATTTCGACTGAGTTTGCCTTGTTTATTTGTTTTAACATTGCATTTCTTTTTTACCGACTGCACTGACTGAGCTGGCTGTAATGTTAATGCTGGTTGCAGGACATTAGTCTCATTTTCTGAATATATAAATATATCGTTGTTAGTTATTAAGATTGGAGATAAGGATATCTCATCAATAGCAGCATCTGTGGGCAATTCAGCACTTTCCTTGCTCTGTTGAGTTATTAGATCAGCTGTGAGCATCTCAGAAATTTCCCCTTCCCTTTGTGCTTTAAAAAGTTCTCTTGTCCCTCCTTCTCCCTGCATTGATTCCAAATCTGAACTTGCCACAGCTGGAGTGTCTTTCTCATATCGAGGAATAGCTTCGTTATTTTTAGTTAACGCATTTTGCCCATTATCAAAGATAGATTCTGCAGTTATTTCCGCCACTGCTGCCGATTGATCTATTAGCAGTGCGAGTGCCGGCATAGCCACAGGCGAGATTAAACCAGCTAAAACAGCTGACTTAACACCATCCACGCCATCCATAGATATAGAGCTAAGGGAGCCCCCTATAACAGCGCTATGATCGCTAGGATTCAAAGACAGATATTCGTTTTCATTACCGGTTACTTTCTGCGGTATAAGCGCCAGAGTTCCATTCTCCCTGGCGTCCTCAGACCGCATCTCCAGCGCCTGTGCTGCCTCTCCGAAAGCGTCCATCGCCGCTGCTCCCTTCGGTGATTCCCGCCTTGATTCAGGTGAGCCCTGTAATCCGCGATGCACCATCTCCAGCACCGCCTCAGCCATAGCGGATCCCGGTGTAGTCATACCGAGCTCTTTAGCTTTTCCGGAATGAAGCAGCTTCATTATCGGTCTTCCCACATGGATGGTTCCTTTTTTATTATATTTTCGTTCTTCTCAGCACTCGCATTACCTGCGGCAGCAGCCGCTGCACAAGTGCGCGTTACACGTCCAGTCCGCACAGTATTCAGCTTAGATGGAGCCATAGACAGTGAAGCGGATAGACCGGGGCTGTAGGTCACCAGACAGCACTGACCGTTCTGACCCCTCCGACGCCGATGCAAACAACTCCGGGTATCGCCAAAAAGGATTAATTGCCAGGATTCAAACCGGAACATTTAAAACGCTGAAAGCTTTTTCTTTTACGTGTCGTTTTTTAGCAAGAGTCTTTTGTTTTAGCGTTCGGTAGTCAGCATTGTCGGGAGAGCTCTTTAAACGCTGCCTCTCACGGCGGAATCAATCCGCCATCTTCCTTTTTCCCACGTGTAAAGTATTTGTGCAATGGATCAAATAGTAAAACAGTGAAAACACCACACAAAAAGATCCCACACCAAATTAGAGAAATAGAGTAAAATGTTATAAATAAAACAAGAGCAAAACAACAAAAATCCAATTAGTAGAACCGGGGATATGAGTTTTCAAAGAACTTAGGGGCATATTCTCAAGAACGGCGTTAAAATTATCACCGCTTTAGCGGCAGAAAACTGCCGCTAAAGCGGCGATAATGGGCTTGATAATATGCCCTTGAGAATTCCAATAGAAGCCCATGTTGACACCAGAACATGGGCTTCTATTGGAATTCTCAAGGGCATATTATCAAGCTCATTATCGCCGCTTTAGCGGAAGTTTTCTGCCGCTAAAGCGGCGATAATTTTAACGCCGTTTATTCATAATATGCCCCTTAGTAAAAATAGCACCAAAAAAAAAAAAAAAAAAAAAAGCACAAAGCACCAACTCTGTATTTTTGGTCACCCTGAACCAGTCCAATTTCACACTTTTAGGCAATGGAGCGCAGGTCGGATGCAGTCACCAGGTTAAGCCCGCTGAGGTTTTATCTTCTCAAGTTTGTGCCAAGAATCCAGTTCGCGATGCAGGGGGCCACGAGGAGCAGGGAGAGTGTCATGGGTGGCTGTCAGTGAAGCAAGAGGAGCTGGCCAGTGTTGTGGGAGGGTGTTGCTGGAGCTTCACGGTGGCAGTCCCCATGAGCGGTCAAAGCTGCAGTGTGAAGAGTCGGGCTAATGGAGCTATGCGCTGATCTGTGGTGTGAGCAATGAGTTCTCGTGCAAAAAAGGCCGGTACATGGTTGTAAAGAGCCCAAAAGCTTGATTTCAGCATGGGTGAGCGACACCAAGGGTCCAGGAACTGAGAGACACCACTTGGGGGTCAGAAACGCACCGCAGATGGGTCCAGGGGTTGATGTGGGATGTTGGGGAGCCTTCTATGTCCCTGAGGCTCAGATCAGTAGGCCAGTAGACTAGCTCTTGTAGTCACTCTGGCATCCTGGGTTCAAGACGAAGTTGCAGGTCTATTTCTCCATCCCCAGGCAAGCCCAGTAGGGCTGCAGTTCCTTTAGAGCAGCAGTCCAATAAAGTGGCAGTCCGTGTAGCAGCACCTTCTTCCTGGCAGAGTATCCACAGGTCCAGAAGTGTACTGAAGAGTTGGTGTCTTTGAAGTGGGGAGAAGCTTCTAGAGACATGCCTTTGAAGTACAGAGATGCCTTGCCTACCTGTCCCTGCCTCCAGACTAACTACAGGGGATATGCAGCCCTTTGTGTGGAAACTGGAAACAACCTATTCAAGTGTACGTGGGCTGGGCCCAGCTCCACCCACCCAGTTTGCCAGTGATGGCCCATCCAGTCACACCTAAGTTCCCCATCGTGTGTGACTATCTAGGAGCAATACACAAAGCCCAACTGTCAGCTACACCCACTCATGTGACACAGAGACAGGCTACAGGCACAAAATACCTAAGGCAAGAAAATGCCAACTTTCTAAAAGTGGCAGTTTCAGAATTGCAATTAAAATCTGACTTCACCATCAGTTAGGATTTTAAACTAGGATTGCAGAGACAACAAACATGAACTGATTACCTGTTCCCATTTGGAAATTACACTTATAAAATGTAATAAGGTTACTCTAATGTTATCATTTAAGAGAGCTAAGCCTTACAGTAGTGAAAAATGAATTAAGTAGTTTTTCATTACACAGACATGTTAGCAGTGGTAAAGTGTGCAGAGTCCTAAGACCAACAAAAACGAAGTCAGCAAAAACAGGAGGCCTGAAAACAAAAAGGAGGGAGAAGCCATGCTAAAGTTGCCAGGTATAACAACTGGGATATGTCTAACTCTGAATGGTGGTGGAGGGGTTACCTCTGATTACTAGTCCCAGGGGGATAATCAGGGTACTTACAATCAACCCTCTAGTAAGAGCTAGTGCTGATCCAACACAGTCTGCTCCCATTTAAGCCCAACCTCCCCAGTTTAAATGACTTTATAAACATCTCAAATTTTTCTGTTGCCTGTGACTGTCTTCATGAATAATATTGCCCTCGAGAAACTAAAACAGCGTTTTGGAGCAATGTGTTTGACGCTCATATTTTGTATTGAAAAGATCTGTCATCAAGACATAACTCTTCCTAGGCCAATTAATGCAGTAATAAATCAAGCAATTGGGGTGTCAACTTGTATTTGATAAAATATATCAAATTGTAAACATGTCTAACAGAGAATATTACATCAATTACTCCTACAAAGTGGTTTAAAAATGATGGCTTTCTGATTTAAATGAAATTTATTTTGTTATCAATTGAAAGTCACCTTTTTTTTTTTATTTTAAAGAAAAGTACAAACTATGTATTGGTATTTGCAAATGAACTGACATAAACACAAATAACAACTTAAGCCAGTACATTACTAGTGCATGATCAAATGTGGCTACAACATTTCAGGTGCAGAGCATTCCCAATACATAACAGATCCGCATCTCCGGTGGTAGGAATTCAATATTACAAATTGCTTCATGTTAACGTCCATCTGTAGAAATAAACACAGGGTCCAATAACATACCCATCTGCCGGGGCCAACTATCGAAATCACCTATATCAGCTTATATCATATGCACATTTTTACAGGCTATCTACATGTGGGTGCTAGTGTATCGTGCTACGTGGACGCACTTGGAGATCTCGTGTGGATTAGTGTATCTCCATCCGTACCCTGTCGTTCCCTAGCCCAGTTGAGGAATGGATCCCAGATGTCCCTAGGTCGGGAAATGGGGGGCATCAATTCCCAAAGGGTGGTGAGTTGGGCGTGACCATATGTGATGTCTCTTAGCCATTCCTTAGTGGATGGGACCCTCCCCCTCCCCCAATGGACCGCCACCAGCCGTTTGGCAAATAGGAGAAGCAAAGCGTGTAATTTTCGCATTTTGGGTTGGGTATCTTTTACATAGCTCAGTAGCCCTACTACTGGGGAAGGATCTAATGCTGTGCCAAGGATCTGGTTTATCATTGTGAACGTAGTGGCCCAAAAACTTACCAGTTTCGGGCAATCCAAAGCCATGTGTAGGAAAGAAGCAGAGAGGGCCCCGCAGCGCCAACAGCAGTCATCGTCCCTAAGACGCATGCGATGTAACCCTACCGGTGTTCTGTAGTACCTGTGTAGGAATTTGAAATGGACTAATCTAAGCCTGTAGTTCGGAGATAGCTCAGTGAGCTGGCGACAGCAAAACTCCCACTGATCTTCCGTCAGTGGCTCTGGGAGTTCCATATTCCAACCCTGTAGTGCTTTTGGTGTCACCAGCGGGGCCGAGGTCTGCATCTGTTTGTAAAGCCTCGTGACAAGCCTGCGTGGGGAGGGAGAACGCAGCAGGTTCTCCAATGCTAACAGTGTAGGAGGAGGGGCCGGGAAACTATTGTGAATTGAGCGGCAAGTAGCTCGCAACTTGTGGTAGAGAAAGAGCTCAGCAAACGGTACTGCGTGGCCCTCATCTGCTGTCGGGGGGGTCGGAATTCATTAGCAGGGTATAAGTCAGCAAAAGTGCGGAGAGTCATTTTCTCGGCCAGTGGTTTGCTGATACCATCCTTTAGAGTTGGCAACATGGGGTTGTGCACTAGTGGCATCGAAGGGGCATACAACACAGGAGCCCCCGCCCGTCTACGCAGCCCATCCCACGCCCAGCGGAGAACCTTCGGAGTGTCTATGCCTTCTCTAGGCCGGTGGTATGGTGTGTACAGCGCCACATGTAGTGGAACAGGCGCCACGGCATCCGTCTCCACAGCCACATGCGGCTGAAAGGGTGTTGGGTGAACCCAGTAGTGTAGGAACTGCGCTTGCGCACACAAGGCATAAAGTTGCATGTCGGGGGCCCCCATACCACCCTGTGTCAGCGGGAGCGTGAGTAATTCCCATGAGACTCTAGCCTGGCCACCCGCCCAAACCAGAGAGATCAGTGACGCTCTAATGTTTTGGAAAAAAGCATGTGTTAGCGGGATCGGGACATTAGCAAACAGATAAAGAAACTTCGGCAGAATAACCATTTTTGCTAGGGCTATTTTCCCTGCGAGTGATAGCGGAAGTTTCCGCCAGAGTCCCACCTTCTCCTCCAACCAATCTATGGCCCATCCATAGTTTAAGGACCAAATTTCCTGCATTTCCCGGCTAATCCAGACACCCAGGTACTTGACTGCAGCCGCCTCCCACCTCAGCGGGAACTCAGAGTTCACCGGTGTTGTGTTATCTGTCAGCGGAAACACAACGGATTTAGCCCAATTAATAGAAACACCAGACAGTCCCCCGAATCTGATAAATTCCCGTAAGAGAGGATCTAGGTTGACCATGGGGTCGGTGATATATAGTGTGACATCGTCGGCATAAAGGGAGATTAAGAGACTTCTCGTACTGAACCCTATACCCCTGGCCGTGTGGTGCTGCCGAATGCGCGCGGCGAGGGGTTCCATCGCAATCGCGAATAATAAGGGCGACAGGGGGCACCCCTGCCGCGTGCCACGCGAAATCGGGAAGGGCTCCGATAGGAGGCCGTTCACTTTGATCCTAGCCGTCGGTTTAGTATATAGTAGTCTAATGAGGTTAATAAATAAAGGGCTGAATCCCATGTGTGACAGAATTGTAAATAAGTACTGCCGTTCGAGTGTATCGAATGCCTTAGTGGCATCAAGGAAAACCGCAGCAGCTTGCACATCGGGGTGTAAGTAATGTAACACTGAGAATATCGTCCTGATGTTATGAGAGGTAGCTCTCCCTGGAATAAAGCCCGACTGGTCGGGACGTGCGATGAGGGGCAGCAGGGGTTGCAGTTTGACGTCGACATTTATTAGTGATAATGGCCGATATGAATCGAGTTCTGTCTCTGGCTTGCCTGGCTTTAGCAGGGTGATTATAACAGCCTTGCGCATTGTTGGAGGTAATATGGCGGTGGAGCAAGCCTCGTCATAAAGCGCCAAGAGACACAGCGGCAACTCCTCCACGTATGCCTTATAAAAGGCCGTGGTTAGGCCATCAGATCCTGGGGCTTTGTCTAGGGGTAAGCCCTGTATGACCTGTGCAACGTCTTCCACCGTAATTGGTCGATCCATGTATTCCCTATGTTGTTGATTAAACCAAATCAGCTCCAGAGAGTTAAGGAAAGATTGCATGCCCTCTGGGCACGTCTCCTGGGTGGCAGTGTAAAGACTTGAATAGAATGAAGAGAATTCAGCGAGAATATCCTGCTGTCCCCTGACCGGAACCCCCCTCGTGGCAGTCAGCTCAGGGATATATGTGGTGGAACGTGGAGCCCGAATCAAACCAGCCAACGTCTTACCCGGTCTATCACCCTCTCCGTATCTTCTAGCCTCTGCGTATTTCCCAAGGAATTTAACTTCCCGTTGTGCCTCCTCATCATATTCAATCAATGTAGCCTTAAGTGTGGCCAGTATAGTTGTGTCATTGGAAGAATAGTACTGTGTTTCTAGCCCTTTTATTCGAGACTCGAGAGAGGCCAGAGAGCCCAGAATGGCCTTTAATACCCCAGCTTGTCGGGCAATACACTGGCCCCTAATGACCACCTTAAAGGCCTCCCACAATGTGGCCTCCGTGTCCACCGAGCCTGTGTTTTGCATAAAGTAGTCTGTGATGTCCGCCCTGATTTCTTCCTTGAAAGCGTCATCTAACAGGGCGTGTGGTGGGAGTCGCCATGCGAACATTCGCGGGGGTGACTCGGGGAGTGCCAACTTTAACAGATAGGGGGCATGGTCCGACAAGGATCTCGGCAGGTGAATCACTTCAGTAGTCCATGTGGCCACATCCCGAGACACCAGCCAGTAATCCAGGCGGGACCAGGCGCCGTGATGTTCCGATATACAAGTGCCTTCCTGGAGGTCAGGGTGCCTATGGCGCCAGATGTCTATCAGGTTACCATCTTCTATTATAGCGTTGAGAGCGGCGCTCGCCGAGGGGTGTAGGGTACGGGCCGCCCCTCGCCTGTCCAGACCGTTGTTCAAAATGGCATTAAAATCCCCTCCCCAAATGATAGTGCTACACCCAGTTGCCTTGACCCTAGCCCAGATATCTTGAAAAAAATCGGGGGAGTCTACTAGGGCCCATACAGCGCAATTATCGTGACCGGGATCCCTCCCAGTGAGACCAGGATAATGAGAAATCTGCCGTCCGGGTAACTGTGTATGTTTCCCTCCCTCCACTCCAGCCCCCTCCTGACCAGTACCGCCACTCCCCGGGCATAGTTAGAGTATGTGGAGGAGTAAACGTGGCTCCATCTGTTATGTTTTAATCGTGGGGAAGGGTCAGCCTGTAAATGGGTCTCCTGTAATAAGCATATGTCAATATGGTGGTGCAGGAGGTAGGCATGTACAAGTCTAGTTTTCCTACAGTCATTCAGACCCCTAATGTTCCATGTGAGAAAATGTAAGGTGGCAGCGTGTGGACGTGGAGCTTGAATCCTAAGAGAGCGGTAAGGTACCTGTAACAACTCTGAGTCCTGAAAATTGCAGAGCCCTCGGCAGAGTAACAGAAATCTGTACTGGCTAAAAACATACAAATAAACCCCCCCCCAACCCACCACCCACTCCAACACCCCAATCAGGTTGTGTATATCCCCCCAACAACATAAGAAAACTCTTAGAGCTAGGGAAACCTCCCATGGGGGCGCAGATCCGCAGGCATACTCCCCTGTCTGAACAGGGTGGCCAGGAATCTGCGGAAAGCTCGACCTAAGGTATATTTAACGTTAACATATCTATAACGCCGTGTCCCAATGTCCGGGTAGGCCGGCGCATTGTATGTAGTATAGCCCAATCATGGTCACATCAATTCTCTCCCTTCCTCAAAGTGCAGTTAGACGAAATTCCCTTCTCATCAATGTACACGATACATCTCTTGATGCCATCTGTGGAATGGAATACACA
The DNA here is from genome assembly GCA_963921515.1 of Calotriton arnoldi. Classification (NCBI taxonomy): domain Eukaryota; kingdom Metazoa; phylum Chordata; class Amphibia; order Caudata; family Salamandridae; genus Calotriton; species Calotriton arnoldi. The sequence continues at coordinate 2,140,549 of CAWUFW010001167.1, forward strand.
GGATATTCCCATTGTAAAATACAGTTCCCAATATCGCCCGCTCCCGCGGCACCCCCCCTGGCATCGTAGGTTAAGAGCTCACATGCAGGTAGTACAATCATCGCAAACATACATTAATCGTTGTCACTGAGTCTACTTTCCACCTCAGCAGGCGATCTGTTGCCCTGCTTCGAGCGGGTGCCACCTACGTGTTTGGCAAATTTTAGGGTGGATTTGGCGTCTGTGAAGAAGTGGGCTTCGCTGTCATGAGTGACCTTAAGTTTAGCTGGGTATAGCAGCGAGTAGGGGATCTGAGCCTGCAGCAAGAGGCGCTTGGCCTGCAAGAATTCCCGCTGCGCCGCCTGCACCGCCGGCGTGAAGTCTGGGTAGAAGGAGATCTGGTTGCCCCTGTGCGTGATCTTCCCTTTCTCTCGTGCAAGTCGGAGGATAAGATCTCTGTCCTGATAATTGAGTATCCGGGCCAAGATCGGTCTAGGCGTAGCGCCCACAGGTGGCTTGGGGCCTAGAGTCTGGGGCGCTCTTTCGCCCGCAAACACTGCAGACAGATGGGTGCCGAAGAGTTCCTGAAGCAGATCCACAATGTAGGTTTCCATCTTAGTAATGGCCGTGGTTTCTGGTATGCCAGTGATGCGCAGGTTGTTACGGCGCGATCTCGCCTCCAAATCTTCGTTCTTGGCACGGATAAGACCCAGCACCTTGTCCATCTGCAGTAGTTGTTCTTTTGTTTCCACCTGGAAGTCATGGAAATCAGAGGCCCTGTTTTCCAGTATGTCGAGTCTGGTTTCGTGGGTGCCCACCTGCGTCCTGACCGCCTCAAACTGGGTAGTAAGAGTGTCTAGCTTGGTGTCTATGTTGCGCAAACTGGATCTCATTTCGAGCATCCCCCGGTCTTCCATCTGTGTCTCCGCAGGACTGTCCACAGCAGCATCCGGTTCTGACTCAGTAAGCCTCGTGGTCCTCCGCTGATCGAAGGTCAGCTTGGGCTGCTTGGCATCTTGTTTTCCCATTCTGCCCGTGCAATGCATTAGTAGTGTTCCACCGCCAGTCACTTACTCCACCCGGCACATGCACACCCTATTTAGGGTCTCGTGAAGACTCCGTGCCCCACCAACCACCAGGGCACTGTCGGGGAAATGGCGCGCACACAGGACAGGCAGTGTTTTTCACAGTGGGACCTGCTGCCAATTCCTGTGTAGGCAACTAGGTATTGCGGCTGGCTGCTACCAGTGTTTTACTCGACTGATCCCCCCAAGGGCCAGTATGTTCCAGTTAGTAGGGGGTTCCCTGCCCGTCTCCGGCACACAGCACCCCCAGATATGGCCTCAAATCACAGGGGACACGCGCCCTTTACGCGTCCCGCCACTGCAGATCCAAGAGTTGTTACAATCCAGTCAACCTCCGCTGTAGCGAGACCGGCAGGGAGCAGGCAGGCCAAGCGCGCGCAGCAGCTCCCGGGCCTGTATTTCAAAAAGGCCGTCGCTCGGGACTCAGCCTACGCGGCCTAGACAGAAGAATTAAAGCGCCCTCTGGGCATCATCGACAGCACGGTGGCACGTTGAACCTGCGATCCCCAGGGCAGCGCAGGGGTGGGTCGGTACAGTGTATGTCCCCAGCGGCTCAGCCCCCAGGTGTGAGGTCGGTAAGCCTCCGAAGCACCAGGCGTCCCCGCGGCGTCAATCCACCCCCGCAGCGCCTCACCTCCTGCTCACGCTGCGGGTGTCTCCACCAGGATATCCATGAGCCAGCACGGGGCACTCGTCCAGGGGTGCGCCACCGGCAATGGGACGTCCAGGTCTGCCTCAGCCAGGGCCCCCCGCCGCCCGCCGCCTCGGGCTCAATTTCAGCGTGGGCCGCTCTAGCAGCAGCCCGACCGGCGCTCGCCCACCGTTCACAGCTCGCGGCAGGGGTAACTTCGCTCCAGAGCCGAGTTCAGGATTCCGGGTGCCAGCATATAAGGCAGCGCAGTGCCAGCAGTCTGGGGCATCGATTTTAAACCCTTAGGGAGCTCTCGGGATGTACGGATTTTGACAGGATTGTATCCCGAACGGCAGAGCTCACTCAGAGAGCGGCCATCTCACAGCTCCGCAGGCCACGCCCCCCAATTGAATGTCACCTTAGTTTCTAAATTTACATAAGGAACATATACTGATCCTTGATGCATAGATAAAAATGTTATTTATATAAATACTTTCTGTTACTTTCATGGGAGAATAAGGAAACATTCCCCAGTAACACAGTGTAATGATGCATGTGATGGGCCTGATTTACAAAAAATAATTTATTTTGCAGAGTTAATGCAAACGACTCTAATGATGCAAGTTCAGGAAAGGCAATGCACAAAGAAATGCAAACTAAAGCAAGGAGTGCAAATTTAGCAACTGTCTGCACTGAGACTCTATTTTGCTAAAAGTTTTGTCAGTAAAGACAAAACCACCTTACGAGTCACTATGGTCATTCATACAAAAGGGAAGTTTCTCGGGGGAAGAATATGGCATTACAGCCAGAGCTTCAAGCTTTGGAACTGGGGAACCAGGTTCTGTCTGAGCGTCGCCTCGATATTCTGTGATCCTGGGTAAATCACTTAATCCACCCATGCCTAAAAAATAAATGCAACGTTGTGTAATGTAACTGGTGCTCATGTAAAGCGCTCCAGTTCCTTTCGGTCGTACGTGCAAGAAACTGCATAAGAAGAAAGTTAATAAAAAGTGCAAACAACACCAAAGATCGTTGCAGCATGACAACCCAGGAGCAAAGGAATTGTGAACCGTGGACCTGAGCAACAAGGAGGGCTATTGCAGCACAATTCTTTACATTGTGCTGTGATTATCCTCATTGTGTGCAGTGCAAGGAATTCTCAAATCCTTCTCAAAACAAATGGATGTTTTGCAATAAGGTGCAAAATGCCCACCTCATTAATATTGGCACCATGTGCCTTCAATGCAAACCTGTTCCTTAATGGAATAGAAGTCACAATCCCCAAAAATAGTGGCACGTTGAGAATTAGACACAGATCAAAACATGCAGCGGTGTGTTGCACTGTTATCTGTGCCTCTTGCTGTCAGCATACTACAAATGCAGAGTTTAAGTTACTTCACATCGATTTACATCGGGAGTATTTACATCATGGTAAGTGCACAGGGAGTAAATTTAGATATTGGTATGCAAGATCAGGTGTGCCCTTACTTCACAGGTATATGTGTATGTGTGTATGTGTGCATTTTAAGTTTAAAATTGAATCACATTTTTTAAATGTATTTAAGTATTTTTTAATTAAACTAATAACCCTATTTACATGAAATTTCATTTAGTTTTAATTTATTTGATTTAAATTTCATCCAATTTAACTTTAGTTCTTTTTTATGTAAATTAAGTAGTTTTATTTTGTATAATGTAATTTTATTTTACCCATCCTTGCACCTTAAAAACCTTTACCACCCCTAAACACTACCCATCTTTGAACTCTAAATACTCCTTACTACCCCTAAAAACCACCCATTCTTGAACCATAGAACCACTTACTAAACTTAAACTCTAACCATTCTTTTACCCTAAAAATATCTTTCTACTCCTATACACTATCCATTCCTGAACCCTAAACAGCCATACTACCCCTAAACACTACACATGTCTGAACCCTGAAAACCCTTTACTACTTCTAAATACTACGCATCCATGAACACTAAGAACTCCTTTCTGCCCCTCAAAAAAACCAGACCCTGAACCCTAAAACCATTAGCCTACCTATCAAATTAAATACTTTTACCTTTTAACATATTAGAATACAATCATAATTTAATTGAATAATTTTTCCTAGTTTTTTATAAAACTACTTCAAATTTTAATTACTTTACATTCATTTAAAAAGAAGAATCATTACATATAAATTCATTACATTTATTTCATAATGTACTTAATTTAGAACACAGCTACAATCCAAGAACACTACTTCTTAACATTATATATTTATGTATGTGTGCTCACATGTACAAATGCATATGTGTATGAATGTATACTTGTACACAAACATGTGATAGATAGATAGATAGATAGATAGATAGAATATTACAATTAAGTGACTTAAATCTGTTAAATCTGTTAAAACATAACTTACCTATAAAGTAAAAACTCTCAACGTAAAAGATTTAAAACTTACCTGTGACGTATCAACTTCGATATAAATCCTGCGATGCAATGAATCCTGATGTAGAGCCTGCGAGGTAAAGGTTACATACCTTCTGGGCCTGTCAGAGTGGCGAGGTGTGAGAAATGGGATTTTTGGTTGAGGGGGAGTTAGACCTTCTCAAGCAACAACCCCACTCCTTGTCACAGTTAACCACAAAAGTCACTAAATTAACCTTTGCTTAAACTTCTGGTAGCTTGGCACAAAGGCAGTCAGGCTTAACTTAGAGGCAATGTGTGAAGTATTTCTGCATCACACAAACACTAACAAAGTGAAAACGCAACACCCAAAAAATTCCACACTAATTTTGAAAAAATAAAGTAAAATTATTATTTGACACCAAAATGACAAAAATGTAATTAGTAGAACCGAAGATTTTGAATTGCAAATATTTATGAGTAAATAGCAACTAGAAGCAAGCAGCACCCATTATGGCTATCTGCTCACGCTGGTTGGGACCAAGTTATAAGTTCAGGCTGACCATGATGGAGCGCAAGCCGGTTTCAGGACCAAGTTTGGTCCATTGAGACAGTACTTTATGTTCTTGGAATCAAGATGCAAAGTCTGCGTTGGCCTGCACCACGCTGCATTGAGAAGGCGTCGAGCAACAGCTGCAATGCATGGTCCTGCATTGAGATGCGTCGGGCTGGGTCAGTGCTGTCAAAGCCATTGAGAAGAGGCTCTGAGGTGTACGCTGAGATGCGCCGCACTGTATGGGCTGATTAAGCCACTGTGGCTGCATTTCGGAGACTTGCATTAAGATGCATCGTGCAGCATCAGTTCCAATGAAGCCATGGGCCTGGAATTGGAGATGCAAAGACTTGTGTCAAGATGCGTCACGTGACATCAGTTCTTACGAAGACACTGAGCTGGGGCTGGTGATGTATGGATTTGGGTCAGGATGCGTTGTGCTGCGTTAGTTCAGAAGAAGCCGCCGGTCAAGAGCCTGTTGTGTCTCTTTTGCTAAGAACAGGAGGTCAGCCAAATGACCCTTGGAGACATCTAGTAGTCCTGAGTTCATGCAACAAGGCAGGCTTCAAGCAGCTGGGCTGTCCTCAAGAAGCAGGGCCACCCTTAAGCAGCAAGGCAGTCCTCAAGCAGCTGGGCAGCCCTTCTTCTGTAGAGTCGACAAGTCCAGTAGTGAACTGAAGAGTGGGTCTCAGGGTCAAATATTTATGCCTTGTGTCTCTTCCCCCCACATCTAGTTCTGGAATTTCCTTCCTTCCCCTGCCCAGGCCAGAAGATCTCTGGAATGACAAATTGTCAGTGTGAAGTTTTTTGTGAGTTGGTAGGTAACAGCTCCACCCCTACCTATCCTGTCAAGAAGGCTCATCCTGCCAACACCCATCCTTCCCTGTGACACTGTCTGGGAGGAATAGACAAAGGCCAATTGCCAACTACACATAATCATGTGAATCAGGACAAAAGCTGCAGACACTAAATTGACTAAATCGACAAAAAAATGCCAGAATTTTGACTTAAAATTTAATTATTAGCATTAAAGAGGATTTTGAATTACAATTCTTTGGAGACCAAACAGGATATTTCTATCTGATCCCAAATGAAAATTATCTCTTATTAAATGTAATAAGGTAACCCAATGGTATCCTATAGGAGAGATAAGCCTTGCAGTAGTGAAAAACAAATTTAGTTAGAGTTTTTCGCTTTCATGACATATAAAACTTAAAAGTCCTTGTCCAATTTTTTTAACACACTGCAGCTTGCCCCCCCTGGCCTGTATAGGGCCTACCCTAAGGGTGCATAAAAAAGAAGGTTTAGGCCTGGCAAAAGCTTTCGTTTGTAAATCACAATATGGTGCAGAATTTTCACAAACAGTTTATTGATATTCACATTAATAATTCAATCTTATTGCATGTTAATCCAAAAATGCATTGTCAATTCAGTTGTGTTTTATGATTATATAGTGGGCATAATGTGTCATGCTTAAAACGTTGTTTTTGTTTATTTTATCTTATATTATTTTTAGACTGAGGTTGGAGTATTGCACATGATATATTGCATGTGTCGCCTTTAAATTGGATTAACCTTCGTGTCACATGGTATTAATTGAGTTCAGGTTTAAAAACTTTGGTTTAAGTTGGTTCATGCACACGAAGGACGTGGTGGGGTCACGTGTTTATAGTTAGTTTGGCAATTTATGGTGTTTCCTTCTGAGACATCTTTTTGATTTATCGAATTTGAAAGAGTTTCTCTCACATTAAACTAGTGCCCTGGTTTCTCAGATAACAGGGAGAGATTCCTTGCTCGTATGCACACAGTAAGTTAATCACTTTCATGGTTTTCATTTTATCAGGCAGAGCAGACTGCGCCTTTTTTAGTTTGAGACCGGGCATTTTACCATTGAGCATGCTTTACATGCATAGGTGATTTTAGTAGTAGCACAAACTCAACTTTCTTGAGTTGATTACGGTCACTGGCATATGGGTTATTAGTTGTTGCTTGGGTTATTCACTTTCACATTTTTTAAAATTAAAGATTCAGTATTGGAAATGTTTGGTATTAATTATTTTTGATCTGAATGTACACTGATATACTGTTGCTTGGGTGTATGACTTCAGCAACAGTACGAGGATGGTTGCCATATGAAAGTACACAAGGTGTTCAGTATTTGGGTTAGATATGGTTTGATGCTGCAGATTATATTGGATTGTTTTCCTTAAATATCTGTGGTATTGTGCAAGCCTGAGGCTTGGAGTGTCATGAGGCTTGGAATGTCATGAAGTCACTGGAGCTCTGCATTCTTTCTGTGGACAGTTGCTCCAGTGCCCCTTCACGGGTGGATGTATTCTACGATTAAACCTACATCTCAACCTACAGTCTGTGTAGCGTCTTCACTACAAAACTGGCGACGATTCGGGATCTGATTGGACCAGCTATCCTTGTGCTGTTAACCATTTGAAAGAAGGGGCCAGGGAGCAATCTGCTGAGTACACCGTTAACTGCTTCATAAGTGTATTTCACTCATAAGTGAATACTGAAGGTGATACTTTTAACTTTTTCACTGCCGCGCGTCGAGGATTCAGGAAAAACCAAGAACATTTCCTTTTTAATGGACTTTTCTCATCGAGCTTGAGCGTCGCGTTTGTTGCCTAGCGACCGCTCATTTCAAAGTCTTGCATGCGCTTAAGTCGACCTTCAGAAGGCAACGCTGCCTTCCAGCACGAGCGCCTCCCAGGACGAGTGTTTCTAGCTCGACAGGCAACAAACACCCATAGCACAGCGAGAGCAAAGCTACTTTCAGCACGAGCGTGCCTAAGCTCGTAGCTCTAACATAACCTAAAGAGGGCATAGCGGCTTCGAGTACGAGCACGTCTAAGCTTGTGACTCCAACGCGAGCACCACAAAACTTGTTCTTCTTTTGTCATGAGTGCCTCAGCCTTTGCGCTTCAGTTTTTACATTTAAAGAAAAAAAAGTAGCTGGAGCCTACCTCTTTCTTCTGGCTAGCCGCAAACACAAGGAGATGATGGACGGAGCACTGAAACTTTTCAGACACTCACCCCCAGTCACAGATCTGGGTAGAATCCATCATCGTTCTTTAGCTCACTTTGCCACCCCAGTTCAGACACAGCTATATGCAAATCAGTCTTGACCCTGTGCCTCATGGGAACAGTCCAGCCCAAACTGCCAAGCCCTGTCTTCCCTGGACCGGAAACAAGCATCCTGGGACCGGTTTCGGGCTAACAGCCCTCATCAGCCAGGCTAGCTTGAATCCAGTGGCAAAGTGAGCAAGGGACCCACGTCTGGGCATACCCTGCCAACTTAGGGTGAACAAAGCAAGCACAAGGAGATGATGGACGGAGCACTGAAACTTTTCAGACACTCACCCCCAGTCACAGATCTGGGTTGAATCCATCATCGTTTTTTATCTCACTTTGCCACCCCAGTTCAGACACAGCTATATGCAAATCAGTCTTGACCCTGTGCCTCATGGGAATAGTCCAGCCCAAACTGCGAAGCCATGTCTTCCCTGGACCGGAAACAAGCATCCTAGGTCCGGTTTTGGGCTAACAGCCCGCATCAGCCAGGCTAGCTTGAATCCAGTGGCAAAGTGAGCAAGGGACCCACGTCTGGGCATACCCTGCCAACTTAGGGCGAACAAAGCAAACACAAGAAGATGATGGACGGAGCACTGAAACTTTTCAGACACTCACCCCCAGTCACAGATCCAGGTTGAAAACATCATTGTTCTTTAGCTCACTTTGCCACCCCAGTTCAGACACAGCTATATGCAAATCAGTCTTGACCCTGTGCCTCATGGGAACAGTCCAGCCCAAACTGCCAAGCCATGTCTTCCCTGGACCGGAAACAAGCATCCTGGGGCCGGTTTTGGGCTTACAGCCCTCATCAGCCAGGCTAGCTTGAATCCAGTGGCAAAGGGAGCAAGGGACCCACGTCTGGGCATACCCTGCCAACTTAGGGCGAACAAAGCAAACACAAGGAGATGATGGACGGAGCACTGAAACTTTTCAGGGATCACTGACAGAATATCGACGACCACAATATCGAGGTCCCAAAATATCGGGACCTAAATATCGATGTCAAAAATATCGACATCCTATCTACATCATGGTAAGTACAAAAATATTGAAACAAAAATATAGGGGGTCATTAGGATGGTGTGCGGATCGCCATCGCCAGCTCGGCGGTGGCGATCTGCCCGCCATCCCAACTTAATTTACCCCCGCCATATTATTATGGCGGGGGTATCGAGGAGGACACAAAGTGCGTCTGCCGCTTTTCCGCCGGTCGGCAATCGTTCCAATTGCCGGCCGGGCGGAGCAGGGGCATAATATGGTGGCGGTGCCTAGAAGGCACGGCCATCCATATTATGATGCTGGGTTTCACAGGCCTTTACATGGCGGCTCTGCCGCCATGGAAAGGCTGGCGGGGAATTGCTTTGGGGTCCGGGGGGTGGGGGGCTGCACTTGGGGGGTACCTATGGTACCCCCCTTCATTGCCATGCACAAGGTGGCATGCACCGCGCGGTGCCTGCCACGTTGTGCATGGCAATGCACAACATGCCTCTTTGGCATTGCGGCGGGTGCTGCTTACTGCAGCACCCGCCGCAATGTCAAAGATGCGGAATGCGATCGCCAGGGTGGCGGTCGCATCCTAATTGGCGGTGCGGCCTCTTAGTTGTTAAAAATATTGATGTTAAAAATATCGTGTTTTTTATGTATAAAAAAAAAGTAAAATCAATTAAATAATACATATAACTTAAACATAAATATATATATTCATTACAAAATGTTAAAAATTATAAGTAATAATTATAATGTAAAAATATATTAAACATACTTAAATAAAATATAATATATATATTTACTTAATAATTATAAAAAAATAATTAATTTAATAAATTATAAAATGTTAGAAATGTATTAAAAATTATAAATACATATATATACATACACCTGTAACATAAAAATAAAAAAAATATATATAATATAAATTAAAATATTAAGGGCCATATGTATCAAGCCTTTTTCCCGTTTGCGAATGGGAAAAAGCCTTTTGGGATGTATCATCCCAAAAGGCTTTCGTAAAATAGAGAATCGCAAAATTTGCGATTCTCTATTTTGCGAATGCAATTAAGGAATTGCAAATTGCGATTCCTTAAATGCAATTCTGGAAGCACCAGAAATGTGCTATTTGGCCTAAGGAATTGCAAATTACCACCAACTTCAAGTTGGTGGTAATTTGCGATTTTGTTTAAAAAAGCACTTTTTTGATTTTTTAAAAGTGCCATATGTCGCACATACATGCCCTTAGGGCATGTATGTGCGCAAAATGTGCACACATGCATATTTCAGGGGTGCAACAGGGTGTCCTTTTGGCACCCTTCCAACCTTGAAATTGCATTCTCAATTTGCGATTCTCTAATTGGTAATCGCAAATTGAGAATGTCTTCCCATTCATTCCTATGGGCCTGCTAGCCCATAGGAATGAATGGGAAGGTATTCCTTATTTGCGAATCTCAATTTGCGATTCGCAAATAAGGAATATGTAGGATTCACAAAATTTTTAGCAAATCCTACATACATTGCATTTTGCGATTCTCTAATTGCGATTAGCTAAAAATCGCAATTTGAGAATTGCAAAACTCTTTTTTGATACATATGGCCCTAAAATAATTATTAATTTTTAAAACAACATTTTACACAACATTAATTAAAACAGTAAGGATAGCGGAGGTGAATAAATTACTATTCCCACTCCATCAAATTCAACCATAGTGAAAATGTTGGATAGCAGAGGGGAATAATTTACTATTCCCACTCCAGCGAGTGCAACAGTAGGCAAAGTGTTGGATATTGGAGGGAATTAATTTACTGTTCCCACTACAACGAATGCAACAGTAGGGAAAGTGTTGGATAGCTGGGGGTAATAATTTACTATTCCCACTCCAATGAATGCAACAGTAGGGAAAGTGTTGGATAGCGGAGGGGATAAAATTAATATTCCCACTCCAGCAAGTGCAACAGTAGGGAAAGTGTTGGATAGCGCAGGGTTAAAAATTACTATTCCCACTCCAGAGAGTACAACAGTAGGGAAAGTGTTGGATAGCAAAGGGGTGAAAATTACTATTCCCACTCCAGGGAGTGCAACAGTAGGGAAAGTGTTGGATAGCGTAGGGGAATAATTTAGTATTCCCACTCCAGCAAGTGCAACAGTAGGGAAACTGTTGGATAGCGCAGGGGTAAAATTTACTATTCCCACTCCAGGGAGTGCAACAGTAGACAAAGTGTTGGATAGCGGAGGTGAATAATTTACTATTCCCACTCCAGCAAGTGCAACAGTAGGGAAAGTGTTGGATAACGCAGGGGTAAAAATTACTATTCCCACTCCTTAGAGTGCAACAGTAGGGAAAGTGTTTGATAGTGGAGGGGAATAATTTACTATTCCCACTCCAGCAAGTGCAACAGTAGGGAAAGTGTTGGATAGCGTAGGGGTTAAAAATTACTATTCACACTCCAGTGAGTGCAACAGTAGGGAAACTGTTGGATAGCGGAGGGAAATAATTTACGATTCCCACTCCAGCGAATGCAACAGTAGAGAAAGTGTTGGATAGCATAGGGGTAAAAATTACTATTCCCACTCCAGTGAGTGCAACAGTAGGGAAAGTGTTGGATAGCAGAGGGGTAAAAAATTACACAATTAACATAATTAATTATCAATCAATTAATTAATTAATAACAATTAATAATGAAAATATAATTATATATTAATACATTAATTCAAACAATTAACACTATAAAATCATAAATAAAAAATACTACATATTAAATATTAATAAATATGAAAATGAAATTACTTCCCACCCTATTCCCCTATCAACCCACAACCCACTCCTAAATAAATGACACAATTAACATATTTACCAATCAATTAATAATAATTAAGAACAAAGGGGCCCATTACGATGGCGGGCGGAGGCACCACCGCAGTACTGGCGGTGGGGGAAAATGCCATTTTCCTCACGCCAGCAGCGGTCTCCACGCCCGCCATATTAGTATGGTCAAACACAGCCCATTTCCCATCCGCCGCGGTGCGACGCGAACCGCCATAAAAATACGCCCGCCACCACGGTGTGGTAGCCAATGGAGACCCACCGCCGTGCGAAATGACGTCCCGACCGCCGTACAAATCAGGATGCCCCAAACAGCCAGTCGCACCGCAGCGGAGAAACCGCCTAACCAGAGACGGCGGAAGCACTACAGCGGAGCGCGTAACCTGATTCCCGGTCCCATCCGCCCAGTCCCGATGGCAATGGATCCAGCTCTACATGTCTTCCCGGCGCTGTACCTGATACACTACCAGCAACTCATGCACCGTCGCGGACGTCGCTGCAGGTAAGCAATAACACAACTCCGCACACAACAATAACACACAACTCATGGGCAGATATAGGGTTCCTGTGCACACCAGGCACCCTGGTGGGGACAAGAACACATGCAGAAGTGTACGCACACATGTCCTACCTCTCACCAAATCACCCCTCCGCATCCAGGTCACCCACCAACCGCGATCTTGATGTCATGTCCCGGTCACGTCACCGCAGCGCTGAAGACGTGGGAAAACATGTGCACAAGGTAGAAGGCAGGGCCAGCGCAAGGCATGGGCAGTGCACAAAGATCATAGGGCCACACCTCCACCCTCCACACAACAGGCCCCCACCCCAAACATGAAGGGACATGCCATGTGCCAACCCTGTGCTCCCCGATGTACAATAACCAGCCAGGTGAACCCACACCCTGCACCACACACAAAACAACTAGGGAGACAGCACAGCAGGTGGGGCTGCAGAGGAACACACAGCACAGAAGCACAGGGCCAGGGCAACCCACACACCACACCTACACCACACTCATAGCAAGAAAACAGAGTCCAAGCACAAAATTACCACTCATACAGATAAGGAACAATCACTCAACTGGACACACAGCCTGCCAAGTCACACAGACATACCCCACACTGAAACACAGCCACATACACAGACCAGATGTCAGCAGCAATGGAGGACAACAAATAGGAAATCTAAAATGAGGTGCACACAAATGGTAGGCCAAGGAGCTAACCACTAAGCATGTGTACACCACATGCAAGAGAAGGAACATATAACAACACCCTCAGCCCATCAAATCACACATGGCTGGCACAGTGAGTGAAGTCAAACCACAGTCACCTCAGTGCAACAACTCAGGGAGACAGCAAGGCAACCCATGGACAGGCACAGGGATGAAATTAAGGGTGGGCGGCAAATTCCGTTCCGCTCGCGGAACTTGCGAAATTTCGGCATTTCCGCGTTCCGCGCGGAACGCGGAAATGTCGAAAGTTCCGCGATCCGCGGCGGAACGGAATTCGGGTGCAAGAAAGCACTGAAGCAGGTGCCCGAGTTGATAAATATGCAGGGCAGGTGTGCAGAATTCGTGAGCGTGGTTAAGCAGATGTGCCTTCTCTCCATTTCCAACGTGAAAAGTTAGCTGTAATCCCCGATGGAGGTCTTTGCATCCTTGCTTTTCTCGAGCGCAATCCTCGTGTAGAATTCGTGAGCGTTGTTAAGCAGATGTGCCTTCTCTCCATTTCCAACGTGAAAAGTTAGCTGTAATCCTTGATAGAGGTCTTTGCATCCTTGATTTTCTGAGCTCAATCCTCGTGTAGAATTCGTGAGCGTGGTTAAGCAGGTGTGCCTTCTCTCCATTTCCAACGTGAAAAGTTAGCTGTAATCCCCGATGGAGGTCTTTGCATCCTTGATTTTCTCGAGCGCAATCCCCGTGTAGAATGATGGACAGCTTAATCAAAGGACCAAGGCGATTTCGGCGCGGTGGCAAACTTACAGACACACAGGTCACTGGGGTCAATTCTTCTGGACCTTTACGCAGCTGTAGTGTAGGAAAGGCACTATACATTTACCCAACGAGGTAGCACTTACTGATTAGCTAGTAGAAAGTACTCCAGTTGAGTAGAGGTATTGCACAAAACGGTGGCATCTTCGTGGATAAATATGCAGGGCAGGTGTGCAGAATTCGTGAGCATGGTTAAGCAGATGTGCCTTCTCTCCATTTCCAACGTGAAAAGTTAGCTGTTATCCTCGAAGGAGGTCTTTGCATCCTTGATTTTCCCGAGCGCAATCCTCGTGCAGAATTCGTGAGCGTGGTTAAGCAGGTGTGCCTTCTCTCCATTTCCAACGTGAAAAGTTAGCTGTAATCCTTGATAGAGGTCTTTGCATCCTTGATTTTCCGAGCTCAATCCTCGTGTAGAATTCGTGAGCGTGGTTAAGCAGGTGTGCCTTCTCTCCATTTCCAACGTGAAAAGTTAGCTGTAATCCCCGATGGAGGTCTTTGCATCCTTTCTTTTCTCGAGCGCAATCCTCATGTAGAATTCGTGAGCGTTGTTAAGCAGATGTGCCTTCTCTCCATTTCCAACGTGAAAAGTTAGCTGTAATTCCCGATGGAGGTCTTTGCATCCTTGATTTTCCCGAGCGCAATCCTCGTGCAGAATTCGTGAGCGTGGTTAAGCAGATGTGCCTTCTCTCCATTTCCAACGTGAAAAGTTAGCTGTTATCCTCGAAGGAGGTCTTTGCATCCTTGATTTTCCTGAGCGCAATCCTCGTGCAGAATTCGTGAGCGTGGTTAAGCAGGTGTGCCTTCTCTCCATTTCCAACGTGAAAAGTTAGCTGTAATCCTTGATAGAGGTCTTTGCATCCTTGATTTTCCGAGCTCAATCCTCGTGTAGAATTCATGAGCGTGGTTAAGCAGGTGTGCCTTCTCTCCATTTCCAACGTGAAAAGTTAGCTGTAATCCCCGATGGAGGTCTTTGCATCCTTGATTTTCTCGAGCGCAATCCCCGTGTAGAATGATGGACAGCTTAATCAAAGGACCCCGGTGCTTTCGGCGCGGTGGCAAACTTACAGACACACAGGTCACTGGGGTCAATTCTTCTGGACCTTTACGCAGCTGTAGTGTAGGAAAGGCACTATACATTTACCCAACGAGGTAGCACTTACTGATTAGCTAGTAGAAAGTACTCCAGTTGAGTAGAGGTATTGCACAAAACGGTGGCATCTTTGTGGATAAATATGCAGGGCAGGTGTGCAGAATTCGTGAGCGTGGTTAAGCAGATGTGCCTTCTCTCCATTTCCAACGTGAAAAGTTAGCTGTAATCCCCGATGGAGGTCTTTGCATCCTTGCTTTTCTCGAGCGCAATCCTTGTGTAGAATTCGTGAGCGTGGTTAAGCAGATGTGCCTTCTCTCCATTTCCAACGTGAAAAGTTAGCTGTTATCCTCGAAGGAGGTCTTTGCATCCTTGATTTTCCCGAGCGCAATCCTCGTGCAGAATTCGTGAGCGTGGTTAAGCAGGTGTGCCTTCTCTCCATTTCCAACGTGAAAAGTTAGCTGTAATCCTTGATAGAGGTCTTTGCATCCTTGATTTTCCGAGCTCAATCCTCGTGTAGAATTCGTGAGCGTGGTTAAGCAGGTGTGCCTTCTCTCCATTTCCAACGTGAAAAGTTAGCTGTAATCCCCGATGGAGGTCTTTGCATCCTTGATTTTCTCGAGCGCAATCCCCGTGTAGAATGATGGACAGCTTAATCAAAGGACCCCGGCGCTTTCGGCGCGGTGGCAAAGTTACAGACACACAGGTCACTGGGGTCAATTCTTCTGGACCTTTACGCAGCTGTAGTGTAGGAAAGGCACTATACATTTACCCAACGAGGTAGCACTTACTGATTAGCCAGTAGAAAGTACTCCAGTTGAGTAGAGGTTTTGCACAAAACGGTGGCATCTTCGTGGATAAATATGCAGGGCAGGTGTGCAGAATTCGTGAGCGTGGTTAAGCAGAATTGCCTTTTCTCCATTTCCAACGTGAAAAGTTAGCTGTAATCCTTGATAGAGGTCTTTGCATCCTTGATTTTCCGAGCTCAAACCTCGTGTACAATTCGTGAGCGTGGTTAAGCAGATGTGCCTTCTTCCCATGTCCAGCCTGAAAACAAAAGTTAGCTCCAATCCTTGATGGATGTCTTTGCATCCTTGATTTTCTCGAGCGCAATCCCCGTGTAGAATGATGGACAGCTTAATCAAAGGACCCCGGCGCTTTCGGCGCGGTGGCAAAGTTACAGACACACAGGTCACTGGGGTCAATTCTTCTGGACCTTTACGCAGCTGTAGTGTAGGAAAGGCACTATACATTTACCGAACGAGGTAGCACTTACTGATTAGCCAGTAGAAAGTACTCCAGTTGAGTAGAGGTATTGCACAAAAACGGTGGCATATTCGTGGATAAATATGCAGGGCAGGTGTGCAGAATTCGTGAGCGTGGTTAAGCAGATGTGCCTTCTCTCCATTTCCAACGTGAAAAGTTAGCTGTAATCCTTGATAGAGGTCTTTGCATCCTTGATTTTCCGAGCTCAATCCTCGTGTAGAATTCATGAGCGTGGTTAAGCAGATGTGCCTTCTTCCCATGTCCAGCCGGAAAAGTTAGCTCCAATCCTTGATGGATGTCTTTGCATCCTTGATTTTCTCGAGCGCAATCCTCGTGTAGTTCCTGTGACCAGGAGGTTCCTTCTCCTCGTCTGCCGCTGAGATCCTGCTCTGACCCTTTTTAAACAAGAGGCATGTGAACTGGCCTAGAAGCCCCGCCCGTTTGGCCCCACCCCACATAAACTAGCGGTATGCAACGTCTTCCCACCCTTTCCCCACTATGATGGACAGCTTAATCAAAGGACCCCGGCGCTTTCGGCGCGGTGGCAAAGTTACAGACACCCAGGTCACTGGGGACAATTCTTCTGGTCCTTTACGCAGCTGTAGTGTAGGGAAGGCACTATACATTTACCCAACGAGGTAGCACTTACTGATTAGCCAGTAGAAAGTACTCCAGTTGAGTAGAGGTATTGCACAAAACGGTGGCATCTTCGTGGATAAATATGCAGGGCAGGATTCAACGGGCGCAGCAAAATCTCCGCGAGCACGCGAAATTCCGCGTGCTCGCGGAGGTTTCTTGCAGTTTCGCGGAATTTCGCGGAACGCAACTCCGCAAATTCCGCCCACCCTTAGATGAAATGAAGGGTCTGAAGTCCAACAGTGAACAGCCACATATCTGTATCCAACTACCTGACATGTGTATGTCAGCAGCACAACACACAGGGCCCATTGTAACACTCCATGACTGTCAAACACAAGTAGGAACCTTCACACATTCCCCACCCCCCACCCCCCTCACACCTGCAGCACACAACACCAGTGTCCAACACACAGAAGGGTGCCAATAATGTCCAGTCAATACACTGACAAACAACCACACTCCCTGTGGGGTATCCACAAACATCACACATACACACCCAGGGATGCCTGAACCAATGCTTGCACAAAACCAACAGCCCAACACAAAACTCCATTACAACACACACAGAAATACAACCAGACCAGAACTGACCTGTGCAGCAAAACTGTGGGAAGGCAATGGGAGCCCAGACAGAACAGGAGTACACAACCTCATCAGTCAGGAACAATGCACAGACAACATACCACAACACAGACAAGAAGTGCATCACCACAAAACAATCATGGACACAAACTGGGAGAAATGTGCCTACAATGATACACATACAGACATACCACACCACCCATAAAGTCAACATGGTGTCATAATGTACCACATGCTTGCACATGCACAATAATGACAACTGACAGCTCAAATATGAGAGGAGAAAACACCCAGGACGGACCCAAAACAAGCCCAGGAACAAGAATAGCCCTAAGTGCATGTGACAGACACACAAGTAATGCACACTACACTGGCAAGACACAAGTGACTGAAACACAACACAACAACAAAACACACACACTGACATGCACATACAACAACACACACAGAGCATCTGTCAGCTGCAAGACACAACACAGCCCAAACACTGCCCACATCCACATCAAACACACAACAGATGCACATGCCAATACATCACATTGCAAACACAGCAGGACATCAGGGGATGCACACCAGGCAAGGACAAGGCAACATACACTCACAGCACTGCGTGCACGACAAGCAGTGTGTGCACACTAAACATACCAGTTCCACACAGACATGAGTGACACACCATGAACACCCACAACACCAATCAGCACAGCACACAGACAACATCACACTCAGGAAGTGAAGCAGTACCTCAGCAAACACACATACAGCTAACCCAACACCCACAGATGCACAAGTCTGGGACACCCAGGTGAAAACAACATGACCAGAGGATTGTGCAGCACAAACAGTTGAACTGCATATGAGCAACCATGGCTGCAAAACAGTATCAGAAAATCACATATAACCAATAGGGAAACTGTCATGAGTGGCACATTCGTCCTGTGCACAGATCAGCACCACAAACCATAGTGTAACAAATGAAGTGATGGGGAGACACACGCACTGTCAACACAAGGGGACAGCTGACCTGAGAGTGAAGTGTTGTGTACGTCAGTAATGGACATGGCAGGAGTGCACCATACACAAATAGATGGAGTGCAGACTCACAATGGGTAGGCATCAGAAGCACAGATAGGGGATGGTATGACTCCACACCCCACATGCCATACTGGAGTCAAAAAAGCAACAAGTGACAGCAATGCATGAGAAAACACACCCACAATGGCAGTGTGGCCGAGCAGGTCTGCACAGTGACCACAAAGAGTATCAAGACACATGGCTGATCAACAAAAAACAACACTGAATTGCCAGTCACACACCCTGCATACCCACAATTGCCACCAACAACAAGTTGGAATCCCCCAGAAGTGCAAGGACACACCAACACACTGCACAATGCACAACCTACAACTTCCACATGTGCACACAATAACAAGCATAGGGCTGACCAATCAAACAAACAGGCACTCAAATCCTGGCTGACACATGTGTGCAGTTGACATTGCAGGGGCACACACACATCAACACTACCGACAAAGTCACCCCCTTCACACTGCACACTTCTTGACCACCCAAGTCCACACATAGAAATCAACCCATGTGACTAGGATGACTGGCCATCACAAGATGACCATACACCAACACTGCTGTGCACACATCAAGTAAGATAACACATACATGATGACCCTGGCCAGCCTGCCTGCAATCCTGTGGATAGAATCCCACCTTGTGCTGGCAGTATATACAAACATGACATGTGTACAACATAGCCAACCTGACAAAAGAATGATCATAACAGTAGTCCATCACAAACCACCATCATTGCACCCCCAAGCCTCACAGTCAACAAGAACTGAAGTGCCAGTCACCCCTGTAAAACCCTTAAAAAGTGAGAAAAGCCACTGGCAATGTTGAAGTGGCATACAGAGCATGTGTCACAGTAAACCATACTCACACAGAAAACCCTTTATTCAGCAAGGACACTGACAAAACAGACAACAGGAGTAACTGTCTTTATTCACATATTACACAGATATGCACCAATAGTAGACAAGAGCAAGGCCAGTGGCCAGCACAAAGTGCAGATGAGGTACATGAGAAGCTGCACAGGGAAGGGGTAAACAGCAGTGAACATCAAGGCCAGTGGCCAGCACAAAGTGCAGATGAGGTACATGAGAAGCTGCACAGGGAAGGGGAAAACAGTAGTGAACATCAAGGCCAGTGGTCAGTCCAAGGTGCAGATGAGGTACATGAGAAGCTGCACAGGGAAGGGGCAAACAGCAGTGAACATCAAGGCCAGTGCCCAGCACAAAGTGCAGATGAGGTACATGAGAAGCTGCACAGGGAAGGGGCAAACAGCAGTGAACATCAAGGCCAGTGGCCAGTCCAAGGTGCAGATGAGGTACATAAGAAGCTGCACAGGGAAGGGGCAAACAGCAGTGAACATCAAGGTCAGTGGCCAGTCCAAGGTGCAGATGAGGTACATGAGAAGCTGCACAGGGAATGGGCAAACAGCAGTGAACATCAAGGCCAGTGGCCAGCACAAAGTGCAGATGAGGTACATGAGAAGCTGCACATGGAAGGGGCAAACAGCAGTGAACATCAAGGCCAGTGCCCAGCACAAGTGCAGATGAGGTTAATGAGAAGCTGCACAGGGAAGGGGCAAACAGCAGTGAACATCAAGGCCAGTGGCCAGTCCAAGGTGCAGATGAGGTACATGAGAAGCTGCACAGGGAAGGGGCAAACAGCAGTGAGCATCAAGGCCAGTGGCCAGTCCAAGGTGCAGATGAGGTACATGAGAAGCTGCACAGGGAAGGGGCAAACAGCAGTGAACATCAAGGCCAGTGCCTAGCACAAAGTGCAGATGAGGTACATAAGAAGATGCACAGGGAATGTGTGCGACTGTACCCTGCCATGGTCAGCAACACAGTCAGGGGGCTAACAATGGGCAGTCCAGGCACAGCTGCGGGAGAGACAGGTGTGTGAGGGGGACTTCCACTCAGAATTGGCTGTCAGTCGGACTGGGAGGTGGCTGAGTGTCGGGGACATTCGGAGGACTGGACCGGGGAGAGAGAGTCACAGCTGAGGTAGAGCCATCAGTGGCTTTTGAAGCCGGAGGGCTGCTTGGACCAGGTGGTGTGGTGGCACGTGGAAGTGGAGTCATGCTGCCGTGAGACACAGTGTGGGTGGGAGATTGTGGAGGTGTGCCTTTCCAATTCTTGGGGATTCTAAATGGCTTCCCTGTCTTGGTATTAGTGGTAAGTGGGGCGGACACAACAGGCACACTCACCACCAAAGCTGCATCAGGTGCAGACGGTGGCCCTCCCTCTGGGGACATGCTGGATCCAGCGGTACGCTTGGCCTGGCCTTGCCTTTGCCCCTCCATCCCCTGTTTACCAGGTGTCCCCCCTACAGTGCCCTTCTTTCCCTGCTTCACAGGGCTCTGGATGGGAGTTGAGGTCGTGGGTGACTCAGCCTTGGAGCTCTTCTTATGTGTACTCTTAGCAGGCACCAGCTTCTCAGCGGGCACGAAAACTGTCTGCTTGTCTCTGCGAGATGCTTTTGGGACAGGACAGTCCTTGGCTGGGGATGCCTCTGAGGCATGTGAGCCTGAGGCCTGCTTCTTGGCTTTATGGCCCTGTGTGTCGCCTGATGGGCTTTTGCCTTTGCGCTCTGGGGTGGCTTTACTTCTCTGTGGGGATGGTGTCTGTGCCCTGGACCGCTTTGGCTGCTGCTGCTGTGTGCTGCGTGTGCTGTATCTTTCCCTTGAGCTCTGTGGTCACTATCGTTAGATGTAGCCACTGGCAGGGGGGTGGACAAAGGGACTGGAGCTGGACTCTGTGACTGTGCAAGCTGAATGCCTGTCGTCACTACGGAGGACAAAGCTTGGACAGTCTGGTGTAGCCCACCCACGTCTGAATGAATGCCCTCCATGAAAGCAATGACCTGTGCCAATTTTTTGTCGTGGTCTAGGAAGGCGTTGATGAGAGTTGTCTGGCCCACACACAGCTGGTGCAAAAGGTCCACAGACTCAACACTGAGGGCATCAGGGGAGACAGGGGCAGGGGCAGCGGTGCCTGGGGTGAAGGACACTCTTCCCTTCTTACTGGTGCGAACACGGCCAGCACAAGTGGAAGTAGGTGGGAGGGTGGGCGCTGGACGCTGTGTGGTGGAAGAGGAGGCAGAGTTCCCGCTCCCTGTGCCCGCCAACAGAGATGTGTCACTGCTGGCGTCAGATGACGTTGAGATTGGTGTCTCTGGCTGTGATTCCTCAAGCAGACTCCTGTCCCCCTCCGAGGTGGTGGTTACATCAGTGTCACTGTGCTCGTGTGTAGCAGTCGTGCTTGATGCCTCACCACTGGTGTCCGTCCCCTGTCCTTCCGTGCCTACGGAAGATGCTGCATGAGAGAGAGAGAGAGATGTAGGGTCAGTTCATTGGCATCAACACAACCATCAGATGCAAGCAAAGCACTAAACAAGATAATGATGTCTCCATGTTGCACACCACCCGGTGCAGTAACATTGTGCAACCTCAATTTTGAATTTGAATTTAGCGTGTTATCAAGCAAACATGGCATAAGTGAGCCATGTGATGACCACACAGACAAATTGCCTCCAGGTGGCTCCGTTTACCCAGACACACAAATACCTCTGAGCACACCCAGGGCCCTGAGGGGGGCAAAGATGTACCTCCCAACATGTTGCCACTGTCACATCTGGAGGGAGCAGAAGGGGACAACACAGATACAGACTACAACATAACAGTCCACAATGGACATGAGCACATGCCACCCACCATTTCGTACTTTGGGGCCCAAATACAGTTGCACATTGCTGTCAGATTTTTAGTCCCACAATTCTGAGGTCAGGCAATGCACACATTGATGAAAGCACACTCAGATGATGCACACTGCCGTTCCCTTCCATGGGATTTCCATGACTACCCCAATGCAGACGATGCCAGAGGGCCACGACTCAGAATGCAATGTCAAGGGCCATTACCCCAATGACATGACAAAGTACAGGTAGGGAAAATGCATGACAGCTGCACCCAACACAGAGGCCACTTACAAGCCACTGCATCACACTACCAACATCACCGGGCACAGCGGTGGCCCAGGCTGTGAACACATGCAGCCACTCACAACCAAAGTCACCCTTCCCAGAATACTCACCCCCAGCTTGCTGCTGATGCTCCTTCAAACGTGCATCCAGCTCAGGCTGTGTCACAGCTAAGATGCGGGCCATCAGTGGTGTCATGCTCCTGCGCGCCAACCTGCCAGTCCGAGGGATCAGCCCCAGCGTCATCTCCACCACGTTCTTGCTCAGCCAGCAGATGTCATCCCACCTCTTGTGACAGTGCGTGCGCCATCATTTGGAGACACCCAGAGCCCGCACCTTGCATGCAATGGCCCTCCACACGGCCTTACGCTGGTGGACTTTGAGCTGCAGGCATGGGAGACAAGAGGGGGAAAAAATCAGTGCCACAGTGTCATGTACCACTATCTCACAGTACAGGAGCATGATACTAACTCATCACAACTTCACAGATATGTCTAGCAGAGATGATAATGCATCTCACATGGTACATTAGCATGGGAGACTCATATGCAAATGCATGCAGGTAGGAGGGTGGACACAGTACCTGCCCATCTCATACACATGCAGGATGCCAATGCCAACACAGAAAGCAATGTGTAGGCTGCCCACATCTACTGTCCATTTTGAGGGTGAGCAAGACATACATGACATTTCAATATATGTTCAGGGGAAGACTCACTGTGTCCAACACTGCGCAGCCCTCAATGTCCTTGCCCTGTGAATGGCTCACTGTGTCATGGAGGTCACATTGAGGGACATGATCCTACAAACCCACACCCTTCTCCCAAGGCCTGTCGTGTGCAATCTATAGGGCTGAGATGGCTCTTTGATGGAGAGTCCTGGAAAAAACACACATGTGACACTCTGTACATTCAGTGATGTGTCCTTGTCTGCTTGGGCAGTGACTGTGCAGGCCAGGTGTGATCACACTGAGGTCCAACGTGGGGCATCAGAAATGTCACATGAAGGGACAATTTGAGAGCGTGAACAGTGCCTACACATGCCAGTCTGTACACATGCTGGTGGAAATGGAAGGGGCTGTGCACAATACTACGACAATCAGCTGTGTCATAGGTGAATGACCACCAAGAGTGTCACCCTCGGGTATTGATGTCCTGAGCATAGTGCTGAACTATAGATGATGCCAATTTTGAGACAGACACAATTCCATCACTACCCTCTGGACGAAAAGCCTTGCTAAGGCCACAGATGAGCCTGTGAAGGACATCAGGGACCCACACAGCCATTCACACAAGCAATTACTGTCCTGACTCCTGCATTACCATCTTGCTGCGTCACTGTATGGCTGACAAGACAATACATGTCCCTCCAGTTCTGATGTTCAGGCAGGGAAACGTGTGAAATGGGCTACACACCCCTTTCACCTGGTGACAGCATGCTAGGCAGTGCATGACACAAACCCACACTCTCAGGCACATACTGCACCACATCAACGTCATGTGTGCACCCCCTGCACTCTCACTTCCACTCTGAAACACTTACCATGACATTTGGAGCACCATATAGCCTCCCATACTGTGTGAGCACCTCGTCCACCAGGACCTCCAGCTCCTCGGTGGTGAAGGGACTGGCACGGATCTTCTCAGTCCTCGCCATCACTGTGTCCAGGAGACAGGAGCAGCAGCAGTTGGTGGTGAGGGGTGGCAGGCAGCAGGCTCTGGAGACAGAAGCAGCAGCAGTTGGTGGTGAGGGGTGGCAGGCAGCAGGCTCTGGAGACATGGAGCAGCAGCAGTTGGTGGTGAGGGGTGGCAGGCAGCAGGCTCTGGAGACAGGAGCAGCAGCAGTTGGTGGTGAGGGGTGGCAGGCAGCAGGCTCTGGAGACAGGAGCAGCAGCAGTTGGTGGTGAGGGGTGGCAGGCAGCAGGCTCTGGAAGCTGTGGAAATGTAAGGCTCTCGCCCACACATATATAGCCCCCTGGGGTAGTTTCAGTGGTTCTAAGCTGCTGCAATTGGTGTTTCAGGTCAGCCTTTTTCAAATGCATCCAATGACCGGCTCTGCAGTGGCGGAGCACGCCTACCGCGATTTTCAAAATTACATTAGGCTACCGCGATAGCAGTCCCCATTGGCTGTAAGGGCATGGTCCATGGCGGTGACACACCGCAGGGGCCAGGCGGTAGCTACCGCGATATGTGTGCCATGCCTTGCTAAGAATGACCGGGCATTGGGTGGCGGAGCATGCCAACCGCCATTTGACCACGTGTATATGCCAAACACTACCGCGATTGTGGCTGGGGCATTGGCGGTGACACACTGCAGGGGCCAGGCGGTAGCTACCGCGATATGTGTGCCATGCCTTGCTAAGAATGACCGGGATTTGGGTGGCGGAGCATGCCAACCGCCATTTGACCATGTGTATATGCCAAACACTACTGCGATTGTGGCTGGGGCATTGGCAGTGACACACTGCAGGGGCCAGGCGGTAGCTACCGCGATATGTGTGCCATGCCTTGCTAAGAATGACCGGGATTTGAGTGGCGGAGCATGCCAACCGCCATTTGACCATGTGTATATGCCAAACACTACTGCGATTGTGGCTGGGGCATTGGCAGTGACACACTGCAGGGGCCAGGCGGTAGCTACCGCGATATGTGTGCCATGCCTTGCTAAGAATGACCGGGATTTGAGTGGCGGAGCATGCCAACCGCCATTTGACCATGTGTATATGCCAAACACTACCGCGATTGTGGCTGGGGCATTGGCGGTGACACACTGCAGGGGCCAGGCGGAAGCTACCGCAATATGTGTGCCATGCCTTGCTAAGAATGACCGGGATTTTGGTGGCGGAGCATGCCAACCACCATTTGACCATGTGTATATGCCCAACACTACCTCGATTGTGGCTGGGGCATTGGCGGTGACACACTGCAGGGGCCAGGCGGTAGCTACCGCGATATGTGTGCCATGCCTTGCTAAGAATGACCGGGATTTGGGTTGCGGAGCATGCCTACCACCATTTGACCATATGTATATGCCAAACACTACCGCGATTGTGGCTGGGGCATTGGCGGTGACACGCTGCAGGGGCCAGGCGGTAGCCACCACGATATGTGTGCCATGCCTTGCTAAGAATGACCGGCATTTGGGTGGCGGAGCATGCCAACAGCCATTTGACCATGTGTATATGCCAAACACTACCACAATTGTGGCTGGGGCATTGGCGGCGACACACTGCAGGGGCCAGGCGGTAGCTACCGCGATATGTGTGCCATGCATTTGATTTTTCACATTTTCCAAAAGGAGGAAGTAGGACGGGGAATCCATGAGCGAATAAGTGCGACGTAAGCGCATCGGTAGGTGAGGAGGTGTATGTACCTAAGCCCCTCTACCTTGGACTACATATGTGAATTTTTGGACACAGAACAAGAAATCTGGGGTTCCGGATTGAACCGTTCAAGAATATATAGCAGTTGGGAAACGGGGATTATTCAAGTTAAGAAGGGGTCCATTAATAGACCATTCTTCGAATCTGCAAAAGAAGTATAAGAATAAGTGCAAACATCAACTCTCTTTCATTCAGGGTATAACAATCAAATATACCACAAAGAAAAGTGAACGTAATGGCTGTCTTGATAAAGATGGAATAATCAGATACCCATCGAAACGCGTCAATGCATTTCTGTACATTATCCCGAGGACAAGTTGGACCTGTAGATACAAAATAGAGTACATGTATCCAGGCTAATCTTGCTAAAAATTATTCCTAGGGAATTGTTGAGCTAAAAGACAAAGTACACTGTCTATCATTGTTCTTTTCCCTATTTTTTAGGGTTCTCTGTGGTAAAAGTGTTATAAGATGTTATGTTATGTCCTGACTTGATGAATTATATTGTTTTTAATTTATGTTGAACTGATGCATTGTATTTTATTATAGGTGTTTTATTATATAAACTGTGTTTTAATAATATTTACATGTACTAAAGAAATAAATTGACCTTTTTGCACTGTATGTTATAGTGGGATCATTGTTTGAGTGTTTCAGGGATTTTGAGTAAAAGCATTTTTTTAAGTTTATCTATGTGCTTTTTATGAATTTAGAACTCCACTATTCATAGGGTGTTCGTGTTGATTGAGTGAATCAAGGGACAACTTGTTTTTTGGTACTGATAGTACTCCACTCCCTTGGTTGCTGACAAGGGGTCTCTCTCTGTTTAAATACATGCCATGCATTTGAGCCAGTGACCGTGATTTGGGTGTCAGATCACCTTGACAGCACTTATGGACACGTCATCGAGTGTGAATGGCCAAAGGCAAGTCCTCCACGGTGCACAGTCGACACATGATTCATGGCACAAGATTGTGCACTCAATGCCAATTTGACCTTTACCCCACTGCTGACTACACATGCCATGTTGTTGTAGATGATTAGAAACATTGGCATGTACTCACTCACATGTCACTTGTGAGTTTCTGGGCATGTACACAGAACAGTGTTGTGATGGACTCTCCAATGGGTACACATGTCAATGTGTGAAAGGGCTGAGCAACTCACAGTGATGAATGTCTCACTCCACAATGTGCAGATTTGACAGTCTACTTTTCCTGGCTCATGCACAGACTTGTCAAAAAACGCACTGTGTGGGGTCATTGTGTGGTTGATGTGTGCCCTGTGTGACTTACGCAAGAAGGTGTGGCAGGTACAGCAGCTATGTAGGAGACGGTAGTGTTGCAGTTTCACACATATGCTTTTGGTACTACTCTCTGGGCTGCCCATGCAAGATGTGGCCATGTCCCTTTGTGCATTCACATAGTCGGATATTGTTTGTGAGATTCGCTCTGTGTGAAAAGTGGACAGGTATACAGATGGTGTAGCTGAAGGTGTCCCCACAAGTAAGTTGTTTTGCAAGGTGAACTGTGATGCTAGTCATTGTTTCCGTTGTGTCAGTCAAAACGTAAGATGTCAGACACATCTCCTGGTGGATTGCGTTGACATATGTCCTCTTTCATCTCACCTAGGAGGAGACCAAATCTTCATCGTCCCTACACAGTGCTGGCAGACATGGAGGATGAGGAGGTCATACGGAAATTCCGGCTGGATCACACCCTCCAAGACCTATGTGCTATGTTGGAGCCCCACCTTCAGCCTCGCAGGACATATCCAGGTGCTTTCACAGCAACGTCTAAGGTGATGGCGGCCCTGCATTTTTTTGCTTCTGGATCTTTCCAGTACACGGTGTCCAGCGCAGGTGGGATGTCACAACCTATGTTCAGTATGGTGCTACGGGATGTCCTGTCCGCTATGATGATCTACAAGGACAGATATATCCATTTGCCGATGAGGCATGAATTGGCGGCTGTGAAGGGAGATTTTTATGCACTTGGGCACATCCCCAATGTTGTTGGTGCCATTGACTGCACAGATGTTGGCCTGATTCCACCACAGGCACGGGAGCACATCTACAGGAATAGGAAACATTTCCATTCCATCAATGTGCAGGTGGTGTGCCAGGCCGATATGATCATCTCACATGTCTATGCCAAATTTCCTGGCTCGGCCCATGACTCGTACATCATGCGTAACAGCATTGTGCCACAGCTGATGGATAATCTGCTTCCGGAGCGTGCATGGATTGTGGGTGAGTATGCAGTGTCAAGTAGCGTGCTGTGTGTGTGACATGCTGTCCTCTGCCACAGTTGTATTACAAAGTTGGTCTGTGTATCTCCCACCTAGGTGATTCTGCATATCCCAACCATCCTTGGTTGCTGAGCCCACTGCGAAATCCCAGGACCCCAAGTGAAGGCCGCTACAATGATGCCCATGGGAGGACACGTCGTGTGGTGGAGCGTACTTTTGGTCTCCTGAAGTCACGGTTTCGCTGCCTGGACAGGACCGGAGGTGCACTGATGTACTCGCCCAAAAAGGTGTGTCAGATTGTAGTTGCATGCTGCATGCTGCACAACCTGGCCTTGTGCAAGGAGATCCCCCTGCTCCTGGACGCTGATGAGCAGCCGAGGCCCCCGCCTGCAAACCAACCCATGTCCAGTGACGAGGATAGTGGAGAGGAGAAAGGTGTCGACCTGCGTCAACAGCTCATCAACCGCTACTTCACTTGAAGGTGAGTGACAATGTACAACAGACCCATTGTCTGCTGATGTTGTTGTTGGTGAAAAGGTCTATATGAGCTTTGTGACTGCAGCCTGTTGTTGACTCAGTGCTGGCTGCCAATGTTTCTTGTGCAGGGTAGTTTGGCACAGTTCCAGGATGTCTATGTCGGTACTGTTGCTCATTGTGATGTGTGCATATTGGAGTACCTTGATGACAGGTATTGTGTGATGGCTGTGATGCCACCGCCTGACTAGTGAATATTGTTATGTTGTGTTTTCCCAGGTCCCATCAGCCTCTCCTTGCCTTGATGTGGTGACCCAGTCCAACTGACGGATGCCATTCACATGGCAGTGTGGGGAAGGACAGTCTACAAAGTCAATGGCAGGGTGAAGAGGGCTGCCATCATGGCTGGCTCCTTGACTGGCGTTTGGCAGGTGCTTTGTCACGGGATACTCCCAGGGATTTCTTGGGACGGCACCTTGATTGTTTGGCAGGGGGGCCTCTGCTGCAGGGCCAGTGGGGTCTGAGGAGTCCCCCCTCTCCGTGGCCGCAGGGGAGGATGTGGAACTGTCATCCTGCGGGCCACCGGGGGGGGTGGAGGTGTTGTCTGTGCCGCAGGCCTGTCCCTCAGAACCGCCACTAGCTGGACCAAGAGGTCCACGATTTGGCCCATGCGGGTGTCTATGGACCTCAGCAGCAGGCGGAGCTTGCGGGAATCTTACTGAGCCTGGCCCGATTGTCCCTGGGCCCGTTCATAGGCCCCAATGACTCTGGTGATGTTGGCCAGGGCTTCGGTCCCAGTTTCCGTTTGGCTCACACTCCTCCTTGCCCTCCCAGCTGCCCTGCTGTGACGGACCTGTTGCCTCACCACTGCACGCACCCGCATACTCTCCCTGCTCTCCTCTGTTGGTGGGGTGGGTTGGTCATCCTCTGGGGCAGGGAGAGTGTTGTAGGCAGCACTGGTGGTTGTGGTGGTGGAGGCCACACAGGTCGTTCCAGCAGGGGTCAGCGTGGTTGTTGTTGTTGCTGATGTAGTGGCGGAGGGACAGTGGGGTCCTGGGACCTGTTGCGCCCTGGCATGCCAGATGAGCCAGCTTCAAGCTCCGCATATTCGAAATCCAGGGAGTCATCATCAGTGAGTCCATGTTCCGGGGGTGGAGGCTGGCTCTGCAGGTTGTTGTTGTCATCCTCTGCGGTCAGTTCTTGGTCACCTGTGGGACAGAGGGGAAATGGTCATTGACGTGCACCCCTCAGTCTTGTTGTTCGATGTATCTTCTTTACAGGTCATGCAACACACAGTTTACTAGTTTGCACATTGCATGTCTGCACAGTAAGGTGCATCTTGACATGATGTGGAGGTACATACATTAATATTCAACGGTGTGACGTGTCAATGGATACCATGCACCACGTGCAGATTTTGAGATTACGAGGACATGTTGTCATCTGACAACTGGCGGCTATACGACGATGTGCGGCATCTTTGCTGATTGCAAGGCCTGGCATGCGTTACATCTGTGCATGAACTAGCCATTGTCATCTCATGCATACCTTTATCATGTCCTGGGCTTTGATTTATTTGTTCTACAGACCATGCTTGCTTTGTTTTCATATGGTCCTTCAAGCTCAGCGCACATGGATCTTACAGATAGCATTCAGTGCGGTACATGTCTGGGCCCTGACTCACTTCAACATGGTATTTGGGGAGTCACACTTTTGTTTCTGTGACAGTTACATACGCTTAGCTGTCTGCACACTGTAATTTGATATTGTATCTGTGTCAATTTTGTTGGGATGTGAGGGCTGGTGTTGTCATATGGCTCCATGCTTTTTGAGAGGAATGGTGGTGTGCGTGCACTGTCTACTTACCTGTTCTGTTGTCACATTGGGGTGGACTTTCTAACACATCTCTCTGGCTGTGTATTTAAGTGCTACTTCCTGCGCAGGGGTGGGACAAGGGGCCTGGTGGGAGTTGTGGTGCAGGCCTCCCATCCCCAGACAGCCCTCCCAGGGAAGATGGCTACCTACCTGTTAGATGAAGGTGAACAGTGCAATGGCTGCCACATGTTTCTGGGTGTGGGGGGAGTGCTACATCCTGCTCAGGGGTGGGACAGGGGTGCCTGGTGGGAGTTGTAGTGCAGGCCTCCCACCCCCAAACAGCCCTCCCTGGGAAGATGGCTACCTACCTGTTTGGTGAAGGTGAACAATGCAATGACTTCCACATGCTTCTGGGTGTGGGGGAGTGCTCCATCCTGATCAGGGGTGGGACAGGGGTGCCTGGTGGGAGTTGTAGTGCAGGCCTCCCACCCCCAAACAGCCTTCCCTGGGAAGATGGCTACCTACCTGTTATGTGAGGGGGCACTTACAATGGCTGCCACATGCTTCTGGGTGTTGGGGTAGTGCTCCATCCTGCTCAGGGGTGGGACAGGGGTGCCTGGTGGGAGTTGTAGTGCAGGCCTCCCACCCCCAAACACCCCTCACTGGGAAGATGGCTACCTACCTGTTAGATGAAGGTGAACAGTGCAATGGCTGCCACATGCTTCTGGGTGTGGGGGGAGTGCTACATCCTGCTCAGGGGTGGGACAGGGGGCCTGGTTGGAGTTGTTGTGCAGGCCTCCCACGACCAAACAGCCCTCCCTGGGAAGATGGCTACCTACCTGTAAGTTTGGTTGTTGTTATACAATGGCTGCCACATGCTTCTGGGTGTGGTGGGGTGCTACATCCTGCTTAGGGGTGGGACAGGGGGGCCTGGTGGGAGTTGTGGTGTGGGCCTCCCACCCACAAACACCCCTTCCTGTGAAGATGGCTACCTACCTGTAAGTTTGGTTGTTGTTATATGATGGCTGCCACATGCTTCTGGGTGTGGTGGAGTGCTACATCCTGCTCAGGGGTGGGACAGGGGGGCCTGGTGGGAGTTGTGGTGCAGGCCTCCCACCCACAAACACTCCTTCCTGTGAAGATGGCTACCTACCTGTAAGTTTGGTTGTTGTTATACGATGGCTGCCACATGCTTCTGGGTGTGGTGGTGTGCTACATCCTGCTCAGGTGTGGGACAGGGGTGCCTGGTGGGAGTTGTGGTGCAGGCCTCCCACCCCCAAACATACCTCCCTGGGAAGATGGCTACCTTCCTGTTATGTGAGGGGGAACCTTACAATGGCTGCCACATGCTTCTTGGTGTGGGGGGAGTGCTCCATCCTGCTCAGGGGTGGGACAGGGGTGCCTGGTGGGAGTTGTAGTGCAGGCCTCCGACCCCCAAACAGCCCTCCCTGGGAAGATGGCTACCTACCTGTTATGTGAGGGGGAACCTTACAATGGCTGCCACATGCTTCTGGGTGTGGGGGGAGTGCTCCATCCTGAACAGGGGTGGGACAGGGGTGCCTGGTGGGAGTTGTAGTGCAGGCCTCCCACCCCCAAACAGCCCTCCCTGGTAAGATGGCTACCTACCTGTTATGTGAGGGGGCACCTTACAATGGCTGCCACATGCTTCTGGGTGTGGGGGTAGTGCTCCATCCTGCTCAGGGGTGGGACAGGGGTACCTGGTGGGAGTTGTAGTGCAGGCCTCCCACCCCCAAACAGCCCTCCCTGGTAAGATGGCTACCTACCTGTTATGTGAGGGGGCACCTTACAATGGCTGACACATGCTTCTGGGGGGGAGTGCTACATCCTGCTCAGGGGTGGGTAAGGGAGACCTGGTGGGAGTTGTTGTGCTGGTTGCCTGGTAATATACAACCCTGTAAATGTTGGCTGCCTTTGGGGTGATTCAGATGGAGTGCATGTTACATCTGTGAGACCTGTGTTGGGTATTGTGGTGCAGATGAATGTACTTGGGCCTCGGAGATGTAGTTTGTAGTTGTGCAGGACAGTACATAGCAGTTTAATGGTATACATTTGTTGTTACTTACCAGCCTGCACTCCCCCGGCTATTCCTGTGAGACTCTCTGGATGCAGTATGGCAAGCACCTTCTCCTCCCATGCAGTGAATGTTCTTGGTGGAATGGGAGGCCCACCGCCAGTCCTCTGAGCCAGCTGATGGTTCTTGTTCTTCTTCTTTTTGAAAACACTCTTCAGGTCATGCCACCGCTTCATGATTTCCTGTTTGTTGCGCGGGGTGTTCCCTACTGCATTGATCTTCTCAACTATCCTTACCCACATTTATGTTCTGGTGGCTAATGGTGTCTGTTGGACCAGGTTACCAAACAATTATGGTTCAACTCGGATTATCTCATCTACCATGACTGTCAACTCACTCTCTGTGAATTTGGGCATTTTCTGTGGTGTCATGGTGTGTGATGTGCAAAGGGGTTAGAGGTGCAGGTGTGTAAGTGGTGGTGGTGGTTGTGATGTGTATGGTGTGTGATGTGCAAAGGGGTTAGAGGTGCAGGTGTGGAAGTGGTGGTGGTGATGTGTGTGGTGTGTGTGTGTAGTGATGGTGTGTTGATTTGCCTCTCCTTTCAGCTGTGGTGTTTGACCCTTCACTTCTGGAGTATTGCAAAGGATTGTTGTCAGGGAAGGGGCTGGTTTTATACTCAGCTATGTGGGTGTGTCAGAATGGGATATTGCTGTGAGGTGTGTTGTATGGGTTGTCCTGGGATTTGTAGTTTAGGAGTTGCCATGGGGGTGTGTCATTGGGGTGTGTTAGGTGTTTTTGGGGGCAAGGCTAGTTTCCTGTGTGCACTTGGTGGCCTTGTTGTGGGGTTTTTCTGTCGGCCGCCATTTTTGTCACGGAGCGTCCGCAGCGATGGCTATGCTACAGCCCTTCCGCCGGCTCTCCCATTCATCACTGTTTGCGACCGCGGCGGTCAGGAACTGCAGAACGTACCGCTGTCACATCGGGGGAATCCTAATTTCACGG
Source organism: Calotriton arnoldi (assembly GCA_963921515.1). Lineage (NCBI taxonomy): Eukaryota > Metazoa > Chordata > Amphibia > Caudata > Salamandridae > Calotriton > Calotriton arnoldi. Next base: position 2,173,682 of record CAWUFW010001167.1, read on the forward strand.
GCGGTTACTCCGCGTGCCTGGCGGCGGTTTTGGGTGTTTCCGCCGCGAATCCGACCGTCGCGGATGTTTTTTCACCGGCTCCGCCCGATGCGGGCATGTTTTCGTTGCCTCTTTCCGCTGCGGTCGGCATTTTTTGGCGGTTGATCCTAATCTGACCGCCGGTTTTGCCGCGGTACCAGCGGGCGATTGATTTCCGCTACCATGGCGGTCGGGCTGGTTTTCCGACCGCCATCCTAATAGACCCCAAAGTACTAAGGGGCCCATTACGATGGCGGGCGGAAGCACAACCGCCGTGCTGGCGGATGCAAAAAGCACCAGTTACCGCCGGCACGCAGCAGTCCACACGCCCGCCCAATTACGATGCGAAAAGCAGGCCAAACACCGCCGGCAAGCCAGCAACACCGTCCGCCATCAAAGTGCGCCCGTTCACGTAGCGGCGCAGCACAACTGACACACACCGTCCGACGAAACACGTCCCGCCCGGCGCATAAATTACGATGCCGCAAACAAACGGCTCCCACGGCTAAGAGACACCGCACGTGAAAGAGAGGCGGTAACACGGACGCAGAGCACGGACAATGAAGAAGCGGCACCCCGAGCATGAATCCAGCACTGCAGGCCCTTCCCATGCTTCTGCTGATGCACCACCAAGGACGCAACGTACCGCGGAGACGCAGGTAGGCACACACACAACAAGTGCACGCAAACAGCGCACACAGTGCAAGGGCGGAAAAAGCGGACAACCCCCCACCAGCGCGTGTACACTACACATCCACCATTGCATCCACATATGACACACAGGCCAAATCGTAACATCACGGAACACATGTGTACACACCACCTGGGACTAGGAACCAACCACCCTGTCACGGCCCCAAAGCGCCGATGACGCCGCCACACATGCGCACAACGCAGAGGCCAACCGCAGCGCCATGCATGCGTCGCACACAGACACAGGGACACAACCAAGCAGCACACACATCAGCCCCACCCCGAACGCACATGACACGTGACAGGCCTGCCACAGACATGTCCCCAACGCCCAATTCACGGACAACACCCAACGCCACACAACCGACGCACACATGTCAGTGAAGTCACGCAACAGCAGGACACACCCCAGTGTAACAAACATGGCGTAGCACACAGCGGCGGCAACACCAACTAGAAGAAGCAGGGCCCCTTCGGGAAGAGGAACGCCAGTACCACACTGAAAAACCCATACCACCCTGCACATATGTACAAGACATATAAAACGGAACACCAAAGAGCACGGGGACCGACAACAGGTGGCCCAAGAATAACATTCACACACAAGGCCCAACGCAGAGCGGAAAGGCAGCCTGCCGCCCACACAAGGGAGAGCAGACAGCACTGAATGACCTTCCATTCCAACACCGAAACCACAGCCCTACGACAGAAGCCGGTGAATACAGCCATTGTCCAAGAATAGACCAACACAGGCATGCCGAGGAGACCGACCACAGGGCAGATAGCGCATATCACAGAAGCACACAACGGACGGGGAAGAAAGAAGAAAACACTCCCCCATGTCGGCCACATGCAAGTTAATTGGAAGGAGTCACACAGCACTGACCTTGAACTGTCTGAGAAGCATGTGGGAAGAGGGCCCGTGTCCTCCAAACAAGCCAACAGAACACAAGTCCTGTCTCCCTACGACTACACAGAGCTCACAGCAACCCCGGAGCGTGCACATTGCAGACTGCACACACAGCCGGAGCACGCCACCTCAACGAACCGCTGCAAAATGGCAACCGCAACACACCTACCCAACTACGCCGAACAGCTCAAGCTGTACAAAACCAACCTGTGCCATACATTGGGATGCGATCTCCTGTCCCTGCTGAACGTAAGTTACCGACTGACTTACCGCATCACATTGTTCAGCTGCGTCATGCCCGTCTTCTACTGTCGGAGGTGTCCCTACCAGCATCCCGTCGAGATATGCCTCTCCAACCCGGCATGTCTGAAGGCGGACCTGCTACCACTACTCCTCCCTCTGGACGCACACGACAGGGCCTGCTCTGCCTATGGGGGCATGGCGTATGTGGCCAACATCGCACCCGCACTGAAATGGGACCACTGTGCCTCCACACGACGGATCATCGATAACTGCTACATCGAATGTCACCCAGCATGCCCCATCATGGTCCTCCAAGGGACAACTTACGAACAACACCTTGACAGCCACCATCCGCTACATTGGCTGGCAAACATGTACACCACCAATGACATGGAAGCCCTGCTGGACGGCATCGCATACCTGACAACCTGTAAATACGTCGGACCACAACGCAGGTTCCCCGAGTGACCTATGATGTCCAACCCCGCACCCATGCTTAGCTTCCGCACGGACTGGCCAGTCACCACCACAACAGCCATACCAAACGACCGGCAACTGTAACCACACCATCAACGACATCGCCATGACATCGGATATGACCGGGACATGCACACTGTTCCCCATCACATCCAGGAACACCGCATGCATCGTGGGAGGCAGTGGCATGGGCTCTGTGTATCGCACCCACATGGACGGAACTGCACGAACAACCAGGACACGACATGGATCCAGCGCCCATGGACACACACACCGCTCAGTGGACATGAATAGGTCGCCTGGAGTCTGTGGGTGCTGCACCCCTCCCACCCCGCCCCGGGAATCCCATACCAGGACCTTTGCATGGACGACAAGTGCATACAACAACAACACGACCCCAGTGACTGTGACATGTCCAGTAACCACCACAGTGCAACAACAAGTGGCACGCCGCTGCATGCACGCAAGCACATGCCCTGATGTCATCTCACATGCACGCGTGCATGAGGAACAACCGCAGCAAACCTGTCACATGGAACTGAGATGGACTGTGCCCATGATGCCAAGCGGTCTGGTAGGCTACATGTATACCGTCTGTGTCAAAGTCCGCAGCTCCGCAGCTATACGTAAATGTACATTAGCACAGCCTTGGCCAAGCAGATGTCACTCTGAAGCCCACATCCCACATGCAACAGCCAATCACATGTAACCCCACACCCTATCCCATTTGCAATCATGCTCAGTATATCATCAACATGTATTCCGCTGCCAGTAGTGTCCACTATACTGCATCACAGAGGACAGAAGACTCAATATAATGTTTGAAACCAAAACTGTCTCCGCTGACTCATTTCACAAGTACGAATGAGAGAGGATGAGAGTATGTGAAGTACACGGCAGTCGTGACATGACCATGTAGTCCACTGGTATTGGATGTCAACGCAAATGAGTAGCACAACTGTGGAAGACACACATGTGTCGTGTGAAGTCGTATGGACGCAGTGCTCAGGTGGGTGGGTGTGACGGGTAGATGCGCACATGCAGAGTTGGAGCACGACGTGTTGGGAGGGGTCATGAACAGTACACCACCGCTTCCCTGGGCATTGTGAGAGGACACCTGTCGGGGGGGAGTGAACACGTGTGTGCACAGCAGCCGGGCACACGTACAAAGCGGTACCAGGCGCACCTCAGCCCACCCTCTGTGGACAAGCTGGATCCTGTTGTGCGCCCGCCATGCCCCTTGACAAGGCACACACAGCCCCAGTCGACCAGGTGTAACCCCAACATAGTCAATCCGCACAGGCGATACAGGGCACGGGATGGCAGTGGAGCATGGTGTGTGAGAGGTCTCCTCGCGCTCCTCCTGGTCATATCACGCAGGCAATAGAACCTCAACGTCTAGCATGGCACAAGTCAAATGGAAGTGTAGGGGGACGCACCACAGCACGAGCAGCACTGACGTCACGGGAGGTGGCTCGCACCATCCCATCCATTGCCCATTATACCAACCACGCCACATGCCATTGCGACTAAGTGCAAGCGCGTGCGCCACCACCCCCGAGCCCTCCCCAGAGAGGCCAAAGAGTGAATGTGTGGGCCATCAGTCACAGACGGACGCGGCATGGCCGCAAGGGCAGCCACAGCCACTGGGTGTCGCAGGTGGCGGATCCGGAAGGCGAAGACTGTGATGCATAGTCCATGCAGGCCGGGTCTCCATTTGGGGCACCACGCAGGTGGACGGCGTCCCGCCACACATCATACCCTGAGACAGCCCACTCGTGCAACTGGACCCACACATACACTCCTTGCCCTCTCTGGTGCGAGCTTGGGGCTGCCTGTGCAAGCGCTAGCCTCGCAGGTGAGCATGCATATTGGGGGGGCGAGGGGAGGACATGAGGGCTGGGGCGAAGATGACTGTATCACTGTCAGTTAGTACAAGGGATGACCCAGATGTGGAAAGGAAGAGACGTGTCCCGTGTGTACTGCAACTAGTCGCCAATCCAACTACCCCCCCATGTCCGGAATGTAAGCCCGCACCTGGGCCGCCCATCCGCCACATCGAACATACCACCAGCACGACAACCTTCCCATTCGAAACACTGACTGGGGGTGGCGACCAGTGAACAATCATGTGTAGCCTACCCACGCGTACATGTGGGCCCTCCATGATCCATGTCACCTGCGGCAAAGACATGACATGCGCAATGAGGGAAGTGAGGAGAGCTGTCCGCCCCACGCACAGAAGGTGCATCAGCTCCACAGACCCAGCAGCGAGTCCAGCAGGGGTCACATGTGCAGGGGCAGCTGTGCCTGGTGTGAAGGCACATGCATATAGACAGCACATCGACCAATGTGTAGTCTGCCCACATCCACAGTCCATCATCATGCGGACATAGGAATTGAACACAGGGCAACACATCTTAGTTGGTGCACCCACCGTGACCAACAATGCGCAATCATCGACGTACCCGCCCTGTGCATGGCCCCCACCCAACGGAGGCACATCCAGTGCCACCATCCCACACACACAAGCCTTCCACGGAACATGCTGTGTCCAATGGTCAGTACAGAGTCAGCGCCCATCTGGTGGATCCTGAACAGGAGACACATGCACACACATGCCAGCTCCCACTATGTACGTCTGCCACCTGGCACGTGCAATGTAACCTCTCACCTGTGACGTGTGACTGCAAGCACACAGCCGTCTTGGCATGGGGCTGTCAATGTGGACACCTGTCAATGTTTTGGGAGGTGTGATCCGTACAGTGCTGTACATAGGGTGCAGTGCTGACACCTACTACTGTCTCATATCCCCTCGTGCCACAGGTCCCACTTGTTTTGGCCGCTCAGCCTGTGCCCACATCGTCGTCGTCGTCGTGTGCCATACTCATCCAGCCTCGGAAGCAGTTCCATGCTCAGCAGACACTCATGTTGCCGTGGCGTTGCCGCTTGACGAATATGCAGTCAGTCCCCATCAGCACGCCCCGCAAGTCATTGGGGCCTAGATCCCCATGTGCATGCACATGGCAGTGGTATGTGTCACTAGCCATTGCCATTGTTGGGAGACCTGTGTAAGTGTATTGTGGCCGTGCCGTCCCAGCTTGACAGCTGGGCTGTGGCTCATGTGCTTGCTCAGTCATGTCAGTGATGTGTATGCGAAATTGCTATGTGTCGTGTTGCTTTGACATGTGTCCTCTGCAATTTCCCTAGGCGGAGACCGAACATTGACCGCCCATACCAATTGCTGGTGGACATGGACGATACAGAGGTTATTAGGAAGTTTCGGCTGGACAGGCCAACCCTGCATCGACTGTGTGCCATGTTAGAACCCCATCTCCGTCCCCGCAGGGTGTATCCGACTGCTGTCACCCCCACGGCTAAGGTGATGGCCGCCATGCATTTCTTCGCCACTGGGTCATTCCAGCACACAGTGGGCAGTGGAGGAGGGATGTCCCAGCCCATGTTCAGCAAGGTGCTGAGGGATGTACTGGCAGCCATGATGCTGTACCGAAACAGGTACATCCGCTTCCCCAGGGCTCGTGAATTGGCGGCAGTGAAGGGTGCATTCTATGCCCTTGGCAGAATCCCACACATCATTGGAGCCATTGACTGCACACATGTTGGCCTTGTTCCACCACAGGCCACTGAGCACCTGTACCGCAACAGGAAGCACACGCACTCCCTGAATGTGCAAGTGGTGTGCCTTGCGGACATGGTGATCACCCACGTGTGTGCAAAGTTCCCAGGCTCGGCCCATGACGCACACATAATGCGCAACAGCATCTTGCCACGACTGATGGCCAATCTGCAACAGGATCGTGGCTGTATTGTCGGTGAGTATGTGGAGTGGTGTAGCGTGCTGGTTGTGCGATGCTGTCCCCGGTCCAGTTGGAATAGCAACGGTTCTCTGTGTCCCTCACACCCAGGTGACTCTGCGTATCCGAATGGGGCATGGCTGCTCAGTCCATTGAGGAATCCTCGCACCCCAGCAGATGATCGATACAATGAGGCACATGGGAGGACCAGACGTGTGGTCGAGCGTACCTTTGGCCTCCTCAAGTCCAGGTTCAGGTGCCTGGACCGCACCGGGGTGCACTGGCGTACTCCCCACAGAAGGTGTGCCAGATAGTGGTGGCGTGCTGCATGCTGCACAATCTGGCCATTCGGAAGCAGATCCCCCTCATTGTGGATGACGGAGATCAACCAGGGCCCCAGCCCGCAGACCAGGACAGCTCGAGTGAGGAGGACAGCGGAGAGGAGGAAGCTGGGAATGTGCGGCAGCAGCTCATCGCCCGCTACTTCACTTGACGGTGAGTGTCCATGTACGACGGCTGATGTGGCTGTATCTGTGCAGGTGTGTGTGTGCTGTGTCAGGGTGGCCGTTTGTTCACTACGTGCTGTGTGTCAACGCTCCATGGCCAGGGTAGTATGCCACTGTTGGTGACTGTGGCATTGTGCCCTATTGCTCTGTGCGATGTGTGTACATTGCTTGTAGTTGTTGACATGTACTGTGTGATGGGTGTGTGACACACTCATTGAATGTGCTCCTGTTCTGTCTCCCACCCCTAGGTCCCTACAGGCCCTCCGGATTCCATTGCCATGCCACGCATCAGGTGCCTTTCCGCCCAAGGTGGCCGTTGTATTCCGTACAAATAAAACACAGGGCACAAACAGCAGTTAGTGAAAAAGGTGCATTTATTACAAACTGTGACATGTGATTGTGTGTAAGGTGATGACAAAAGTGGTGCGTGCAGTGACAATGAGCTGTCGGTCATGGCTGCGTGATGCTCAGGGTGTACCCACTGGTTCTATGTCCATAGTCCAACGCACACATGCCATCCAGATGGCTGTGTGGAGTGGGATCGTAGTCCAAGTCAATGCAGTGGCTGGTCAAGGAAGGCTGGCGGACGGCTGGCTGGCTGCCTCACTTGCGACTGGAGCGTGCGAAGTCCTCCCGGGAGATCTGTTTCCTCTTCGGACGGCCCCTTCCACGTTTGCGAGGGGGTGCCTGCTTGCGACATGCTGGTGGTTGAGGTGTGCTCACTGGCTGTGGACGCAGGGGAACTGGACACTGCTGCTCGACCCTGCGCCCCGGCAGGTGGTGGCGGAGGGGAGCTGCTATCCCTGGCCGTGTCCTCACCGCCACCACCAGCTGGCCCATGAGGTCCACGAGTTGACCTATACGGGCGTCCATGGACCTCAGCACCCCCAGCACCTCCCGCGTGTCTGAAGCAGACCTGACCCATTGTTCTTGGGCCTCCTCATAGGCCCCAAGGACTCTGGCCATTTGAGGCAGGGCATGGCTCCCAGGGGAGGCTGGCGTTTCCCTGACCCTGCTCCTCCTACCAGTCCTGCTGCCACCGGCCTGCCCACTAGCCACATTGCTCACCACGGTCCTCGCTGTGGCTCCCAGGGTGGATCCAGTCGGCCGGGCCACCACCTGTGCTGGGGCTGGTGCCAGCGAAGACGTGGTGGTGGTGGCGGCGGTGGTGGTCGGTGCGGCGATGGTGGCGGTTGCGGCAGTGGTAGTGGCCGCAATGACCGTGGGTGTGGCCGCAATGACCGTGGGTGTGGCCGCAACGACAGTGGCAGCAGGGGGCTGGGACTGTTCAGCAGCCCTGGATGATGGGTTGGTGGGTAGGAGGGGTCCTGGGGAGCGGCTGGGCCCTGCCACACCAGATGGGCCTGCTTGGTGGTCCGTGTCCGAAGAGGAGGTGAGATCCTCCACATCCGTGTGTCCTCGTTGGGGGCTTGTGGGCTGGCTGTGCTGGCTGCTGTCTCCATCCCCAGCATCCGGCAGTTCGTCACCTGTGGAGAGAATGAGATTTGTTATTGTGTTGCACCTGGCGAAGTATGTATTTGTCGTCTGACATTGGCAGTTCGTGCAATCTCGTACATGGGTTTCCCGGAGGCGTGTGTGTGGCTGTGGCATTTGTAGTTGTGTGTGCTTGGCAATGGGACTGTGTGCTGTGCACATGTGGCATGGGACGGATTGGCCATGCCGATGGGTGTGTTGCTGTGCCCCTACTCATTGTGACTCTGGTGTATGCGGGCTCCTGGCCCATCCTGGGTCTGGTTTGTACTTTGCTTTTGGGGTACAAATGGAACGCTTAGGAACGCATATGGCAACATGGGGGCCATGCCCCAGATTCGCATTTGGGAGGGAATATGCTTTTGGGGTACATGCTGTGAGCCATGGGTGCTGAACGTGACATGTGTTGTGGCAGCATGACAGTGCATGGTTTGAGGTGTGTGCATGCTTGACATGGCCTGCATATTTGCTGTCTGTTGTGATTACTGGACATGGCATTGGACGCATCGTTATGAGTGAGTGATGGTTGTGTGTGAAAGCCAACGTATTGCAGTTGTCCCATCTCCTTGGTGTACGTGCTGCCCTGTGCCATGTGCATCACTGCAGTGCTCGTGGGGGGGTGTGGCCCAGGTTGTGTGTTGTTGCTCACAGTGTGACGTGCGCTTCATTGACTTCTGGCACATGGTTGGTCATGGGCATGTATCTTAGCGTGACTGCTGTATGTGTGGCAGCTGTGCGGATGACATGCCATTCATGAGACTGGGGCTGACGGATGGGATGGATGGTATGTTGTATGTGCATGGTGTGTCTGTGTGTTTGATGGGTTCAGTGGTGTTCGTGTGCATTTCTGTTGTTCCGCTCTGTGGCGTCTTGTGTTGTTTGTCTTACATAGGCGTAGTTGTGGGGTGTGTGGTTGACAGGCAGTAGGGGCTACATGGACAGGACTTCAATGGTGTTTCGGTTGTGTGTGATGAGTTGCACAGTGGCTGCCGTGTGGTACTATTTTCAGTGTGGCTTGTGTTTGCAGACGTGGCTCCTTGGGTGTTGCTATGTCTGTGATGGGTCATGTGGGGTGTGAGTCTGTTGTTCATGTCCGTGTGCACATTGTTCACTTGTTCGTGACGGTGGGCGCTGCATGTTCGTCTGCTACGTGACATGTCCCATGTGTTGGTCGTGTGCCGGTCCTCATGCCTCCAGTAATCCAGCCCTGTCCAGTTTCCCACCTGCAGGTTGTTCGTGCGTGCACTGTACTGGATGCCACATGGCTCTAAGCGGGGGTGCTCCATGTTGCAGGTCTGTGGGGGTGGGGGGTGTTGTGGGTCGTGGGGGTGGCTGGACACCCACTGACACCGATTGCTGTGGACCGTGATGTCTGCCTTTCGGCTGTCGTTGTGCACTGCGGTGGCTGACACGTGGCTGTGGGGTGTGGGGGATGCTCCTCCTTGCTGTGCTGTGGGACTAGGGGCCTGGTGTGTGTTGTACTTGTGCTGTCCACCGTCCCACCCACTGCACTTTGTGTTCCTGCCACTTACCTGTTACTTGTCGGTTTGTGCAGCTGTGGCGGACACATGGGTGTGGTGGGTGCTCGTTGTGGCGCTTCTGGCATATTTGGGGACCTGTTGGTGGTTACGTGGCTAGCTGAATGTACACATGTCCCCACGCATCTTACAGTTGTTCTGTTTGGGCTGTGTGTGGTGGTGTCTGTTGCATGTGTGTGTCGTGTATTGTGTGCTGGACATGGGGGTGTTTGTCCCTGGGAGCTGTGGCATGGTGGTAGTGCATGTGAGTACATAGCGGTGTGCTGGTATACATTAGTTTGTACTTACCAGCCTCCACTCCCCCTGCTAATCCGGCGAGGATCTCGGGATGTATGATGACTCGCACCTTCTCCTCCCACGCTTTGAAGGTCTTGAAGAGCGCGGGATTCCCTCCGCCAGTGACGGCAGCCAGCTCTCTGTTTTTGCCCTCCTTCTTCTTGACCAGGCTCTTGACGTCATTCCACCGTTTGTTAATTTCGACTCTGTTCCTGGGCAGGGTCCCGACTGCATTGACCTGGTCTACGATCCGGTTCCACATTCTGTTTCTGGTGGCTAGTGGTGTGTGTTGGACCATGTTCCCATAGATTTGTGGGTGCACCTTGATGATCTCGTCGACCATGACCGTGAGCTCAATGGGCGTGAACTTGGGCATTCTTTGTGGTGCCATGGTGTTTGTGGTGCTGGTGCGGTGTGTGTTGTGTAATGTGCAGGGGGTTTGTGGTGCCGGTGTTTGGTGGTGGTGGTGGTGGTGGTGGTGGTGGTGGTGGTGCCGGTGTTTGGTGGTGGTGGTGGTGGTGGTGGTTGTGATGTGTGCGTTTCTGTGGTGTGCTGCTGTCCTTGCTGTGTCACTGTGTCCTCTCCTCTCCTCTCTGGTTTGCAATGTAGCAAGGGGTTGTGGTCTGTGGGAGTGCTGCTTTTGTACTCACCTATGTGGGTGTGTCCTCATGGTCTGTTGTTTTCAGGTGTGTTGTGTCTGGTGTTCTGGCCTTTGTATTTTTTGTTTGTCCGGGGGGGTGTTATCGGGATATGTACTGTGCTTGTGTATTTGTGCGTGCCTTGCTGTGTGGACTTGTTGGCCATGTTGTGTGCTATTGGTTTTGTGTGCGGATGGTTTCTGTGCAGGTACGTGGGCGCCATGGCTTCTGCCGTGTCGATTCTCATCGGCGTTGTTTGCGCTGGCGGGCGGTATATTTGTGGTTTTTCCGCGCTCATGTCGGTGCGATCGTAATTTCACGTGCGGTGTGTCGGCCGTGAGGGCGGCCGGTTTTGTGTTGTCGTGCGTGTTTCCGTCCGTGGCGGGCGGTTTGTCTCCGACTCGGACGTTGGCGGGCGGTATTTTGTGTGCTTTTTCCGCCGATGGCGGTATTCGGTTTGTGTAATCGTAATGGCGTGGTCGGTGTTCAGGCGGTGTGTGCGGTCGGATTTTTGCCGCTTCCATGCCTGGCGGAATTCTTTGCGCCGGGTATCGTAATGGGCCCCTAAATATTTAATTATAAGTTAATTCGCACAATTAGCACTCTTAAATAGTAATTAAATAAATACGAATTATGAAAAATATTAATAATTTAATTATAATTAAATTACTTCCCACCCTATTCCCCTATAAACCCACAAACTGCTCCTAAAAAAATTACGCAATTTACATATTTACCAATTAATTATTCAATAAAAAGTAACAACCAATTATTAATTAATTAATAATTAATTAATTACCATAATTAACACTAATAAAATAAAATGAAAATAAATACTAATAAGTAAAAATTATTATTCAATTAATTATTTTTAAATTACTTCCCACCCTATTCCCCTATAAACCCACAACCGGCTACGGAACTAAAACACAAAATGTAATTCAAATAAAATTAATATTCAATTAATTATATTTAAATTACTTCCCACCCTATTCCCCTATTAACCCACAACCCGCTCCTAAAACAACTTACACAATTAACATATTTACCAATTAATTAATCAATAAAAATTAACAGCCAATTAATAATTAATTAATAATTAATTAATTACCATAATTAACACTATAAATAAAATGTAAATAAATACTGATAAATAAAAATAATTATTCAATTAATTATTTTTAAATTACTTCCCACCCTATTCCCCTATAAACGCACAACCTGCTACGGAACTAAAACGCAAAATGTAAATAAAAAAATTAGTAACTTCTAAAAATTTAACACATACATAAAAAATAAATGCAATACTTAGACAAAAAAATATAGCACATACATTTAAAATACACACTAAAATACATAACGATATTAATAACTTCGATATTTTTAAAACGATATTAACAACTTCGATATTTTTAAAAACGATATTACTTACCTTAGACTCGGTATTCTTGTACACGATATTCTGACTGTCGATATTTTTGACAGGCGATATTCTAAACTCGATATTTGTGCTTGTCGATATTTAAAACTCAATATTTAGGCTGTTCACCACTTTTCAGGCACTAACCCCCAGTCACAGATCTGGGTTGAATCCATCATCGTTCTTAAGCTCACTTTGCCACCCCAGTTCAGACACAGCTATATGCAAATCAGTCTTGACCCTGTGCCTCATGGGAACAGTCCTGCCCGAACTGCCAAGCCATGTCTTCCCTGGACCGGAAACAAGCATCCTGGGACCGGTTTTGGGCTAACAGATTCTTGAATTCTTGGACGGCACGAGCCTGCGGGCTATGTCTTGGTATGGTCTCCGGACTGTCTTGTATGCAGTTTTTGAACTGCCTTGCTTGAACGACATGAGTCGACGGGCTGTGTCTTGGTATGGTCTCCGGACTGTCTTGTCTTGAACTTGGTGGGTTTGCGGACCCTTGAAAAAGGCACAGAGTGTTTGTGAGCAGTCTACCGGGCCAACTGGTAATTTGGTCTGTTCTTGAAAAGGTCTGGGACTGTTTGCGAACAATCTGCCAGGCCAACTGGTAATTTGGTCTACGCTTGGAAAGGTCTGGGGCTAGAGCCTGTCTTCTTGAACTTGGTACAGTCTCCGGACTGTAGGGAGTGATCTCTGGACCGCATGGTTTGGTTCGTGAATAATATTTGTTTTCCTTTATTTACCATTGCTGGTGTTATATTTGTTTGCTAGGAACAGTGCATGTGTCTTATATTAAGATGCCTAGTTTAAGCAAATTGGGGTGTTTTGGATGTCGATGTTGTTCTACTGATGCTCGATTGGAAGAGAGTCAGCCTGCGCCTCCGGAGGGCTCTCCAAATTTTGACGTATACGTTGAACAAGGTATTGGCCCTGTTATGTTTAGCACATTGTGGCATAAATATACGAGGGACAATGCTGAGTTACAGTGGCCACTTACCGGCTCATTTGACGAACAGAAATTGAATTTCTTGCAGGACAAACTGTTCGCTAGAAGGAGCAGACAGTCAATGTTTGATTCTCTAAGAGTGTGGCAGAAAGAAGCAAAGCAGCGATGAATGAAAGCAGAGAAAGAGGCCCGGAAGAGGCAGACGCAAACTACAACACAGAAAGCAGTAGCCTATGAAAGAGGAAAGATAGAGAAGGGCATAGAAAGCGCAGATAGAAAGTTTCGGTTACAGACAGATAAATGTTATGTTACTAGAGAAGAAGGTGATGATTTTGTCGAAGAGCTATTGGATTCTCGCCCTCCTCCTCCTTATGCCCCTGAACGGATATACCCGACAGTCCCGACATCTCAGTCCTCGGCCCCTAGTGCCACCCCTTCTAGTGTTCCTGTTTCTAGCGCTACCGCTTCAGCCCCGGCCCCTCTTGCTTCTCCTCTATTCACACCAGCCACCGGGGCAGGTGCTGTTAGCTCCCCCGCCCAGTCTATTAGTTCTGTATTGACTGCTACTCCCCCTTTCACCCCTACCACCCTGTCTCCCTAAATGATGGTACCTGTCTCTGTGTCTGCTCTTTCCCCCATGAGCGTGACACCTCTGGCACAGTTGAATGTCGAAACTCCTGCGAGTGGGGTACATGAAGTGAATTGGGCAGCAGCGTGAGACCGAATGGATAAAGTGTTGCTGCGTTCTGCTGTGGGCGCTGAGGAAAAGCATATGGTGGCGAATCAAGCAGCTCAGTGGGCTCAGAATCCGATCTATAGTGTGGAGGATGTGTGGAGTTTGATGAAAGATTATGAGCCGTTTATACAGCAGCATGCCCATAAGCACATGTCAGCCACGCTGATAGGGTTGTGGGAACAATGTTTACAAGGTGTTGCATAGCAAATCATCTATGACATACGGGACAGGGTATATACTGCAGGTATGGCTCCCAATGAGGTTTTTAGCAATATAACAACACTAGTGGGTTATCAAGGCAGATTGCTTCAGAAGGTTCCGACAATGGGGACACAGCATCCCATGAGGGAAGTCCATCCAATTTATTACCCTGAAATACCAGAATTGCGCGACTCCACAGATACTGTAATTAGACCACGAGTCGACGCTCGGTTTCAGGAGCGGTGGATCTATACTCCTTGGAAGAGGAGTGAAGTCCTATCCTTAAAGAGCCAGCTGCCTGACCCCCGGAAAAACCCTACTGCATATTATAAGGAGTTGACGGAGGCGGCCTCCTCCACTGTAATGACGCTAGCTGATATAGAGTTGTTTTTCGGTCTGTTGGTACCGGTAGATATATGGAGGCAGGTTCATACGCAGGATCATTCACTAGACTTGGGGGGCACGTGGGATGAGATCAGGGCTTGAAATAAGGAGCGTAAGCCCGGTGACAAGCCGAAAGCGGAGCTCCTAGCTTTGCCGGGGCGTATTATAACATACATGCACTCACTTATCCCGCCAAAGAGAGTGGACTGGGATAAGTTGACTGCGTGTCGCCAAAAGAAGGATGAAAGCGTATCGGATTTCTTTACCAGATTTGAAGGGGTGTTTTTAGATTTTAGTGGTCAGGACTGGTGGGTGGTGTTCGATTGTTTGTTAACAGATTTGTCACTAACTTGCTTCCTGAGATTGCAGCACGGTTGCAGGCTTCAGAAAGTACTTGGACGACCTCATCCCTGTCAGTGATATTGAGTATGGCACAGTATTATGAACATAGAGAGAATGAGGACAAGGAAAGGGTAGAGAAAAAGTCAAAGGAGTTCAAGACGAGGGTATTGATGCAGCAAGTTGCGAGGGGAAGTGGACGAGGAAGAGGTTCGGGTTCGGCCTAACGGCCGCCCCTGTCTGGCAGGGGTGGTGTTCAACCACGCCCCTCGGGCTCAATCAATGTGCGTACTGTAAGCAGGAGGGACATTGGCGGAACGAGTGTCCGGAGTTGTCGCAGAAAAGTGAAAACACAAGAGGTCGGGGCTTTCGAGGACATGGACGGGGAACAGGAGGTAGAGGGGGGATGCAGTCAGAGGATACATCACACAATAGGCAGAGCAGGAATTATTTTGACAACCCCCAAGGACGAAAGTACTATCATGACGACTATGACATGGACCAAGTGACATGTTTGTCTCACAGTTAGGACAGCCGAGGACAGGGCGAGGAACCAGTTCCTGTGCCTATAGATCACCACGGACCTTACGTCACTGCTGATTTACAGGGTACTACCGAAATTTTTTTGTTGATACAGGGGCTATGAATAGCTCTATTTCCCGTTCACTGGTCCCGAGGGCAGCTCTGTCTGGCCAAAATAATGTGTCGGTGGGTTTCTCAGGCGTGCCGGTCATTAGCCCCATTTCCAAGCCTCTTGCTTTGACTATTGGCCCCTTTACGGTCGATTCACCATTTTTACTGACGTCAAATTGTGGGGAAAACTTGTTAGGACTGGATTTGTTAAAAACTGCAAGCAACAATTTATTGTTCTCCGGACGGTGTTTACATGACTGTTGGACCGCAGGTAGCCCATGCCAAACAGTGCTTTGCAAAGGATCCTCCCTTCCCGCTGAGTTCAAAGATGTGCCACGTACGTTATGGACTATAGGAGACATGGATGTGGGGTTACTCCAGATCCCGCCAGTGTCTCTACAGATCAAAGACAATGCTAAATTGCCACGTATTCCCCAGTACAAGATATCCCAGGCAGGTGAAAAGGCCTTATTGCAGATAGTACAGGATTTGATTAAGTCTGGCGTGGTTGAAGAGACTGTGGCGAATGTGTGTAATAGCCCTATTCTTCCTATTCTTAAAAAGACACCCTTGGATTCTTCTGATGCCCACCCTGATGTTTACCGTTTTGTGATAGACCTCAGAGAGGTAAATAAGATCATGGTTCCCCAGTACCCTGTGGTCCCGGACATTACAATGATCTTGACAATGATTCCCCCATCAGCAAAATACTTTTCTGTAATTGACTTGAAGAATGCTTTCTTCAGCATACCAATACATGCAGATAGCAGATATCTGTTTGGATTTGCAATAGCCAGTCGGAGCTTTAGATTTTGCTGTGCTCCACAAGGCTACACTGAGAGTCCTAGTATTTATAGCCAAGCCTTGAAAGCTCAATTGGATTCTTTGGAGCTTCCCTCTGGTAATTTGCTGTTGCAGTATGTTGACGACCTCCTTGTGGCTTCGGACAATGAGGATGGTTGCAAAGACGCCACAGTTAAATTATTGTTGCATCTGGCACATCATGGACACAAGGTGTCACTTTCCAAATTTCAATATTGTCGACAGGAGGTCACCTATCTAGGTCACCTACTGTGGAAGGAGGGTCGCAGACTAACACCTGAGCGCATAGCTGCTATCACTAATATGTCTGTTCCTAAGTCCCAACGCGAGGTACGCGCGTTTATTGGGATAACATCGTATTGTCTGCATTGGATCCCTAATTATTCCCTACTAACAAAACGCCTTCTTTACCTGACCACCAAAGATGTGCATGAACCCCTCCCTTGGACACCTGCATGCCAGCAAGCTTTTGAACAATTAAAGGTTGCGCTTTGCTCTGCTCCTCTGCTTGGTACTCCTGATTACCAGAAGCCTTTTGTGCTCTACGTGCATGAGGTGTATGGTTGCGCGCTTTCTGTTCTAACACAGGGTTTCGGTGGTAAGCAGAGACCCTGCGCCTGCTTCTCTGCCATGCTCGATAATGTCACCAGAGCGCTCCCGAACTGTCTGAGAGCTGCCACGGCGGTGGCAGTTTCTATCAGACAATCGGCAGGGCTCGTCCTTGATACTGATCTCACAGTAATGGTACCTCATGCTGTGGATACGTTATTGAACAAGACAAAGACGCAGCATCTTACTAGTGCGCGTCTGACTGGCAATGAATTGACCTTGTTTGCTCCGCACATTACCATCAAACGATGTGTTCATCTGAACCCAGCCACATTACTACCCCTCCCTTCGGAAGAAAAGGACAATGATGTCCATGATTGTTTATTTCGGACTGAGGAAGAAACGAAGGAACGGGTAGACCTGACTGACGTTCCCTTATCCGACCCCCAAGGGGAACTATATGTCGATGGCTCTTGTTTCAAATTACCAGATGGCACCACCACTGCAGCCTATGCAATCACAACGCTACACACTGTAGTTGAGACATCTCGTATCCCACACAAATCGGCCCAAGCTGCAGAGTTGGTTGCCCTCCTCAGGACTTGCGAGTTGAGTGAGGGACTGGCTGTTAATATATACACCGACAGCCAGTACGCCTTTGGGGTGGCCCATAATTTTGGGCGCCTCTGGGCGGAGAGAGGGTTCTTGACCTCGAACGGACTGTGAATACAGAACGGGCCATTGATACATAGATTGCTGTCCGCATTGACACTTCCCAATAAGTTAGCAATAGTGAAATGTAGCGCTCATAAAGCCATTACAGATGATGTTGGGAGGGGAAATGCTTTCGCAGACCAGACAGCTAAGGAAACAGCTTGATCAAAGATGAAAAAGATGTTGGTGGCAGGTCCCGCTAGGTGGGTTCCGGACAATGGAATGTTCGAGGATACATTGGAAAATGTCAGGGAAATTCAGGGTGAGGCGACTTTAGATGAATTGGCAATGTGGGAGGAGAGAACAGGTCATTTGGATGAGGATGGGTGTTGGACTGATTTGTCTGGGATTTGTCTGGGAAGCGATGGTTGCTGCCTACTTCTTATGTGCTCCCTGTTGTTACCATGGCCCATGGCCCAGCGCATATTAGTGCCAAAGGAATATGCAAGTTATTGGACCCAGTATGGCAGAATGATAATATCGCTAAGGTAGCCACACACCTAGTGAAACATTGCATAGTTTGTCTGAAGCATAACCCTGGGAAAGGTACTCCTACACCCGCTGGTAACTTTGCACCGCCTTCCTTCCCTTTCGAGGTTCTCCAGATGGATTTAATCGAAATGGAACGAGTCAATAACCTAAAGTATGTGCTAGTAGTGATCTGCGCATTCAGTAAATGGATTGAGGCTTATCCCACTAAAGAGAATACAACTATGGCGACGGCGAAGGCACTTCTAAAAGAGTACTTCCCGCACTATGGATTGCCATGCGTGATCTGGAGTGACAACGGAAGTCACTTCAATTCAAAAGTCATTGAATTGGTGTGCACAGGTTTGCATATTAAGCAGAAGTTTCATGCAGCGAATCACCCCCAGTCAGCAGGTCCGGTTGAGAAGTACAATGGTACTCTCAAACTGAAGCTAGCGAAGATTCAAGAAAGCACAGGACTGCGATTGCCAGATGCGTTACCCTTGGCTTTATTATCTACCAGAGTGACAGCGCATTCTAGAGCAGGGTTGTCCCCATATGAGGTGGTCTTCGGATGCCCTGCTAACGTCTGGGGCGTCCCAAGACCCAAGCGCTTTTCCGAGATAGAGTACCCCCTGCTTGTTGACTATCTGTATGAATTGTCTAAAGATCTTCGTACTCTCCATCAACAGATACAAGCCACGCTGCAGCCAGTACCAGAGGGGCCCGGGCATCAAATACAGCCCGGCGATTTTGTGCTCATCAGGAACTTCCAATGGAAAAGCTGTTTGGAGCCGAGGTGGAAAGGACCTCTCCTTGTCCTTCTAGCCACCCGCAAAGCGGTGAAAGTAGACGGCAGAAAACACTGGATCCATGGTTCACACGTTAAACGGATACCTCTACCGCTCCCGTATGACCATTGGGTCAACGAAGGCATCGCTGATCAGGAATGTGAGAGGGTGCCATGCTTTGTTCCCTTCTCTGACGCCCGATTGAGGTGGGCGCAGACGGATGAAGAAAGTGATGCAGCCCTGTCCGAGGCGATCCCACCAGAGATAAGGGCCGCCCCGGATAACACCGTTTCTAATACATCGGAATCTGAGTCTCGATGCCCATCTGATCCGGAGTTTTTGCCCCTTTTTGTTGATGAAACAGTGCCTGGAGTAACTAAATACAATTTGAGGCCCCGAAAGAAGGACGGTGCACCAGCCGAACAGTGTAGGAGCTAGGGAAGGACTTGAGCTTAGGGCGCGGGTGCTGTGCCTAAGGTGCCTGTATTAGACTAGGGTGAACTACACTGGTGCACTGCCCTGGACACTGGACAGGATAGTTGAGGGTATTTGCCCAGGAGGGAGGTTGCCCTATCCTGAAAGAAGAAGGATTTGTTTTTTCTGCAAGGGCTGTGATCGTGAAGCTCCTCCGTGGGAGTGTTTCATAGCACCGTTGTTGATGAACAATAGGAGCCTGCCAGCGAGGCTCTAGAAGGACGCTGGGTGATTTGGGCCCCCTGGTACTGTTGTTGCAATAGTGGCTCTAGCCTATGAATTTTTCTTTTCCCTGTGATACCTATAAGTTGCCCTTGAAGTTTTCTAAAATGTACCCTCTTGGTCTACTAAGAGTAAAATAGTGTTTGTTGTAATAATTTTGCTTTCCCTGCTTGTCGTATTTGGGGTGGTATGGTACTTAGAAGAACAAAATCCCGTGCACACCTTGATAGGGACTACCCCAGCTCCAGCTGAGCACTCGTTTGTTACACTGGCCCCACATAAAGAAAGACATAGACAGACTTATGCCCAAAATGCTTTTGTTCAGATGCTTTATCAGGTACACAGTACTAATAGTACCACGAATTGCTGGGTGTGTGGCCTACTTCCCTCAGTTATGCACAAAAATGATTTGCTAGTGTCATTGCCCCTGTCATATTTGGGTAGCTGTGAAGCCTGGTTTCAACTGCTCTCTATGGTATACATGCACTATCATGCTGACGCTATGAAAATGGTACAGGCCGATTACGAAGCAGTATTAGAGTATATAGTGGTACACCAGGGATACACACTTGGGGCAGATGGCAAGGAGGGTACCCTGCACCCAGATGCTTGCATGAATGTTTTTGAGGCTTACGAAAATGTCACTTGGTTACGAAATGAAATGTTAGATTTCCAAGGGTTTAATGTCACTGAATACTTTAAATGTTTCCAGGAACGCGATATCACTGAAGACAAAGCCATGCCTGTCCCTGTGATCAATGCAACGGCAAGTTTCTGTGTTGAAGGGTCAGGGAACATTTCGGTAGGACAGATCCATTGTAACTACACATAACGAATAAACACTACTAGCAGCCCACCTTTGCTTACACCTCCAAATGTATACTTCATCTGCGGGGAACAGGCTTATACATGGCTTCCGAGGGGATGGTCTGGCCGGTGTTATGTTTCCTTCCTCTTACCTCCCGTTTATATTGCACCGTCCAATTACCACAAGGATCATAAGCTACAGCGTAGGGATCTCCAGGTACATCGAGTTAAGAGAGTTGTCAACCCAGACGATATTGATCAAACAGATACCTCCCTACAGCAATTTGCTGACATAATGAAGGGCATTCTGCCGTTCTGGGGTCCCATATTCAATAGCCATAATATTAGGCGTCTGGCCAGAGTAGTTGAGGGAGTCATTAATACAACTGCAGGTATACTGACTAAAATTACGGTTGAGCTTCAGGCTACGAGGCTCGTTTCTCTTCAAAATCGGATGGTTTTAGACGTAATTCTGGCTGATAGGGGTGGAGCCTGTCGCGTCATCGGCAGCAGCTGCTGTGTGTACATCCCTGATAGTGCCCCTACTGTATATTCTGCAATACAGAAATTACACAGACTTGCTTCAGATATCCATCAGGATAATGGTTCATGGTCCCTCACAGGGTGGTTCTGGGGACTGCTGACATCATGGGGTTGGAAGATATTACTTGTCCTAATAGCCATCGCAGGAGTCATTTTTACATGTTGCTTATGCATTAATTGCCTTCCAGCCTGTTGCACCTATTCTGTGAGTAAACTTACCCCTACCCCCACATTGCCAAGACGAGATAACAAGATCTCTGCGATGATGATGCAGGAAATTCAGGATATAATGCTCATTGATGAGGGCATCTTTGAGTATTAGGTGATTTCGATGCCCATGTGCTGTTTTGTTTTCATTTGTAACATGAGTGACTATGCAATTTCTTTCTCCCCCTTAGAATTGTAAAGACCCTACCGGATAGCGAATAAAGCATTTAGCCAACAATGCTAAAAGGAGGGTCTGTTAGGTTTCAAATTCCCATCCCTGCAACGCACTCGTTTCACGCTATATTAGGTTAGCAATGTGTGGCTAAATAGATGCCATTTGTATTTACGTTATGCAACCCGCTGAGTTATCCCAGTAATACACAAGCTTCAGTTAGTGAGGGTGACTCCATTTTGTATTTCGTAATCCTCATCAGGCTGCTTAGACTGTGCCGGAGTTAGGCCTCATTACTCGTATTGCTTGCCTCAGCAGAACACTGTATTTCGTTATTATTTCTCCTAACGTTCAAGGTTGTTTCTCGACTTACTAATGAACAGGGCATTCTGCCTCGCATACTTATCCGAATTTGTAGTTTCTGCTCCCACGTTAGGAGATGCTGAGACCCAACACTGTGGCCTTGGATTTCTGATAAAATGTACCCATCTGGCAGGTGTTAGTTCATCGTACTGTGCCTCTTTGTTCATGATCGGCCTGGGCCGGTAGTTTTAAATTAGGGGCTTGGTTTGAGGCCCCTTGGGAGGAATTATTATTCACTGTAGACGGTTGGGGGGGTCAGTCCCTCGGCAGACATCCTAGGGTGCAGATCATGATGGACTCCTCTGCAGAGTATTGCTAATAAAAACGTAAGTTTGTATTCTCTACTGTCTGACTGACTCTTCATTCTTGGGAGGCATAGCAGGTGGTTGTAAGAAAACCCGAGTGGCCCTAGAGGGCCACTTCCTTCACTCCCACATCCACACACTGTGCCCCTGTACCCACAGCAAACCGAGAGAGAGACATCTGGTTGGACTCAGCCTTCAGCAACCAAACATGGGGTAGAATTGTCCTGGCATCCTGTTTTCTCCCTTTGTAGGGTGCAAACTGTTTACATGTGCTTCAGACAGACTTGTCGTGCAGGATTTTATACTTTTATATTATGTTGTGCAGACTCGCCGAGCACAAACCTAGGGTTTAGTGAGACTACTCAAGTCATGTCAATGTATCTTTATTCGGATGCCAATAGCCAAACATTACAGTGGTATATAAAAAACATTAAAAAGAATACAGTTCATAGCAGCAATTCCAAATATGTGCATAAATATACAATAAAACTCAGAATAAGACAAAATCTGTAATCGATAAGCAATACAAAAGTATACCAGAGTGTAATAAATTAAGAATTAAAAAGAATAATCACATCCAATTAAGTTCCTTCCTCAAGTTCATAGTCCATCCAGTAAGGGAAAACCATGCGTGCAAAATGTTTAACTACAGTTAAGTGGAGCCAGAATACTGAGGGAGGACAAAAACCTGATATTGGGTCCGCCATGCACTCCCCACCTACCCTGGCAGACATAAATAAATCTTTATCGATTATAGGCACATAGAGGTACCAATTGCAGCATGTATACAGGGTCCTTATCCTAAGATCATGTTGAATCTGATACCTGTATCCCTTTACTGTTCAAAGGTTAAGGGAATATTCTTTCTGGCATAAAAAACTGCCCATAAAAAGGATGCCACACTACAACAAATCTCCAGGGAAGGCAAATATTGTATATATTGATATGCGGGTTGACACTGGTAAAGTGTAGGGGTATTATGATCGTAATAATATAGCGCTTCCTCTGGTGGTTATAAAATTTACAAAAGAGAACCACATGCATAGTGTCCTGTGCCATCGCATCATCACTGGGACAGTTAGATAAAGATATAGACCAGTCGTTCATATTTGGAAAACTGACCAGTCAGTGAAAGATGTTCAATCTTCAATGAGTCAAGAGGAACCTATGCCTTGCATTTAAAACTGTTTTAAATTAGGGTTGCACATTAAAAGTAGTTAAAGTCATTTGATTCTTGCAAACAATGGGGTTGGAGATTTCACTTGTCAGCCTCAGATTTTCCAGGTGTGTCATGGTTTAGTTTTTTAAAAATGTCCTGCTAATCAGGTCAAGTGTTTCAGGTTTATTAAAATACTTATGATGACCTAGGTCCATGCAGAATTTTTTTTATATAGGCAAGCCACGGCATGCACTGATATTTGCTTGAGTTGAGGCAATCCCTAATTATGGCATGATTTAAATCGATGTGTTCGCTCGTCCATACTTTACGCCAGAGTAAGATTGGCTGTAACATTATTATGTCCATGATAAATTGGACTCCAACTTCAGCATGGCATACTTAAACTGGGGCACTTTTAGGAGTAGCAAGAAATTGAAATTGAAAAATAAATTGTTCTCTATCAATTGTATGTCACTATATTTCTTATGACCCCACACACCTGCCCCATATAATGCAACATTGAGACATTTAGCTTTGTAAATCGACATCATCAACTCTGGTGGGCTAGAACCCAATTGTCTGGCAAACCCTCTGAGAGCCATACACGCTTTAACAAGTTGCAGTTTCCTATTCACAATAGCCTTGCTCCATAAGCTCTCAATAGCAAATAAAATTCCCAAATAGGAAAAAGTATTAGTAAAACAGTAGATGTGGCGTCTCGTTTCATTGATCGGCAATTAGCGGTGTTCCTCCCACATTTCATAACAAAGGTTTTGATTCATTAAGAGACCAAGATCCTGCAAATATTCTGTAAAGTTTGCGAGCAGTGTCTGGAGAGCTAATGGGGTGCGTGCCATAAGACTGCCATCATCAGCGTAGAGGAGGGCTGGAATGGGGCGTGTTCCTACTTGGGGGAGGTCTTTAGTTGATGCTGCAAGTACAGCTCCTACACTGTTTATATATAAAGAGAACAGGAAAGGAGTCAGGACACAGCCCTGTCTCACTCCCCTCTCCACCCTAAAGGATTCAGTACACTTCCCGCTAATACCATATCTAACCCTGGCTTTGCATCCAGAGTATAGTTCCCTCAGGAAACTAATGATTGATGTCTCTACCCCCAGGTCTTTCATGATCGATCACAGTTTAGTGTGCATGACGCAATCAAAGGCCGAGGATAGAGCAACAAAGACTAGATATTTATTCCCCTTTTTCATTTTAACGTACTTCCCGACTAACAAGCTTAGATTAAGACTCTGCTCTATTGTCCCGACTCCAGGACAAAAACCATATTGCAAATCTGACAAGATGTTATGTGTGTCAGCTCAAACTTGCAGTCTGTTCAGAATAATACGGCCTGCAATCTTTGCCAGGGAATGGAGCAGAGAACTCTGTCTGTAACAAGCTGGGTTGGAATGATCTCCCTTTTTGTAGATAGGAACGATGATCGATTCGGCCCATGTTGATAAAAAAACGACTGTGCAACTTGCCCTAAGCACTAAAGTAAGTAGGGTCCCCCATAGTGCAATGTTCGCTTTATATAAATCTACAGGGATTGCATCTAGTCCTGAGGCTTTGCCTCCTTTGCTTGCCTACTCAAAAAAGCCAGGTCTTCAGCTTATTGTGGAATAGAAGAAGTGAAAAGTGAGAGTGATTCTGGCCGCAGAGATCTGAATGGTCTGAAGCCTTTTGGGTGGGTTTTGTTTTGATCCTGGCATAGAGGGTTTTTGGATCTGACATCCTTGGTGTGATTTCCCCCACTTTTTTCCTACAATCCTCCTGTTTTTGCTGACTTCATTTTTGCTGGCCATAGGACTCTGTACACTTTACCACTGCTAACCAGTGATAAAGTGCTAGTGCTCTCTCCCTACAACATAGTAACATTGGCATACACCCAATTGGCATATTTAATTTACTTGTAAGTCCCTAGTAATGTGGTACTACATTTACCCAGGGGCTAAAATGAAAATGCTGCTGGTGGCCCTGAAGGCCTGATTGTGTCACCTACTTAAGTAGGCTCTTAAAGATGACTCCGGCCTGCCATTGCAGCCTGTATGTGCGGTTTACACCGCCATTTTGACCTAGCAAATTAAATATTTTGCCAGGCCTAAACCTTAGTTTTTAATACAAATAAGTCACTCCTAGGGTAGGCCCTACACATCCCCAAGGGCAGGGTGCAGTGTATTTAAAAAGTTAGACATGTAATTTTAACTTTTACATGCCTAGGCAGTGAAAACCTCTTAAATTCATTTTTCACTACCAGAAGATCTACCTCTCCCATAGGATACCATTGAGTTGCCTTAAAACATTTAATAAGTGATATCTTTCAATTTGACTAGATAGGAATGCTAAGTTTGGTGTCTAAAGAATTGTAATTTAAACCCTCTTTATTGGTAAAGATGCTTTTTAAGTCATAATTCTGAAACTGTGACTTTTAGAAAGTTGTCCTAACAATTTGGTGTCTGCAGCCTGTGTCCTGGGTCACATGACTAGGTGAGCTGGTAGTTGTTCTTTGTGTATTGCTCCCAAACAGTGAGGGGAAGGGGGGATAAGTGTTGGCATGATGGACCATCTCTGACTTGATGGGGGAGAGCTGTCACCTACCACACTTGCACATACCAAAGCCTCTGCCTCAGCACACTGTCAAAGGGTTTGACACTAGTCTATAGTGCCCTCACAAAAGTTGAACCAGGGCAGGGAGGCAGAAACTTCCAAGCACCTCTGGGTGGTCAAAACCTTTAGAAGATTCTGCTTCTTTAAAGTAGACACAAGGTATAAATATTGGACCCTAAGACCCAACTCTTCAGTACACTTCTGGACCTGCGGTAGACTCAGAATGACTGCTATGCTGCTCTGCAGTAAGGACTGCTACTCTACTTTCCTGCTGCCCTTCTGCCTGGAAGAGAAGTAGTGGACCTACATCTTGACACCAGGACCACCAGAGTGACTCCAATGGCTAGTTGGCTGGTCTGTTGATGAGATCCTCAGGGATAGAAAATGCTCCAATCACCTTAAACCCAGCACCTGAACTCTGCTTGCTGTGAGTCCTGTCCCCCAAGTGGTGCCATCCCAGTCCTTGTCCTTTGGAAGTAGCTCTGAAGGTGCTCTGCCAGCACAACTGTGGTTTTGTGGGCAGAACCAGAGCAGCGTGATGCATCTCCTTACAGTTCTACATCAAAGAACCACCACTGTGCAATGCATCTCCGAAGCAGGACCTCGCATTGCAGCCTGTGGCTTCTTGGAACTGCGGATGCATGACGCATCTCTGACACAGGACTTTGCTTCGCAAGCCTTTGTCGTCGGCATCACAAGCCCTGTTCACTGCCTCTTTGGAATCACCACAGCGTGACACATCTCAGACGCAGGACCTCGCATCGCCACCTGCAGCTTCTCAGAACTGCTGCTGTGTGATGCATCTTTGATGTGGGATCTTGCAATGCTCTGCAACCAGGATTTAAGGTACCTTGTTCAGCAGGCCTAACTTAGTCCCTGCATCTGGCCTGTACTCCATTGTGGTCAGCATGAATTTCTGACTGTGCCTCGGTCAGCGCAACCAGATATCCACAGTTGTCGCTTTGTACTTCTAAGCACTGTTTTCACTCAAATCTTTAAAACTGCATACCCCCAGTTCGACTGATTGGATTTTTGTTGTTTTGGTCTCAAATAATTTAT
Source organism: Calotriton arnoldi (assembly GCA_963921515.1). Taxonomy (NCBI): domain Eukaryota; kingdom Metazoa; phylum Chordata; class Amphibia; order Caudata; family Salamandridae; genus Calotriton; species Calotriton arnoldi. The sequence goes on from CAWUFW010001167.1 coordinate 2,200,217, forward strand.
TAAAGTTTTCTCTAGTCTTCTAAGTTGGTGTGGGATTTTTCTTGTTTTGTGTTTTCACTTTATTACTGTTTAAAGTGCTACCTAAATATTGTAGACATTGCCTCTAAGTTAAACCTGACTGCTTTTGTGCCAAACTACCAGATGGTTAAGCACAAGTTAATTTGGGGTTTGTTTGTGTTTCACCTTGATAAGAACTGTGGTTGCTGCTTGAGTAGACTTTCACCCCCCCTCAACCAGTTATCCAATTTTCTACATAAGTGTTCCTGTAGTCAAGCTTGTTTGTGACCAGGGCGTGCTTGACGTTTTATTCTGGGTGCTGATTGGGAATTTATTGGAAATCTTCCTCAGCATCTTCAGGGTATGGAAGCAAAATGCGGTGATGGTGTTGACTTTGGTGGTCATGTTGACCCTCAGCATCTTCAGGGTATGGAAGCAATATACGGTGATGGTGTTGACTTCGGTGGTCATGTTGAGTTTGCTGTTGATAATGATCCCAAAGTTCTTGGTGTGGGTGGCTGTTGGTCCAACCCACCAGATGGAGTCCCACAGTGAAGTGCTGTTCCTGAAGATCATGATTTCACTCTTGTCGGTGTTCAGTTTAAGACAGTTAGTCTTTATCCAGTGGGTGATTTCAATCATAAAGACATTGAACTTGATCCCGGTACTGGTCGTCTTATCCGTGAGAGAAAATGAGTTGCATGTCATTGGCATAGGAGAGGATAGTGATGTCATGAGAGCAGATGATGCTGACTAGAGGGATCATGTAGGCATTGAAGAGGGTCGGGCCCAGGTTGGATCCTTACAGAATGCAGATGAGGTCATGGGTGTCCAAGGTGTACGTTGCAAGGTTGACTGACTAGGCCATTCCAGTCAGGAAGGAACAGAGCCATTGGAGTGTATAGACTGGGCTGTCAAAAGGATATTCTACTGAGCTCAGAAGAGTCACCTCTGCCCAATTAGGTCAGCCTATTTTTTGCTTTAGATAAGGGATTTCACACCTCTTCCCGAGCTAATCCCAGGCTGGGAGAAGCTGGAGAGTTAATGCAATGTTTATTAAAAATCACATATCATCATTGAAATGGATTTTTAATAACTTTTAAAAATAGTTCTTCAATCATTTTTCTAGCTGGTCCCATTCCAGAGATAGAGTCTTAGGGGCCGATTCCGATTCGGGCCGGAAAACGTACCGACCGACTCGGTACGGGAATATAGTCCGACCGACACGTACCGGCGCCGTCCGACCCGGGTAGTACGATGAAATGCATGTGAATCATGACCGACTCATACGGAACTCAAGCCGAACGACCGACCCGGACGGAAACAAGCTATCCAGCCGGGAAACCACGCGAATAGAACCGACCGACACGCACCAGGAATGAACCCGAACGAAACGTACCCGCGAACTCCGACCCGCGCAGTACGATGCAATGGGTGCAAAATCAGACCGATTCGCACGGAGCCCAAGCCGTACAAACGACACGCATACAAAAGCCAGCCAAACAAACACAATACTCCGCGACCGACGCGTGCGCCGCATATGAAACCTAGCAGAAACACAGCGGGAACGACTCGGAGAGGCACGCACGAGACAACTGCAACGTCCTACTCGGTCAGAAGAAAGTCTCCTACATGCACAATAATTACAAATGAAAAAATACAAAAAAAGAGGGCCAAACAAGCAATGACAAAGCCAATAAATACAGGGGGGGGAAAAATGGAACAAGGACACACCCCCAACTCCACCTACATAAAGGCCACAAATCCCTACCATGATCCTTTGCAAATTCCACTGACCTGCCAGCACAGAACACCATCAGACAGCAAACACAGACACACACACAGCTCATCCAACACAAAAGCCACACACCATTAGCACCTCAACAAATAGCACCCTCACACACACCCAGCAAAACCTACACTCACACACCCTCACTTTTTACACACACACACACATCAATAACCACCACCACCCATCACCATGCCCCTAAAGAAGAATCCAAGGTTCCTAGATAGTGAATTGGAAGTCATGGTAGACGAGATCCTGAGGGTAGAGCCACAGTTGTTTGGCACATTGGTCCAACAGACCCCCATGGCGCAGAAAACCAAGATGTGGGCGAGGATCGTCGACAGGGTCAACGCACAATCACCATGTTTGCGCACAAAGGAAGACATCCAGAACAGGTGGTATGATGTGCGCAGGAGGGTCAGGGACCTACTGAAGAAGGATTACATCCTGAGCCAGCACACCGGCAGTGGCCCTCCTGCCAAACCAGTATACCTCAGGCCCTGGGAGGAGAAGGTGCGGGCCATCCTACCACCAGTGAGCGTATATGGACTAACAAACATCCCAGAGCCTGGTGAGTACACAACAAATATACACAATATTGTGTGACAATACACACACATCACTGTCAAGGGGATAGTCAAACCATGCACCCCTAGCAAATCCACAGCAACCAAAAGATAATCATCCCAAGATGTGTATGTTAGTCAGATAAACACAATACATGCCATGTCATAGTGATATGTAACTGTGTCATGACATGTACAAACCCAACAACAAATAGAGCTAGGCAGTGGCACAAATCTTACCAACAAACACTGTCAGATATTTAGCCACCACTAGAACACCACCTCACAGGGAAGCTCACTGAAAGGAAGGAATCCTGTGTATGCTGGTGAAGTCAGTGTAGCCAAGAGCATGATGGGAGTCGTAGTAACAGATAATGGGCAGCCTCACATTTGGCCCATCAACACCACTCTGAACCATGCTCACAACACAGGGAGTGGAAAAGGACTGACAAGATGGCTGACACTGGGTACTGCTGTGGGGAGCACAAGGCCCTGCTGGAAACTGTGCACCAACAAACAACAGGACCACACTGTCAGCCATCTTGCCATTGCTGTCACACTCACACACAGTGAAGTCCACTCAAAAGGAAGGAAGTATGGGCATGCTGGGAAGGGGGTGTAGGCAATAGCATGATGGGAGTTGTAGTCACAGATATTGCTCACCCTCACAATTGGCCCATCAACACCACTCTGAACCATGCTCACATCACAGGGAGTGGATAAGGACTGACAAGATGGCTGACACTGGGTACTGCTTTGGGGAGCACAAGGCCCTGCTGGGAACTGTGCACCAACAAACAACAGGACCACACTGTCAGCCATCTTGCCATTGCTGTCACACTCACACACAGTGAAGTCCACTCAAAAGGAAGGAAGTATGGGCATGCTGGGAAGGGGGTGTAGGCAATAGCATGATGGGAGTTGTACTCACAGATATTGCTCACCCTCACAATTGGCCCATCAACACCACTCTGAACCATGCTCACATCACAGGGAGTGGATAAGGACTGACAAGATGGCTGACACTGGGTACTGCTGTGGGGAGCACAAGGCCCTGCTGGGAACTGTGCACCAACAAACAACAGGACCACACTGTCAGCCATCTTGCCATTGCTGGCACACTCACACACAGTGAAGTCCACTCAAAAGGAAGGAAGTATGGGCATGCTGGGAAGGGGGTGTAGGCAATAGCATGATGGGAGTTGTAGTCACAGATATTGCTCACCCTCACAATTGGCCCATCAACACCACTCTGAACCATGCTCACATCACAGGGAGTGGATAAGGACTGACAAGATGGCTGACACTGGGTACTGCTGTGGGGAGCACAAGGCCCTGCTGGGAACTGTGCAACAACAAACAGCAGAACACCACTGCCTGACATCCTGAAAGCCAACTTGCACTCCCTGCAATGCAAGCACGTTGCATGATGGGATATCTGGCTGGGTGGGAAGGAGGACTGACAGCACTGACCATAGTTACAAGCAGCTCTACTCACACCCCCCCTCAACACAAACTCCACATAACCCACCTGGGAGAATGCAATGCCTCACACTCCAAATGAAGATCCCACAAAGAACCACCACCCTGGGTAATGCTGTTTGAAGCACAGGGACACTCTTGGGACTTGTAGCCAAACAAACGCCAGGACAACACTGTCAGCCTTCCTGTCAGCACAGGCACACTACCCCACAGGGAAGCAGAGTCAAAAGGAAGGAAGTATGGGCATGCTGGGAAGGGGGGGTGTAGGCAATAGCATGATGGGAGTGGCAGTCACAGCTCAACATCCCCCACCGACATGGCCCAGCAAGCTCACACTGAAGCATGCACACCTCACAGGGAGTGAAAAGCCACCTCAAAGATGTCTGACACTGGCGTCAGCTGTGGGGAGCACAAGGCCCTGCTGGGAACTGTGCACCAACAAACAACAGGACCACACTGTCAGCCATCTTGCCATTGCTGTCACACTCACACACAGTGACGTCCACTCAAAAGGAAGGAAGTATGGGCATGCTGGGAAGGGGGTGTAGGCAATAGCATGATGGGAGTTGTAGTCACAGATATTGCTCACCCTCACAATTGGCCCATCAACACCACTCTGAACCATGCTCACATCACAGGGAGTGGATAAGGACTGACAAGATGGCTGACACTGGGTACTGCTGTGGGGAGCACAAGGCCCTGCTGGGAACTGTGCACCAACAAACAACAGGACCACACTGTCAGCCATCTTGCCATTGCTGTCACACTCACACACAGTGAAGTCCACTCAAAAGGAAGGAAGTATGGGCATGCTGGGAAGGGGGGTGTAGGCAATAGCATGATGGGAGTTGTAGTCACAGATATTGCTCACCCTCACAATTGGCCCATCAACACCACTCTGAACCATGCTCACATCACACGGAGTGGATAAGGACTGACAAAATTGCTGACACTGGGTACTGCTGTGGGGAGCACAAGGCCCTGCTGGGAACTGTGCACCAACAAACAACAGGACCACACTGTCAGCCATCTTGCCATTGCTGTCACACTCACACACAGTGAAGTTCACTCAAAAGGAAGGAAGTATGGGCATGCTGGGAAGGGGGGTGTAGGCAATAGCATGATGGGAGTTGTAGTCACAGATATTGCTCACCCTCACAATTGGCCCATCAACACCACTCTGAACTATGCTCACATCACAGGGAGTGGATAAGGACTGACAAGATGGCTGACACTGGGTACTGCTGTGGGGAGCACAAGGCCCTGCTGGGAACTGTGCAACAACAAACAGCAGAACACCACTGCCTGACATCCTGAAAGCCAACTTGCACTCCCTGCAATGCAAGCACGTTGCATGGTGGGATATCTGGCTGGGTGGGAAGGAGGACTGACAGCACTGACCATAGTTACAAGCAGCTCTACTCACACCCCCCCCTCAACACAAACTCCACATAACCCACCTGGGAGAATGCAATGCCTCACACTCCAAATGAAGATCCCACAAAGAACCACCACCCTGGGTAATGCTGTTTGAAGCACAGGGACACTCTTGGGACTTGTAACCAAACAAACGCCAGGACAACACTGTCAGCTTTCCTGTCAGCACAGGCACACTACCCCACAGGGAAGCAGAGTCAAAAGGAAGGAAGTATGGGCATGCTGAGAAGGGGGGGTGTAGGCAATAGCATGATGGGAGTGGCAGTCACAGCTCAACATCCCCCACCCACATGGCCCAGGAAGCTCACACTGAAGCATGCACACCTCACAGGGAGTGAAAAGCCACCTCAAAGATGTCTGACACTGACCTCAGCTGTGGGGAGCACAAGGCCATGCTGGGAACTGTGCACCAACAAACAACAGGACCACACTGTCGGCCATCTTGCCATTGCTGTCACACTCACACACAGTGAAGTCCACTCAAAAGGAAGGAAGTACTGGCATGCTGGGAAGGGGGGTGTAGGCAATAGCATGATGGGAGTTGTAGTCACAGATATTGCTCACCCTCACAATTGGCCCATCAACACCACTCTGAACCTTGCTCACAGCACAGGGAGTGGATAAGGACTGACAAGATGGCTGACACTGGGTACTGCTGTGGGGAACACAAGGCCCTGCTGGGAACTGTGCAACAACGAACAGCAGGACACCACTGAATGACATCCTGAGAGTCAACCTGAACCCACTGCAAGGTTGGCATGCTTCATGGTGGGATAACTGGGCTAGGTGGAGAAGGATGGCCGGATGTCCACCAAATACAACCAATGCTGGCCATGCACACACCTCAACATTCACATTGAAATGCCCCAGGTATGCAGGACAATGTGCTACACCAATATCAACCTCTTACTGTGACAACTTAGGACAATGCAATGTACATGCCCGCATCCAGAGGTACAGTCACAACTGTCAGGTGTGTGAACCAGTGATGCCTGTAGAAACATAACATACAATGTGTGTCTCTTCCAAATACAGGTGATGATGGGGACACAGCAGCAGGCGAGGAGGAGTCCCTGTCTCAGGCTCTGGGGGACACTGAGCTCACTGGTGTGGAACAGCCTCTGCCCTCCTCGGATGGCGAAGACCTACCTGGACCCTCCGGTGTGAGTCATCATGCAGCACCAGCAGGACCAACATCTGCACCCCCTGCACCCACCCCTCCAACAACTGCCAACACACAGACCACCCCCGCTGACACGGACAGACCGAGGACCACCGATGACAACAGCACAGGGCCCCAGGCCCACCGTGGAGCAACGGACAACAACACCACTAACAACCCCCAAGGGGGCCTCGGGTCACCTGTGCGTGCCACCGCAGGTCCTGCACGTGTCGCCAGGGGTGGTGGGAGGGGTGGTAGACATAGGTCGCTCTTTGCAGAGGGGTCTGGACTGCATGATGACCCACAACTGGCACGCATTGCTGATGCGTACCAGAATAGCACCGGAGAGGTCAGACAGGTAGTGGGGATCCTCAAGGACATACAACAGCAGCAGGCTGCCCATCATGCCCGCTTGGACTCCCACATGTCCCGTGTGGAGACACACATGTCTCGCATGGAGTCCAAGTGGGACACATTGCAAGAACTCACAGCGGTGCATAGGGACATATTGACATGCCTCCGCCAGATTAGCACCAACATGGCCACACCTCCCTGTGTGCCCACAACATCTGGTGCTGCAACAACTGACACTGCCACAGGGAGGGAGGAGGACTCTGGCGGAGACTCCCTGCACCGCAGCAGCCTGCACATGAGGGTCCCCCCCAAAGAAGAGGGGTCGTCCGAGGAAGGAAAACTGAGAGGTTGATGGCCACGTACATCCCCCAAGAAGCCAACACCTGTTCCGGAAATTCTCCTTTGTATGCAAACTTTTCACCCTGTCGAATGCAACACAACTCTCCCACATGACATGGGGAGTTCAAGTTGGACTAATGTATCATATGACTGTGGATTTCACTCAGGACATTTCTGCTCCCAAGACTTGCAACTCATCTGGGAACTTTGGATCACAATCCCAATGTACAGCACCCACCATCCTGTGCACTATACACACACACATTTTTGTAAATAAAATCACTAGTACACCATACTTGCCTCTGTTGTTATTCCAATGTGGATACTGTTATGGTGATGATGATCTGCTAAATTACACTGTGTATGCCAACTGCTACAGCAAGTACAACACCGTCATGTGAGTCATGGTGATGTGACACATATGAGGGAGACACACCACTAGGGCTACACAACACAGAGACACCAGGGCCATCGGACTCATCGCCTACAGTGATGTTGCCAGGAAATATTGTGGAATGCACAGACACCACACCTATTCAGAGTCTGTGTCAACTAGCCCACAGGTGCAGTAAGCAAATGTCAGTCAGATGTGTGACCACAGACAACGCACATCCCAAAGTGAAGCACAGGTTTATTACACATTTGCAACATGTTGTTTCCACTACAAATGCAAGGTATTCCCACGTGGCAGTGGCCACACAGTCAACAAGTGCAGAAGATATGAAGTCCAGGGGTGTGTGGCACATCACCTGTAGGGAAACGACTGCTGCCACCCTGAAAGCTGAATCATGGTGTCGGGGGATCCAAGTTGACCAAAGTACTCAGTAAGCACCCTGTGAAGGACAGACATGACACACAGTTAAAACCACTGAAGAACAGGACAGAACTGCAATACTCATGCCCAATACATGTCACAAGACAACAACACAAAACCAAGTTAGCATGTCAACAATGTTGGGGAGTACAGACTACCTGTAAGGACACATTGCTGCACGCATCCAGTCAAGTAGCACATGGCCACACTCAAACAGCACCAGAGCACCACCCACACATATCATGCAAACTCACATCATTCACATTACATCTCCCTGGATACTCACATTCAGCTGAAGAAGTTGGTGATGAGCTGTGTGCGGACATCACCATCATCATCATCATCATCACTGGCATCGTGGTCCAGGCCAGGATCCTCCACAGGTGGCGGACGTTGGTCATCGTCATCCAGGATGAGAGGCAACTCCTTCCGCACTGCCAGGTTGTGTAGCATGCAGCAGACGATGACAATCTTGCACACCTTTGCTGGGGCATATGGGAGGGCCCCTCCTGTCTTGTCCAGGCAGCGGAAGCGGCTCTTCAGGAGACCAAATGCCGCTCGATCACTCTCCTGGTCCGACCATGTGCCTCATTGTAGCGCATCTGGGCTGGTGTCACAGGGTTCCTGAGGGGTGTCAGCAACCTACGGACAGACATTTGCACATTAGCTGAGTTGGAAAAGTGGGCGGAATACAACAGAGCAGAACACACACAATGGTACAAAGTCAGAACACACCGACAAGCCAGGCATGGTGGTTCTGCATCTGTGCCATCATCCTCGGGATGCGACTACTCCTCATCACGTAGGCATCGTGTGCTGAACCAGGGAAACGGGCACACACATGTGTGATGCTCATATCTGCAAGACATACCACCAGAGCATTGATTGAATGGTAATGTTTCCGGTATGCCTGCTCATGTGCCTGTGGTGGTACCAAAGCCACATGTGTCCCATCAATGGAGCCAATGACATGTGGCATCCTCCCCAGGGCATAGAAGTCACTCTTGGCGTCAGTGAGTTGTTGACGTGTAGGGAAATAGATGTACTGGTTCAGGCATCTCAACATTGCCTCCAAAACATCGCGTAGCACACGGCTGAACATAGTCTGTGACATCCCACCGGCAGTCGCCACAGTGTGTTGAAAGGTACCGGTGGCAAAGAAGTGTAGGGCTGCCATCACCTTCACCTTGGGGGTCAGCGCTGTAGGGTACGGCCGGCCAGGTTGCAAATGTGGTGCCAAGCGCACTGCCAAATCCTCAATCAGCTGCCTGGTGAAGCGGTACCGTTGGATGCTGTCACATTCCACCATCGTTGCCAGGTCAGGGAATGGTCTATGGACAGCTGGAGCCCTGCAGTGCATAGGTTGAAGAAAGAAAGATTGTCAGTCACCCCACATATGTGCCATTCACCATACTCAATTTCACATGATACACCATTACGAGACACAAGTACTTGATGTGTGTGCCGTTCTGTTCGGACATAACTGGCACCTACATGGCCATCATCTAACTTCTCAGTACAACATGTGTGGACAACAGGTTCCAGGTTGTGCAATGGGAAACCATTAGGCTGTGTCACAGTACCCATTTACTGCTGTCACGTTCCACACACACACCACAGTTACATGTCTGGACAGATGCGCCACAGACATCACAGCTCATTGACAGGTAGATTCCCAGTGACCCTGTCTTGCCACATGGACACTGGCATGACATGGCGTATCATGTACACGTCAGAAAATGAAACATGACTCCCACAGGTAGTGGCCCCTGTCGCCTCCGCAGGACAGACATGGACGCCAGTGACGCACAACATCAAAGTCCATGCACAAACAACGTTGATGTGGAGACTGTCTCCCATTGTGCACATGGAATCAGAGACATCGGAAACACAACATGCACACATACTGTGGAGAGCCATCACTATTGTGGCAATGGGTCACCCTGTGACGTAGTTGCCTTCCCCCATGGGACCCTGGGGGTATGTGACATGTTATACACATACACAACCTGGAAATGTGACCATGCCACATGCTCCAAAATGAACTGTTGCACATCACAGTGGTCATATGCACAACACACAAAGGACCCTGTCCCCATGAACACATGCACAGCCTGGGTGTGGCTGCCCACAAGTGCCACCACAGAAACCACATGTTTACCCCCATACACAGAAAAGGTAATGCAGCCTTACATGCCTTAGGAAACAGTGTGGACTGGGTGTGGTGTTGTAGGTGTGCCCCTGAGTCTCTGGCAGGTATATGTGGCTGGCATACGTTCACCAGTGACAAGCATGGTGACATATGCGAGTGACCTGTACAGGGACGCGTTGTACAGCAATGGACCGATCGGTGTGCCCGGCCGGCCCATTGCATCTGTTGTGGGCAGGTACGCGTTGTACAGCAATGGACCGATCGGTGTGCCCGGCCGGCCCATTGCATCTGTTGGGAGCGGGTACGCATTGTACAGCAATGGACCGATCAGTGTGCCCGGCCGGCCCATTGCATCTGTTGGGAGCAGGTACGCGTTGTACAGCAATGGACCGATCGGTGTGCCCGGCCGGCCCATTGCATCTGTTGGGAGCGGGTACGCGTTGTACAGCAATGGACCGATCGGTGTGCCCGGCCGGCCCATTACATCTGTTGGGAGCGGGTACGTGTTGTACAGCAATGGACCGATCGGTGTGCCCGGCCGGCCCATTGCATCTGTTGGGAGCAGGTACGCGTTGTACAGCAATGGACCGATCGGTGTGCCCGGCCGGCCCATTGCATCTGTTGGGAGCGGGTACGCAGTTGTACAGCAATGGACCGATCGGTGTGCCCGGCCGGCCCATTGCATCTGTTGGGAGCGGGTACGCGTTGTACAGCAATGGACCGATCGGTGTGCCCGGCCGGCCCATTGCATCTGTTGTGGGCGGGTACGCGTTTTACAGCAATGGACCGATCGGTGTTCCCAGCCGGCCCATTGCATCTGTTGTGGGCGGGTACGCGTTGTACAGCAATGGACCGATCGGTGTGCCCGGCCGGCCCATTGCATCTGTTCTGGGCGGGTACGCGTTGTACAGCAATGGACCGATCGGTGTGCCCGGCCGGCCCATTGCATCTGTTGGGAGCGGGTACGCGTTGTACAGCAATGGACCGATCGGTGTGCCCGGCCGGCCCATTGCATCTGTTGTGGGCGGGTAGCGTTGTACAGCAATGGACCGATCGGTGTTCCCGGCCAGCCCATTGCATCTGTTGTGGGCGGGTACGTGTTGTACAGCAATGGACCGATCGGTGTGCCCGGCCAGCCCATTGCATCTGTTGGGAGCGGGTACGCGTTGTACAGCAATGGACCGATCGGTGTGCCCGGCCGGCCCATTGCATCTGTTGTGGGTGGGTATGCGTTGTACAGCAATGGACCGATCGGTGTGCCCGGCCGGCCCATTGCATCTGTTGGGAGCGGGTACGCGTTGTACAGCAATGGACTGATCGGTGTGCCCGGCCGGCCCATTGCATCTGTTGGGAGCGGGTACGCGTTGTACAGCAATGGACCGATCGGTGTGCCCGGCCGGCCCATTGCATCTGTTGTGAGCGGGTACGCGTTGTATTCCGACATACGCGTTGTACAGCAATGGACCGAACGGTGCGCACGCATTGGCTGGGGCCTGGCATGGCAACGGACGCGTTTTCGAAGCTTCAACGAATCTGATGCAGTGAATTCAGTTGGCCAGCCACAACAATGTTGCAAAATCATGGGTGTCATGAAGTTGAAGTTTTGAAGGATGCTGTGGGCGTGTATTAGTGCTGCTATTCCATGTATTGGTCAGATTCAGAAGATGCAAACGACTTGGACCTATCACTTTGGACACATGGGACAGTATCTGCCTCTGCAGCACACATATAATGCTGGCTGTTCCCCTGAGAGCTCACTTGCCTGCACTACATGCTCCAGGACGACATCTGCCACCAACACTGCTGCTGTCTGTGCATCCTCTGGCTACTGCAATGGCACGTACTGTGGAGAGAGCCCCAGCCTTCAGCCTTGAGGAGAACCAGGCCCTGCTGGACAGCCTCCTTCCACAGTACAGCAAGCTGTATGGGAAACCAGGAGAGCAGGTGAGTGTGCTGTCCACTGCCTTTCTAATTTTGCATGTTGTCTGACTAGCAGGACTTACAGTGTGCACACCACTGGCTAGCATGCTCACTGGGTAGTTCTGACCCCCCAAAGTGTGTAGTTACATGCACTGAACAGGTACAGTGCAGTAACAGTGCATTCCAACAAGGTTTTCTTCCCATGCAATGATACCATGTAGTAACTGCTGGCAAACTGTTCATAGCCATCGTTGCACTGCCTGTGTACATCATATGCCCCAGTGATTGAGACATGTATATCCAACTGTGTGATGCACGTATATGTTGCATGTGTAGTAATGGCATTTTCACTTTGTCATCCTCACAGGTTGATGCCCACCAGAAGCAGGAAATCTGGCTGACCATCGCCCGGGCAGTAAGATCCGTGGGGGACTACAAGCGCCGGATCTGCAACTGCCAGAAGAGGTGGCAGGACCTTCGAGGCTGGACCCGGAGGATCACAAGGGTCCAGCTGAAGCTGTTGCCTCCTCGCAGGAGGGGCGGACACCGGACCCTGACCCCCCACATGCTCAGGATCCTGGCGGTGGTCTTCCCTGACCTGGATGGGCAGCTGAAGGCCAGACAGCAGCAAGGAGGGGTGAGTCCATGACTGCACTGTGCACTTTGTCTGACATGCTATGTGCCCTCCTCTGGCCTGGTTAAACTTCCACAGTACATCAGTCTTGTGGTCCAGGACCCATGTCCCTCTATTGTGACATGCCCACTCCTCATCTGATACGCATATGTGTGGCCCTTACAGTCAGGAAATTGTGTCACTTGGGGACTGTGTCATTGCATTTTGCTTGGCTCATGGTGGGGGACAGCATTTGTTCCCGTGACTATGTTGTGGGATTCATGGGTGGGTCAATTGCTTACACAATGCCCAAGTTCTGACATGTAATCTGGGTGTAACTTTGATATGTGGTCCACTTGCTGATCTGATTCACCACATGTCCCTGGGGTATTTGGCACACCCCCATGCTGTGGGTGGGAAGAATGTTTGGGCCTCAGGAGTATGTATATCAAGTGTGTCACACATGCTTAGACACCTGCCTACTGTCCAGGACTCATCCCTCTTACAGGTGGAGCTGGACAGTCATGCCTACTCCAGGGCATACAATACACTCTGTACTCCCACTCCCGTGGATCATCTGACATGTTGTGATCAGTGACATGTTCCCTCAGGTGTCTGCCTCTGTGTCATTGTGCTGTGGCTTCGTTGTCAGGACTACTGGTATGTTTATCGGTTAGGGCTCAGCATGCCATCTGAGATGTGACCATGAGAGACGATACTTCTGTGACTTGAAGGTGTTTGATCACTTGACTGTGCACACAGGTGTATGTGACTGTGACTTTCAGGCAGCTGTTATTCATTCACAGCACACTGTGAGGTGCTCAGGTTCTGAGAGTTGTGTTTCATGTCCCCCATATGTCCAATTGGCATGACGTGGACAAATACTAGTTCAGATGATGTGGTGTGTGGGGGATGGACATGTGCACTTGTCAGTTACATAAATTGCATTCCCCATGTCCTAGTATTGTGACACAGTGCAGACTGTTGTTGGCTGGCTGCCATGGCCATGTGAATGGAGACAGTGATGTATGACTTTGCACGCATGCCTGTGTCATTGCATTAAACTTCCTAAGAGTGATCCTGCAGGGGAGTGACATGTGCAACATGCACCCCATTGTGGCATGGACTATCCGGACATGGGTGCATCATGGTGTCTGGTGCTGGTATGCATCACATGCATTTCTATTTAGACTCTGGCCATCCCTTTCTCCAGACACCTGCACTGACTCAGTGGCAAGAGATGTGATGTGTGCATGTTCACATACTTCACCGTGTTCCCTGCAATGTCTAACAACTGTGTAGGTGGTGCATGTGTCCACACTGGGGTCTTACCATCAGACAGGCACCAGACAGATGGGTGCAAGGGCAGGAGGGGTGTGAGTCCCATGGTTGACCATCAGACTGACAATTGGCTTCTCCAAATCGGTGTGAGGAGTTTTGGCAATGTTCAACTAAGGATGCCAGGGCTGGCTCTGTAAGTGCTGTACTTACTGTGGTGTGTGCGGTCAGTGCAGGTGACTGATGTTTGTCTGTTTCCCTAATTGTTTGCAGATACATCCACGGCCACAGGAGGGGACAGCTCCATGGACCAGGAGGAGCTGCGGAGCCAGACTGGGTCAGCATCCGACGAGTGGTCAGAGGGACCCAGTGGCACGGAGGGCGAGGGGAGCCACACTTAGGAGTCCTCAGCACCATCCACCTCAGCTGAGGACCACAGCAGCTCGGAGGATGACTCCCTTGTGGAGGCGGGTGTCAGCAGCCACCACACCCCAGCTAGTCTGTCTGGCCCCGCCACCACCACCACCAGCACCGCCCTCCCATTGGCTCCAATTCCAGAGGTCCGTGGAGGTTCCCGTGTTCGGGAGCGTGTCTCCTTCGTGCCAGGCACCGCACCCCCTGCCCCTGTGTCCCCTGCTGCCCTGAGTGAGGAGCCTGTGTACCTACTTCGGCAGCTCCATGTAGGGCAGACAGCAATGCTGCGTGTCCTCCATGCACACACCACTCTGTTGACACAGCTGGTGTCGTTCATGGAGGGCATCTCGACGGGTATGTCTGCCCTACAGAGGAGCAATAAGTCCATGGACTCCTCCCTGATGGCAGCAGTGTCCCTCCTCCAACAGTCCCTCCCCCCTCCTACCTCTGCCCCATCCACACTTCCTGGCACCCTACCTGTCCAAAGCACATGCACACCTGCACAATCACCCAAACACACAGACACGAGCAGCACAGACACACCCAAAAGAAAGGCAAGACGTGCACACAAGCATCCTCAGGGGACAGATACCACACACACAGGGGATGTTGAACAGACACACACACAGGCATCCACAGTCACTCCGCAGTCCTCCAAATCCTCTCCCTCCAAGACTCCTTCCCTTGCCTCACCTGCAACCCCACCTACACAGCAGCTCTTCCTCTGTGACCTCGGCCTCTTCCCCTCCGATTCTGCAGATCCAGCATACCGGGGGAAGAGGAAGTCCACCCTCACAGAGGGGAGTGCCCCTCGCCCCAGACACCCTCCCCCAGGTGCAGGCAGACTGAGGACCCCATTCGGAAGTCCCCCCGGACCAGGAAGGGCAAGACCTCACCACCACCACCACGCAGCTCCACCACCCAGTCTCTCTCCTCCATCCCCCAGGCCACCACTCCACAGGTTCCACCGCCACACCCTGCCCCAGGTTCCCCCACACACCGATACCACATACCCAAACTGCTTAGGCCCTCCCCCTGCCACTTGCTCTTCCACCCCAACACAGACGCTCTGCCTGTTTGTGCCACTGGTGTGGAGACCGGGTCCCCCTCTGTCCTGCCCACCTCATCTGCCCCCCTTCCACTCCCTTGGAGGCATGCACTGCAGTGGAGTCCACAACCACCCCGTCTGACTCGGGCACTGCAGTGGGGACCCAGTCCACTCCATCAGACCAGCCCACTGCAGTGGTTGCAGCACCAACACCATCTGACTTGTGCCCTACAGTGGTGCCGGCCCCCCCTGAGTCAGACACCTCCACTGCAGTTGCCGGTGACACTCCTTCACCCACCAGCCCTTCACTGCCTCACTCTGGCATCCCCTGATCCTGTCCCTGCGGTGCCTGGCCTGCCCCTTGTATGCCCCTCCAAGGGGGATGTCCCCTGTCCGTATCAGTGCAGGCAAGCAATGGGTGACAAGTTGTCACATATCACCCTGTTGGGACTGTGTATTTGGACTGGCCATTGGCCTTAGTTTAATTTGGACTTCTGATTTTTGATTGACATTTGCTGAATAAAGCCTCTTTTTGTTTACTTGTGGTTTTTCTTTTGATGTAAATGATGTAGATGAGTATCATCATGCATTTGCAGTTGTAATAGTGTTCTGATCAGGAAAATGAAGTGTTGCTGTGATGGACTCCATGTGGTCCATGGGATATATGTCCTGTTGTAGTCTGGATCTATAGCATCCTCTGCTGCAGTTTGAGGGTGTGATGTTCAGCATATGGCACAGGGATGTACGTTTTGCATTTGTAAATTAACATCTTTGTCTTACAGTGATGCACATCTGGTGGGCTTACCACTGTTCAATGTTCCGATTTCCCTGACTGTGTGCCCATCTCCACTGTACATGCAGTTTTGCACATCAATGTTGAAGGACTCATCTGTGTATACAGTGCAACTGGCTTGACACGTGTTTTGGGTGTATGCAGATGACTGACGTGACACTCTTGTACCCAGGCTGATGTGAGCAGAGCCTTCAGTGTGTTGTAGTTGTTGACTCACTGACCGAGTGTTCTGCTGACATGTTTGAGTTGTGCACAGACAAGGTTTGGCACAGCGGACCTTCCACAGTAGTGGAGTGCCCTCATGGCAGTGTGTAATCCCGTGACATTGCCTGGGCCCGTGTTTTGTGTTGTGTAAGCATGTCTGTGCGTGTTCCCTTCCCTTTTCCTAAGAGGCTGTGTCCCTACGGATGTTCCTGTTTCTGATGCTTGCTGAGTTGTTCTATGTTCATCCAGCATCTTGGACCTGGTTTCTCCGGGATGTGGTTGCATGGCAAACTAATGTTCATCAGGTTGTCATCCCAGGTTGTCTTTGTTGTCAGGGCTGGGGATGTGGGCAAACGCAGATGGGACACATTCTGGATTCCCCTTGTCACTTGTTGGTTACACATGTCATGTAATTTACAGTTTGTGGTAGCTTTCAGTGATTGTGACACGTTGTGTGTGTGACTGCTGCCACTCCTCAGGGTCAGAGCTGCAATGTTGGAAGTTGTGTACGTGTGTTCTTTGTGTGTCACCTTGGCTTCTTCATTGGTGTGTGACTATGGCCGGGATCCCATTGATTGTGGTGGATTTCACGTCATGCCCATGTACCCCGCAGTGTGCAGTGTGTCAGACATTCACGAGGCTTGTTGACTGGCCATGTGTGATGGGTTTCTGCACCTTAGTTCCCACCACCACCCCTGGGATTGTCATGGGTGCATGTGCAATGTCACCAGTCCATGTGAGCTTCACGGCTGCACATTGGTGGAGATCAAGGTGTGTGGTGTTGAGTGTGTGCAAGTGTGAGTTGTTGCACGGCTAGACCCCTACCTCCATATTGGCCTTGGCTGGCAGGCCGTGCTGATTGATTTGTGCTTGTATAGGTGTGATGGTAGTTTGTTGCTCAGGACACATGGCTGTGGTTCACAGTGTGAATGACATCTACCTTTGTCATCACAGTGGGATTATCATGCAGGCTAGTGTCAACACAATGTATGGTCCCTGGGGGTAGTGCTGTGGTGGGTCTGTCTCTTGCTGTGTTAGTTGCTGTTCCTACAAGCTTGTGTGACATGTGTAATTTGGGCTCCCTCTCATCTAACAATGCCTCTTTGCCCACATAGGGGAATCCGATCCATGAGTAACTTTTGTATGGCACTGTATACACATCTGTGTAATTGGAATTCAGGCCTCCTCATGTGTTGTGTGGTTGCCTGGGGACACTGGCACACACCCCCATCACCTGTTGTGTTTGATATGCAGTGTGAGTCTGCCTGTTTGTGTTTGTGCATTTGCACCACTGCATTGGCATATCTTGAGTGTGCCATTGGCTGTATGTTGTTTGGTGGCTTTCCCCTGCTGTCCCTGGGACTCCTAGGTCATCAGTCAGCACAATAATCATGGTTTGTATGTCCCATTGCTGCCATGGTATGGTATTTGTTCACCTGACATCTACAGTCTCCACAGGATATCTACATTTGTGTGTCCATTGGTGCAGATATGTGGGTCTGCATTATGATGGTCACTTCTGTCATTGTGTTATTTGTGACTGTTGACAATGTGAGCCCCCATGGGTGATGTTTGTATGCACATGGCCAAAACGATGTTTTATTGCCACTGCACTGTTTGCCTCACCCAATCTATGTTGCTATGGGACACAAGCACTACTATGCCACTGATGTGTTTGTTGTTGTGTGACCAGGAATCATCCATGCAGTTTGGCTTTGGCAGCTTTTACCATGACTACACTTACCTTTTGATCACTGTGGTGATGGGGCTTTGGGCCCCATTGCCACACTGTTCAAAATGTGCATCAGCTATGGACCCCACACTTCCCTTTTGGTCACTGTGGTGATGGGGCTTTGGGCCCCATTGCCACACTGTTCACAATGTGCATCAGCTATGGACCCCACACTTCCCTTTTGGTCACTGTGGTGATGGGGCTTTGGGCCCCATTGCCACACTGTTCACAATGTGCATCAGCTATGGACCCCACACCTACCTTTTGGTCACTGTGGTGATGGGGCTTTGGGCCCCATTGCCACACTGTTCAAAAGGTGCATCAGCTATGGGCCCCACACTTACCTTTTGGTCACTGTGGTGATGGGGCTTTGGGCCCCATTGCACACTGTTCAAAATTTGCATCAGCTATGGACCCCACACTCACCTTTTGGTCACTGTGGTGATGGGGCTTTGGGCCCCATTGCCACACTGTTCAACATGTGCATCAGCTATGGACCCCACACTCACCTTTTGGTCACTGTTGTGATGGGGCATTGGGCCCCATTGCCACACTGTTCAAAATGTACATCAGCTATGGACCCCACACCTACCTTTTGGTCACTGTGGTGATGGGGCTTTGGGCCCATTGCCACACTGTTCAAAATGTGCATCAGCTATGGACCCCACACTCACCTTTTGGTCAATGTGGTGATGGGGCTTTGGGCCCCATTGCCACACTGTTCAACATGTGCATCAGCTATGGACCCCACACTCACCTTTTGGTCACTGTGGTGATGGGGCATTAGGCCCCATTGCCACACTGTTCAAAATGTGCATCAGCTATGGACCCCACACTTACCTTTTGGTCGCTGTGGTGATGGGGTGTTCAACCCCATTGCCACAGTGGCCATGGTCGGCTTGCATTGTGGAGGCCACACACATTTATGTGTGACACATGTGCTAGGGGGTCACATTGTATGTTCAATGTCATGTTCAGTGTTGTAGGCATTTGACACAGACTACACACGCTTGTCATGGTGTTGGGGGGGTTGTAATTTTCAGACATTCCTTATGTGGGAGTATGCTGGTTGTGTCATGCATTACCTATCTTATGAGTAGGGGTGGAGGTAGTAGCAGGCATCCAGCCCCCTAAGGGTGGGGATGGTGGTAGTGGCAGGCATCCGGCCCCCCCTGAGTAGGGGTGGTGGTAGTGGCAGGCATCCAGCCCCCCCTGAGTAGGGGTGGTGGTAGTAGTAGGCATCCAGGCCCCCTGAGTAGGGGTGGTGGTAGTGGTAGGCATCCATCCCCCTAAGGGTGGGGATGGTAGTAGTGACAGGCATCCAGGCCCCCATGAGTAGGGGTGGTGGTAGTGGTAGGCATCCATCCCCTAAGGGTGGGGATGGTAGTAGTGACAGGCATCCAGGCCCCCATGAGTAGGGGTGGTGGTAGTGGTAGGCATCCAGGCCCCCTGAGTAGGGGTGGTGGTAGTGGTAGGCATCCATCCCCCTAAGGGTGGGGATGGTAGTAGTGACAGGCATCCAGGCCCCCATGAGTAGGGGTGGTGGTAGTGGCAGGCATCCAGCCCCCCTGAGTAGGGGTGGTGGTAGTGGTAGGCATCCATCCCCCTAAGGGTGGGGATGGTAGTAGTGACAGGCATCCAGGCCCCCATGAGTAGGGGTGGTAGTAGTGGTAGGCATCCTTCCCCCTAAGGGTGGGGATGGTAGTAGTGACAGGCATCCAGGCCCCATGAGTAGGGGTGGTGGTAGTGGTAGGCATCCAGGCCCCCCTGAGTAGGGGTGGTGGTAGTGGTAGGCATCCATCCCCCTAAGGGTGGGGATGGTAGTAGTGACAGGCATCCAGGCCACAATGAGTAGGGGTGGTGGTAGTGGTAGGCATCCATCCCCCTAAGGGTGGGGATGGTAGTAGTGACAGGCATCCAGGCCCCCATGAGTAGGGGTGGTGGTAGTGGCAGGCATCCAGCCCCCCTGAGTAGGGGTGGTGGTAGTGGTAGGCATCCATCCCCCTAAGGGTGGGGATGGTAGTAGTGACAGGCATCCAGGCCACCATGAGTAGGGGTGGTGGTAGTGGTAGGCATCCATCCCCCTAAGGGTGGGGATGGTAGTAGTGACAGGCATCCAGGCCACCATGAGTAGGGGTGGTGGTAGTGACAGGCATCCAGGCCCCCATGAGTAGGGGTGGTGGTAGTGGCAGGCATCCAGCCCCCCCTGAGTAGGGGTGGTGGTAGTGGCAGGCATCCAGCCCCCCCTGAGTAGGGGTGGTGGTAGTGGTAGGCAACCATCCCCCTAAGGGTGGGGATGGTAGTAGTGACAGGCATCCAGGCCCCCATGAGTAGGGGTGGTGGTAGTGGCAGGCATCCAGCCCCTAAGGGTGGGGATGGTAGTAGTGACAGGCATCCAGGCCCCCATTAGTAGGGGTGGTGGTAGTGGTAGGCATCCATCCCCCTAAGGGTGGGGATGGTAGTAGTGACAGGCATCCAGCCCGCCATGAGTAGGGGTGGTGGTAGTGGTAGGCATCCATCCCCCTAAGGGTGGGGATGGTAGTAGTGACAGGCATCCAGCCCCCATGAGTAGGGGTGGTGGTAGTGGTAGGCATCCATCCCCTAAGGGTGGGGATGGTAGTAGTGACAGGCATCCAGCCCCCATGAGTAGGGGTGGTGGTAGTGGTAGGCATCCATCCCCCTAAGGGTGGGGATGGTAGTAGTGACATGCATCCAGCCCCCATGAGTAGGGGTGGTGGTAGTGGTAGGCATCCAGGCCCCCTGAGTAGGGGTGGTGGTAGTGGTAGGCATCCATCCCCCTAAGGGTGGGGATGGTAGTAGTGACAGGCATCCAGGCCCCCATGAGTAGGGGTGGTGGTAGTGGCAGGCATCCAGCCCCCTGAGTAGGGGTGGTGGTAGTGGTAGGCATCCATCCCCCTAAGGGTGGGGATGGTAGTAGTGACAGGCATCCAGGCCCCCATGAGTAGGGGTGGTAGTAGTGGTAGGCATCCATCCCCCTAAGGGTGGGGATGGTAGTAGTGACAGGCATCCAGGCCCCCATGAGTAGGGGTGGTGGTAGTGGTAGGCATCCAGGTCCCCCTGAGTAGGGGTGGTGGTAGTGGTAGGCATCCATCCCCCTAAGGGTGGGGATGGTAGTAGTGACAGGCATCCAGGCCACAATGAGTAGGGGTGGTGGTAGTGGTAGGCATCCATCCCCATAAGGGTGGGGATGGTAGTAGTGACAGGCATCCAGGCCCCCATGAGTAGGGGTGGTGGTAGTGGCAGGCATCCAGCCCCCCTGAGTAGGGGTGGTGGTAGTGGTAGGCATCCATCCCCTAAGGGTGGGGATGGTACTAGTGACAGGCATCCAGGCCACCATGAGTAGGGGTGGTGGTAGTGGTAGGCATCCATCCCCCTAAGGGTGGGGATGGTAGTAGTGACAGGCATCCAGGCCCCCATGAGTAGGGGTGGTGGTAGTGACAGGCATCCAGGCCCCCATGAGTAGGGGTGGTGGTAGTGGCAGGCATCCAGCCCCCTGAGTAGGGGTGGTGGTAGTGGCAGGCATCCAGCCCCCCCCTGAGTAGGGGTGGTGGTAGTGGTAGGCAACCATCCCCTAAGGGTGGGGATGGTAGTAGTGACAGGCATCCAAGCCCCCATGAGTAGGGGTGGTGGTAGTGGCAGGCATCCAGCCCCCTAAGGGTGGGGATGGTAGTAGTGACAGGCATCCAGGCCCCCATTAGTAGGGGTGGTGGTAGTGGCAGGCATCCAGCCCCCCCTGAGTAGGGGTGGTGGTAGTGGTAGGCATCCATCCCCCTAAGGGTGGGGATGGTAGTAGTGACAGGCATCCAGGCCACCATGAGTAGGGGTGGTGGTAGTGGTAGGCATCCATCCCCCTAAGGGTGGGGATGGTAGTAGTGACAGGCATCCAGGCCACCATGAGTAGGGGTGGTGGTAGTGACAGGCATCCAGGCCCCCATGAGTAGGGGTGGTGGTAGTGGCAGGCATCCAGCCCCCTGAGTAGGGGTGGTGGTAGTGGCAGGCATCCAGCCCCCTGAGTAGGGGTGGTGGTAGTGGTAGGCAACCATCCCCCTAAGGGTGGGGATGGTAGTAGTGACAGGCATCCAGGCCCCCATGAGTAGGGGTGGTGGTAGTGGCAGGCATCCAGCCCCTAAGGGTGGGGATGGTAGTAGTGACAGGCATCCAGGCCCCCATTAGTAGGGGTGGTGGTAGTGGTAGGCATCCATCCCCCTAAGGGTGGGGATGGTAGTAGTGACAGGCATCCAGCCCGCCATGAGTAGGGGTGGTGGTAGTGGTAGGCATCCATCCCCTAAGGGTGGGGATGGTAGTAGTGACAGGCATCCAGCCCCCCCTGAGTAGGGGTGGTGGTAGTGGTAGGCATCCATCCCCCTAAGGGTGGGGATGGTAGTAGTGACAGGCATCCAGCCCCCCATGAGTAGGGGTGGTGGTAGTGGTAGGCATCCATCCCCCTAAGGGTGGGGATGGTAGTAGTGACATGCATCCAGCCCCCCATGAGTAGGGGTGGTGGTAGTGGTAGGCATCCAGGCCCCCTGAGTAGGGGTGGTGGTAGTGGTAGGCATCCATCCCCCTAAGGGTGGGGATGGTAGTAGTGACAGGCATCCAGGCCCCCATGAGTAGGGGTGGTGGTAGTGGCAGGCATCCAGCCCCCTGAGTAGGGGTGGTGGTAGTGGTAGGCATCCATCCCCCTAAGGGTGGGGATGGTAGTAGTGACAGGCATCCAGGCCCCCATGAGTAGGGGTGGTAGTAGTGGTAGGCATCCATCCCCTAAGGGTGGGGATGGTAGTAGTGACAGGCATCCAGGCCCCCATGAGTAGGGGTGGTGGTAGTGGTAGGCATCCAGGCCCCCTGAGTAGGGGTGGTGGTAGTGGTAGGCATCCATCCCCCTAAGGGTGGGGATGGTAGTAGTGACAGGCATCCAGGCCACAATGAGTAGGGGTGGTGGTAGTGGTAGGCATCCATCCCCATAAGGGTGGGGATGGTAGTAGTGACAGGCATCCAGGCCCCCATGAGTAGGGGTGGTGGTAGTGGCAGGCATCCAGCCCCCCCTGAGTAGGGGTGGTGGTAGTGGTAGGCATCCATCCCCCTAAGGGTGGGGATGGTACTAGTGACAGGCATCCAGGCCACCATGAGTAGGGGTGGTGGTAGTGGTAGGCATCCATCCCCCTAAGGGTGGGGATGGTAGTAGTGACAGGCATCCAGGCCCCCATGAGTAGGGGTGGTGGTAGTGACAGGCATCCAGGCCCCCATGAGTAGGGGTGGTGGTAGTGGCAGGCATCCAGCCCCCTGAGTAGGGGTGGTGGTAGTGGCAGGCATCCAGCCCCCCTGAGTAGGGGTGGTGGTAGTGGTAGGCAACCATCCCCTAAGGGTGGGGATGGTAGTAGTGACAGGCATCCAAGCCCCCATGAGTAGGGGTGGTGGTAGTGGCAGGCATCCAGCCCCTAAGGGTGGGGATGGTAGTAGTGACAGGCATCCAGGCCCCCATTAGTAGGGGTGGTGGTAGTGGTAGGCATCCATCCCCTAAGGGTGGGGATGGTAGTAGTGACAGGCATCCAGCCCGCCATGAGTAGGGGTGGTGGTAGTGGTAGGCATCCATCCCCCTAAGGGTGGGGATGGTAGTAGTGACAGGCATCCAGCCCCCCATGAGTAGGGGTGGTGGTAGTGGTAGGCATCCATCCCCCTAAGGGTGGGGATGGTAGCAGTGACAGGCATCCAGCCCCCCATGAATAGGGGTGGTGTTAGTGGTAGGCATCCATCCCCCTAAGGGTGGGGATGGTAGTAGTGACATGCATCCAGCCCCCCATGAGTAGGGGTGGTGGTAGTGGTAGGCATCCATCCCCCTAAGGGTGGGGATGGTAGTAGTGACAGGCATCCAGCCCCCCATGAGTAGGGGTGGTGGTAGTGGTAGGCATCCATCCCCCTAAGGGTGGGGATGGCAGTAGTGACAGGCATCCAGGCCCCCATGAGTAGGGGTGGTGGTAGTGACAGGCATCCAGGCCCCCATGAGTAGGGGTGGTGGTAGTGGCAGGCATCCAGCCCCCCTGAGTTGGGGTGGTGGTAGTGGCAGGCATCCAGCCCCCCCCTGAGTAGGGGTGGTGGTAGGCATCCATCCCCCTAAGGGTGGGGATGGTAGTAGTGACAGGCATCCAGGCCCCCATGAGTATGGGTGGTGGTAGTGGCAGGCATCCAGCCCCCTAAGGGTGGGGATGGTAGTAGTGACAGGCATCCAGGCCCCCATGAGTAGGGGTGGTGGTAGTGGTAGGCATCCATCCCCCTAAGGGTGGGGATGGTAGTAGTGACAGGCATCCAGCCCCCATGAGTAGGGGTGGTGGTAGTGGTAGGCATCCAGGCCCCCCTGAGTAGGGGTGGTGGTAGTGGCAGGCATCCAGCCCCCCCTGAGTAGGGGTGGTGGTAGTGGCAGGCATCCAGCCCCCCCTGAGTAGGGGTGGTGGTAGGGTGGTGTTAGTGGTAGGCATCCATCCCTCTATGGGTGTGTATGGCATTGGTGATGGCCATCCCACCCCTATGGTTCTGCTGTTGCTAGTGTACGTCATTTGTGCATCCCTATGTGTGTGTGACATATTTCGGGTACGTGTCGTTTGTTTGTGTTGTTGGTGTTTGACTTACCGTCTGCGCCGTACGCATCCGTGCCGGTCCCGGTAATAGATGTAGAGTATAGGTAGGACCTGCGCAATGGGATTCATGCTTGGGTCGTCTCGTTCGGGTTTCTCGTGTCTTCGACTCGTACTCGTAGCAGGCTTGTTCGTCTCGTAGCCGTGGATCGTCTTGTGGCGCGATACGGAGCTTATGTACGGCTCGCCCGGATGCGCAAACGTCCCGGACGTAGCGACGGGTTCGGCGCATACGGAGTGCGCATCGTACTCGTCCGGCCGCAAGGTGCTGAGTATTTGCTTCCGTACGACTCGATTCGGCGTTTACGGATCCGGCTCGGACGGGGAGCAGGAGCTGGATTGGGTAAGTACGGCTCGCTCGGAATCTGGGTTGTTATGCGCATCGTACTTGTTCGTTCGGACGAGTGTTCGAATCGGTCGGGAAACACGCACTCGGCTGGTTTTTTTTCCGGACGAATACTGTTAGGTGCGCTTCCGGCCGAGATCGGAATCGACCCCTTAGTGTTTTAATCTGAACTCTGATTTTCTACATATAACAGCTAGGCCTGCCATAATGAAAATAACTTTTAGGGCCTTGTCAATTTAGGCACTATTACTGCTATTTAAAAGGTAGGTTTTATCTCCCAAAAAGGGTTATTTTAATAGGTTGCATTGCAGGTTTACATTGCAGCAGTCAGGCTACAACAGTAGTCCAGCTTTTCCTTATCACACTAGTGGATGAGACGATAAGTGTTGCCGTTCACAGGTAATATTTATCTTTTCATGCCATGGGTGCTGTTTTTGAACCATACACTATGGCCTTGGAGGAGAGGTAAATACGACAATCCAGGATTAGCCAATTTCTACATGGTTTATGTGAAAGAGCGCATCCACTGGGCACTGGACAGCAGTGTCCCAGTGTGCAGAGTCTAACAATCAGCAATGAATTTCAGCAAACAAATGTGGGTGACCACACAAAAAGAGGTATTATCTCACAGGTGGGAATATAGTGAAAATAATTTTATTATTATGATCTGATCAGGAACAGTAAAATTAAATTAAATTTATTTTTAATTAGCATGTTCAATTTAAAAGAATCTTTAATGCACAGAAGAAATAAATATTAAAAAACACTGCTTGCTTACTCAGGGAAAGTTCAAAGTGCTTAACATGCTACTTACCAAGAAAAGTACTAAGTCAAAAAAAGTGCCACATGCATGCTAAAAATGTGAATTTCATCTACAACTGTTACAAACACTCAAACATAATGAGGATGAAAGAAGCTTAGGTTTAAAATAAGGAAAGAGGGATAACTAGAATAAATGTGCCTCAATGTACAGGTTATCCATGTCAGTTTTCTTGTATGTGAATCTACCCTGCTCCCAAGAAATTTGGGTATGGTGCTGGAAACAACCCTAAATAACAAGCCTTAGCATATAAAAGTGATGGGCAGCTGAAGGTGCTGGCCTTAGTTCTGGCCCTTGTCAAAGGATATTCACATTTCTCATAATTTTTCATTTCTCTACTAAAAACTAGGCTGTACTCTTTGTAGCCTGGGGATCAACATCTGCCAGAGGGAAAATCTGTGCTGTTTTTGTGTTCCATATGCCTGTTTTCACTAAAATGTTTGCCAGTAATTTATCTTATATTAGAACATTCTAAGCCGAAGACAGAAACAAAAAATACCCTCACACTAGACATTGTCCTGTAGTCAGATTGTGCTTAAATTCTTTTTATCAATTTGGGATGCTCTGCCATTGCCAGGGCAAATAATTTCCATTCCCATGGGATCATAGCAGAATTCAGGTCCAGTTGAGGGGTGGAGTCTAACTGATAGATCTCCGTTCAAGGGATGTTCACAAATTTGCTTAGCATCATTGATCTGTGTGTCCATACCTTTTCTTTTTAACACTCTTTCAGTACGTTAATTCTATTGAGCAATTAAACAAATGTAATTTCAGACTTTTGCCACTGAGACACATTAAGGGCCTGATCACGACTTTGGTGGTCTGGGAGAGGGCTGCCACGCCAGCGACCCGCTCCCAGACTGCCAAAGTCGACTTCCGCATGCCTGCCAGATTACGAGTTTCCTCCTTGTCTGGCAGGTGGGCAGTGCAGAAGTCCCATTGTGGTGCCTATTGAAAAGGCACCGCAATGGGAGTGCCTAAGGCCATTCCTGCACAGCATGGATAGCATGGACTGTGCAGTCCATGCCGTGCAGGAAAGGGGGTGCATGGAGACAAGGGACACAACATGTGCACCCCTGCATGCATCCCCGTGCACAAGGGCACCCTTTGTTTCCCCACCACCAGCTTTTTCATGGCGAGCTCACTGCCATGAAAAGGCTGGGGGTGGGGAAACTCGTAATATGCTTGGCAGTGCAGCAGCAACACCGTCAAGCATATTGCTTCCCCAGACCGCCGAAAGACCGCCAGGGATCGCGGATCCCCTGCAGCTTGCAGCAGTCCCCTGAAGGTCCAAACGCCATGCTCGCAATACAACAGTCAGACCTCTGGTGCAGCAGTTCCTGACCGCACCTCCACCGCGAGTTTGGTGGTCCTATGGACTGCCAAATTCGTAATTGGGCCCTTCAAGATTTCAAGCAATGGTGGGCTTCTGCAATTTGTTTTATTTAGCATTCATGTACATGCTCTCCTATCAAGATTTGTCAACAAACTATGGGGTTGTTGACATCTCTCTTTTTCTGACATCATATATTGTTGACTTTCTTGCCTTTTCCTGACAAGGACTCACAGTCAGTATTTGACTGTGGAGCCACTGTGGAAATACCTTTTATAATTAATAACAATGTCTTCCAAAATTTCCTGTCATATACTGCTACGTGATAAGCTGATTTGTCTGTAAAGTACTGCTCCTCCTATTTTTTAGGGGGGAAATAGATTCAACTTGCTGCTAAAAGTTATTGCCATTTGGCTACACCTATTTAACAATTGCTGATGTGTCAGTCTTCCCTTTATCAATGGCCAGGATCTTGGGATTTACAGTTTCAAAGGGGAATGATAGAACAAGTAATACTAAAGACGCCGTTTGACCACGATCCACTGCCATCCTCTGATCGTTTAGGACTGACACTAGAATGGACTCAGTGCCATAAAAGGGCCTAGAACCTGCTTGTGCCACATCCAGGCGAAAGTGTATTTCCAGCTAATCTGAAAGTTCCTTATTAAAAAATGTCTCTAAGATTTTAACAGGAAAAGGCAACTGAGAGATGGGGCAAATAGCTGCTGAGAGCTTTAAGTTGTCCAACTAGAATCTTAAACTGCAAATCGCCGTCAACCTGTGGCGAACTGGATATAGGTGAAGGGGGCTTGTTAGACCTGCCAGTCTTAGGGTGGTCTTCCCCCAAAAAGTTTGCCTCTCTTCCTCCATTTTGCTGAACTTATTTTTGTTGGCCTTAGGACTCTGTGCAGTTTACTGCTGCTAACCAGTGCTTGTGCTCACTCCCCTAAACATGGTTTGATTGGCTTATACCAAATTGGCATATTTAATTTACTTGCAAGTCCCTTGTGGAGCAGTATACCATAAACCCAGGGCCTTTAAATTAAAAGCTACTGTGGGATGCAGCAGTTAGTGTGCCACCCTCTTAAGAAGCCACTTAAAACATGTCCTAGGCCTGCCACTGCAGCCTCAATGCAGTTTTAAACTGCAATGTCGACTTGACATTAAAACTCTCTAGCCAAGTCTTAAATTCCTCTTTCATTACATATACGTCACCCCTAAGGTAGGCACTAGGTAGGCCATAGGACAAGGTGCTATGCAATGAAAAGGTTGAACATGTACTTTTTAGTCCTGGAAGTAAACAACTCCTAAATTGTTTTTTCACTACTGTGAGGCCTACTCCTCCCATAGAATAACAATGGCGATTCCTTATTACATTTAATAAGCTGTAATTTTCAATTGGAAGCAGGTATCTAGGTCATGTTTGGTGCAGTGCCTTTAGAATTGTAATGAAAAAGCCTATTTAATGGTAAAGTCTGGTTTTATTACAATTTTGAAAATGTCACTTTTAGAAAGTTGCCATGTTTTCTGCCCTTAGTACTTTTGTGCCTGCAGCCTGTCTTGGGCCACATGACTGTGTGTAACTGACAGTTAGGCTTGTGAATTCCCCCCAGAAAGTCACACAATGGGGGGATTAGGTGTGCCTTAATGGGCCATCTGCAGGTAGGATGGGAGGAGAAGCTGAACAGAGCTCCACTTGCAACTGAAAAGGGAATGCTCTGTCCTCACACAAAGGACCTAACACCTACCCATTTCATTTTCACTGCAGTCAGCTTGGAGCCATGCCACAGGCATAAGGAAATTCCATGCACTTTGAAGCCACTGTCTAGAAGATTCTCTCACCTTCCAGAACCAGGGCACCAGGGTATAAAAGTAGGACCTCAGGCATCAAGTCTTCAGTACACTTCTGGACTTGTGGACACTCTGTCAGGAAGAAGGACTACCGTGCTGTTGAAAGGACTGCCACTCTGCTGGACTGCTGATCTGCTACAGCCTTGCTGAATTGCTCCCTTTCTGCCCTACTGCCCTCTTGCCTGGGAAAGAAGGACTGGAATTCCAACTTGAACCCAGGGCCACCAGAGTGACTCTAAGGGGCTAGTTTGCTGGTCTCCTGATCTGAACCTCAGGGACATAAAAGGCTCCCATTACCTTGGTCCCACACCTGAACCCAGCCTGCGTTTGTCCTGACTCTCCAAGTGGTGCCCCACCAGTCCTGGACCCTTGAAAGTGGTGCTGAAGGTGACCAGTTAGCCAAAATCCAAAAGTGGGGACTTGGAACATTTTTGGCTAAAAACTGCTCTGAGAACCAGGAGGAGCCTGGGACCAACCTCCTCGCCTATCTGCCTGGAGTACTTTGCTGGTCAGATTGACTTTGTGGCTTCTCCTGCTATGTTATTCTTCGCAACAGCAAATCTGTTTCAGTGGTCCTTCGCCAAAGGGGAATTTGGCCTCATGGGACTGTCTTTGACTACAGCCCTCTGTCTCGTCCTGCTGGAGATTTAAGACTTCCATTACAGAGGCTAAGTCGGAATGTAGAAATTTTCACTGCAGCTTCAACTAAAGGCTGTCTGACGAGTGCACTCCCTCCTTTACACCTCCTGCAGCCTTGCCCCACTGACCTTTTCCTTCTCAGAACATTTATCTCCGAAAAAAAATTAAGTTTGAAGGTAAGCACTGACCGGGACCAATCCACTTCTTGTTTTCGAAATGCGCTCCATCAGGGTCGACCATACTTTTTGACTATGACCCAGCCTCGTGGGACTAGATGTCCGCAGTTGGCGCTTTGATCTTTTAGGTGCTTATTTTTGCTAGGCCTTGGTGGTGCACTCCTCTCCATTTGTGGAGTTTGCAGAGTTTTCCACACTCCGTGCTCCGCGGAGCATGTGGAGTTCCAAAAAACTCCCATGTGCTACACGGAGCAGAGTTTTTTCCTTGCTCGTACTCGCCAATGTCAAGTTGGCGATCGAGCAAAATCCACCTCCCAGCGAGATTTCTCAACGCGGGCAGTCACATTTCTCAACGCAGATGGTGGAACCGCTCACGTTGAGCTACCTTCCGTTCACGTTGATAAAGCTGCCACTTGGGTAGAAAATCTGCTCGAGAGGCAAGAAAAGAAGCAGCGCCCTCTTGCTCTGCGCATTGTGCCATTTGAGCTGATTTTTCAGCGTGGGACGAACACCGGGCACTGAAAATCAATGCGAACGGCATGACCAAGGAACTCGGCTGCTTGCAGACCTCCGTATAGCACAGCAGAGCCGCTAACTCCACCCAGGCCTAGTGTTTACAAAACATTTATTATTATTATTTATTTTTTGGGCATTTTGCTGTCAAATAATTTAAGATTTACTCTATTTTTCTATATTGGATATTCCTTGTGTTGTGTTTTCACTTTATTACTTTTTATGTGCACATTGCCTCCAAGTTAAGCTTGACTGCTTGTAGCGCTTAGCTACCCAGAGTTAAGCACAGGTTAATTTAGTGACTTTATGTGGTTCACCCTGTAAGCAGTTGTGACTGTTGCTTGACCAGGGCTCACACCCCAGTCAAAAAGCAACCCAATTTCTCAAAGGGCTTTATAGCAGAAATAAGGGCACAAACCTTGTTGTCTAAAAATTCTGCCATATTATAACACAAAGACTGGGAAGGTGCAATAACTTGCTAGGTACAATCTGGATCAGATAACTCATGTACAATTTCAAATATCTTTTTTGTGCTATTTGGAGCCTCTAAGATAGCCTTCACATACTATTCCTCTTTTACAGTACACAAACATTTTTATAGGCTTTCAGTGCAGGTGTGTGATGTTCCTTGTCCTCCGCTAATAGTTCCTGTGCCATTTCCTTTCTAGTTTTTTACAAACCAATTTCGCTTGTCAAAAGGACTCAGAGTACTAAGGTGCAGAGGGCCTTTTATGGGTTTTTTACATTTTCCCACAGCAATACAATATTTAAGGCACCAGTAACCCAAAGGTGATAGCTGTTGTAATTATCAACAACTGGGAGCTTAGTGTCGAAGTGTTTCACCGATTTAAAAGCTTTAGTATCGGTTAAGTGAATTAACTTGGACCAGGCTGTTTGGGGCACCAACATTGCGGTCTCAGGCCCTGGGAGTATGTCATCCAGTCGCCCAATAAAGAATGACACCAATGATTGGTTGGTCCAGCTTAAGGGCTGAGTGCCAACTGAGAAATGAGGCCCCCAGGGCTAAGATAAGGTGCAGAGTGTGCCCAAAACTATGTTTGGACCCTGAGACCAGTTGCTGTAATCCTAAAGTTTTGAGTTATCCCAGTAAGTCCTTAGAATACATAGACAACTCTCTCTCTGCCCAAATATTAAAATCACCCAAGATAAGGATATTAGAATGGGAAAGGGCAAGGGAGAAAGTAAAATCAGTAAAGTATTGCCCACAGGAAGGCGAGGAAGCAGGAGGTGATAACACACGATCCATGAAAAAGAGTCACCAGACAGCCCGCTCCATAAGAAGCCTAAAATCTGTGCTTCCTCATACCTATCTAATTTCAAGAGTGTGAAGCCACCACAATTCTTACAAATTATGGCTACTCTACCACCTCTATGTGCTTCTTGGGGGAAGTGCATAACTTTATATCCATCAGGAAATGTTGACTTATTGAAACAGGACCTCGGTTTCCCATGCTAGTTAAATACATTTCACCTGTGGAGAGGTATTTTTATACACCAACACAGTCATTGCTAGAAGGCTTACTTTCAGTTCCATCCTCCTTAGCTTTCACTCCAGCCGCTCTCTGTTAACCTAGTCAAAATCTGTGTCTAAGAAGGCCACTTAGAACAGCATTGCTTCAGTGTGCTGTAGTTATATTTTAGGTGTAGTTAAGTAACCCCATGTTAATTCTCAAAAAAGGGCATAAGCCTACTGAGACTATTTTGAAAGAGTCAGGCTCCTCAAAGCAAGCTTTCAACTCCCTCAAATTACATTGCAGAAGATTTTACAATAAATGTTGATTTGATTGGACAACAGTAGCATACCTTGTGTATATACATTTTTCTATAGATTGGAATGATGGTTCTTGGTAACCAAGATTTTCAAAACAGTTTTGTGCCACAAAAGGGTTGAAGCATTTCCTGAGAACCAGCATCTACCAAGTATATGAAATTTGGGATTTTCTCCTGCATCTTAGTTTGAGTGGTGCTAAGATAATAGTACCAATATCCTCTTCTATCCTTTCTAGGGTCTGGATCTTCTTCAAAAATTATTTTTTTTCCTTCTCCTTGGATATTAAGTTTACTGTTTCATTTTGTATGGGCATTGTTTCATTAATGTTGTTACTTGTGTCTCTAATGATGTTCATAAAAATATTATTCAGTCTTTCTTACTGATTCTAAACTCTGTCGATAACCTATTTTCACACAGACTTGCCACTACCACGTGCCACAATCTTTTAGTATCCTAGTTTCAGCAGCTACTTCGAGAGGATTCCATCTTTTAGAAGGAACACTTTT
Organism: Calotriton arnoldi; assembly: GCA_963921515.1. Taxonomy (NCBI): domain Eukaryota; kingdom Metazoa; phylum Chordata; class Amphibia; order Caudata; family Salamandridae; genus Calotriton; species Calotriton arnoldi. The sequence goes on from CAWUFW010001167.1 coordinate 2,232,934, forward strand.
TTTCTTTTCATTCACCATTGGTTTCATGTTTTGTCAAGGAGCATTATTTGCTTATCAGCTCTCCTTGCTTGGTTAGTGTTTGTAGTTCCTCCTTTGTTTAGCACATTCCATGATCTTTCTTCTTAGGCCCACACTCTTTGATGAGACCAGAGATAGCAGAGATTCAATGAGGGAAGAGCAAGCATGGAGTCCCAGCTCTTTGTGGTCCGTTTGCAGACCAAAATATCAATCAATCAGAGTTGGTAAAGTGCAGCTACTCACCTGTGAGGGCTCAAGGCACTGGAGGGGAAGAGGGGCAGCTCCTTTGAGTGCTGTGGTCATCGGAAAAGCCTGGTCTTGAGGTCCTTCCTGAACTGGGGCAGAGTGGGAGATTGCCGGATGTGGAGAGGGAGGGTGTTCCAGGCTTTGGCTGTGAGGTAGGAGAAGGACTTTCCTCCTGTTCTAGTCTTGCTGATATGCGGGACATTGGCCAGAAAGAGCTGGGCTGATCTGAAGTGTCTTTGGGGTCCATGGGAGGAGAGGTGGCTGTTCAGGTTTGCGGGTCCAGTGTTGTGAAGGGCCTTGAAGGTTATTCTTCTTTCGACTGGAAGCCAGTGGAGATCGCTGAGGTGTTGGGTGATGTGGCTGTAATGTGGGATGTTGAGTATCAGTCTGGCTGTGACTTTCTGGACTGTCTGGAGTTTGTGAAGGAGTTTCTTGTTGATTCTGGAGCATTGGCGTAGTCCAGTCTGCTGCTGATGAGTGCGTGCGTGACAGTTTTTCTGGTTTCGAATCAATGGAGTGTGCCAACTCACACGTTTTGGAGTCTTGGGCCCAATTTTTGCTCTTCCTTCAAGGAGAATCTTCCAGTCGACTCTCCCCTGCCATATCATATCCCAGTCTCTTTCTAGGTCAGACTTTACTACTGTATATACTTACACTTTTCCTTAACTTAATGTCCAGCAAGAGTGTGTTGTGGTCACGTTCCACCCTCCATATGATGTTAATATGTTTGTACAAGTTCCAGCGAAGAAAGCCCACCATAGTATAATCAAAGTTGCAGCTCATTCCTCTCTGCAGCAGTCGGTATCTCGTGAATCACATTTTCATATCAATTTGATGCTGACAATAGTACTTCTTTAGGACATGTTTTCTCAAGAACATTGGGCCTTTTATCAAATACCATGAAAATGAATATGTGTTGGAATTCCAGGTGCATCCTTCATTTCCATGACTTTGTCTGGAGTTCCACCTCACTTGCCCATTTTAGTCTTCATTTCGCACATGCATTTATTTGGGAGTGGGAACTATTACTTCACAAGACTTAAGCAATCTCTGCCACAGATATGGCATATATGGATCACTGACAAAATATCGAAGGTCAAAAAATCGACCTACAAAAATATCGGAGCAAGAATATCGATGTCAACAATATCGATATCCTATCTACAACATGGTAAGTACAAAAATATCGAGAAAAAAATATCGATGTCAAAAATATTGTTATCAAAAATATCGTTTTTTTTTTGTTAAATAAAATATGTAAAATAAACTAAATAATACTTATAAATAAAATAAACATAGTTAAAAAGATTTTATAATGTTTAAAATTAATAAGTAATATATATAATTTAATAAAACATTAATTAAACATATACATATAATATATAATATATATACTTACTTAATAATGAGTTTTAATAATTATTTTAATAAATTATAAATTAATAAAAAATATTATAAATTACAAATACATCTATACACATAAAACAATAACATAAATACAAATTAAATAATTATGTATAACAAATTAAAAAATTAAATATACTTTTAATATTTTTAAAATTAATTATATACTACATTAACTAAAATAATACAAAATATTTTAAATAGCGGAGGGAATAAAACTACTAATTCAACTCCCAAAAAAACAACAGTAAGAAAAATGTTGGATAGCGTAAGGGTTAAAATTACTATTCCCACTCTAGAGAGTGCAACAGTAGAGAAAGTATTGGATAGCGTAGGGGTAAAAATTACTATTCCCACTCCAGGTAGCGCAACAGTAGGGAAAACGTTGGATAGCGAGAGGGTAAAAATTAATATTCCCACTGCAGTGAGTGCAACCGTAGGGAAAGCGTTGGATAACGTAAGGGTAAAAATTACTATTCCCACTCCAGTGAGTGCAACAGTAGGGAAAGTGTTGGATAGCGTAGGGGTAAAAATTACTATTCACACTCCAGGGAGTGCAACAGTAGGGAAAGCGTTGGATAGCGGGAGGGTAAAAATGAATATTCCCACTCCAGTGAGTGCAACAGTAGGGAAAGTGTTGGATAGCGTAGGGGTAAAAATTACTATTCCAACTCCAGAGAGTGCAACAGTAGGGAAAGTGTTGGATAGCGTAGGGGTAGAAATTACTATTCCCACTCCAGGGAGTGCAACAGTAGGGAAAGCGTTGGATAGCGTGAGGGTAAAAATTACTATTCACACTCCAGGGAGTGCAACAGTAGGGAAAGCGTTGGATAGCGGGAGGGTAAAAATGAATATTCCCACTCCAGTGAGTGCAACAGTAGGGAAAGTGTTGGATAGCGTAGGGGTAAAAATTACTATTCCAACTCCAGAGAGTGCAACAGTAGGGAAAGTGTTGGATAGCGTAGGGGTAGAAATTACTATTCCCACTCCAGGGAGTGCAACAGTAGGGAAAGCGTTGGATAGCGTGAGGGTAAAAATTACTATTCCCACTCCAGTGAGTGCAACAGTAGGGAAAGTGTTGGATAGCGTAGGGGTAAAAATTACTATTCCAACTCCAGAGAGTGCAACAGTAGGGAAAGTGTTGGATAGCGTAGGGGTAAAAATTACTAGTCCAACTCCAGAGAGTGCAACAGTAGGGAAAGTGTTGGATAGCGTAGAAGTTACAAATAACATACTTATAAATAAAATAAATTTTTAAAATAATTAATGAATTATTAAATAACTGTAAACTATTTACCAATACCAATAAATAATTATTAAAAACATAATTAACAATAGAAAATGTATTAACAATAAATTAATAATAAATACCAATAAATAATAATTAATAAATATTAATTACTAAATAATAAATATTGAACAATAAAATATTTTTAATAAAAAAAAACATAGGGGCCCATTACGATACCCGGCGTAAATAAATCCGCCAGGCATGGAAGCGGCAAAAATCCGCCCGCACACACCGCCTGAACACCGACCACGCCATTACGATTACACAAACCGAAAACCGCCATCGGCGGAAAAATCACACAAAATACCGCCCGCCATCGTCCGAGTCGGAGTCAAACCGCCCGCCACGGACGGAAACACGCATGACAACACAAAACCGCCCGCCCACACGGCCGACACACCGCACGTGAAATTACGATCGCACCGCCATGAGCGCGGAAAACCACAAATATACCGCCCGCCAGCGCAAACAACGCCGATGAGAATCGACACGGCAGAAGCCATGGCGCCAACGTACCTGCACAGAAACCATCCGCACACAAAACCAATAGCACACAACATGGCCAACAAGTCCACACAGCAAGGCACGCACAAATACACAAGCACAGTACACATCCCGAAAACCCCCGGACAAACAAAAAATACAAAGGCCAGAACCCCAGACACAACACACCTGAAAACAACAGACCATGAGGACACACCCACATAGGTGAGTACAAAAGCAGCACTCCCACAGACCACAACCCCTTGCTACATTGCAAACCAGAGAGGAGAGGAGAGGACACAGTGACACAGCAAGGACAGCAGCACACCACAGAAACGCACACATCACTACCACCACCACCACCACCACCACCACCACCACCAAACACCACCACCACCACCACCACCACCACCACACCCCGGCACCACAAACCCCCTGCACATTACACAACACACACCGCACCAGCACCACATAACACCATGGCACCACAAAGGATGCCCAAGTTCACGCCCATGGAGCTGACGGTCATGGTCGACGAGATCATCAAGGTGTACCCACAAATCTATGGGAACATGGTCCAGCACACACCACTAGCCACCAGAAACAGAATGTGGAACCGGATCGTAGACCAGGTCAATGCAGTCGGGACCCTGCCCAGGAACAGAGTCGAGATTAACAAACGTTGGAATGACGTCAAGAGCCTGGTCAAGAAGAAGGAGGGCAAAAACAGAGAGCTGGCTGCCGTCACTGGCGGAGGGAATCCCGCGCTCTTTAAGACCTTCAAAGCGTGGGAGGAGAAGGTGCGAGTCGTAATCCATCCGGAGATCCTCGCCGGATTAGCAGGGGGAGTGGAGGCTGGTAAGTACAAACTAATGTATACCAGCACACCGCTATGTACTCACATGCGCAACTACCATGCCACAGCTCCCAGGGACAAACACCCCCATGTCCAGCACACAATACACAACACATCACACACACATGCAACAGACACTACCACACACAGCCCAAACCGAACAACTGTAAGATGCGTGGGGACATGTGTACACTAAGCCAGCCACGTAACCACCAACAGGTCCCCAAATATGCCAGAAGCGCCACAACGAGCACCCACCACACCCATGTGTCCGCCACAGCTGCACTAACCGACAAGTAACAGGTAAGTGGCAGGAACACAAAGTGCAGTGGGTGGGAGGGTGGACAGCCCAAGTACAACACACACCAGGCCCCAGTCCCACAGCACAGCAAGGAGGAGCATCCCCCACACCCCACAGCCACGTGTCAGCCACCGCAGTGCACAACGACAGCCGAAAGGCAGACATCACGGTCCACAGCAATCGGTGTCAGTGGGTGTCCAGCCACCCCCACGACCCACAACACCCCCCACCCCCACAGACCTGCAACATGGAGCACCCCCGCTTAGAGCCATGTGGCATCCAGTACAGTGCACGCACGAACAACTTGCAGGTGGGAAACTGGACAGGGCTGGATTACTGGAGGCATGAGGACCATAACACGACCAACACATGGGACATGTCACGTAGCAGACGAACACGCAGCACCGCCCACCGTCACGAACAAGTGAACAATGTGCACACGGACATGAACAACAGACTCACACCCCACATGACCCATCACAGACATAGCAACACCCAAGGAGCCACGTCTGCATGCACAAGCCACACTGAATATAGTCCCACACGGCAGCCACTGTGCAACTCATCACACACAACCGAAACACCATTGAAGTCCTGTCCATGTAGCCCCTACTGCCTGTCAACCACACACCCCACAACTACGCCTATGTAAGACAAACAACACTAGACGCAACAGAGCGGAACAACAGAAATGCACACGAACACCACTGAACCCATCAAACTCACAGACACACCATGCACATACAACATACCATCCATCCCATCCGTCAGCCCCAGTCTCATGAAAGGCATGTCATCCGCACAGCTGCCACACATACAGCAGTCACGCTAAGACACATGCCCATGACCAACCATGTGCCAGAAGTCAATTAAGCGCACGACACACTGTGAGCAACAACACACAACATGGGCCACACCCCCGAGCACTGCAGTGATGCACATGGCACAGGGCAGCACGCACACCAAGGAGATGGGACAACTGCAATACGTTGGCTGGCACACAACTATCACTCACTCATAACGATGCGTCCAATGCCATGTCCAGTAATCACAACAGACAGCAAATATGCAGGCCATGTCAAGCATGCACACACCTCAAACCATGCACTGTCATGCTGCCACAACACATGTCACGTTCGGCACCCATGGCTCACAGCATGTACCCCAAAAGCATATCCACTCCCAAATGCGAATCTGGGGCATGGCCCCCATGTTGCCATATGCGTTCCTAAGCGTTCCATTTGAACCCCAAAAGCATATCCCCTCCCAAATGCGAATCTGGGGCATGGCCCCCATGTTGCCATATGCGTTCCTAAGCGTTCCATTTGAACCCCAAAAGCATATCCCCTCCCAAATGCGAATCTGGGGCATGGCCCCCATGTTGCCATATGCGTTCCTAAGCTGCTCCATGTGAACCCCAAAAGCAAAGTACAAACCAGACCCAGGATGGGCCAGGAGCCCGCATACACCAGAGTCACAATGAGTAGGGGCACAGCAACACACCCATCGGCATGGCCAATCCGTCCCATGCCACATGTGCACAGCACACAGTCCCATTGCCTAGCACACACAACTACAGATGCCACAGCCACACACTCGCCTCCGGGAAACCCATGTACGAGATTGCACGAACTGCCAATGTCAGACGACAAATACATACTTCGCCAGGTGCAACACAATAACAAATCTCATTCTCTCCACAGGTGACGAACTGCCGGATGCTGGGGATGGAGACAGCAGCCAGCACAGCCAGCCCACAAGCCCCCAACGAGGACACACGGATCTGGAGGATCTGTCCTCCTCTTCGGACACGGACCACCAAGCAGGCCCATCTGGCGTGGCAGGGCCCAGCCGCTCCCCAGGACCCCTCCTACCCACCAACCCATCATCCAGGGATGCTGAACAGTCCCAGCCCCCTGCTGCCACTGTCGTTGCGGCCACACCCACGGTCATTGCGGCCACTACCACTGCCGCAACCGCCACCATCGCCGCACCGACCACCACCGCCACCACCACCACGTCTTCGCTGGCACCAGCCCCAGCGCAGGTGGTGGCCCGGCCGACTGGATCCACCCTGGGAGCCACAGCGAGGACCGTGGTGTGCAATGTGGCTAGTGGGCAGGGCCGGTGGCAGCAGGACTGGTAGGAGGAGCAGGGTCAGGGAAACGCCAGCCTCCCCTGGGAGCCATGCCCTGCCTCAAATGGCCAGAGTCCTTGGGGCCTATGAAGAGGCCCAAGGACAATGGGCCAGGTCTGCTACAGACACGCGGGAGGTGCTGGGGGTGCTGAGGTCCATGGACGCCCATATGGGCCAATTCGTGTCCCGTATGGACCAACTCGTGGACCTCATGGGCCAGCTGGTGGTGGCGGTGGGGTCACAGGCAAGGCCAGCAACACCACCTGCTAGGGCGCAGGTTCGGGCAGCAGTGTCCACTTCCCCTGCGTCCACAGCCAGTGAGCACACCTCACCCACCACCAGCAGGTCGCCACCACACACCCCCCCTCCCAAACGTGGAAGGGGCCGTCCGAAGAGGAAACAGATCTCCCGGGAGGACTTCGCACGCTCCAGTCGCAAGTGAGGCAGCCAGCCAGCCTTCCGCCAGCCTTCCTTGACCAGCCACTGCATTGACTTGCTCTACGATCCCACTCCACACAGCCAGCTGGATGGCATGTGTGTGTTGGACTATGGACATAGAACCAGTGGGTACACCCTGAGCTTCACGCAGCCATGACCGACAGCTCATTGTCACTGCACGCACCACTTTTGTCATCACCTTACACACAATCACATGTCACAGTTTGTAATAAATGCACCTTTTTCACTAACTGCTGTTTGTGCCCTGTGTTTTATTTGTACGGAATTCAACGGCCACCTTGGGCGGAAAGGCACCTGATGCGTGGCATGGCAATGGAATCCGGAGGGCCTGTAGGGACCTAGGGGTGGGAGACAGAACAGGAGCACATTCAATGAGTGTGTCACACACCCGTCACACAGTACATGTCAACAACTACAAGCAATGTACACACATCGCACAGAGCAATAGGGGCACAATGCCACAGTCACCAACAGTGGCATACTACCCTGGCCATGGAGCGTTGACACACTGCACGCAGTGAACATACGGCCACCCTGACACAGCACACACACACCTGCACAGATACAGACACATCATCCGTCGTACATGGACACTCACCGTCAAGTGAAGTAGCGGGCGATGAGCTGCTGGCGCACATTCCCAGCTTCCTCCTCTCCGCTGTCCACCTCACTCGAGCTGTCCTGGTCTGCGGGCTGGGGCCCTGGTTGATCTCCGTCATCCACAATGAGGGGGATCTGCTTCCGAATGGCCAGATTGTGCAGCATGCAGCACGCCACCACTATCTGGCACACCTTCTGTGGGGAGTACGCCAGTGCACCCCGGTGCGGTCCAGGCACCTGAACCTGGACTTGAGGAGGCCAAAGGTACGCTCGACCACACGTCTGGTCCTCCCATGTGCCTCATTGTATCGATCGTCTGCTGGGGTGCGAGGATTCCTCAATGGACTGAGCAGCCATGCCCCATTCGGATACGCAGAGTCACCTGGGTGTGAGGGACACAGAGAACCGTTGCTATTCCAACTGGACAGGGGACAGCATCGCACAACCAGCACGCTACACCACTCCACATACTCACCGACAATACAGCCACGATCCTGTTGCAGATTGGCCATCAGTCGTGGCAAGATGCTGTTGCGCATTATGTGTGCGTCATGTGCCGAGCCTGGAAACTTGGCACACACGTGGGTGATCACCATGTCCGCAAGGCACACCACTTGCACATTCAGGGAGTGCGTGTGCTTCCTGTTGCGGTACAGGTGCTCAGTGGCCTGTGGTGGAACAAGGCCAACATGTGTGCAGTCAATGGCTCCCACGACGTGTGGGATTCTGCCAAGGGCATAGAATGCACCCTTCACTGCCGCCAATTCACGAGCCCTGGGGAATCTGATGTACCTGTTCCGGTACAGCATCATGGCTGCCAGTACATCCCTCAGCACCTTGCTGAACATGGGCTGGGACATCCCTCCTCCACTGCCCACTGTGTGCTGGAATGACCCAGTGGCGAAGAAATGCATGGCGGCCATCACCTTAGCCGTGGGGGTGACAGCAGTCGGATACACCCTGCGGGGACGGAGATGGGGCTCTATCATGGCACACAGTCGATGCAGGGTTGGCCTGTCCAGCTGAAACTTCCTGATTACCTCTGTATCGTCCATGTCCGCCAGCAATTGGTATGGGCGGTCAATGTTCGGTCTCCGCCTGGGTTAAATGGCAGAGGACACATGTCAAAGCAACACGGCACATAGCAATTTCGCATACACATCACTGACATGACTGAGCAAGCACATGAGCCACAGCCCAGCTGTCAAGCTGGGACGGCACGGCCACAATACACTTACACAGGTCTCCCTACAATGGCAATGGCAAGTGAGACATACCACTGCCATGTGCATGCACATGGGGATCTAGGCCCCAATGACTTGCGGGCGTGCTGATGGGGACTGACTGCATATTCGTCAAGCGGCAACGCCACGGCAACATGAGTGTCTGCTGAGCATGGAACTGCTTCCGAGGCTGGATGAGTATGGCACACGACGACGACGATGTGGGCACGGGCTGAGCGGCCAATACAAGTGGGACCTGTGGCACGAGGGGATATGAGACAGTAGTAGGTGTCAGCACTGCACCCTATGTACAGCACTGTACGGATCACAGCTCCCGAAACATTGACTGGTGTCCACATTGACAGCCCCATGCCAAGACGGCTGTGTGCTTGCAGTCACACGTCACAGGTGAGAGGTTACATTGCACGTGCCAGGTGGCAGACGTACATAGTGGGAGCTGGCATGTGTGTGCATGTGTCTCCTGTTCAGGATCCACCAGATGGGCGCTGACTCTGTACTGACCATTGGACACAGCATGTTCCGTGGAAGGCTTGTGTGTGTGGGATGGTGGCACTGGATGTGCCTCCGTTGGGTGGGGGGCCATGCACAGGGCGGGTACGTCGATGATTGCGCATTGTTGGTCACGGTGGGTGCACCAACTAAGATGTGTTGCCCTGTGTTCAATTCCTATGTCCGCATGATGATGGACTGTGGATGTGGGCAGACTACACATTGGTCGATGTGCTGTCTATATGCATGTGCCTTCACACCAGGCACAGCTGCCCCTGCACATGTGACCCCTGCTGGACTCGCTGCTGGGTCTGTGGAGCTGATGCACCTTCTGCGCGTGGGGCGGACAGCTCTCCTCACTTCCCTCATTGCGCATGTCATGTCTTTGCCGCAGGTGACATGGATCATGGAGGGCCCACATGTACGCGTGGGTAGGCTACACATGATTGTTCACTGGTCGCCACCCCCAGTCAGTGTTTCGAATGGGAAGGTTGTCGTGCTGGTGGTATGTTCGATGTGGCGGATGGGCGGGCCTAGGTGCGGGCTTACATTCCGGACATGGGGGGTAGTTGGATTGGCGACTAGTTGCAGTACACACGGGACACGTCTCTTCCTTTCCACATCTGGGTCATCCCTTGTACTAACTGACAGTGATACAGTCATCTTCGCCCCAGCCCTCATGTCCTCCCCTCGCCCCCAATATGCATGCTCACCTGCGAGGCTAGCGCTTGCACAGGCAGCCCCAAGCTCGCACCAGAGAGGGCAAGGAGTGTATGTGTGGGTCCAGTTGCACGAGTGGGCTGTCTCAGGGTATGATGTGTGGCGGGACGCCGTCCACCTGCGTGGTGCCCCAAATGGAGACCCGGCCTGCATGGACTATGCATCACAGTCTTCGCCTTCCGGATCCGCCACCTGCGACACCCAGTGGCTGTGGCTGCCCTTGCGGCCAGGCCGCGTCCGTCTGTGGCTGATGGCCCACACATTCACTCTTTGGCCTCTCTGGGGAGGGCTCGGGGTGGTGGCGCACGCGCTTGCACTTAGTCGCAATGGCATGTGGCGTGGTTGGTATGATGGGCAATGGATGGGATGGTGCGAGCCACCTCCCGTGACGTCAGTGCTGCTCGTGTCCCCCCTACACTTCCATGTGACTTGTGCCATGCTAGACGTTGAGGTTCTATTGCCTGCGTGATATGACCAGGAGGAGCGCGAGGAGACCTCTCACACACCATGCTCCACTGCCATCCCGTGCCCTGTATCGCCTGTGCGGATTGACTATGTTGGGGTTACACCTGGTCGACTGGGGCTGTGTGTGCCTTGTCAAGGGGCATGGCGGGCGCACAACAGGATCCAGCTTGTCCACAGAGGGTGGGCTGAGGTGCGCCTGGTACCGCTTTGTACGTGTGCCCGGCTGCTGTGCACACACGTGTTCACTCCCCCGACAGGTGTCCTCTCACAATGCCCAGGGAAGCGGTGGTGTACTGTTCATGACCCCTCCCAACACGGCGTGCTCCAACTTGGCATGTGCGCATCTACCCGTCGCACCCACCCACCTGAGCACTGCGTCCATACGACTTCACACGACACATGTGTGTCTTCCACAGTAGTGCTACTCATTTGCGTTGACATCCAATACCAGTGGACTACATGGTCATGTCACGACTGCCGTGTACTTCACATACTCTCATCCTCTCTCATTCGTACTTGTGAAATGAGTCAGCGGAGACAGTTTTGGTTTTAAACATTATATTGAGTCTTCTGTCCTCTGTGATGCAGTATAGTGGACACTACTGGCAGCGGAATACATGTTGAGGATATACTGAGCATGATTACAAATGGGATAGGGTGTGGGGTTACATGTGATTGGCTGTTGCATGTGGGATGTGGGCTTCAGAGTTACATCTGCTTGGCCAAGGCTGTGCTAATGTACATTTACGTATAGCTGCGGAGCTGCAGACTTTGACACAGACGGTATACATGTAGCCTACCAGACCGCTCGGCATCATGGGCACAGTCCATCTCAGTTCCATGTGACAGGTTTGCTGCGGTTGTTCCTCATGCACGCGTGCATGTGAGATGACATCAGGGCATGTGCTTGCGTGCATGCAGCGGCGTGCCACTTGTTGTTGCACTGTGGTGGTTACTGGACATGTCACAGTCACTGGGGTCGTGTTGTTGTTGTATGCACTTGTCGTCCATGCAAAGGTCCTGGTATGGGATTCCCGGGCGGGGGTGGGAGGGGTGCAGCACCCACAGACTCCAGGCGACCTATTCATGTCCACTGAGCGGTGTGTGTGTCCATGTGCGCTGGATCCATGTCGTGTCCTGGTTGTTCGTGCAGTTCCGTCCATGTGGGTGCGATACACAGAGCCCATGCCACTGCCTCCCACGATGCATGCGGTGTTCCTGGATGTGATGGGGAACAGTGTGCATGTCCCGGTCATATCCGATGTCATGGCGATGTCGTTGATGGTGTGGTTAAAGTTGCCGGTCGCTTGGTATGGCTGTTGTGGTGGTGACTGGCCAGTCCGTGCGGAAGCTGAGCATGGGTGCGGGGTTGGACTTCATAGGTCACTCGGGAACCTGCGTTGTGGTCCGACGTATTTACAGGTTGTCAGGTATGCGATGCCGTCCAGCAGGGCTTCCATGTCATTGGTGGTGTACATGTTTGCCAGCCAATGAAGCGGATGGTGGCTCTCAAGGTGTTGTTCGTAAGTTGTCCCTTGGAGGACCATGATGGGGCATGCTGGGTGACATTCGATGTAGCTGTTCTCGATGATCCGTCGTGTGGAGGCACAGTGGTCCCATTTCAGTGCGGGTGCGATGTTGGCCACATACGCCATGCCCCCATAGGCAGAGCAGGCCCTGTCGTGTGCGTCCAGAGGGAGGAGTAGTGGTAGCAGGTCCGCCTTCAGACATGCCGGGTTGGAGAGGCATATCTCGACGGGATGCTGGTAGGGACACCTCCGACAGTAGAAGACGGGCATGACGCAGCTGAACAATGTGATGCGGTAAGTCAGTCGGTAACTTACGTTCAGCAGGGACAGGAGATCGCATCCCAATGTATGTATCGTGTTGGTTTTGTACAGCTTGAGCTGTTCGGCGTAGTTGGGTAGGTGTGTTGCGGTTGCCATTTCGCAGCGGTTCGTTGAGGTGGCGTGCTCCGGCTGTGTGTGCAGTCTGCAATGTGCACGCTCCGGGGTTGCTGTGAGCTCTGTGTAGTCGTAGGGAGACAGGACTTGTGTTCTGTTGGCTTGTTTGGAGGACACGGGCCCTCTTCCCACATGCTTCTCAGACAGTTCAAGGTCAGTGCTGTGTGACTCCTTCCAATTAACTTGCATGTGGCCGACATGGGGGAGTGTTTTCTTCTTTCTTCCCGTCCGTTGTGTGCTTCTGTGATATGCGCTATCTGCCCTGTGGTCGGTCTCCTCGGCATGCCTGTGTTGGTCTATTCTTGGACAATGGCTGTATTCACCGGCTTCTGTCGTAGGGCTGTGGTTTCGGAGTTGGAATGGAAGGTCATTCAGTGCTGTCTGCTCTCCCTTGTGTGGGCGGCAGCCTGCCTTCCCGCTCTGCGTTGGGCCTTGTGTGTGGATGTTATTCTTGGGCCACCTGTTGTCGGTCCCCGGGCTCTTTGGTGTTCCGTTTCATGTGTCTTGTTCATATGTGCAGGGTGGTATGGGTTTTTCAGTGTGGTACTGGCGTTCCTCTTCCCGAAGGGGCCCTGCTTCTCCTAGTTGGTGTTGCCGCCGCTGTGTGCTTCGCCATGTTTGTTACACTGGGGTGTGTCCTGCTGTTGCGTGACTTCACTGACATGTGTGCGTCGGTTGTGTGGCGTTGGGTGTTGTCCGTGAATTGGGTGTTGGGGACATGTCTGTGGCAGGCCTGTCACGTGTCATGTGCGTTCGGGGTGGGGCTGATGTGTGTGCTGCTTGGTTGTGTCCCTGTGTCTGTGTGCGACGCATGCATGGCGCTGCGGTTGGCCTCTGCGTTGTGCGCATGTGTGGCGGCGTCATCGTCGCTTTGTGGCCGTGACGGGGTGGTTGGTTCCTAGTCCCAGGTGGTGTGTACACATGTGTTCCGCGATGTTAGGATTTGGCCTGTGTGTCATATGTGGATGCAATGGTGGATGTGTAGTGTACACGCGCTGGTGGGGGTTGTCCGCTTTTCCGCCCTTGCACTGTGTGCGCTGTTTGCGTGCACTTGTTGTGTGTGTGCCTACCTGCGTCTCCGCGGTACGTTGCGTCCTTGGTGGTGCATCAGCAGAAGCATGGGAAGGGCCTGCAGTGCTGGATTCATGCCCGGGGTGCCGCTTCTTCGTTGTCCGTGCTCTGCGTCCGTGTTACCGCCTCTCTTTCACATGCGGTGTCTCTTAGCCGTGGGAGCCGTTTGTTTGCGGCATCGTAATTTATGCGCCGGGCGGGACGTGTTTCGTCGGACGGTGTGTGTCAGTTGGGCTGCGCCGCTACGTGTACGGGTGCACTTTGATGGCGGACGGTGTTGCTGGCTTGCCGGCGGTGTTTGGCCTACTTTTCGCATCGTAATTGTGCGGGCATGTGGACTGCTGCGTGCCGGCGGTAACTGGTGGTTTTTGCATCCGCCAGCACGGCGGTTGTGCTTCCGCCCGCCATCGTAATGGGCCCCATATACATTATTAAAACTTAATTACCAATTAACTAATATTGAACAATTAAATGCTTTTTTATACCAAAATTATAATAATTAAACATTAATTATCAATTAATAATTACTTCTTAATATATTAATTAAATGTATCAATAAATAATATTTAATAATATTTAATTACCAATTGATGATAAAACAACAATAAATTAATTTTTAGAACCAAAAAATTCTAATTAAAAAAATTACCAATTAATAATTAATGTCCAATAAATTAATTATCAATACCCAAAAATAAATGTAATAATTACTTAATTAGATTTCAATTACTTCCAAAAGTATTCCCCTATAAACGAACAACACACTCCAAAAAGAAAATAATACACTTAACATAATGATCAATTAATAACCAATTATTAAAAATTAATTACCAATTATTAATTAATTAACAATAATATAATTATCAATACCAATTAATTAAAATAAATTATAACTTAATTACAATTAAATTACATAATGATCAATTAATCAATTAATAAAAATTAATACCTAATTAATAAAAACTAATTACCAATTATTAATTAATTAACAATAATATAATTATCAATACCAATTAATTAAAATAAATTATAACTTAATTACAATTAAATTACTTCCCTCCCTATTCCCCTATAAACCCACAACCCGCTACAGAACTTAAACGCAATAATAATTAAAATTAATTTATAATTCCTAAAAATTAATAATTAATTTAGTATAATTAAATTACTTCCCACCCTATTCCCCTATAAACCCACAACCCGCTACGGTACAAAAAAAAACCAATAACTTAAAAAAACATTATTAACATATAAAAATTGTATACATATATTTTTAGACAAGTAGAACACTTAATAAAAACACATATAACACATACATATTAAAAACATAACAAAATACATAACAATAATACAAATATCGATATTAGTAACATCGATATTAGTAACATCGATATATTTGATTTCAATATGACTAACTTCGATATTACTTACATCGATATATAAAAAAATTGATATTACTTACCTTAGGGTCGATATTCTGTCCATCGATATTCTTAACATCGATATTCTGTCCCTTCGATATTGTGACTTCGATATTAGTGTATGTCGATATTTTATTTTCGATATTTTGACTGCTCACCGGCATATATATTAATAATTCTTAAAACGCAGTTGTCTCTGAGTTCCACATCTACAACCTATATTTGGTAGGAGCCAGTTTATGTTTTTGATTTCATTGCAAAAGCCAGCTCTACATTACAGTTGTAAAGCTACCATATTCCTGTTCCCAGGATTATTAACAATTTAAAGCTTGTTAATTATAACCATTTACCTTCCAGTCTTCCACTTACCAAGTCTCTTCCAGGGCAATAATATCATGGTTACTAAACAAATTCTTTAAATCTGGATCCCCCTATTTCTGATGTAAGCCTGTGATGCTTCATGAGATGCTTTGGTGAGGTGAGGTTGTGTTGTGCTTTTGTACAGAGTTGATGGCTTGATGTTACAAGGTTGTTTTGTGTTGCTATTGTGTTGTGCAAGGGTTTGATTTTGCTCTATGTTGCTGACTTGTTCTGGTGTTTTGACTTTGTGATGGGTTGTGTTCTGTTTTGTTCTAGTGAATTGTTGCTATTGTGTTGTGTTGTTTTTTGTATTTGTTGTGTATTGCATTATTTCTGATTGTTTATCTCTTTTCTTGAATTTTTGTGTGGTTTTGCTGTGGTGTGTTACTGAATTATTGTATTGACCTTCTATTGTGTTATCACTGTGTCACGCTGTGCAGCGTTCAATAGAGTGGATGCTTTATTATACTGTGTCTTGTCAGATTTTTTTTGTGTTGTTGTTTTGATGTATTGTGTTTTGAGCTGTTATTCTATTCTGTTGTGTTATGCAGTTCATATACGTAGATCGAATGCAAAGCAGTCATTTACCGTTTTCAAAGGTGGTAACATAACACCGTTTCAGCTCATCAGCTATTTATGACATCAATTAGCCCAAAACCATGTCATTTACCCAGTCTTAAATTAGCACTTCCTATGCTCATTTTATTTGACCAGACCCCCAGTATCTGTCCTTTTGCTTAGAAAAGATCCATGCAAATACAACGTTGCATTACAAGGGAAGCAACTGAATGTATTTCTAATATTAAGGCTTACTCTTGCTATCTTACACAAGAATAATAAGGGCATCAATTGGAGGCGCCCTTTATTTGGTGTGATACTTATCGCACCAGATAAAATCAGACTCAGCTAGGGCAGAATTTTAGGGAGAGGTACATACACCCATTCCGACTTTTTAGGGAATAAAATGAGGATTTTGGTGCTTACTCCATCTTAATCTGGACATTCTGGTAAATACCAGCCATTGTCTCCCCTCTAAACCTGCTGATATTTATCACAAGACTCATAATTCCGATACGTTTGGTAACAGGAGTTACATATTGCAAGAAAGCGGACCGCTTGCAATGACGTCCTAAGGACTGTGGGCACTAAGGGCCTGATTAGTATGTCCGTCGGTAGGCCTCCGACCGCTCGTCGGAGGCTTACCAACCAACATCTTTGGTTTGAAGTCCGACCACCGTATTACAATGACGGCGGTCAGAGTCCAAACCGGCTGGTCAATCTGACTGGCTTCCGACGGGCTCATGGAGCCTGTCGGCCCGTTGGAACTACCCCATTAACCCTCACGAACAGGCTTTCCACTTTGGGGGCCCCTAGCAGGACCCCCTCCTTCTGCAGCCTTCAATTGTGGTCCAGGGGGTAAATCCTTGCACCATGTGGCAGGCACCATAAGGTACCTGCCACACGGAGCAGGGATTTACAGTAACTCCCATTTCTCTATGAGCCGCACAAGCTCCAATGGGGAAATGGAAGTTTGCGACGCGGTCGCTTCGTAATTTCGGTTTCGGACCGCCGACCCGAGGTCAGTCGGTTCCGAAACCGCAGAGATGTCGGTCAGAGGCAACATCCAACCAACATCATAATCAGACCCTTAACGTGAAGCAGCAGGGTTTCATGCCTCAGGGTAAGTCAGACATTTATGTACCTTTGCTCAAAACTGAACTTATAGCCCTGCATTTCAGGGATATTTTAAAGTTCATGAAAGAAGTGATTTCAAGATCCTTTGTGATCTGTATATTTTGCATCTGAAAACACTGCTTTTCTGTGCTTGTGAATTTATTTTAAAATCATCATAATGAAAGCAGATTATGATATTTAAACATGATAGATCATATGTCTGAACAAAATGCAGATGTGCTTTTGCAGTGGCCTTGATTGTACAGAAGCAGTGTAATATTATGCTTTATTTTGCTCAGCCTTATATTCTGTGAAGATTGTGGAATTTCTTCACTAAATTCAGTGCTTTCTCTGTAGCATGGCCTTACTACTACAAAGGGGCCGATTCCGATCTCGGCCAGTAGGGCACCGAATCGGATTCGGCTGAACCGGATCCGATTCGGAGCCCTTTTTCCCGACCGATTCATACGTGCGTCCGGCCGAGCGAGTACGATGCGAGCGCGTGCGAATTCGCCGACCGACTCGTTCGCGGGTCCCAACCGCTCCGACCGACTCGCACGGATGCGCCTCGCACCGCGCAATGGAGACGTTCCCCGACCGGGCAAGTACGATGCGCGCCGCGAGCAGTCCGACCGACTCGCGCAGTCCGGCTCCAAGAAGCAGTCGGAGCCGTACTTTGGGGGTCCGTGTCGGACCCCCCTGTACGTGTAGCCACGCGTGTCGCACACAGGGGGGACCCATGGGTCCCCCCTACCTGTGCATGTACGCCACGAGTCGCTTTGAGGCGTACCCGCTGTAGTGGGCGCCCTTGTTCGCCTCGCACCCATTGAGTCAATGCGAGCCCGCGTACGCGTTGTACGACCGGCTCCCATTGACTTCAATGGGAGTCCGACCGACTCGAGTCCGATAGCATACGTGCGCATCGTACTCGTTCAGTCGGGCTGCTAGGGTCCGATTCGGTCGGAAATCTCTCTGGGTCCGGCTCGGTCGGAGAGATTTTTGGCCCGAATCGGAATCGGCCCCAAAGTGTATTTCTTATGAGCTGTGCATGTACTTATCAATGAGTTTATTTCTGTATGTATTTATTTACATATTTAAGTTTTTGTTTATTTATTTTTAGGGATGGTACCAGAAAGTGGGTAATTAATTTGAGAAGGATGTACCCATAACAATTCCATAAACACAACTGGTTAAGTCTCAAAGCAGTCCGCAGCGAAAATCTCAAAACCCTTGGCAGCTGTCGAACAACAGGCAATTCTCAAAGGTGAGTTCATTAAAAATCAAGAAAAAAACACAATATATTTTCCACATCAATTTAGAAACTGAATAAAATGTAAGGAGCAAAATGACACCAAAACAGTCAGCATAGCATTGGGGTAACAAGAGATATACATCTTGAATGTTTTAAGGCAAAATGCAGTGAAAATAAAGTAAAGCACCAAAGTAAAGCATAGGTTTGCAGTTGATTGGACATAGGTACAATCTTATGCCAACCGCAATGGAAAAGAGATCAGATACACCTAGAAGGTTGCGCCTGTCAAAGTTTTCACCTTGGGACTTAGTCTTCCTTTTGGAACTCAAATTCTTCTAGTGCATATAGATCACAAGGCTGAAGCCAGCAAGAGCCTTTCAAAGTAGGATACATCATTCTTCAGCTCCTGCTAAAGGCATTGGTTTAAGCACTAAAAATCTCCAAGAGGGACAAAGCTTGAATTCATAGCTGCTGAAGTCACTTCACCACAGGGATTGATTTGCTGCATTGCCGTAGTCCAAGCCTTTATTTTTGTTGAGTCACTTTTTTGATTCTCCGAATCCACCAGCAGGGCAAGGGTGAAAGCTGTAACTGAGCAGAGCTTCAGAAGGTAAAATATCCTTACTGTGAGGACTCACTGAACCAGTTTTTTAGTGCTACAAAAAGCTTAGAGCAAGATGTGCCTGTTTTCATGCATGCCTAAGGTGCGCTCTCCTGATGGAAACCTCAGCAACTTGTCCCACTCCTATGGATCTGGCAAAAAAATCCCGCATTTCTCCACCTGCTAGGAAAAATCCTCCTGGTCAATCCTTCAGCACATTTGTGCTCAGGGCTGTCTCTTAAACACTAGGGACCAGATTTACAAAGAGTTTGTGTTGAGTTTGCATTTCTGCTAGGATTTACAAACTTGTGTTGGTTTGTAACCCAAAGCAACACAACACAGAGGGGGTGCCCAGCCATAGGTCCCTTGCTCACATGCTACATAATAAAAACAAATAGGTCCTTAATTTAAGCAGTAAGATTAAAAAACAAGGACGGAGCAGTGCACCCACAAAAATAATCACTAGATCTTCAAGTATATTCTTTAGAAAAAAGTTCTTTTTATTTCCATTCACCTTTAAAGGGGTTGCCTTATCAGTGGCTCCGAGTGAATGGCAGGACGCTACAGGAGTGTTGCGATGCAGATTCCGGTATCTGTAGAGGCATACCGGTGCCCCCTTGCTTGCAATGAATTTTACTTTTTGGGCCTGTACGAGTTGACACAAAACACTATGGACAATTGAGGAATAAGAAACCGTACATGATCAGATACATAATATCAACATTAACTGAAGGATTATTTACCGATATAGAATAAAAAAATCATAAAAACCCTGATGAGGTTCAATGTATACTGAACAAAACACGTTGGCTGTATGTTTTGGTTGCTGGACCATATAGATTTTAAAAAGTGAATGGAGATAAAATTGACTTTTTCTAAAGAATGAAATTGAAGATCTATTGATTATTTTTGTGGTTGCACCGCTCCGTCTTTGTTTTTGAATCTTACTCTGCCATGCAGTAATATCACACAACGGCTGATATTGGAGTGGAAGTGCACCAACCCATTATCTTTTGGAACTAAGGGGTCGATTCCGATCCCGGTCGGAGGCGCACCTAATACCATTCGGCCGGGAAAAAAGCCAGGCGAATGCCTGTTTCCCGACCGATTCGCACATACGTCCGAACGAGCAAGTACGATGCGCACAACTGCCCAAATCCCGACCCAGTCGTACTCACCCAATACAGGTCCTGTTTTCCGACCGATGCGGATCCGGAAACGCAGAATCGAGTCGCACGGAAGCCAAAATGCAGCCCCGTCCGGCCGGACAAGTACGATGCGCTTTCCGTACGCGCCGAACCCGTCGCTACGCACGGCACGTCAAAGCATCCGGGAGAGGCGCACATAAGCTCCGATTCGCGCCACAAGACGATCCACGGCTACGAGACGAACACGCCAGCGACGAGGACGAGGCGAAGCAAAGAGAAAGACGAACGAGACGAACCAACCATGAATCCCATTGCGCAGGTCCTACCAATACTCTACATCTATTACCGGAACAGGCACAGACGCGTACGTCGCAGAAGGTAAGTCAGACACCAACTACAAAAACAAACAACACGTACCCGACATATCACACACACACAGAGGGATGCAGAAATTACTTACACCAGCAAGAGCAGCACCATAGGGGCGGGATGGCCATCACCAAGCCACATATACACATAGGGGCCTGGATGCCAACAACTAACACCCCCCCTACCCAGGGGGTGCTAGATGCCTGTCACTCCTACCACCTCTACCCATGGGGGCTGGATGCCCACCACCACTACCACCCCTACTCAGAGGGTGCCAGATGCCTACCACTACTACCACCTCTACCCATGGGGGGCTGGATGCCTACCACTACTACCACCTCTACCTATGGGGGGCTGGATGGCTGTCACTACTACCACCCCTACCCATGGGGGCTGGATGCCTACCACTACTACCACCTCTACCCATGGGGGCAGGATGCCTGTCACTACTACCACCTCTACCCATGGGGGGCTGGATGCCTGTCACTACTACCACCCCTACACATGGGGTGCAGGATGCCTACCACCACTACCACCTCTACCCATGGGGGGCTGGATGCCTGTCACTACTACCACCCCTACCCATGGGGGGCTGGATGCCTACCACCACTACCACCTCTACCCATGGGGGGCTGGATGCCTGTCACTACTACCACCCCTACCCATGGGGTGCAGGATGCCTACCACCACTACCACCTCTACCCATGGGGGGCTGGATGCCTGTCACTACTACCACCTCTACCCATGGGGGGCTGGATGCCTGTCACTACTACCACCTCTACCCATGGGGTGCAGGATGCCTACCACCACTACCACCTCTACCCATGGGGGGCTGGATGCCTACCACTACTACCACCCCTTCCCATGGGGGCTGGATGCCTGTCACTACTACCACCTCTACCCATGGGGTGCAGGATGCCTACCACCCCTACCACCTCTACCCATGGGGGGCTGGATGCCTGTCACTACTACCACCCCTACCCATGGGGGCTGGATGCCTACCACCACTACCACCTCTACCCATGGGTGGCTGGATGCCTGTCACTACTACCACCCCTACCCATGGGGTGCAGGATGCCTACCACCACTACCACCTCGACCCATGGGGGCTGGATGCCTACCACTACTACCACCTCTACCCATGGGGGGCTGGATGGCTATCACTACTACCACCTCTACCCATGGGGGGCTGGATGCCTGTCACTACTACCACGTCTACCCATGGGGTGCAGGATACCTACCACCACTACCACCTCTACCCATGGGGGGCTGGATGCCTGTCACTACTACCACCCCTACCCATGGGGGCTGGATGCCTACCACTACTACCACCCCTACCTATGGGGTGCAGGATGCCTACCACCACTACCACCTCTACCCATGGGGGGCAGGATGCCTACCACCAACAACACCCCCACTCACAGGATGGCTAATGCATGACACAACAAGCACACACCAACATAAGGAATGCAACAAAAAGACATCCCCCCCAACACCATGACAAGCGAGTGTAGACTGTGTCAAATGCCTACAACACTGAACATGACTTTGAACATACAATGTGACCCCCTATCACATGTGTCACACAGAAATGTGTGTGGCCCCCACAATGCAAGCAGACCATGACCACTGTGGCAATGGGGTCCAACCCCCATCATCACAGTGACCAAAAGGTAAGTGTGGGGTCCATAGCTGAAGCACATTTTGCACATTGTGGCAATGGGGTATAAACCCCCATCATCACAGTGACCATAAGGTAAGTGTGGGGTCCATAGCTGAAGCACATTTTGAACATTGTGGCAATGGGGTCCAACCCCCATCATCACAGTGACCAAAAGGTAAGTGTGGGGTCCATAGCTGAAGCACATTTTGCACATTGTGGCAATGGGGTCTAAACCCCCATCATCACAGTGAACAAAAGGTAATTGTGGGGTCCATAGCTGAAGCACATTTTGCACATTGTGGCAATGGGGTCTAAACACCCATCATCACAGTGAACAAAAGGTAAGTGTGGGGTCCATAGCTGAAGCACATTTTGCACATTGTGGCAATGGGGTATAAACCCCCATCATCACAGTGACCATAAGGTAAGTGTGGGGTCCATAGCTGAAGCACATTTTGAACATTGTGGCAATGGGGTCCAACCCCCAACATCACAGTGACCAAAAGGTAAGTGTGGGGTCCATAGCTGAAGCACATTCTGCACATTGTGGCAATGGGGTCTAAACCCCCATCATTACAGTGAACAAAAGGTAAGTGTGGGGTCCATAGCTGAAGCACATTTTGCACATTGTGGCAATGGGGTCTAAACCCCCATCATCACAGTGAACAAAAGGTAAGTGTGGGGTCCATAGCTGAAGCACATTTTGCACATTGTGGCAATGGGGTATAAACCCCCATCATCACAGTGACCATAAGGTAAGTGTGGGGTCCATAGCTGAAGCACATTTTGAACATTGTGGCAATGGGGTCCAACCCCCATCATCACAGTGACCAAAAGGTAAGTGTGGGGTCCATAGCTGAAGCACATTTTGCACATTGTGGCAATGGGGTCTAAACCCCCATCATCACAGTGACCAAAAGGTAAGTGTTGACATTGAAAAAGCTGCAACTGCCAAACTGCATGGATGATTCCTGGTCACAGAACAACAAACACATCAGTGTCAAAGTAGTGCTTGTGTCCCATAGCAACATAGATTGGGGGAGGCCAACAGTGCAGTGCAAATAAGACATACCTTTGGCCATGTGCAGACAAACATCACCCATGGGGGCTGACACTGTCAACATCCATCAATGACACAATGACAGAAGTGACCATCATAATGCAGACCCACATATTTGCACCAATGGGCACACTAATGTAGATACCCTGTGGAGACTGTAGATGTGAGGTGAACAAATAACATACCATGGTAGCAATGGGACACACAAACAATGATCATTGTGCTGACTGATGACCTAGGAGTCCCAGGGACAGCAGGTGAAACCCACCAAACAACATACAGCCAATAGCACACTAAAGATATGCCAATGCAGTGGTGCAGATGCACAAACAGGCAGACCCACACTGCACATCAAACACAACAGGTGAGGGGGGGGGTGCCAGTGTCCCCAGGCAACCACACAACACATGATGAGGCCTCAATACCAATTACACAGATGCACATACAGTGCCACACAAAAGTAACTCATGGATCCAAATCCCCTATGTGGGCAATCAGGCATTGTTAGATGAGAGGGAGCACAAATTACACATGTCACACAAGCTTGTAGGAACAGCAACTAACACAGCAAGAGACAGACCCACCACAGCACTACCCCCAGGGACCCCATATTGTGCTGACACTAGCCTGCATGATAATCACACTGTGATGATAATGTTAGATGTCGTTCACACTGTGAACCCCAGCCATGTGTCCTGAGCAACTAACTACCATCACACCTACACAAGCTCCAATCAATCAGCACGGCCTGCAAGCCAAGGCCAATATGGAGGTAGGGGTCTTCCCGTGCAACAACTCACTTTTGCACACACTCAACACCACACACCCTGATCTCCACCAATGTGCAGCAGTGAAGCTCACATGGACTGGTGACATTGCACATGCACCCATGACAATACCAGGTGTGGTGGTGGGAACCAAGGTGCAGAAACCCATCACACATGGCCAGTCAACAAGACTTGTCAAGGTCTGACACACAGCACAGTATGCTGTACATGGGCATGATGTGAAATCCACCACAATAATGGGATCCTGGCCATAGTCACACACCAATGAAGAAGCCAAGGTGACACATGAAGAACACACGTACACAACTACCAACATTGCAGCTCTGACCCTGAGGAGTGGCAGCTGTCACACACACAACGTGTCACAATCACTGTAAGCTAACACAAACTGTAAATCACATTACTCGTGTAAACAACAAGTGCCAAGGGGAATCCTGATTGTGTCCCATCTGCGTTTGCCCGCATCCCCAGCACTGACAACAAAGACAACCTGGGATGACAACCTCATGAACATTAGTTTGCCATGCACCCACATCACAGAGAAACCAGGTCCAAGATGCTAGATGAACACAGAACAACTCAGCAAGCATCACAAACAGGAACATCCCTAGGGACACAGCCTGTGTAGGAAAAGGGAAGGGAACACGCACAGACATGCTTACACAACACAGGCCCACGCAATGTCACCAGATTACACACTGCCATGAGGGCACACCACTCCTGTGGAAGGTCCGCTGTGCCAAACCTTGTCTGTGCACGACCCAAACATGTCAGCAAAACACTCCGTCAGTGAGTCAACAACCACAACACACAGAAGGCTCTGCTCACATCAGCCTGGGTACGGGGTGTCACGTCAGTCATCTGCACACACACCAAACACCTGTCAAGCAAGTTGCACTGTATACACAGATGAGTCCTTCGACATTGAAGTGCAAAACTGCATGTCCAGTGGAGATGGGCACACAGTCAGGGAAATTGGAACATTGAACAGTGGTAAGCCCACCAGATGTGCATCAGTGTAAGACAAAGATGTTCATTTACTAATGCAAAAAGGACATCCCTGTGTCAAATGCTGAACATTACACCCTCAGACTGTAGCAAAGGATGCCATAGATCCAGAATACAACAGGACACATATCCCATGGACCACATGGAGTCCATCACTGCAACACTTCATCGTCCTGATGTGAACACTATTACAACTGCAAATGCAGGATGCTACTCATCCACATCATGTACATCAAAAGAAAACCCAAAAGTAAACAAAAAGAGGCTTTATTCAGCAAATGTCAGGGTAAAAACGGAAGTCCAAAAGAAACTAAGGCCAATGGCCAGTCCAAAATCACAGTACCAACGGGGTGAGAAGTGACATCTGGTCACACATTGCTTGCCTGCACTGGTACGGTTGGGGGACATCACCCTTGGAGGGGCATACAAGGGGCAGGCCAGGCACCGCAGGGACAAGATCAGGGGATGGCAGAGTGAGGCAGTGAAGGGGTGGTGGGTGCAGGAGTGTCACCGGCAACTGCAGTGGAGGTGTCTGACTCAGGGGGGGCCAGCACCACCGTGGTACACAAGTCAGTTGGTGTGGGTGCCGCAACCACTGCAGTGGGCTGGACTGATGTAGTGGACTGGGTACCCACTCCAGTGCCCGAGTCAGACATGGTGGTTGTGGACTCCACTGCAGTGCATGACCCCAAGGGAGTGGAAGGGTGGGCAGATGAGGTGGGCAGGACAGAGGGGGGGGGACCCGGTCCCCACAACAGTGCCACTAACAGGCAGAGCGTCTGGGTTGGGGTTGGAAGAACAAGTGGCAGGGGGGGAGGGCCTAAGTAGTCTGGGGATGCGGTATCGGCGTGTGGGGGAACCTGGGGCAGGGTGTGGCAGGGGAACCTGTGCAGTGGTGGCCTGGGGGATGGAGGAGAGAGACTGGGCGCTGGAGCTGCGTGGTAGTGGTGGTGGGGTCTTGCTCTTCCTGCTCCGGGGGGACTTCCGAATGGGCTCCTGTTTCTGCCTGGGGGAGGGTGTCCGGGGGCGAGGGGCACTCCTCTCTGTGTGGGTGGACTTCCTCTTCCCCTGGTGTGCTGGGTCAGCAGGAATGGTGGGGAAGAGGCCGAGGTCACACAGGAAGACCTGCTGTGTATGTGGGGTAGCAGGCGAGGCAAGGGAAGGGGTCTTGGAGGGAGAGGATTTGGAGGACTGCGGAGTGAATGTGGATGCCTGTGTGTGTGTGTGTTCCCCATCCCCTGTGTCTGTGGTATCAGTTCCCTGAGGATGCTTGTGTGCACGTCTTGCCTTACTCTTGGGTGTGTCTGTGCTGCTCGTGTCTGTGTGTGTGGATGACTGTGCTGGTGTGCATGTGCTTTGGACAGGTAGGGGGGCAGGAAGTGTTGATAGGGCAGAGGTGGGAGGGGTGAGGGACTGTTGGAGGAGGGACACTGCTGCCGTCAGGGAGGAGTCCATGGACCTATTGCTCCTCTGTAGGGCAGACATACCCGTCAAGATGCCCTCCATGAACGACACCAGCTGTGTCAACAGAGTGGTGTGTGCATGGAGGACACTCAGCATTGCTGTCTGCCCTACATGGAGCTGCCGAAGTAGGTACACAGACTCCTCACTCAGGGCAGCAGGGGACACAGGGGCAGGGGCTGCGGTGCCTGGCACGAAGGAGACACGCTCCCGAGCACGGGAGCCTCCACGGACCTCAGGAATGGGAGCCGATGGGAGGGCGGTGGTGGTGGTTGTGGTGGCGGGCCAGACAGACTAGCTGGCCTTTGGTGGCTGCCGAGACCCACCTCCACAAGGGAGTCATCCTCCGAGCTGCTGTGGTCCCCAGCTGAGGTGGATGGTGCTGAGGACTCTTCGGTGTGGCTCCCATCACCCTCTGTGCCACTGGGTCCCTCTGACCACTCGTCCAATGCTGACCCAGTCTGGCTCCGCTGCTCCTCCTGGTCCGTGGAGCTGTCCCCTCCTGTGGCCGTGGATGTATCTGCAAACAATTAGGGAAACAGACAAACATCAGTCACCTGCACTGACCGCACACACCACAGTAAGTACAGCACATTACAGAGCAAGCCATGGCATCCTTAGTTGAACATTGCCTAAAGTCCTCACCCAGATTCGGGGAAGCCAATTGTCAGTCTGATGGTCAACCATGGGACTCACACCCCTCCTGCCCTTGCACCCATCTGTCTGGTGCCTGTCTGATGGTAAGACCCCAGTGTGGACACATGCACCACCTACACAGTTGTTGGACATTGCAGGGAACACGGTGAAGCATGTGAACATACACACATCACATCTCTTGCCACTGAGTCAGTGCAGGTGTCCGGATGAAGGGATGGCCAGATTCTAATTAGGAATGCATGTGATGCATACCAGCACCAGACACCATGATGCACCCATGTCCAGATAGTCAATGCCAAATGGGGTGCATGTTGCACATGTCACTCCGCTGCAGGATCAGTCCCAGGAAGTTGAATGCCATGACGCAGGAATGCGTGCAAAGTCATACATAACTGTCTCAAGTCACATGGCCATGGCAGCCAGACAACAACAGTCTGCACTGTGTCACAATCCGAGGGCATGGGGAATGCAAGTTATGTGACTGACAAGTGCACATGTCCATCCCCCAAAAACCACATCATCTGTACTACTATTTGTCCACGTCATACCAACTGGACATATGGGGGACATAAAACACAACTCTCTGAACATGTGCACCTCACAGTGTGCTGTGAATGAAAATACAGCTGCTTGAAAGCCACAGTCGCAAACACCTGTGTGCACAGTCAAGTGATCAGACACCTATAAGTCACAGAAGTATCGTCTATCATGGTCACATCTCAGATGGCATGCTGAGCCCCAAACGATGAACATACCAGTAGTCCTGACAATGAAGACACAGCACAATGAGACAGAGGCAGACACCTGAGGGTACATTTCACTGACCACAACATGCCAGATGATACACGGGAGTGGGAGTACAGAGTGTATTGTATGCACTGGAGTAGGCATGACTGTCCAGCTCCACCTGTATGAGGGATGAGTCCTGGACAGTAGGCAGGTGGCTAAGCATGTGTGACACACTGGATACACATACTCCTGAGGCCCAAATATTGTTCCCACCAGCAGCATGGGTGTGTGCCACATTCCCCAGGGACATGTGGTGAGTCAGAGCAGCAAGCGGACCACATATCAAAGTTACACGCAGATCACATGTCAGAACTTAGGCATTGTGTAAGCAATTGACCCACCCATGAATTGCACAACATAGTCACGGGAACAAATGCTGTCCCCCACCTTGAGCAAAGCAAAATGCAATGACACAGTCCCCAAATTAGACAATTTCCTGACTATAAGGGCCACACATATGCTTATCAGAGGAGAAGTGGGCATGTAACAAATGAGGGACATGGGTCCTGGACCCCATGACTGATGTACTGTGGAAGTTTAACCAGGCCAGAGGAGGGCACATAGCATGGCAGAAAAAGTGTACAGTGCAGTCATGGACTCACCCCCTCCTTGCTGCTGTCTGTCCTTCAGCTGCCCATCCAGGTCAGGGAAGACCACCACCAGGATCCGGAGCATGTGGGGGGTCAGGGTCCGATGTCCGCCCCTCCTGCGAGGAGGCGACAGCTTCAGCTGGACCCTTGCGATCCTCCGGGTCCAGCCACGAAGGTCCTGCCACCTCTTTTGGCAGTTGCGGATCCTGCGCCTGTAGACCCCCACGGATCTTACTTTCCGGGCGATGGTCAGCCAGATTTCCTGCTTCTGGTGGGCATCAACCTGTGAGGATGACAAAGTGAAAAGGCCATTACTACACATGCAACATATACGTGCATCACACAGTTGGATATACATGTCTCAATCACATGGGCATATGATGTACACAGGCAGTGCAACAATGGCTATGAACAGTTTGCCAGCAGTCACTACATGGTATCATTGCATGGGAAGTAAACCTAGTTGGAATGCACTGTTACTGCACTGTACCAGTTCTGTGCATGTGACCACACACTTTGGGGCGTGACAACTACTCAGTGGGCATGCTAGCCAGTGATGTGCACACTGAAAGCCCTGCTAGTCAGACAACATGCACAATTAGTGAGGCAGTGGACAGCACACTCACCTGCTCCCCTGGTGTCCCATACAGCTTGCTGTACTGTGGAAGGAGGCTGTCCAGCAGGGCCTGGTTCTCCTCAAGGCTGAAGGCTAGGGCTCTCTCCACAGTACGTGCCATTGCAGGAGCCAGAGGATGCATAAACAGCAGCAGTGTTGGTGGCAGATGTCGCCCTGGAGCATGTAGTGCAGGCAAGTGAGCTCTCAGGGGAACAGCCAGCATTATATGTGTGCTGCAGAGGCAGATACTGTCCCATGTGTGCAAAGTGATAGGTCCAAGTCGTTTGCATATTCTGAATTTGACCTATCCATGGAATTGCAGCACTAATACACGCCCACAGCATCCTTCAAATCTTCAACTTCATGACACCCATGATTTTGCAACATTGTTGTGGCTGGCCAACTGAATTCACTGCATCAGACTCGTTGGAGCTTCGAAAACGCGTCCGTTGCCATGCCAGGCCCCAGCCAATGTGTGCGCACCATTCGGTCCATTGCTGTACAACGCGTACCAGGCATACAACGCGTACCCGCTCACATTCAATGCAATGGTCCGGCCGGGCACACCATTCGGTCCATTGCTCTACAACGCGTACCAGGCATACAACGCGTACCCGCTCACATTCAATGCAATGGGCCGGCCGGGCACACCGTTCGGTCCATTGCTCTACAACGCGTACCAGGCATACAACGCGTACCCGCTCACATTCAATGCAATGGGCCGGCCGGGCACACCGATCGGTCCATTGCTCCACAACGCGTACCAGGCATACAACGCGTACCCGCTCACATTCAATGCAATGGGCCGGCCGGGCACACCGATCGGTCCATTGCTGTACAACGCATACCCGCTCACATTCAATGCAATGGGCCGGCCGGGCACACCGATCGGACCATTGCTCTACAACGCGCACCCGCTCACATTCAATGCAATGGGCCGGCCGGGCACACCGATCGGTCCATTGCTGTACAACGCGTACCCGCTCACATTCAATGCAATGGGCCGGCCGGGCACACCGATCGGTCCATTGCTCTACAACGCTGCACTCGCTCACATTCAATGCAATGGGCCGGCCGGGCACACCGATCGGTCCATTGCTGTACAACGCGTACCAGGCATACAACGCGTACCCGCTCACATTCAATGCAATGGGCCGGCCGGGCACACCGATCGGACCATTGCTCTACAACGCGTACCCGCTCACATTCAATGCAATGGGCCGGCCGGGCACACCGATCGGTCCATTGCTCTACAACGCTGTACCCGCTCACATTCAATGCAATGGGCCGGCCGGGCACACCGATCGGTCCATTGCTCTACAACGCGTACCAGGCATACGACGCGTACCCGCTCACATTCAATGCAATGGGCCGGCCGGGCACACCGATCGGTCCATTGCTCTACAACGCGTACCCGCTCACATTCAATGCAATGGGCCGGCCGGGCACACCGATCGGTCCATTGCTGTACAACGCGTACCAGGCATACAACGCGTACCCGCTCACATTCAATGCAATGGTCCGGCCGGGCACACCGATCGGTCCATTGCTGTACAACGCGTACCAGGCATACAACGCGTACCCGCTCACATTCAATGCAATGGGCCGGCTGGGCAAACCGATCGGTCCATTGCTCTACAACACGTCCCTGGACAGGTCACACGCATATGTCACCATTCTGGTCATTGGTGAACCTATGCCAGCCACATTTACTTTCCAGGGACTCAGGGGCACACCTACAACACCACACCCAGTCCACACTGTCTATGAGGCATGTGTGGCAGCATAACCTTATCTGTGTATGGGGGTGAACATGTGGATTTTGGGGTGGCACTTGGGGGCAGACACACCCAGGCTGTGCACGTGTTAATGGGGACAGGGTCCTTTGTGTGTTGTGCACCTGACCACTGTGGTGTGCAACTTTTTATTTCTGAGCATGTGTCATGGTCACATTTCCAGGTTGTGTATGTGTATGACATGTCACATACCCCCAGGCTCACATGTGGGAAGGCATGTACGTCACAGGGTGGCCCATTCCAACAATAGTGATGTCCCTCCACAGTCTGTGTGCATGTTGTGTATCACATGTCTCTGACTCCATGTGCACAATGGGAGACAGTCTCCACATCCACGTGGTTTGTGCATGAACTTTGATGGTGTGTGTGTGTGTGTCACAGACGTCCATGTCTGTCCTGCAGAGGCTACAGGGGCCACTACCTGTGGGTGTCATGTTTGTTTTTCTGACATGTACATGATACGCCATGTCATGCCAGTGTCCATGTGGCAAGACGGGCTCCCTGGGAATCTACCTGTCAATGAGCTGTGATGCCTGTGGAGCATCTGTCCAGACATGTCACTGTGGTATGTGTGTGGAACGTGAGAGCAGTTAATGGGTACTGTGACACAGCCTAATGGTGTCCCATTGCACACCCTGGAACCTGTTGTCAACACTTGTTGAACAGAGATGTTAGATGATGTCCATGTAGGTGCCATATATGTCCAAACGGAACGACACACACATCAAGTACTTGTGTATGTTGATGATGTATCATGTGAAATTGAGTATGGTGACCGGCACATAGGTGGGGTGACTGACAATCTTGCTTTCTTCACCTATGCACTGCAGGGCTCCTGCTGTCCATCGACCATTCCCAGACCTGGCAACGATGGTGGAACGTGACAGCATCCGACGGTACCGCTTCACCAGGCAGCTTATTGAGGATTTGGCAGTGCGGTTGGCCCCACATTTGCAGCCTGACCGGCCGTATCCTACAGCGCTGATCCCCAAGGTGAAGGTGATGGCAGCCCTACACTTCTTTGCCACCGGTACCTTTCAACACACTGTGGCAACTACTGGTGGGATGTCACAGACTATGTTCAACCGTGTGCTACGCGATGTTTTGGGGGCAATGTTGAGATACCTCAACCAGTACATCTATTTCCCAACACGTCAACGACTCACTGACATCAAGAGTGACTTCTATGCCCTGGGGAGGATGCCACATGTAATTGGCTCCATTGATGGGACACATGTGTCTTTGATACCACCACAGGCACATGAGCAGGCATACCGCAACCGTAAACATTATCACTCGATCAATGCTCTGGTGGTATGTCTTGCAGATATGACCATCTCACATGTGTGTGCCCGTTTCCCCGGTTCGGCACACGATGCCTACGTGATGAGGAGTAGTCCCATCCCGAGGATGATGTCACAGATGCCGAACCAGCGTGGCTGGCTTGTTGGTGTGTACTGACTTTGTACCATTGTGTGTGTTCTGCTAAGTTGTTTTCCGCACACATTTTCTAATCGGCTAATGTGCAATTGTCTGTCTGTAGGTGATTCGGGATACCCCAACATGCCGTGGTTGCTGACACCCCTCAGGAACCCTGTGACACCAGCCCAGATGCGCTACAATGAGGCACATGGTCGGACGAGGAGGGTGATTGAGCGGACCTTTGGTCTCCTGAAGAGCCGCTTCCGCTGCCTGGACAAGACAGGAGGGGCCCTCCCATATGCCCCAGCAAAGGTGTGCAAGATTGTAATCGTCTGCTGCATGCTACACAACCTGGCAGTGCGGAAGGAGTTGCCTCTCATCCTGGATGACGATGACCAACGTCCGCCACCTGTGGAAGATCCTGGCCTGGGTCACGATGCCAGTGAAGATGATGATGATGATGATAGTGATGTCCGCACACAGCTCATCACCAACTTCTTCAGCTGAATGTGAGTCTCCAGAGGGTTGTGATGTCAGTGATTTGAGTTTGCATGATATGTGTGTGTGGTGCTCTGGTGCTGTTTGAGTGTGCCCATGTGCTACTTGACTGGATGCGTGCAGCGATGTGTCCTTGCAGGTGGTCTGTACTGCCCAACAGTGTTGACATGCTAACTTGGTTTTGTGTAGTTATCTCGTGACATGTATTAGACATGAGTATTGCCGTTCTGTGCTGTTCTTCATTGTTTTTGACTCTGTGTCATGTCTGTCCTTCACAGGGTGCTGCCGGAGTTGTCTGATCAACTTGGATCCCCCGAATCCATGATTCAACTTCCAAGGTGGAAGCAGTCGTTTCCCTACAGGTGATGTGCCACACACCCCTGGACTTTCTATCTTCTGTTTTTTTGACTTTGTGGCCACAGCCCGGTTGGATTAGCTTGCATTTGTAGTGGAAACAACATGTTGCAAATGTGTAATAAACCTGTGCTTCACTTTGGGATGTGCGTTGTCTGTAGTCACACATCTGACTGACATTTGCTTACTGCACCTGTAGTCTAGTTCACAGTGACTGTGAATAGGTGGCGTGTCTGTGCATTTCACTGTATTTAGTTGCAACATCAGTATAGGTGATGAGTCTGATGGCCCTGGTGTGTATGTGTTGTGTGGCCCTAGTGGTGTGTCTCCCTCATATGTGTCACGTCGCCATGACTGACATGACGGGGTTGGACTTGCTGTAGCAGTTAGCATGCACAGTGTCATTTAGCAGATCACCATCTACATGACAAAAACCACGTTGGAATCACAACAGAGGCAGATATGGTGTATTGGTGAGTTTATTTACATACAGGTGTGAGGATGGTGCACAGGATGGTGGGTGCTGTATATATCAATTGGAATCCAAAGTTCCCATGTGTATTGGAAGGCTTTGAGCTGACATATCCAGAGTAAAGTCCACAGTCATCTGATGAATTTGGCCAACTGGAGCTCCCCATGTCATGTGGGAGAGTTGGGTTGGCTTCGACAGGGCGTGCAGTTTGCACACAGAGGAAAAGTTCCAGAACAGGTGTTGGCTTCCTGGGGGATGTAGATGGCCATCGGACTTTCAGTTTGGCCTCTTCGGATGGCCCCTCTTCTTGGGGGGGGGACCCTCAGGTGCAGGCTGCGGTGGTGCAGGGGACTCTCTGCCAGAGTCCTCCTCCCTCCCTGTGGCATTTGCAGTTGTTTCAGCAGCAGTTGTTGTGGGTACACAGGGAGGTGAGGCCATGTTGGTGCTGATCTGGCGGAGGCATGTGAGTATGTCCCTATGCACCGCTGTCAGTTGTTCCAATGTGTCCCACTTGGACTCCATGCCAGACATGTGTGTCTCGACACATGACATGTGTGTCTCGACATGTGACATGTGTGTGTCGACACGGGACATGTGGGAGTCCAAGCGGGCATGATGGGCAGCCTGCTCCTGTTGTATGTCCTTGAGGATCCCCACTACCTGGCTGACCTCTCCGGTGCTAGTCTGGTACGCATCCGCGATGCGTGCCAGTTGTGGGTCATCATGCAGTCCAGACCCCTCTGCAAAGAGCGACCTATGTCTACCACCCCTCCCACCACCCCTGGCGACACGTGCAGGACCTGCGGTGGCACACACAGGTGACCGTGGGCCCACTTGGGTGTTGTTCCTGGGCTCGTTGTCACCAGCTCCAGTTGGGCCTGGGTCCCTGCGCTGTTGTCATCTGTGGTCCTTGGTCTGTCCGTGTTGGCAGGGGTGGCCTGTGTGTTGGCAGTTGTTGGAGGGGTGGGTGCAGGGGGTGCAGATGTTGGTCCTGCTGGTGCTGCATGATGACTCACACCGGAGGTTCCAGCTGGTTCTTCGCCATCCGAGGAGTGCAGTGGCTGATCCACACCAGTGAGCTCAGTGTTCCCCGGAGCCTGGGACAGGGACTCCTCCTCGACTGCTGCTGTGTCCCCATCATCACCTGTTTTGGGGAGAGACACAGATTGTATGTTATGTTTCTACTGGCATCAATTGTTCAAACACCTGACAGTTGTGACTGTACCTCTGGATGTGGGCCAGGACATTGCATTCTCCTAAATTGTGACAGTCAGAGAGTGATATTGGTGTAGCACATTGTCCTGCCAACCTGTGGCATGTCAATGTGTATGTTGAGGTGTGTGCATGACCAGCATTGGTGGTATTTGCTTGCCATCCAGGTCTTCTCCCCCAGCCCAGTTATCCCACCATGAAGCGTGCTTCCATTGCAGGGAGTGCAAGTTGTCTTTCAGGATGTCAGTCAGTGGTGTCCTGCTGTTGGTTGTTGCACAGTTCCCAGCAGGGCATTGTGCTCCCCACAGCAGTACCCAGTGTCAGCCATCTTGTGAGTCCTTTTCCACTCCCTGTGATGTGAGCATGGTTGAGAGTGGTGTTGATGGGCCAATTGTGAGGGTGAGCAATATCTGTGCCTACAACTCCCATCATGCTATTGCCTCCACCCCCCTTCCCAGCATGCCCATCCTTCCTTCCTTTTGACTCTGCTTCCCTGTGGGGTGGGGTACCTGTGCTGACAGGATGGCTGGGAGTGTTGTCCTGGCAGTTGTTTGGCTTCAAGTCCCAAGAGTGTCCCTGTGCTTCACACAGCATGACCCAGGGTGGTTGTTCTTTGTGGGATCTTCAGTTAGGATGTGAGGCATTGCATTCTCCCAGGTGGGTTATGTGGAGTTAGTGTTGAGGGGGTGTGTGAGGGGAGGTCCTTGTAACTATGGTCATAGCTGTGAGTCCTCCTTCCCACCCAGCCAGATTTCCCACCATGGAACGTGCTTCCATTGCAGGGAGTGCAAGTTGTCTTTCAGGATGTCAGTCAGTGGTGTCCTGCTGTTGGTTGTTGCACAGTTCCCAGCAGGGCCTTGTGCTCCCACAGCAGTACCCAGTGTCAGCCATCTTGTGAGTCCTTTTCCACTCCCTGTGATGTGAGCATGGTTGAGAGTGGTGTTGATGGGCCAATTGTGAGGGTGAGCAATATCTGTGCCTACAACTCCCATCATGCTATTGCCTCCACCCCCCCTTCCCAGCATGCCCATCCTTCCTTCCTTTTGACTCTGCTTCCCTGTAGGGTGGGGTGCCTGTGCTGACAGGATGGCTGGGAGTGTTGTCCTGGCAGTTGTTTGGCTACAAGTCCCAAGAGTGTCCCTGTGCTTCACACAGCATGACCCAGGGTGGTTGTTCTTTGTGGGATCTTCAGTTAGGATGTGAGGCATTGCATTCTCCCAGGTGGGTTATGTGGAGTTAGTGTTGAGGGGGTGTGTGAGGGGAGGTCCTTGTAACTATTGTCATAGCTGTGAGTCCTCCTTCCCACCCAGCCAGATTTCCCACCATGGAACGTGCTTCCATTGCAGGGAGTGCAAGTTGTCTTTCAGGATGTCAGTCAGTGGTGTCCTGCTGTTGGTTGTTGCACAGTTCCCAGCAGGCCCTTGTGCTCCCCACAGCAGTACCCAGTGTCAGCCATCTTGTCAGTTGTTTTCCACTCCCTGTGATGTGAGCATGGTTCAGAGTGGTGTTGATGGGCCAATTGTGGGTGTGACCAATATCTGTGCCTACAACTCCCATCCTGCTATTGCCTCCACCCCCCTTCCCAGCATGCCCATCCTTCCTTCCTTTTGGATGGACTTCAGTGTGTGTGAGTGTGACAGCAATGGCAAGATGGCTGACAGTGTGGTCCTGTTGTTTGTTGGTGCCCAGTTCCCAGCAGGGCCTTGTGCTCCCCACAGCTGTGGCCAGTGTCAGACATCTTTGAAGTGGCTTTTGACTCCCTGTGAGGTATGCATGCTTCATTGCTAACTTGCTGGGCCATGTGGGTGTGTGGTGTTGATCTGTGACTACCACTCCCATCATGCTATTGCCTACACCCCCCTTCCCAGCATGCCCATCCTTCCTTCCTTTTGAGTGGACTTCAGTGTGTGTGAGTGTGACAGCAATGGCAAGATGGCTGACAGTGTGTTCCTGTTGTTTGTTGGTGCCCAGTTCCCAGCAGGGCCTTGTGCTCTCCACAGCAGTAGCCAGTGTCAGCCATCTTGTCAGTTGTTTTCCACTCCCTGTGATGTGAGCATGGTTCAGAGTGGTGTTGATGGGCCAATTGTGGGTGTGACCAATATCTGTGACTACCACTCCCATCATGCTATTGGCTACACTGACTTGACCAGCATACACAGAATTCCTTCCTTTCAGTGAGCGTCCCTGTGAGGTGGTGTTCTAGTGGTGGTTAAATATCTGGGAGTATTTGTTGGTTCTATTTGTGCCACTGCCTTGCTGTATTTGTTGTTAGGTTTGTAGATGTCATGACACAGTTACATATCACTATGGGATGGCAGGTATTGTGTTTGTCTGACTAGCATTCACATCTTGGGATGGATATATTTTGGTTGGTGTGTATTTGCTAAGTGTGCATGGTTTGCCTATCCCCTTGACTGTGATGTGTGTGTGTAGGCACACCATATTGTGTATATTAGTTGTGTACTCACCAGGCTCTGGGATGTCTGTTAGTCCGTATACGCTCACTGGTGGTAGGATGGCCCGCACCTTCTCCTCCCAGGGCCTGAGGTATACTGGTTTTGCAGGAGGGCCACTGCCGCTGTGCTGGCTGAGGAGGTAGTCCTTTTTGAGTAGTTCCCTGACCCTCCTGCGCACATCATACCACCTTTTCTGGATGTCTTCCTTTGTGCGCAAACATGGTGATTGTGCGTTGACCCTGTCGACAATCCTCGCCCACATCTTGGTTTTCTGCGACATGGGGGTCTGTTGTACCAATGTACCAAACAACTGTGGCTCTACCCTCAGGATCTCGTCTACCAGGACTTCCAATTCACAATCTAGGAACTTATGGTTCTTCTTTGGGGGCATGGTGATGGGTGGTGGTGGTGATTGATGTGTGTGTGTGTGTGCAAGTGGGGGTGTGTGAGTGTAGGTTTAGCTGGGTGTGTGTGAGGGTGCTATTTGTAGGTGTGGTAATGGTGTGTGGCTTGTGTGATGTATGAGCTGTGAGTGTGTCTGTGGTTGCTGTGTGATGGTGTTCTGTCTGGCAGGTCAGTGAAATTTGCAAGGGATCATGGTCGGGATTTGTGGCCTTTATGTAGGTGGAGTTGGAGGTGTGTCCTTGTTCCATTTTTTTTTCCTCCCTGTATTTATTGGCTTAGTGGTTGCTTGTTTGGCCCTTTTTTGAAAAATGTTTCCTTGGTGTTTTTGGTGCATGTAGGAGTCGTTCTTGTGTCCGAGTAGGACGCTGCAGTTGTCTGGTGCGATCTTGTCCGACTCGTTCCCGCTGTGTGTCAGCTAGGTTTCATATGTGGCGTACGAGTCGGTCGCGTAGTATTGGGTTGCTTCGGCTGGGTTTTGTATGCGTGTCGGTCGTACGGCTTGTGCTCCGGGCGAGTCGGTCGTGTTTTGCACGCACAGCATCGTACTACGCGGGTCGGAGTTCGCGGGTACGTTTCGTTCGGGTTCAATCCGAGTGCGTGTCGGTCGGTTTGTTTCGCGTGATTTCCCGGCCGGATGCCTTGTTTCCGTCCGGCTCGGTCGGTCGTTTTGTATTCCGTCCGAGTCTGTCGGATTTCACATGCATTTCATCGTACTACAAGGGTCGTGCGGCGCCGGTCCGAGTCGGTCGGACTAAATTCCCATACCGAGTCGGTCGGTACGTTTTCCGGCCCGAATCGGAATCGGCCCCTAAGTGTTAAGTATGGTTTAGAGGTCCGCCGTTGGTGTTTATATTTGACTCTTAATTTAAGCAGTAGTATAATGTTGGTTTTATAGTGCTGGTAAAGTGACATTTTCCTATGAAAAGACCGGCTTGTCATTAAAAGGCTGTTATCACAATTGTGGCTACACAAATACTGCAAGCTTTCTTAAAAAATAATTTTTACTATTTATCAAAAATTTTGTTTAGCAGTAAAAGTACATTTCCTGTAGTGAAAATGTAACAATAAAAATAATACTTAGGGCCTTATTATGAGTTTGGCGGTCCGTGGACCACCGCAAGCTTGGTAGTTCAACTGCCATATTATGAAATGGGAATATTGCGATTGCAAAGACCGCAGTAGAACTGCCGACACCGTGAGCACACAGCCGACCATCGTGGTCATGGTCGGGGGAGAGCAGCTGCCATAGGGCAGTACAGAGGAGTCTCACCACCGTCCGTATTGTGAGTTGGCTTTCCGACAAGCTGACCACAGCGGTATGACCGCCATCTAAAGGTCGGCGGAAACGAAGGATTTGGGGTGCAAACTCACCCCTTTCCTGTTCTTCCCATCAGAGTTCGATGTGGATCCCTTTCTCCAGGTCCTCCCTTCACAGCAGCATCTCCACCCCAAGGAATACGACCCTGTTTGCAGGGAAACACAGGTAAGTGCTCTTTGTACCATATACCCATTGCCTGGACTAGCCACATATGGGTTATACTCCCACAATGGATAGGTGGTATTTTTCCACATGCATCATGCATATGTGTGCATTCGACACATGTGAAGTCAAAATGTACACAAAGGCATCAATAGATATTAAAAACTATTGCCCACCACCACAAGACTGTTGCAGCCACACGCGAGCCCCGTGGTCAAATCAGAAGACTGCCAGCGCTGCGGTCGTAGGGCCCGATTCACAGAACTAACTTACGACAAAATCCTAAACTTACTACCATTTTGGTATTCACAGAATGAACTTACTCATTTTGGTATTCACAGAATAAACTTACTCATTTTGGTATTCACAGAAGACACTTACACATTTTGTGTAACTTACACATTTTGTGTAACTTACACATTTTGTGTAACTTACTCATTTTGTGTAACTTACACATTTTGTGTAACTTACACATTTTGTGTAACTTACACATTTTGGTATTCACAGAAGGCACTTACTCATTGATGAGTAAGTGCCTTCTGTGAATACCAAAATGAGTAAGTTAATTCTGTGAATACCAAAATTGTTGTAAGTTCATTCTGTGAATACCCAAATGTGTAAGTTCATTCTGTGAATACCAAAATTGTTGTAAGTTCATTCTGTGAATACCCAAATGTGTAAGTTCATTCTGTGAATACCAAAATTGTTGTAAGTTCATTCTGTGAATACCCAAATGTGTAAGTTCATTCTGTGAATACCCAAATGTGTAAGTTCATTCTGTGAATACCCAAATGTGTAAGTTCATTCTGTGAATACCAAAATTGTTGTAAGTTTAGGATTTTGACGTAAGTTAGTTCTGTGAATCAGGCCCGCAGTGTTCAGGTGGTCCGATCACCAAAATCGTAATAAGGTCCTTAGTGCGGGCTTGAAAATTGGCTGTTCTGCGGGTTTCCCTTCCCTCTAGTGGAAGGTAATTTTCATCCTGATAAAAAGTTAAAAGGTTTAGTGCCAGAAAATATAAGGCACACTTCTGATATTGTGAGGGCTGAAAAGAGCAATCACTAAACCAAGGGCTGCTTGCACAGGTAAATGCTCTGGGGCGGTGAGGCAAGGCGGGGGTGGGGCAAGGTGGGGGGTAGTGGAAACCGACATATGACGGGAATGTGAAAACGAACTTAATAAATAAATAAAACCACTTACCTTGCGCTCACCGCATCGCCGACTTCGGCGATGCGGCGAGCGCAAGGTAAGTGGTTTTATTTATTTATTTAGTTAATATTCACATTCCCATCATGTTGGACTTGCCCTTTTTTGCAGGGTCCTCCCAAAACTTTTTGCCTTCCTCCTGTATTTTTTCTGACCTGTTGTTGATAATTTTATGACTCTGGGCACTTTACCACTGCTGATCAGTGCTAAAGTGCATATGCTCTCCCTATAAATTGTATTTATGGATTGGTGATTCCATGATTGGCATATTTGATTTACTAGTCAGCCCCTAGTACAGTGCACTGTGTGGGCCCAGGGCCTGTAAATCAAATGCTGCATCACTGATTGTGCCACCCACATAAGCAGCCTGTAAATGTAACACAGGCCTGCCATGCAGTGCCTGTGTGCAGTCTAGTACTGCTATGTCGACCTGGCAAGCGCACCCACTTGCCAGGCCCTAACATCCCCTTTGTTTACATGTTAGTCACCCCTAAGGTAGGCCCAAGGTACCCCTGTGGGCAGGGTGCAGTGTACGTGAAAGGTAGGACATGCCCTGATGTGTGTGGCATGTCCCGATATTGAAATACTGCCAGTTTCGTTTTTCACTATTGTAAGGCTATCTGTCCCCATAGGATAGGATGGGGAGTCTGCATAACTGCCCATGGGAACAAGATGCGAAAATAAATGTTGATATGCCTAAACTCAGAATGTTAAGATGCATCTTTTAGTGAGGGTGATTTTTACATTCTGGGTTTAAAAATACCACTTTTAGAAAGTAGGTATTTCCTTGCCTAACCATCCAGTGTGCCTCTGCTAGGTTGTGTATTGACTGTCTGGCTTTGGAGTGGTAGGGCTGGGGATGTGCATTCTGTTCGGACAGCCACCTGGGGGGTTGAGGTGAGTCCTGCCTTTCCAGGGTGAGTCAGGGCTGGGCTGAATAGACCTGGGCTGGGCTGGGTAGGGGGAGGAGATTTCTTTCACACCTGAATGGGCCTGGTCTGCCAAGGACAATGCTGTCACGACCTCCTGCCAGGAAGCTGCAGCAGAGAGGACAGAATTGGTTTTGGCTGGGCAAAGAGCTTCTCTGCACTAGAGAACAAAGAGATTTACTGTTTACTTTTAGATCACTTCTGGGAATGAAGAGAAAACTTTGCCAAGGAGAAGAGCTGGAGAAACTGAGGAGGAATACTGCCCCTGTGCTGTTTACTGTCTGGGGTTGGCCTGCAGTGGCTACTTTCTGCCAATGAAAGAGAAAAGGCCTTTGCTGTTTGCTGTGTCCCCTGCTTGAGGAAGATCTCCAAGGGCTTGAAACTGAGCTTGCCTCCTGTTCTGAAGTCTCAGGGAGACAAAGACTTCACCAACAGCTCCCCTGAACTTCCTTGCTGGGAGTTCTGACCTGCTAAGAGGTGCCTGCTGTTGTTTTGGACCTCTGGAGGCTGTTTGCCGCTGGGAGCTGGAAAAGTAACCCAACTTCAAGAACCGCTACGCATCCGTACCTGTTTCTGACGCATTGCTGAAGAAACCGATGCAGCACCTGCTCGCGGCTTGAGAAATCGCCACTTGCCGCATTGAGTGCACCGATCTACGAAGGCCGAGATCACCGCACTGATTCTGACTCAGGCCCTGCTGTGCTGCTGCAAGAACCAACGCATCGTGGGACCGTGGCTGAAGAAACCAACGCAAGCGCTGTTGCCGCTGCCGCATCGAGAACCGACGCATCCCCGATCCTCATGCATCATATCTGGGTGCCACGCCGGCAAGAACACCGGGGTCACAGTAAGAAACCGATGCATCACCTGCCCGCACAGTAAGAAACCGATGCATCACCTCCCCTTCAGTAAGGCACTGACACAACACCTCTCCTGAAGTAAGGAACCAAGGCATCACCTTCCCTGGGCAAAAGGAACCAACGCATCACCTTCCCTGCGACAGTTTTTGTTTGTGTGAGCGATGCATCCAAGGTACTTTGTGTGAAAAGTGTTGCAACTGAGTTTTGGTCCTGTTTGGTTTAGATAAAGATACTTATTTTTCTAAACTGGTGTGGTGTCCTTTTGTAGTGTTTTCACTGTATTACTGTATGTGTTCACAAATGCTTTACACACTGCCTCTGAGATAAGCCTGTCTGCTTGTGCCAAGCTACCAAGGGGGTGAGCAGGGGTTATTTTAAAAGTGTATCCCCCTTACCCTGACTAGGAAAAATGGTCCCTACTTGGACAAAGGTACCTACCTCTACCAACTAGAGACTCCCATTTCTAACACATCGTATGTCGGATTCAACTACCCCCTACCCCACCCAGCCCCGCCTCACCGCCCCACAACATTTACCTGTGCGAGGCGCCACTGCACTAAACACATATCTGGGATGTGCCCTTTAGGAGTAGAGAGGAGCAGATGATATCACAGATGATATCACAAAACTAGAGATCTGGGGCCTGGCTTTTGACAAAAATATGCCAGGAAAAGGCTAGCATGGATCAATCAATCAATCAGGGTTTTATAAAGCGCGCTACTCACCCGTGAGGGTCTCAAGGCGCTGGGGGGGGAGGGTGTGCAGCTCCGGTTCAGTCAAAGAGCCAGGTCTTGAGGTTCTTCCTGAAGGTGTGTAGGGTAGGGGAGTGTCTGATGTTGACAGGGAGCTCGTTCCAGGCCTTGG
Source organism: Calotriton arnoldi (assembly GCA_963921515.1). NCBI lineage: Eukaryota > Metazoa > Chordata > Amphibia > Caudata > Salamandridae > Calotriton > Calotriton arnoldi. The sequence goes on from CAWUFW010001167.1 coordinate 2,276,093, forward strand.
CAGCGATGTAGGAGAAGGCTCTACCACCTGCTCTGTTTCTGCAGATGCGTGGGGTTTCTGCCAGGGCGAGGTCGGCGGAGCGGAGGTTCCCTTTGGGTACGTGGAAGGAGACCCTCTCGGTGAGGTATTTGGGCCCGATGTTGTTGAGGGATTTGTAGGTGTGGGTGAGTAGTTTGTAGGTTACTCTCTTCTCGACGGGGAGCCAATGGAGGTCTCGTAGTTGTTGAGTCATGTGTTCATGCCTTGGGGTTCCGAGGATGAGCCTAGCCGCGGTGTTCTGGATGGTTTGGAGCTTGTGCAGGAGGGTTCTGTTGATTCCGGCATAGAGTGCGTTGCCGTAGTCTAGTCTGCTTGTTATGAGTGCGTGGGTGATGGTTTTTCTGCATTCGGGGGGATCCATTTGAAAGTCTTGCGGAAGATGCTGAGACAGTTGAAGCTGGTGGAGGTGACGGAGTTGATCTGGCGGGTCATGGTGAGGGAGGAGTCGAGGATGATGCTGAGGTTCCGTGCGTGGTCTGATGGGGTGGGTGGGCTCCAGAGGGCAGAGGGCCACCAGGTGTCGTCCCAAGCGGTCGTGGAGGGTCCGAGGACGAGGACCTCTGTCTTTTCCGAGTTTAGCTTCAAACAGCGGTTGTTCATCCAGGCTGCGATGTCCTTCATACCTTCCTGGAAGCAGAGTCTGGTGTCTTCGGGGTTCTTCGTGAGGGACAGGATGAGCTGGGTGTCGTCGGCATAAGATACAATGCTGAGCCCATGCTGTCTGACGATGGTGGCGAGGGGGGCCATGTAGATGTTGAAGAGCGTGGGGCTGAGTGAGGATCCTTGGGGTACTCCACAGTTGATTTCAGTGGGTTCAGAGAGGAAGGGTGGGAGTCTGACCCTCTGGGTTCTGCCGGAGAGAAAGGATCGGATCCAGTTGAGGGCGGTTCCTCGTTTCCCGGCGTTGTGGAGTCTGGCTGCGAGAGTGTGATGTGAGACGGTGTCGAAGGCTGCGGAGAGGTCTAGTAGGATGAGGGCCGCCGTGTGGCCCTGGTTGAGTAGCATGTGGATGTCATCGGTGGTGGCGAGGAGGGCGGTCTCGGTGCTGTGGTTGCTGCGGAATCCGGACTGGGAGGGGTCTAGTATGGCGTTCTCTTTGAGGAAGGCGGTCAGCTGGGCGTTTACGAATCTCTCGGTGACTTTGGCAGCAAAGGGGAGAAGAGAGATGGGCCGGTAGTTCTTCAGGTCAGTCGGGTTGGCCGAGGGCTTCTTGAGGAAGGGTTTGACCTCAGCCTGCTTCCAGTCATCGGGGAAGATGTCGGATTTGAAGGTGGTGTTGATGGCCCAGCTTAGTTCAGGTACTTTGGCGGTGGCGGCTCTGTGGTATATGTGTGGCGGGCAGGGGTCCATGGGGGCTCCGGAGTGGGTGTTCTTCATGGTCGTGGTGGTGTCTTCCGTGGTGGCAGGGTTCCATGTGATGATGGTCGGCTGGTTGTCAGTGGTGGGGGGGTGGGTGGTGTCTGTAGTCTGTTCGCTGAAGTTGTCGTAGAGGGCCTTGATTTTCAGGTGGAAGTAGGAACTGAGCTTATCGCAGAGGTCCTGAGATGGTGTGACATCCGTGGCTTCACTGGGGGGTGTGGTGAGTTGCTGTATGACGTTGAAGAGTTCTTTAGCGTTGCTGGGGTTGGTGTGGATTTTGTTCTTGATGAGGTTCGTTTGGTGGTTCTTATGCGCTGGTGGCATTCGTTCAGGGCGTTCCTGTAGTTGTTGAGGTCTTCAGTGGTTTTCCTGTTCCGCCAGTTTTTCTCCAGGCATCTGCAGGAGCGTCTGGCTTCTTGGAGGTCGGTGGTGAACCAAGCGGCCCGCCGGGGGCGTTGTTTGCTGGGGTGGCGAAGGGATGCGAGCTTGTCTGTGCAGCTGGAGATCCAGCGGTGCAGTTCTTTGGCTGCTGAGTTGGCATCGGTCATGGCAGAGGGGGGTCGTGGAGAAGGGTGGAGTTGAGGTGTTCCTCTGTGATCTTGCTCCAGTTCCTTCGTGGTGGGCGTGGGGCGGGTTTGGGTGCAGTGGTGGTGTTGAAGGTCAAGTGTACGCAGTGGTGGTCTGTCCAGGGAGGCTGAGTGGTGTGGCTGAAGTGGATGTTTGTCCCTCCTGCGAAGATGGGGTCGAGGGTGTGTTCGGCTCTGTGGGTGGGGGTGGTGACGAGCTGCTTCAATCCGAGGTTGGCGAGGTTGTCGAGGAGGGCGGTGGAGTCGTGGTCACTGCGGTTGTCGAGGTGGAAGTTCAGGTCTCCGATGAGGATGTAGTCCGTTGAGGTGATGGTGTGGGGTGCGACGAGGTCGGCAATGGTGGTTGCGGAAAGGGTACGAGGTCCGGGGGGTCTGTAGCCGAGGGTGCCACGCAGTGTAGTCCTGGGGCTGGTCTGGAAGTGGAGGTGTTCTGTGTTGGAGAGGGTGTCGCTCGTGCTGGAGGTGGAGAGTCGGAGGGAGCTCTTGTGTGCGATGGTGATTCCTCCTCCTGGGTGGTGGGGGCGGTCCTTTCTCTGGATCTTGTATCCATCGGGGATGGCAGTGGGGATGTCGGGCGCGGAGGTGGCGTTGGTCCAGGTTTCTGTGAAGAAAGCGACGTCGGGTGAGAGTGTGTCGAGCAGGTCCCAGATCTCAACGGCGTGTCTTTGGAGGGAGCATACATTGAGGAGGATGCATGTCAGGGCTTCGGTGGTGTGGGCGTCCGTCGTGGCTTCGGAGGTCGTAGGGGGGATGATGGTGGTGAAGGGTTGTAGGCAGTGTCGGCAGGAGAACTGGCCATTGGTGGTGCTTGGTGTCGATCACTGGCAGTCGTTGTTTCTTCCGGGGTTGAGTGCGAGGAGGGCGGCGGAGTCGTAGCGATGGAAGGTCGTAGTTCCAGGGTCCCTGGCCGCGATCGGGTCGCGGACGGGCGCAGACAGGCTTGCCTTAGGCGCGCCTTTGGCACGCCAGCAGTGCGCCTGCTGCGCGCGCCTGCGCAGCAGCCACCATGAAGTAGGGGAGGGGGAGGGACATGCAGCTGGGACGCAGGAGCGGGATGAAGCTTTGCATCAACAGAGTTCTCTCAGAAATTTACCTCTGATCCCAGTTGGGGGAAACTAGCCCCAGATAACTAAGTGAGGGAGGTTCCATATGCCACTCGGGATGGACCTTGTTGGGGACTAGGAGCCCTGGGGAGGGGACCCTGACTCCCACAGTTTTAAGAAAAAGGCTTCTGAGACAGTTTGTGGTCAAGTGAGGCAAGTAGTACTGCAAATGATGTATGAAAGTGTTGTAAAAACTGCATGGTTTGGGCCTAGTAAATTCATCAATCTCTAGCTTGAACATTGAACAAAAATGGTGACTCCCCACCATCCTATAGGAATACTCCTACACCTGGAGGGGCAAACCTGGTACTTATTAGTGGATCATTGTAATGTGTTTTAATGATTCTATGATACTACCTGCAGTAGTGGAAAAGGTGGCAAATTGTGTCTATAAAGAGGCTAAAAAATATGGTATTGTAGTATAAGTAAATAGATTTAGCACCAAAATCATTTTCCAAAACATAGGTTACATACATCAATATCAAATGTGTTTATTTTTAAATAAAAATGTTCCATTTAAAGAAATTGAAGTTAAAGAAGTTATTTAATTTAATTTAATTTTAAAACATGTAATATTTTCTAACATTTTTGCCAAAGTAAAAAATAATTTACTAAAGAAAATAAACATTTATATAAAAATATTTCAAATCTGTTGTTGGTGATATAACACACAATCCACACTCTTAGTCAGTTCAAATCAATTCATTTGATGGTGCCTCATAAGTGCGATTGTATGTTGTATCACCAACAGATTTGAAATATTGAGTGGGGGGTTCTCCCGCTAAATCCAGCACCCCCTCTCAAAGGGTGCTGAGTGGTCAATAGGTGCTGACTCACGGTGAATAAAATGAAATATATTAATTAATTTTAAAATATATTTTTTTCAAATTACGCTTTATTGGTTTAAAAAAAGTTAAATCATAAAAGCACAGTACATTAAAAAAGGAATAAAACAACATATCATATGTGTAGATTTAACAATCTATTAAAAACAAATAACATGTATTAACATTAAAAAAGAGGGGTATCAAACTCATTACATACACATCCATAGCATAATTAAATTTCATAAACAATCAAGAAATATGGTGGCCTTGCATGGTTTTCCTGTATCCAACCACCCCTTTCAGGTATTTGGCTATATAATCAGTAAAAATTCCTTCATCTAACAATTGTAGCTTAATGAGTGCAGGTCGACATTGTCTCAAACCTTGATCCTTTAAATTAGGCAGAATCCATCTTTTCCTAATCAATGAATAAAACTTACAGAAAAAGATGGTATGAATAGTAGACTGTACAGATACATCGTCACATGGACATAGGCATAGTAAGCGTGACCAGTCATTCATCTTTGGGAATGTAACCATGTTATGAAAGTTGCCTGGACGTAAACGGGTCAGTAGCAGCCTATCATAGTTCCCTGGTACATTTATTAAATAGGGTTGTATCCCCGGTTGTGTCAGGAGCAGTTGATTTTCTCTGACAGACGGTTTCATGATGTTCGTGGAAAATCTAAGGGGCATATTTACAAGCCCCTTGCGCCACTTTTGCGCCGACGTTGCGTCACGCATGTGACGCAGCGGCGACGCAAACCATGCGCCGCGTTGCGCTATATTTACAACGTGACACATCTAGGGAGATGCGTCACATAGTAAACCCCTGCGCCACATGAAACCTGCGTCAGGTTTCATGTGGGCGTACCGGCGCAGGGGAGGGCGTTCCGGCGCAGGAACGCCTCGGAAAAGTGACGCAGTGAAATCTACAAGATTTCACGCAGTCACTTTTTCCGGCGCTAGTGCGTCAAATCCTTATGCCTGCTTCAAGCAGGCGTAAGGATTGACGCACCATGTTAGGGATAGGGAAGGTTGGAACAGTGCTGGAGTTGCGTCGCGCTTGCGACACAACTTCAGCACTGCGCCAACCTTCCGCCGGCAGATGCGTCACGCATCTGCTTATCTCTGCACCACGATGCGCCGCATTGTAAATGTGGCGCATCGGACGTGGCGCAAGGGAAACTTGCGTGACGCATTTTCCCTGGCGCATCCCTGCTGATATGCAGGGATGCGCCAGGGAACGTAAATATGCCCCTAAGCGTCTCCAGGTGATTATTGCAAGATAACTTTAATTCCTTTCTTGTAACAGAAATCAATCTGGCAGGATTGGCAAAGTACTCGGGACAGCCTAGATCGTCCATAAAGTTTTTGACGTATTTAAGCCAAGGAATGCAAAGTACCCGTTGCAGGTTCAGGCAATCATTTATCACATCCCTATTGAGGCCGGTCGCAGTACTTGTCCATACCTTGTGCCATAGTAAGACCGGCTGCATTTTGATTACATCCGATAGATATGACAATCCCAATTCGGCGTGGCAGATGTACGTAGCTGTGCTGCTCGGAACAGCTAAAAGGTATCTTAAAAACTTATTCTCAACTTGCTGTAAGGGCTCTACATTTGCATGGCCCCAGATGCCGGCTCCATACATTGCTACAGAGGTGCATTTAGCTTTATAAATTTTTAGCAGATCGTCAATAGGACGCTTTCCTAGATTCCTGGCAAAGTTTATCAAAGCTCCTATGGCTTTAGCAAATAGGAGTTTTCTGGTGTCAATGGCTTTAACCCATGATCCCCTTCTTTCAAAGACGATCCCAGATATGAAAAGTGGGTTGCAAATTCAAGTTTTTTGTTGTTTATAAAGATATCCCGACACTTAACGTTGACCTTACTGCATTTCATAACAAATGTTTTGGTGATATTTACATTAAGGTCTAGGCTGGACATAAAGGATACAAAGCTCAAAACTATTTTTTGCAAGCCTATTTGCGTACGAGATAAAAGAATGGCATCGTCTGCATATAACAATGCTCCGATTGCCCGTTTGCCAATACTAGGTAGATCCTGGCATTCCCTCAATACGGTAGCACCCAAACTGTTTATGTAAAGGGTAAAAAGGAGGGGGGCTAACACGCACCCCTGCCTTACCCCCTTCCTTACAGGGAAGTTATGACTGTGTTCACCTGCTTTCCCGTAGCGCGCGCTTGCCTGTGCGTCTTGACAGGACTGTCGTAAAAAATTAATAAGTGCCGTTTCCACCCCCATAGACTCTAATATACTCCATAGTTTCTGGTGGCTAACACAATCGAAGGCCGAACTCAGGTCGACAAAACACAAGAAAAGACTCCCCCTTTTAGCATGTGTGTATTTTCCCCATACTAAGCTTAAGTTTAGGCCCTGTTGCACAGTACCTAAACCTTGACGGAATCCATACTCTAGCTCCGAGATTACACCAGTGTCCTCTGCCCACATCTGCAATCTGTTTAAAATAACTCGCCCGGCCACTATCACAAAGGAATCCAAAAGTGATATAGGTCTATAACAGGTCGGGTCGTTGCGATCACCTTTTTTGAAAATAGGGACAAGTATGGATTCCGTCCAGGTCGGAATGAAACCTTGGGTACAGCACGCTTTTAGGACCAGGGTTACTGATAAAATAAGAATAAGTGCAAAATAAAAGGTTTTTTCTACAATATCCGCAGAAGTGATAAATGGTTTTTTATTTAAAAACGGCAATGAGCTGAACCAAGAATATAGGAGTAACCAGTGAAGGTCCATAAAGAACTGAATGTAAATGATAAAATAAGATAAATGCAAAATATAAGGTGTTGTTCCAATAATATCCGCTAATAAAAATCTCAAATTATAATATATGATTCCCCAATAAATGTATAACTATTTACGTGATGACAAATATGGCGCTGCTCATGCAGCTACAATTACGGAATGTCATTGAAAGCGTGCCGGGTTGTAGTCCAAATGCCACAATTAGGAAAACCAATATGGCGTCACGTACGTATGCACGCACCGCAAACGACGGAAGCACGCTCACTCTATGACATAAAATAGAGGCAATGTGCCGGCGGGTTTATCTATTTACGAAGCACGACGCGAGCAGGCACCGGGAGAAGCGGAGTCCGTCAGAATTGAAAGATGAGCGGAATGGGAAATGCGGGGGTGGACTTTCACACTCTTCCGCATTAATATTTAGGACTTAGGGGGCCTAAACAGCGGCTTACGCTGTGTCATAAGAATAGCGTAGTATGTATAATCAAAACGGGGAAGGGAGATAGAACTGTACGGGTGGTTTTTGATATTATCGTGCATCGGTACCACAGAACAAGGAACCAATCTAGATAAATTGGTCTTCAGATTAACTAATAGAATAATACCTCGACATTTAAAAATGGGCACATGAAAAAGAAGGTGAATGCATTGGTTGAAAAACCACAATAGCAGGCTTAAGATTTCCAGACCTCTCGCCATCAACACGAGGGGCCAGGTATTTCTAGTAATTAATTACTATATGGCCTTAAATATAATAAGATCGGGAAACAATATAGCTATATTGCTACCCACTTAGTTTTAGAATACAGTGACGTACAACTTAATAAATATACCTGTAGCCGTTTACATTATCTCATCATGGTGTATATCTTGTTGTGTGCAGCTACGGACACGTGATCCGGGTGCCAATAAATACGGGTGATATTTAGACCTGCAATTCACAACTAACAAGGTGAGGTTTTTGTTTAGCATAAACATGTTTGGAAAAAATCAGTTATGACCTTGAACTTATGGGATGTACTTTAAATCTTAGAGACTGAGAGGTGTTCCGGCTCTAATTAAATATCAAAAACGTAGAAGTTACGACTATTAAGAAATCATCTCAGAAGGTGAGATTATATAACTACACCCCTTTAGTCAAATTTAGGGACACTATAACTGGAGGGGACTTAAATGTCTTCTATATAAAGAAGGATGATGTCATTATATGTTGTCATTTTTTTTCACACACAGGGAAGAGAGAGATTAAATTCCCCAAAATAACCTTTTTGACATATACTTAAGAAGAATTTCGTAAATTCAGTCAAATTTGACAAAAGGTAATAAAAGGTGGTTTTAATAACAACTTAGGAAATAGTAGTACAATAAGATATGCCTTTAAGCAAGGGATGATATTATATGTTAACAAATTTCTTACAATATAGTGGGAAGAGAGAGACTTAATCCTCACTGAATTCCTCGACATACAACAACAACAACAAAACAATCCTAAATCCAACTAACTCGAATCAAAGGTAATTAGAGCTGGTGGAATTATAAATAACGTAGTAAGCAATAATATATCAAAGCAGAATATGCCTTTGAATGATTGTGCTCTTTATTATTGTAGCCATCATTGGAGCAAAGTTTATTTACTCCCGCTGAGTTGGAGAGACAATCACCTGAGTGCGACTGCGCCAGTGAGTGTGAACAGTATATAGAGATGAAATAGGTTGAATGATGAGTGGTGCTGAATAAATGGTCAGTGAGATTGAGGAGGGGGTCTAAGGTAGACAGTCTCCCATAAGGGGATAATTGGAGCACTTACAGTTCTGCTTACTCTGTACAGAATGTATAATTAGGATAATTGGAGCACTTACAGTTCTGTTTACGCTGTACAGAATGTATAAATAGAATAGGCAGGATAATATGAATGTATTTATGACAATGTACAGAGATTCCTCTAAGTGATATGTATGTATACTTTTTTCATTTTTATATTAGGTGTAATTATTGAATTATAAGAGATTCGTTGTATAAGGAGAGAAAAAATCTTTGTCCTGAAGAAGGTGGTCTAATTGTGCCTATACCACCGAAACGCGTCGACGCCCAGTTTTTGTTGGTGTTAAATTTGGCAAAGTCAGCAATCAATTTGAGACAGGGAATGTACATCTATGCTTAATGCTGTCTATAATGTGTCCAAATTAACATATATAAGACAAATGTAATTGTCTATATCAATTCTCCTTTTTAAATATAACAGAATATATCGTTTTTAATCTAGGAATTAATGTGTTTTTAAAAATCTTTATGAAATTATCCATGGAAACATAAAGAATTTTGTATGTATTTTGTCTATTTGATTAAAGAGAAAGGTTTTTGATAAACATATCTACTGGTATAAGTGCTTTAATATACCCTGAGCGGGAAGCAGAGCATGTTGAGTATGTATGTGGTTATGAATCTAGTGTAATTCATCTCTGACAGTTCTTACCAAAGGGAAAATTGTTTTTAACTTTTAGTTACTGGGAGATCCATCCCTTTGGGTCTTCGAGCCCCTCTCCTTTATTTAAAGGCCTGTTCCACAGTACCTAAACCTTGATGGAATACATACTGTAGCTCCGAGATTACACCAGTGTCCTCTGCCCACATCTGCAATCTGTTTAAAATAACTCGCCCGGCCACTTTCACAAAGGAATCCAAAAGTGATATAGGTCTATAACAGGCCGGGTCATTACGATCACCTTTTTTGAAAATAGGGACAAGTATGGATTCCGTCCAGGTCGGAATGAAACCTTGGGTACAGCTCGCTTTTAGGACCAGGGTTACTAATGGGCCCCACAACAAGGGACAAGATTGGTATAAATCTACTCGAATACTGTCGGGTCCGGGGGCTTTACCTCCCAAACTCTCTTTGATGGCTAAAATCACCTCATCCACATTAAAATCAATACCAATTGGGAGGTATCTCGTGGGGCCTATTCTAGGGACCTCACGACAATTATTGTCTACGTTGTCACAGTATACCCTGGAAAAGTGAGTCACCCATTGGTCCTCCCCAATCGTAATCTCAATACTGGGAGTGTTTTTGGGGGCCAGAAACGGGGCGTTCACAGCTTTCCAAAAGCCTTTAATATCTTTTGTGTCTGACGCTTGTTTAAGAGCCTGCCATAATTCAGTTCTTATGGCCTCTTTTCATTCTCTAAGTGCCCATTTATACGCTGTCCTAGCCTTTTTTATATCTGCCTGATCTCTCATGGGCTTATGTAAGGCAGTTTTTAGAGCTACACGAGCTTTGCTGCAATTGGTGTCAAACCAGCCCGACTTGCTAATAGGGGGCTTTTTAGATTCTATTGGTAAGTTCTTTTTTATAGCCTGTGTAATCTTTTCAAAAGAATTCAAAATAACAGAGTCCGCGGCAGTCTCGTCAAGGCAAACCGCAAAGTCTGTTTTACAACAGTTTAGAAGCGACTTAGTTAGCTTTAGTGTGTCCACACCCGGCCATTTAATCGTGTATCCATTAGTTCTATTTATGGCAATATCTTGTACAGGTTGGGTGGCCGTGTGTCTTTTGATACCACTTTAGCCGGCAGATCAAAGGTTACACTAATGGGAAAGTGATCACTAAAAGCAGGAGTATGAGTTTTAAAATTGTGTACTCTGTCAGCATATCTATTTGAGATTAGTACATAGTCTATGATTGAGCACAACCCACGACCGTTAAATGTACTGCTGAATGGTATGGGTGGCGAACGTAGGTCATTGGCAAAACCCAAGTCCATGCTGTAGTTATTCTGATTTAGTTGGTCCCCAAGTAGGGAATGCTTGAAATGTGAAGTGTCATTCTCGTCATCAGATATTAAATCACAAATACCTCCTTCAGCATGAGTGCAAGGGCCTAGATTGAAGTCCCCACCCCAGATTATACAAAGGTCCTTATTTGTTTTCTTTTGGACTTTGTCCAGGTCCTTCTGTAGGTGCCTCAAGACTACCCCAATTTGTGTTACAGGATTGTTTTTGTAGAAGTTCAATAGAACAGTGCAGTGAGAGTTATCAATATGCATTTTTAAAACCTGATAATAGGTATTCGATTCCAAAAAGTCTACTTTTCTTACATTCACCTTATAAGAGATGTAAGTACATAAACCACCCCTTTTTCTCCCATGACTGGAAGGTACAGCCGATGTGAAAAATGTTTTAAACCCGTTGATGTGCTGTGCAGTATCCACCCAGGTTTCTTGAATGCATAGTATGTCATAGCTATCAACAAATTCGAGCCATGCAGGGTTCGAAAGTTTAGTAATTAGACCCGCCACATTCCAAAATAAGATTTTGGTTAGGCTAGACCTGTTTTTACCCTGGGTATGACTGTTATTATTGGATTTAGCAGTGGGTACATTAATAGGTATGGATGTGGAATATTTATATTTGTCGGATCTGTTCCCTTCTCGTTGTTACAATGCTCAGTGGAGTTTCCCACGGCATCGCCATTAACCTGAACAACATCATGTGGCCTTGAATGATGATGACTAATATATGAATCTTTTATAATTCTTTGATCGCTGTGATGGATTTCCTTGTGATCAATAAATGTCGGTTCGGAGCCGAAAAGATAGTTGGCATTAATCCGGCTTTGGTCTACGTGACTATATGTGGTATTAAGTCAATCTATATCATTCAGTGCTGGGAGCAAATCGAATCTGTTCTGTATAGGTAAGCTAAGGTGTTGTAAAATATTGGGATTAGTAGATCTCTGCTGTGTGAGATGCTGAGTTTGGTTCATTGGAGGATAGAAATAGCCAAGCGGTAATACATTTATTCCGCTATTTGATACGTAATCACTACCAAGTCTGTACAGAATCTCTCGTATCAGCCTAGGTGTTCTGAATGTTAGAACTATGCAGTCGCCAGGAAGTGTTTTATCCCTTCTCCCCACCCATCCCACTCTTCTCACATCTTGAACTCACCAAACAGGACCTCTTTTTAAAAAACATATAATACAAAATGTACCTATATTTTTAAAACATTATTTGCTTTCAATTTCATTATTTTTTCACATTAATTTTACATTAACTCTATATTTGTAAAAAACAAAATTAATAAACATGTATCTAAAAATTATGCTTATTTTAAATAAAATTCAAAATTAAGCAGATCTATATTATCTTATAAGAATAATAAAGCAAACAGTTTTAAATTGTTTCTGAAATGTAATACAATTTCTAAAATATATATATTTATTTTAAAAAGTTTTTTTAAGTATGGTAATTTAATGAGTTAATTTATTATCTCTAATTCTGCAAATAATGTGAGCAATGTAGAAATATGTAAAACTCACATCTATTAATATGACATAAAACTATAGATATTTTAAAAATCTATTTTTAAATCATATTGATTAGAGTAACTGAAACCCCACAAACATTGAATAAAATGCATAAATAAAGTAAAAGAAATGTACCTTTCTAACTCCAATCCCACAAACATTGGGGTAATATATAGTACTCTATTTCTACTATCCTTAACATTAGTGGAAAGTGCATAACTTCAAGCCTGGAAAAATTAGGGAAGGCGTACATATTTGTGGGGGGTGTGGAATCAGATATTCTGGTATAACCCCTGTCCAAAACATCCCAAAAACGTTGGAGAAAGTGCACATATTTGTGGAGAGAGTTCATATTTATTATTCTTATTCTAGTGCCACATTTACTGGGGAAAGTGCATATATTGGGGGTGGTTATATTCCAAATGTATAAACTCCAGCTCACAGTTATTGGGGAAACCCCATACATTTAAGGGAGTCTGATTTACTTTTGTAACTCCAATAGCCCAAAACTTGGAAAAATGCATTTATATGGAGGTTAGGTGATCATATTTACTATTCTGACTCCAGTCCCACAAACACTGAGGAACATGTATATATCTGATGGTGTAAGATTTACCATTGTGTAAATCATGTAACATATAAAAAATAATTTCACATATAAATTAATTCATTGCAAAAGCAATATTATAAATAAACTAATAAAAACTACCTCACTATCCCACAAAAATACCTCACAAGCCAAAACAATACATAATAAAAAGTATATTATAAAACAATTATTCAACATATATTTATATATGAACTTAGAAGAAAAATATCCAGAAAACTACATTAAACGGATATTATATACCACAATATTTTATGGTACTCTAATTTAAGCAACAGTTGTAACAAACATAACATAACAAAGATGTGCTGCTGTGCCAGACAGTGTGCTCCCTCCCCCATTTTTGATTGCCTTCATTCTAGAGTTATAGTGGTATTGAAACCTTGGAAGACTTTCAACAGCAGTTCCAACTACCTCCTAAAATTCATATGCTAATATCTTGTGAAAAAAGGACAACAATCCTAATGCACATGTCCAGATACTTAGCAATGGTTGCAGCAATAAATACTACAGAGGATTTCAACTAAACTGAGTATTATTTACCACAATGAACTTGGGGAAAATGTGTGATGGTAGGCCAGGCAATGTGCTCTATCTCTCCTTTTTGATTGACTCCAATTTGGAGGTATTGGGCTGAGGAGCTCTTGTGGATGCACCTGTGTTTAAATGAGTGGTACTGAAGCCTGAGATGACTCTGAGCAGCATTTCCAAGCACCCCAAAGACCCTTGTGTTACTCTTTGCTGAAGAAGGGCAACAATCCTGAAACAAGTGGCCAGAGGTCCATAGCACTGGATGTGCCAACAATGGTGAATACTACAAAGACTTTCAACTAAAGTGAGTGTTTTAATGCAAAGCACTTGGGTGAAATGTATGCTGGGATGCCAGGCAGTGTGCTCTCTCCCCCTGTTTTATAAGAAAAAGGATATCCTTCCCACCGATATTATGTCCCTCATTATTTTACAATATTTTTAGCCTCTGTTTTATTGTCAAATCAAACAGTATTTTGGATTCGCTTTTCAGATGTCACACCCTTTTATTTGTTTTGCCCAGAAATTCGGGAGAGCACTAGAGTTGAAATGGATGTATTCCAATTTTCCAAAACAAAAAAGTAGAGGTGGAAAAGGCCTTCCTCAAGAAGTTATTCTAATACATTCAATCTGTTCTTTAACTAAAGTCAATGCAAGCATACCCATACAACGAAGAAATTTGACAATACTCTGGGCCCAATTCACGAAAGTAAAATTATTTGTGGAGATCTCAGGACACAGAGATGTACATCTACTTTCAGGTGGTGATCTCTGCATGGTTGGTGTTTACCAATTCCTTGCGTAGATCTCCACCTACTTTCAGACTTACAAGTTTCCAGCTCTTTACATGAGGGGAGTGGAGACTACTACAATCACATGTACGGCTGTAAAGTTCCCAAAACAATCTTTATATCTGTTTAGAGAGTCCTCTGCCACCAGTGTGAAGATTTCCACCATCTGGGTGGAAATACACACACCTTATTGTAAACTCACATTAAGCACAAAAAAATACAAAGTATAACAAAACCCCTTTCCTTACACCTCTTGCCCTAGGAATACCGCACTAAAATAACCAACACCCCAGCTATCAAATCTAAGATGCATCCTTCCCAACTTAAGAGGATGGAGAACTTACTGAAAAGGAGGCAGACCCTACAGTCACCTTTATTTTTAATCAGTACAGGAAACTACATGGTGTACCTCCATACAATCTTCAGTGGAGTATGTCAGAATGACTTTTCATGTGTTACTGGAGGTAAGAACTTTCTGCCTGTTTAATCTCTTCCTCCCTTGGCAAACCAGGTGTGTTGGGGTATAAGGTATGTACTGAAACATATTTGATTTGCCTGGCATTGCATAGTGATTCTCTTCATGGACATATTGTATGCCTTACACGTTTTCCAGGGAGGCAATAACAAAATGTGTAAGTCCTGAAGCAATAGGAGCTGCTGAAGATTTTATAATGTAGAACTAGTCAGCTGAGTTACCAAAAACAACAGGCTAACTCTTTTCTCTAGTAAGCTGTTAAAAACAATTTTCACCTTTTTGGGAAGCAAATATATCTTCTAATTCATCTTGCATTAAAGAATTTGTTTTACCTGTGCTGAGCAGCAGGAAGGCTGCTCCTGGTGGGGCTCTACTTTACATCATAACAACTTATCCTGAATAAACCTACTTAATACTTACATGGACTACGAAGCATTCTTCTTTAACAACATATTTTGGTGACGATTTTGATGAAGAACTACGCATGCAAGTGCTCTGAGAGAGGAAACTATCAAAACTGAACAGAATTGAACTTTCATGAAACAAAGCTGAGAAGCAAAGCTGAGAAACAACTGAAACAAGAAATTTAAAGTACCCTTGGAAACTTGAAGCACACCTAAGGACAGTATGCCCTCTAGCCCCACCAGTGTCCTACCATATCGGACAGCCTGACAGCCAGGGCATACTTCATTTAAACAACCCTTGTATTACATCCTTTGGTCTCAGGGACAAGAATTGGTCTCATCCTTGAATGTTATTTCTGGCAGCGTTTGGAGTAAAGAGGCAGTGTGAGGGGCAAACAGAAGTGAGCTGGTGTCATCAACCAACGTAACGGTACTTCTTTTCCTTGGGCATAAATACTTTAATTAAAATAAAAACAAATCAAAAGGAAAGCAGAAAAAACGTTGCAAGAGGATTGCCTTGAGGAGTAACCTACAGAGACCAATCGAGGGGGTTTGTGCTACTTATGGTGCTGACATGCAGCTTTCTTTTATCCTGTCAGTGCTTTGTTTGAGGAGAGCGGCAGCTGACAACACAAATTTTTGCCCTAGAGAGGGGACTACCAAAAGCAAGGAGACACAGTTGACCGTTAGGCCTTGAGGTATGCGCGAGGCTTACCAGTTTTCAAAATGCTCACGTAGTTGCCGTGGTTGCTGTGGAGTCATCACGAGGGGTGCACGTGCAAGTCCAGCGAGCCGCAGGCCTGTGTTCGCCAGTGAAATGATCTGGTCAGTGGCATCGCGTGAACTCCCTGTGAAGAGATCGGCGGTGTCACAGCTGGCATCCTGGAACATAACGCTGCACAGCAAGTGTGTGCCTGGAGCCACCCGGCGCTCCGTAAGACTACGTGCCGCCATCTTGGGGTTGGATGCAGTCCTCTTTTTGCCAGCCGCGAGCATAGGGAGCCTCCCGCGAGTAGTAAGAAACATGGGGAGCATGATGAGGACTCGTCTCCACGTTGGTTATTGGTGTCTGTTGCTCCGCTTGATAAAGGGGTTGGCCGACCTCTCGATTGTGTTCCCTCATCGCGTGGTGTTTGGGTGTAAATTATCCCACGTAAAGCTGAGGAAGTCTCCCGCCTGGGTTTCCTGTTGTGCCTGCATTTGCCGGTGAGCGACCCTTCTCGTTTGGACACTTTTGGATTATTAGCTGATGCATACGCCGGTGAGTGTCCAGTCAGCAACTCGGCGATACCATCATTAACATTAACTTTCCCTGGTGTTCTGCATGCGTTGACATTTCAACGAATCAACTCAGCATAAACCTGCTATTTTGGTTAAACTTTCCTTGGGAATCTGCCTACGTTGTCTTGTGGGGAAGTTGATGAATTGTTTTGTTTTCCCATTCTCTTCTAATGAGTTTTTAGATCAATACAGTAGCATAATTTTTCAACAGTTTTTTGAATGTGTGGGTGGTACATCTTTGCTTTGGGGACATGTTGTTTTTTTTTACTCATTTTGGATGTGGTTCTCCGTTTATTTACATGAAGTCTTTCTTAGCGTGTTGAGGAAAGGTACATTTAAGAGTTTTCTACTTCAGCAGATTTTGGAGGTTTTGCACGTTGTATTTTAATTGATACATTGGGAGAGTGCTGTTTTTCATTTCAGAGAGGGAATCTCTAACTTTATATTTCATGATGTTCTGCAGGGGGTTGTGTTTTTCATGTGCTGTAGGTTTAGTTGCAGTCGTATGGTGCTGTGCTCACGGTTCTTGTTTCTTTTGGGTTTGCTGCAGTTGTTAAGGGCAGTTTCGACTTTGGTTGTTCCACCCTACCTATGGAGTGAGGGTGAAGGGCAAGGTTTAAGCCAAATTATCTCTGTGAGGTCTTGTTTCCTTCTCACTGTGTTTAGGGTGTACGGTTGTGTTAGCCCACTGATGTTTCCTTGAAGAGTTTTTTTATGCTTGGTGTGGAGCCTTATTCCACACTTACCGCCCTTACTTCGGGTTTGGGTGAAGGGCTGAGGGGAAACCAGTTTTTTGTAGAGTGAGTGTTCTTGCTAGTGATTGCTGTTTTCTCTTATTACTTGATTGGGTGTAGAGTTGTGCACTTTTACATGTTCAGTGTGGAGCGTCTTTCCACATGTACCACTCTAACTTTGGGTTTGGGTGTAGGGCAATTTTTATGCTGTATGTTTGGTGTGGAGCCGTGATTGGGTGTAGAGTTGTGCACTTTTACATGTTCCGTGTGGATCGTCTTTCCACACATACCACCCGTGCTATGGATAAGGGTGGAGGGCAGCGTTTATGCCGTTTGTTTGGTGGAATGATTTTCCACATTTTCTAAGTTGTTTTTTTTTCATTGCTCTTGGTTGCATGGTTTCCTACCGCGCCTCGCAGTTGGTATCCTCCATACCACTTTCTTGTTGGCCTGTTCAGCCAGCTTGTTTGTGGTATCTGGGTTTGGTTTGTGTTTTGTGGTGAGGTAGTGTGTGCGTTTTTTGGTTTGGTTAAAAAGGGAGATGATGTGTGTATATGTCTTTTATTATCTTTATGGTTTTCTTTGCTTGTATTATTTTATCTATTGTTGTACACATGCATGAAATGTTCCCATCTTTTATCTTCATGCTTCCACTTCGGCACTTTGCCACAATGATTATTTTCTTGCATTCGTTCTGATGTCATTGTGTTGCATGTAATAGTTTTATTGTCATCCTTTGCATGCACTATTTTAATGTTATTTTTTCTAGGTCTTCTTTGTTATCTGTATAAAGACAGGAGATGTGTTATACCTGCTGCTCAGCCAGGTTGTCTGTGGTCCAAAATGTTGGTGTGAAAGGTAGCAGTGGAATGTTGGATGAGTGAGGGTGTCAGTTGGAGGATGGGCTGAGCAGCAGGAAGGCTGCTCCTGGTGGGGCTCTACTTTACATCATAACAACTTATCCTGAATAAACCTACTTAATACTTACATGGACTACGAAGCATTCTTCTTTTATAACGGAATTCCATTCACGTTTCTATTTTCTTTTAACCTTAAATCTTTTTTTGACGAAAACTTAAATCTTTGAGGCTAGAGAAGAAGATGGCGCAGATTTCATACTCGAGCTACTGTCCTCTTATACCATGTACTATCAGTAGTTGTCATTGCAGATCACATTGATTGTATTCTATTGTGCATTTGTATAGTGTTTCATATCCAACGCTTGGCCGAAAGTGTTTCTGGGTAATTAGATTAGAGGTTATGTCATTTGGTGTTCAAGATTGGAAGTGTGCATGTTTATAGTGTTTGCCAATCATTTTGTGATAAAATTGTTGATGAGCTGAAGTAGAGATGAAGTAGATAGGTGTATGAAAGGCATAACTTAGCTTGCTGATACATATACTAATCCTAGGAGGCTGCCCCATTTGTTTTGCCTGGTTGATAGTGTAGGTTTGTATTTTGGCCTGTATGGGGAAACATTTGGCTGTTCTGTTATGACAATCATTTCATTTTGTAAGTGTTGCTACAGAAACACTCGTTACCTTTCTCACTGACCAGACTGCCCTCTAGAGCAAGCCAATGATCAGGTTTCACTCTGGAACGTGATGAGCAGTGCTTTAATGGGGAATGTCATCCTACCATCTCATAGTTTCAGCATCAAATACGTGCAGAACTTATTTTCTAGTACTGCATGCAATTCACAAGCATTCAACCAACCAGTCATTTTTCCAGTGGCTGGGGTAGGCTAGACATATGGCAGCTAGAGTTGAGGTGCACATTATGAATCATAATTTATGATGGACAGATGTGCGTCCCAATGGATCTTTTTCAATACATTCATAAGCTCAACAATACTATTCTTCCCCAATCATAGTAAACCAATATATCACCCGTAGGAAGTAGAATTCTGTACTTACTTACGGCCAACCCAGTGGGGACTATATACTTTCTTCTGCCCCAAGTGCAGGCTCCTTCTTAGATTTGGGAAGTTGGCACCAGGAGGCAGTCACTATACAAATTGATTTTTCACACTGCCATAGCGCACTTGCGAAAATGGAAACCCACATATTAATTTTCACAGGTTGCCAAACTTTTGAGTTGCATCAATGAGCAATGCTAGTATTTGTAGTGACCGGCTGGTCACGTTCTAGTGTTTCCAAGTAATGTGTTTCCACCAGCCACTCCTAGAGGGCTGGCTTCCACACTCACCCCACACCCATCCATCACAGGTGTCACCGGTTAGGTGACCCTGCCAATAAAAGGGGCCGGGAGCATGTACCCTGGTCCAGTTCCAGATAATATACCACTGTGTGTGCGTGGTCATTCTAACTGCATGGGGGCCTAGGGCCCTGACCCTTACATTGGTGACAAGCGGGTTGGACCCACGTGCAGCAGCAGCCCTGAAGTTTGGTGAGGGGGATAGGATAGCCCATGCCTAGGGCACCCCCTATGCCTGCTGCTAGTTACCGGAAGTAGTGACGGGGTTAGCCGTCCCCTCATGTACTGGGATTGAGATGCCCGCAGGCTGTCGACCTGCACCACAAGAGGCATCCCAGCAGTTGCAATGCCCATGAGGGGCTAGAGGACGGTGCCGAAGTGTAGACCAGATGGAGAGGGTAGCACCAGCCTCAGGTGTGCCTAGCCCCAGTGAGTTATATCGGGGCCTACACATGCTACTGGGACAGTAAAGCATAAACAAGGTGAGCAAAGGGTGACATGAAGGGAGAAGGCCATCCCTACATAATAGACTGTATTCAACATGCCGCCATAGCTCTGCCTGGTGAAGTGAACTGGGAGAGCAGAGCCGGTGGCAGTGCTGAAGCAAGGCAGGAATCACGCGGAGTGAGAACTCACAGGTGTCCGTAGTGTGAATTGGCAGGCAGCTGTGCCCCATGTGAGCATCACCTACCTTCCTCTGATAAAGACTGTACCCGCATAATAAGGAACTGCCTGCAGCCCTGGAAAGAATGCTGTGGTCTGCCAAAGGAAGCACCTATAAGCTTCCCGCTGCCTGACGCCTTTATCCTGGGGAGGCGTGCTGAATGCACCAGAGAGGAAAAAACAGTACTGGCATTTGAAATGGTCCGCTAGGCCCACAATGTAATGGAATCTGCCCTGCCTCCTAAACTGATTACAGCTCCCCTAGCAGCTGGTAGTCACACCGCGCCTCAGCCCTGAGGTACCGGGGACAGGGTGAGTGGCCTGACGGGGGGCGACATTATGAATATGAACTGAAGCCTGGAGAGAAGTGCAACCCCTTGGTGCCCCTATGCACGCTAGGTGCCAAGCCATATATTTGCAGCATCCTGCGAGTGAGGTCGCAGCCAGAAGTGTGAGGCAGACTGCTGTGGCCTGCAATTGCAATGAGGCATCATCACTTACCCATTAAAATCAGGGGAGATGGGGTTTTTCTCCAGGGACAGCAGAGTGTGAAGACTGGGAGGTGTGTTGGCATTGCAAACGGTCCAACACCTGCACCTCTACCCCCAGCATGGTTCTCAGCTTCAGCCGGGACTGCCACCGCTGGGAGAAGATATCGCTGCAGTTCCACCTACTGTCCCCTGGTGGTAACTGCACCTGTGAAAAGGGAGCAGTTTTACAGTAAAGTGACTTGCAGCACTATGGTACACTGCAGTGGACCACTGTTAATGAGCCAACCCCACCTCCACAGGGTTATGTTTGAAAAGAGATGCACAGCCCTTAGAGCAAGGCCAAGGACTTCAAAGAAAGTATATGAGGCACCACAGAAAGAGACAGGCCTAGACAGAACCACATTCCCCATGTGAACTGCTCATCTTTTGGGGGGAGAGTCTGTTCACCCCCACAAGGAACCCCAGAAAGCCTAAAGTGGCCCCCTACCCAGAAAGTTGCCAAGAGTATGGTGACAGCTAAAGGGAGTGACACCAAAGGCAGCAGAGGAGAGTCATAACCCCTGTAAATGCAGCAAGTGAGGGGTGTTTGTCCCCAGAGACTGTACAGTGTACATTTGTTCAGAGTGAAGAGGTCACCCTTCAGCAAGGAAAATCCCCAGTGAAAGGAGACAGGCACTAGTGGTGAGCACGCACTACAATCAGAAGCATGTGAGCGCAAGGCACCAGTGGAGAGCGCCCAAGAAGGGAAAGAAAGGGCATGAGGTCAGAGAGGCATCGAGGGCAGCGTCTGGAAATTGGACAGCACTGGCATGAGCCGGGAGTGAGAGCCCAGCAAGGAAGAGGACCAATGTCATCACAGGGTGTGACAGACCCTGTGAGGCCTGCCTGACTGGAGGCAGGAGCGAGTGCTACGACAGCGTAGCCTTAAGGCACAAGGAGCGTGTCCTCAAGTGAAGAGAAGACCTGTGAGAGGTTCACGAAGAGGAGACCTGTGAAAAGTCCATGAAGAGGAAACCTGTGAGAGGTCTACAAAGAGCAGATCTGTGAGAGGTCCACAAAGAGGAGACCAGTGAGACTTTTGTGAAGACGAGACCTGGGAAAGGTCCACGAAGAGGAGACCTGGGAGAGGTCTATGAAGAGAAGACCTGAGTGAGGTCTACGAAGAGAAGACCTGTAGTCGTGTAGTTCCTACTAATCCGTAGGATCTGCACATTGTTTGGACAACATACACTAGGGGCTTGGTGCCAAGACTGATTCTGTTCACCCTGCAGGATATGTCGGCCTATAGACCAGCGAGCTAACAGTGCCACCGTAAGCCCCCTAACCTACCGGGGAGCAAATGGTTTCTGGCAACCACTGAACATTACAACTCTGACCACTCAGGGATCGTGGAAACAGTGCAGAACCTTTCTCTTAGTCACTCGTACTCACTTATGCTCAGAGAAGTATACAGAGAATACCCAGTGGGATGTTTTCAATATATTTATTGAACCAACGTTATTCTTGTATAGAATACATGTGCTGCAGTGATTAATAGACAGAAGCAGATAAAAGTGATTACAAGCACCAAAAGCGTGAATAGTAGATATAGTTATACCATGGTGCTAAAACAATATATATGTAGGCTTATAAAACAAGGCAGTAATCGAATGTACTCCTACTATGCGAACCCTACTCTAAGTGTATCTAGAGTGTGTGTAGGTGTAGAACCAAGAATTCCACCAAGGGACGATCCAACCCCATCACCTGGTGGAAGAGAATGAAGGACCCCGTCTTGGTCATGAACTGGACACCCCTCCCGAGATGTCAGATTGCTGCGTGGTGATTTCTCAGCATGCAGGGACCTCTGGTGTCAGCTGGAGTGCATCCTCTGCTAATCTATTGGGATGCTGATCTTTTATAATAGAAAGCAGCCTTGTGAGGGGCGTATAGATTAATGATGTCTTGGATATGTAGATATCATATATATCATATCATATCATTTGTAAAGCGCACTACTCACCCGTGAGGGTCTCAAGGCGCTGGGGTGGGGAATGCTGCTACTGCTCGAAAAGCCAGGTCTTGAGGAGTTTTCTGAAGGTCAGCAGGTCTTGGGTCTGCCGTAGGTGGATGGGGAGTGTGTTCCAGGTCTTGGCGGCGAGGTGGGAGAACGATCTGCCACCGGAGGTCGCTCTTCGGAAGCGGGGGACAGTGGCGAGGGCGAGGTCAGCGGAGCGGAGCTGGCGGGTGGGGGTGTAGAAGCTGAGTCGTCTGTTGAGGTACGTTGGTCCGGTGTTGTGGAGTGCCTTGTGTGCGTGGGTGAGGAGTTTGAAGGTTATCCTCTTGTTGACCGGGAGCCAGTGCAGGTCTCTCAGGTGGGGTGTGATGTGGCTGCGGCGAGGGATGTCAAGGATCAGGTGTGCAGAGGCGGTCTGGATGCGTTGGAGCCGTCTCAGGCGTTTGGCCGAGGCTCCTGCGTAGAGGGCGTTTCCGTAGACCAACCTGCTGCTGACGAGGGCCTGGGTGACCGTTCTTCTTGTTTCAGTGGGGATCCACTTGTAGATCCTGCGGAGCATGCAGAGGGTGTTGAAGCAGGCGGAGGAGACGGCGTTGACCTGTTTAGTCATGGAGGGGGTGGAGTTGAGGATGACCCCTAGGTTGCGTGCGTGGTCGGAGGGTGTTGGGGCGGTTCCCAGTGCGGTCGGCCACCTGGAGTCGTCCCAGGCCGAAGGGGTGGATCCGAGGATGAGGACCTCCGTCTTGTCCGAGTTCAGCTTCAGTCGGCTGTTCCTCATCCATTCAGCGACGGCCTTCATTCCTTCTTGAAGGTTGGTTTTGGCGGTGTGGGGGTCCTTGGTGAGGGAGAGGATCAGCTGGGTGTCATCGGCGTAGGAGATGATGTTGAGGTCGTGCCGACGGGCGACGTGGGCGAGCGGTGCCCTGTCACACGTGGATGAAGCTAGAGATGCCATTTGTACATTGTGCGAAAAGAGACCTTGTACATAATGTTCAGGGCATTGTGATAATGTTGTGCGAAGTTAGATGTGTAAACAAGTTTAGTTTCAGGGAAATTAATCCAACATTTTCGTGCACGCAAATATATGCAAAAGGTCACAGCTGAAATGGTATTGTGAGGACAATGCAAGAAATAAGCTGCTTCGCTACATGGGCCTAACTGGGGAATATAAAAAACACTTCTCATACTAAGGTTTGATATCTAAAAGCTATCTAAAAAGCCAGCAGACAAATTAAAAATGTCAAAAAACTACTCTTAAACGCATCTAAAAGCGGGGCTTCCATTTAAAATATTTATTTAAAAACCTTTAAGTTATCATGCGATTTGAGATCCCAAGCACTCAGAAAGCAATGGTGCCTAGAAAAAGAAAGTAAAAAGCTGTTTTGGTTCATTTTGTTTATAAAATAAGCAAAATTGTTCCCAAACGGAAGAACCCAATTGTTTAGGCGCAGCATTACTGTTTCAAAAAGAACAATTGATGGACAGAATGAAGAACAATGTCATACATTCACCCCAGTACAAAGATCTGGGCCTAAATCCATCGTTTTTTTTTGCTCCAGTTGCCCACAACCGTAGACGAAGATCCCAGAGACGCACCTTGAAGCAGGTTTATGGAGCAAAGGTGATTCCATCCAATTCCAAGAGCAGCTGCAGAGGGAGGCTTTGTTACCCATAGGTGATCCGCAGAGCTGCTGTTCACATCACTAGGAGCTGAATCATCCCAGGGTGGCTCTAAGGATGCATTAATCATCAATGGAATATGATGGGGACAACAATGCGCATGGGCCTTTAAGGGGTCTATCTGTACTTCAATGTGCGGTGGCACAATCAATTCTGATCCGAGACATATATCCAGGACGCATTCATGGCTGCAAAGCAAATAGCAGAACACAGGTTCCAATGCTCATTCAGTTCTTGAAGCTGAGGTGTGCTGAAGCAGTATACCATGCGCTCACGGCAATGTAGCACCAACAGTGCTTCTCCATTCCGGGTTGAACTGGGACATCCATTGCGGAGCTGAAAAAGTCAAATCAGTATTTGTGCCACCAGTAGCAGGACAAGCGGGAGCCCTCCAAAAACGCTTGCCAACACGGAGTGTATGAAAGATTGTATAACTCCAAAAATCATCTGAAAGATGCTTACCAGATCCAATACAGTTAAAAAAGTGCACTATTTCCTTCATATCAGACATATTAAAGATAAGGTGGACCAGCCCCCCAAAATTCAGTGGAAAGTTAGAGCAGAGTAGTGTCTGTATCTCAGACGAGGACCTTGCAACCTGGAGATCAAACGTCTGTTTGGCTTAAGTCAAGCCCACATCCTTTTGAAATAGCATGGCTTTCAGTTTGCTCAGAGAATCAAACTGTATGTTGGAAACATTTATCGAAGGCAAGAGCGCTGCCTCCCTAACTGTGCAGGTAGGTGGAAATAGTACTAGTTTAGAACAACTCACAATTGGAATTAACCATCACTAGATAAGCGATGCCAAGTTCCATTCCGCAGCAACCTTGATCATTCAGCATCAAATAGCTCCCATTCAAGAGCAGCTTGAAAACTGGATGAAGCACGGCAGCTGGAGAACCCTTCAGAAATCAAGACAAATTTGCTACCAAAGCATTGCCTGCCCCTTGACGAGAAATTTCTTTGCAAATTAAGGACCCGCTTAATGCATCCTCACAGTCAAAACCTGTAAGGAAAACTTCTGTGTCCCCATTCCTGCATCTAAACCTGAATGGTAATTCCCAATACTCATGCACATAACCATGGATTATCCAGTGAGTGGATGGTGCCTCAGCCACAGTGAAAGGTAATTGGTCTAATTTTTCAATGTGCAACATGGTATATTTTGCATTTCTGCATGCCATCTATATCTGTCTTTCATTTAGATCGTATGCAAAATACAGATTTGCACTGTTTATGTAGCACCACAGCATGTGGCCAGAGCATAACGTCCAGCTTAGTTTCACGATTGACCGTAATTGTGACTGTCCATGTTGTAAAATAAACATATCTTGTTGTATTATGTCAATTGTGGAAGACACTCTGTTTCCCAGTGAAGAAATTCTGGATGATAATGTGGTCATACC
This sequence comes from Calotriton arnoldi, assembly GCA_963921515.1. Lineage (NCBI taxonomy): Eukaryota > Metazoa > Chordata > Amphibia > Caudata > Salamandridae > Calotriton > Calotriton arnoldi. Next base: position 2,301,377 of record CAWUFW010001167.1, read on the forward strand.
ATTGTCAACCACAGCCAAATCCTTTTCTAAATTAACCCTTTTGATTTCGTGCAATTTTTTAGCAGCCTCTTGTTGAGAAATGTTCTACAGATCGTTCTAAATCCCGTACAAAAAGCGCTTTTGACATGGGTCCTGGGGACCTAATAAAAATCCCTGCGATCCATGTCATCGGAAAGAAGGGACAAGTTTTGCTTCACCTGGGAAAGTGTTGAGGTTTTTAGCCAATCAAGGCACAACTTCCCAACACTATGTGACCCCACCACCCCTGAGTGTTCTGTTTGTACATATTGTTGATCAAGCCAAAAGTCGAAACCCTGTATAGACAGTTTGGAAAAAAAGGAAGCAAAGTATATCAGCTTGGTGTTTGTAAGCATATTTTTCTTAAGCCTGGACGGAATTCGTGGCGTTCTGCTACGCGAAACTCTGCGAAGTGCAAATAAACTCTGCCGCGCTGCGCGAAGCTCTGCGAGTGGCAGAGTGTGTTAGATAAATGCTGTTCGCGATGATTTTCAGTGCCATATGCTTGTCCACACTGTGCAATCATCGCGAACGGCACCATGCACAGCGCAAGTGGGCGCTGCTTCCTTTTCTACTGCTTGAGTAGATTTTTACGGACAGTTTCTCAACGCGAGCGGTCGCGAGCATACGCGACCACTCGCAATGAGAAATCTGACCGCCCGCGTTCAGAAATCTTGCCAGGAGGTTAATTTTCCACGCTCGCGATCGCCAACTTGATGTTGACGATTGCGAACAAGGAAAAATCTCGCCGGGAGGTGGATTTTCCTCGTTCGCGCTCGCCAACTTGACGTTGACAAACGCGAGCGAGGAAATAAACTCTGCTCCGCTGCGTGAAGCGGAGTTTTTCGGAACTCCGCGAGCTCCGCGTAACGCGGAGTGCAGAAAACTCTGCAAACTCCGCAAGCGGAGCGGAGTTCACCACCCATACCTAATTTTTCTTTGCAGGTGTAGGTGCAAGCCTATAGTAATATGAGGCTGGGTCTGATGTTTCAAAACCTGAAAAATAAGCAAACTTTTGTGCAAATGTCTTTGAACTACCTTTTGGTGGTGTTGGGCAGTGTTCCCAATGTGTGTAATTATAAACAGCGTGTGGGATACTAGCTTTGAGTAAAAAATAGTGACCAAAATGTTGTTAACAGAACATGCCTCCATAATTACTTGCACCATCATACAAAACATCATTAGAAAATGCAGCTGATTGCTCTAGATCTGCAAGCAAATTATGCCCAGTTTCAATGTCTCAATCATCAGAGAAAGTACTAGAGGCGATGATGTCATTTAAAGAAATTTACATTCAGTAGGACCATACACATCATATGATACCCTGTCCCAAAAAATTCCTTCAGGAACTGGAACTGCTGTAATGTTCACCAGGGACAGGTCCCTCAATTCAAGGTGCGATGATGCATGTGGTTTAGAACCAAGTTCACGAATTGTACTGGGGAGAATCTGGGAGAAAGTGTCCATTCAGAAGCAGGAAAAAAGACAATCATTAAACCAATCCAAAGTACCAGGAAAAGTAACCCTATTGTACTCCAGAGATGTATCCAGGGGACAGCAAGGTAAGTCTTTTACAGCCAACGATAGAGAGCATACATTCGTAGCTTGAAAGGGAGAGTCGGTGTTGGCAGTTCAGGTTTCACTTAAACCCAAAGAGACATCATCATAACGCAAGTAGCCAGACACCGTCTTGTCTATTCTTGGCAGCACAGCAGATTTTGTGGAAGTTGTAGATGACTCAATCTGTGTCATGTTCACATAGACGTTGTCAATTTTTTTAATTGAAATTTCTGTACTTGTTGATTTTACAGTTGTAGTTGATTCAACAGGGAGAAGTAACATTTCATTGTTGTTTACAGCTTCTCTTTGGAGAGTTGAGTCTTCAGTCATTATTAAAGCTTCCATCTGAACTTTCTGCACAGCAGCAAGAGGAGCGCGGCGGCTACCCAGGAGCCCACGTGGCCTACTGTTGAGAATCGGCCACATATTGTGGTTTGATCAGATCAATTAAGACAAACCTTTTGTCTCGGCGACCAGCAAGAGGTGGAAGAAGTACAGTTCTGGTACCTTCAACAGCCAGGACAGGTACAGGCGCTCTGCATGATGGCCCAAATTCTTTTTGCCCTCTATTTTCTCACTGACCAGGTCCCCAATTTCCGGGACCCAGGCAGATCTTTCCAGAACTACCTTCACTTCCCCAGCGTCAGTGTGTTTTACTTAGACGTTGCTTTGTAATCCCGGAATTCATTGAGTTCCTGTAAAACAGCCAAACGTTCATTGATGTCAAATGGTGTTTCAGCCACCACTGTGCTGACACTATTGAGGTCAGGTACCCACATTCTCACACCAAACAGTAGTTCATAAGGTGTACGACCTCCTAGGGATTTTCTTGGAATATTGCTAAGTGCCCTCTGGACCCCATATAGGTGATTAACCCAACTGTCACCCGAGTCTAGTACCCTAGCTGTTAAGGATTGCTTTAAGTCATGGTTCTTCCTCTCAATGACTGAATTTCACTTGGGATGGTAGGGGGAGGAGTACCGCAAGGCCACACCCAATCTTCCCATGGCTTCTTTGTAAGCCCATGAGCTAAACGCCTGACCCTGGTCAGAATGTAGTGTGCCAAATGCGTATGTCCCGATGAAGACTCGCAAATCCTTCAGTTCAGGCGTCAGCCGAGCGCTGTGGCCAAACCCACAGGAATCTGGAGCAGGATTCCACTGCCACCAAGATGTATTTGTAAGCCCCATCTGTTTGTAAGGGGCCGCAGTGGTCCATATAAACACAAGCCAAAGGCTTGACTGAGATCATTAGATGTGTTTGTGTTGGACGAGCTACGGTGGAGCCTTTCATCTGCTGGCAGATGTTGCATTAAGGACAAAGTCCTTGGTCTGTTTTGGTAGACATGGCCACCAATAGCAGTGCTTCAGTAATGAAACTGTAGCAGTGATCCCAGCATGAGCAGAACCCAGTCCTTCATGTGCAGCTAGTACTAGTCCTAATCTGCGATCAGTGTTAGGTTTTAACTCTATCCCCCACTCCTGGAATCTGAGTGTATGGAATGTTTTGTGTGTCTAACTTGTAGGAGTACTTGAGTGGAAAGCCTTTTGGCAGGGCTGTACCGTCGTGTGTGGCTTTAGCTGCCACCATAGTTGTTCCGTCTATCCTTGTACTTGAGCAAGTTATTGCAGCAACAGCAGCAGTACAAACTATTGCCTTGGTGACCTTATCCGCCATTGAATTCCCTTCAACGTGAACTCCAACCTGTTGATGACTCAGTGTATGAATGCCATGAGCCCGTGGCAGGCCTTCTTTCAGCTTTGCCACCTGTTCCCAAAGCACCTTGTGCTTTACTGGGCAACCTTTTGAATCTCTAAATCCATTCTGGCCCCAATAGAGTATATATTTCTTATAGGACTGGACACAGTAAAATTAATCACACACAATTAGTGTGGGGAATTCACGATCCGTACTTTGTAATGCCAGTATCAGGGCTTTTAGTTCCGCCAGCTGCGCCGTACAATCTCCTAGGGACTGAGAGTGTGTTTTCCCAGGATGGAACTTTTCGTCATGCATGAGCCCTTTTACAATTGCGCTTGCCGCGGAATATACTGTTTCATTCCTACGGCCGGCTGGGCAGAATCATCGGTATAAATGATGCATTCATATCGATCCAGAGGCATAATTTTCATTCGGCAGAGGATACTCTTGTTCGTACTGCAAGAATGCTTGTGTTTGGAATGCAGTGTCAAATCTGTAATCTACATCTGTTGCAGTGGGAGAGTTACCCCATTGAATCCATGGTGGATGCAGTGGCGGCCGCGGTGCTGCAGGTAAGAGCGGTGGGGCTGGCTGGGGGGGATTTCGAGAGATGACCACGAGAGAAAATTAATTATTTGTTTAATTATCCCTTGTGGTCGTCTCTCGAAATCCCCCCCAGCCGGCCCACTCCCCCACTGCTCTTACCTGCAGCAGCCGCTGCTGGGTGGATGTAATGCTTTAGCATTTGGGATGCTTGCTTTTGTAACAGCCTCTAGGGTCGGTACCGGGGTCATGACAATTATGCGTTTCCCCTGCACTAGTGCTCTCTCTCACTCACTACAGCATTCTGTACCGCTGTGAGTATCTTCTCAGTTGGTGCAAAACACATTTCAGCGTTCGTGTACAAATGTGATTTGTATGCAATAGGGGCTGTATTGCCTTCATTGAAAGTGATATAGGTGTATCTAGTTGGTCCAGCGACTACGCGGATCACCAGGCTAGTAGTGTTAACACGTGTATGTAAATGTTTTGAAGCTGTCATGTCAGCTTGTACGGAATGCAGAATATCTGTATGTTCCTATGTCCAATGATGCACTGAAAAATCTGATCTAATTAAGTCAAAGAAAGGTTTCACCCTTTCATCATAATCAAAAATGTATGTCCTGCCAACATTCAAAAATCCTAAAATGGATTGTAGTCTTTTTAGAAACATTGGAGGTTGGAGCAGTGCACATTTTTCTAAATACTGTGCTGCCAGGCTTTTCCCTTCACTTGACAACTCGTACCCTAGAAATAGGACACTGAGTTGGGCAATTTTTGATTTTTTAAATTGAATTTGTAACCCAGGTGAGCAAATCCAAGGATTATGTGGGTCACTTTAGCCAAGTGTTCCATTAATTCATCAATCAGATAGATGTCATTTACATAAGACAATGCCTCCTCATTAAAATGTTGAAGTAACTCAGTTACTCTGGCTGAAAACAGCCCGGGGTTATTCCTATACTCCTGAGATAATCAACAAAATTGCTGTTGAGAGCCTAGCACTGAGAATGCTGTCAAATATCTGCTCACAGGAGCTATATTTTGGCAGAAAAATCCATTTGAGATATCTGAAGTTGTTTTGTATTTTTTCCACACAATGTTATTCATTAGCGCGGCACTATGTGCATTTTGTACTGCAAATGTGCATGTGGATGCATTTAAATGTCTATAATCTAACATTAGACAATATGAATTATTGGGTTTCATTACAGAAAACAAGGGATTATTCATAGGTGAGATGCAATTCTCTATCACACCCCGGTACTCAAGATGATTTAGGATCTCCCTGATTTGTTTATTTGCTTCATGCTTTATTGGGTTCTGTCTCTGTGTTTGAGGAATCGATTTTGATGGGATTTTGTGATGAGGTGACGCATCATCCCACCCAACATGATTGTGGTAAAGTGCAGGAGCTAGTGCTAACGCCCACTCCTGCGGGTATGAATTTTTAACTGATTCTGGTACGAGGTCGGAAAAAGCAGGTAAAATAACTTCTTCCCCCATTGGGCATTCCACTACGAAATCAGGTGACCAATCCTTTTCAGCCAAAAGAATGTCATCACCATATGTTAGGTTTTCCAAAAGAGACCCTTTACTTGCCTGGGCATGTCCCCCTCCATTTGGAGCATTATTTTATATAAATGATGTGGGACACTTACCCTTGTATCAGGTGTTTCCACTGTGATATGCTCACTTAGCACTACTGCCACAATATAATCCATCAGGTTCCGGCTAGCTATTGTGACTTCTGCCGCGCTGTCTAGCACTACCCATTCCCCTCTCAGAAGCAGAGTCCTCAGTAGCCTGGGCATTTCTAATTTTAATCCTAGCTACCGTCTTCTTTTTAAATTGAGGTTTAGAAGTCTTTTGTTTGTCTTCCTGTTTAATGATGTAGTCCGACGTGTGATATGTCTCCCTTTTTTACTTGACTCGCTCTTCTGATCTGTGCTCAGACCGTCCGTCTCTCTCCGAACGTTTTTCGAATGACTCCTAAAAAGGAATGAGAGGAACGTGTATCAGTATCCTGATACCTGTCAGGCTTCCTAATATTGTCACGGTTTCTCAAATTGAATTTTCTCTTGGTGTGTTCCTGTTGAGGAGACCCACCCCGTCACTTTGTTTTGGTTTGTTTATTTTTTTGTTTAGTATCCCATTTCTTCTTTGAAGAATTGGGTGCTTGCTTAGGTTATCCTTTTCAGAATTGCTCCTAACTATCAGTTTCCCAGTTCTGGTCTCAGATTATCTGATTATCTCTACCTAGTGAAGCATATGTTTCTTCGATAATCTTAAGCAATTCTCGTTCCTCCTGAATTCCCTCAGGGGTTGACGGGTAGCCACTGCTGCTGCCTCACCCTTTAATGGTACTTAACATAATGACAGATACCTAGACAAAATAGTGCCAAGATTCCCCCAAAGCAACAATCCAACCCCATTACCTAGTGGGAGAGAATGAAGGACCCCGTCTTGGTCATGAACTGGACAGCCCTCATGAGATGTCAGATCGCTGCATGGTGATTTCTCAGCATGCAAGGACATCTGGTGTCAGCTGGAGTGCCTCCTCTGCTAATCTATTGGGATGCTCATCTTTTATAATAGAAAGCAGCCTTGCGATGTGCGTATTGATTAGTGATGTCATGGATATGTCGCAAGCCCTGTCGCCCCGTTAATGAAGATAAAGATGATATTTGTACAGATTGAAAAAAGAGACCTTGTACACAATGTTCAGGGCATTGTGATAATGTTGTGTGAAGCTAGATGTGTACACAAGTTTATTTTCAGGGAAACTAATCCAACATTGTTGTGCACGCAAATTTGTGCAAAAGGTCACAGCTGAAATGTTATTGTTAGGACAAAGCAAGAAATAAGCTGCTTCGCTACATGGGCCTAAATTGGGAATATAACACTGTGAGAGGTCCACAAAGGGAAGACATGTGAGAGGTCCACTAAGGGAAGACATTTTCGGTCCTACAGTTAGGACAGAACGCAACCAGGAATGTCTCCCTGAAAGGAAGGTCACTGCGAGAAGCCTGGTCGAGAGAGAGAGAGTGACTAGAGAGTGAGTCCTAGGGGTAGGATGTGACCAGGAAGGTCCAAGTGAAGTGCACATCACATGGAGAGGCCTAGTCTGAAGGAAGAAGGGGTTGACAAGATGGAACAGGCTACATCTGGAAAAGGAAGAGGAGAAGAGGGGAAGAAAATAAAATGGAAGAGGAGAAGAAAAGTGTGGCACGAGGCCACAGCACTAGAAGGAAAAAGAATAAGAAGAGAATGGTGTGTAGTAGACACCTGGCACACCGCAAATTACTAAGAAATGTGAGTATTATCGCAATCAAGTGCATCCCTAAGAACTTAGTCTTTCCTGCAAGCAACCTGACTAGACTCAATGGAGTTTTTGTCATTTTGTTCTCTCCCACAGGTTGGACTTGTTGTCCCATTTTTAATAAAGTTTGGGAAGGATGTAGTGACCGGCTGGTCATGTTCTAGTGGTTCCAAATAATGTGTTTCCACCAGCCACTCATAGAGGGCTGGCTTCCACACTTACCCCACACCCATCCATCACAGATGTCACCGGTCAGGTGACCCTTCCAATAAAAGTGGCCGAGCACACGTGCCCTGGGCCAGTTCCAGATAGTGTACCACTGTGTCTGCATGGTCATTCTAACTGTGTGGGAGTATAGGGCCCCAACCTTTATAGTACTGACACCAGGCCTTACATGCTTGGTAACTTGGTGGAGAGTCAAGGAGAGGTAGATATTCGGGAATCGTCCATCAAACGGTCACACATGGACCTAAGAATGTGCTTATTCAGTTAGCAAGCTGATGGAAGACGGTGATGCAAAAGTAGTGGCATAGCAAAAGCCCCTCCCAAACCCCACAGTGCGGGGGGCCATTTTACGTTTCTGCCTCTCGCACTGGGAGAAAGCAGAAGAAGGGTATGCCTGGTTGGGGGTGTGTGGGTGTGCAGGTTGGGGAGGAGTGGCTAGCCCAATGTTATGGGCGCTGACTGTTTGGCCGGCCCTAGGGCCGACCAAACCAGTCATAGCACTCTCTGTTTTCTTCATGTAGGCTGCTGCGCAGCCTGCATGAAGAAAACGGCCTCCCCGTAGAAGCCTGTAAGGACAGCGTCCTAGCCAATCACAACGTGATTGGCTTATGGGAAGAGAAGGAGGCTGCCTGCTTCCTGTGAGCAGGAGACGCGACGCGGGAGTCCGGGAGTACGGGACCGGAGGCGATGGTAAGTTTTTTTATTTATTACATTTTATTAAATTAACCCCCCACCCCCTACCCGCGCGACCCACCCGGCCCCCCACCCGCGATTCATGCCAGCCACGACTGGTTAATTTGAGCTGGTGGTTTCCGATTCTAGGCATGGCACTAAATTGTCAACAACAGCACTTATGACAGTCTGCCACACAGTGGCACTGTTTGGCTTATTTATAGATGAACACAATCACAGTTGTTTAGTGATTCATATACGTTGAAAACGACTAGTACCTGTCGTCCAAGCCATTCATATAGCTTTGGGGGCATGTAATAGTCTCAATTGTCAATCTTGTAGGAGTGTGATGGCTAGGAGTTGTCTTGGTACTGACATTGAGAGCACTAACAGGGGCAATGGGTGGTGCAAGCTGCAGTGGCCTCTTGAGGAGGGCCCTGGCACTTATGTTTTTAGTAAATTAAGCACTGGCTGAAGCAAAGGAAAGGGTGGCCTGCCTTTTTTCATTTAAAAGATGCGACTGTAGAATATTCCAAGAGGCAGCTTCATGCCGGTGTTTAGCGTTACCTCCATTTTATGTAAAGAGGTCAGAGGTTACACTTGCCACTGCTTGCCAACACTAGCTTATGTTTCATCTTTCATGTCTGAAGCTTGGTACCTGCGAAGAAGTGATGATATCACGCATCTGAAGGAATTAATAGTACTGTCACTCGATTAATGTATCTTGAGAGTAAGGAATACTGGGTAATGCGTTTTGTTTCCGATAGACAGTTGTCGTGACATTGTGATTTCTTGAGGTTGTCATGTTTGTCACAGAGAAACATGGTGTTTTGTGAAACATATATGTCGGACTAACAGCCGTGTATGTTCTGTCTTCTGCATGAATGGAACATCTGTGAAAAAGAATTGTGGTGCAGAAAACACGGCTCCTTCTCGTTTCATATCATGTATTTTCCAAGGCACTTACCATGCATGCCCTTGTAGGATGTGATCAAAGCAGGCTCCCTGCATTTCGCTCAGCAGATTCTGCTACCCGCAAACAGGGCGTGGGTGTGTTGTATACACCTGTGAATCACCTACAGTATTTATCCAGGGCAATCAATGGCACTCTCCTCGGAGAAGGCGCTCGAGGATGTTCAGTTGCTGAATTGTGTCTATATATAAAAGTAATCACCACTGGCTGCGTCCATATTTATCTGCAAGTACTCTTTGCTTAGTTCATAAAACTATACGAACGCAAGGGGCTGAATTCACTAACAAAGGGAGATCAGCAAAAGAAGTTTTACGTAAATTTAGAAAAAGTTATGAGAAAAAGTTTTCAAAAAATAGTGTAAAGAAGGGTAATTAAGGTATCCATTGCTACTAGGCGCTCGTATCATTTCAAATGGACCACAGAGTTAGGAACACACAGACTGTCCGGTTGCATCCAGGGAGGGCGCTTGTGAAGATTCAGTATTCTTCACTCAGAAGTTCCATCTTTGGACCATAAAAACACGACCCAGCAACGACATGTTTTGGCACACACGGAGAAAGTGGTTACCATGGCACATTTCCATATATTCCAAAGGGCGGTGCATCTGCATTAAGAAACACTGCTTGTGACTCAGCTATTCACTTAGTGAGGGATGTAAAATGCACTGAGGCAACTACCACTGGATTGGTTCTGCACCACAATCTGTCAATACAAAAGTCCGTAATTGTTCATCATTATCTCCGCTGGCTGTTTTATGAGACTGTAGGGCATATTAGCAAGACCGGCGATCAAATTATCGCCGTTTTAGCGGCAGGAAACTGCCGCTAAAACGGCGATAATGGGCTTGCTAATATGCGTTATGGAATTCAATAGAAGCAAAGGTTAGATGTCCTGCACATCTAACCTGGGCTTCTATTGGAATTCTATAACGCATATTAGCAAGCCCATTATCGCCGTTTTAGCGGCAGTTTCCTGCCGCTAAAACGGCGATAATTTGATCGCTGGTCTTGCTAATATGCCCCTGTGTTCGTTTTGGATAAACGTTGATATGGATATATTCTAATGGAATCTACTTGCTTTGCGCAATCCTAATGTTATGGTTAGCATGCCACTTGCCTTCGGACATCACAACATGCAATTGTTTGGATATTGGACAGTTGCATAATTTTGTTTGGCTCTCTTTTGGATTACTTGTTTACACTGTAAACAGAAACAACTTGGTTGTAATTTCCTTCCGTGTGAAACAGCATCAGTTGCAATTGGACAACTACAGATTCGATTAGTCTATGGCTGGTCTTCCATCTTGCCCTGAAGAAGTCCTAAGTTAAGAGGACGAAACGCGTCTGCTGATGATTTTTGAATAAATATGGAATAAATAAGAAGAATAAAACACGACAACCTTGCATTTGCAATGATTTTTCCTTTATTGTTGATAATGATGAACAATTACGGACTTTTGTATTGACAGATTGTGGTGCAGAACCAATCCAGTGGTTTTTGTTTTGTATCCCCTTTGGAGGGGAGGTGCTCCTGGACAGGGGGCACATTTGGTTTTCAGCACACAATATTGTCCATTGCTTACACTATATGGGTGATTGACGGCACGGGTGCTGCAATTTGGGTATGGTCCACTGTCCATTTTTTTGTAGGTTTAAATGCACTGAGGCAACTGTCTATAAACTGAGCAAGTGTGGAAAACGTACACTCAAGTAAACAGTGGCACTGTAATATCCAGTAAGCGGCGGCAGTCCACCTTCGACCAGATGTAATTCCTCGGATGCAGAACAGCCTTTGGCAAAAGTAACAGTGCTTGTGTTTGTGGTTCATGTGGCTGTCAGTCACAGCGACGCTTTCTGCAAGATGGTGTTGGTGAAGCAGTGCTGAGCTCCAGACAGTTCCTTTCATGCTTTGGTATTTTTGCCAGTGGTCAGCGTTCGGGGTGTTGGCACAAGAACCTTCAGATGTAAGTGGTTCAGGGTGAGGAGGGGTCTTATACCAGGGGTTTAATGCAACACTGTCCGTGAAGCGGAGGGCACCAATGTGTCTTTTAGATCTGATTGGTTGCATCACTTAGGTGTGGTAGGCGACTGACTGCTTCCTATGCGGTGTGGTTCACAGTCTAACCCACTGTCTGAAGGTGCTCTTACATGCTTTTGAGCCCCTGGACGGTGCGAGTAAACGTTGCGTAATATGCCCCCCATTTTGCTTTAAAATGTGTCAGTACATTATGTTCTCAGGGCATGACAGTGCCACTGACCTCTCTGTGTTTCAAAGTCCGACCTGTAAACATTGGCACAGTCTATGTGTGTGCCAGGTTGCGTCTCCCTCGCCTTGCGCAGAGAGCATAAACATTGAATGCACTGCTAGTAACTGCTGTAGTATAACCCAGTGGGGCATATTTACAAGCCCCTATGGCCACAGGAAACTCACTTTAAGTGACGTTCATGTGGCGATATGTGCTTTGCCTTATTTACCAGGCAGTGGCTTAACACTGCCTTGTAAATAAGGCCCCCTCGTGAAAGGGGTGGACAATGGGTGTTGTGGTGGGCGTTCAACCGCACCAATCATTGATTTTGACGCTGCCCCATATTTACAAGGGTGGCGTAAATAGGGGGCAGCGCCAAAATTAAGACAAGGGAAAACCTGGTCTTAAACAGGCGCAACAAGGAGAAATGTTTAATTTCTCCTTTGTTTTTGCTGTTTCCATGTGTGCTGCGTTGTGCAGCACACATAGAAACAGTAAAAATTCTTCATGTTACGTGTTCTGCATTAAGCAGCACACATACAAGTTTCAAAACGCCATTTAAAGAATGTTTCTGTGCAGGAAGGGACACCTTCCTGCACATAAAGAATCTTCCCCTCAACACAGACACCCTTGCGCTATGGTGCAAGGGTGCCTGCATCGGCGCTAGGCTGCTAAATTTAGCACCAGCATAGGGGAAAATGCAGGGCTGCACCATATTGTTTTAAATATGTTGCAGCCCTGTGTTTCAGAAGTGGCGGAGCATGATATTAGCCAAGGAGGCTAACGCCACGCTCCGCCACTTCTCTAGTAAATATGCCCCAGTATGTAGGGTCTAGTCCATGTCACTGAGATTGGCAAATCTTCACATTTAGGGGCTGGCAATAAGAGACCCTTAAGCCAGTACCAGTTATATCTTCGTCATTGTTCTGCACAAAAACTAGCCCTTCCCCAACCAATGATGCTTCGTGCATTCCCACTACAGTGACTCTTTCATCCTTACACACATTTCAAGGGCCCTTCGCCTTCCTCCTCCGCTTCTTCTATGCTATTCTCCCCTATTATTCAATGTAGCTGGGCAGGGTGTAGAGTGCAGTGTGAACAGCGGTGTCACTTGGGTTGGTGTCACCCGGTGCACGACTTACCCCATGACACCATCACATGGGGTGACACCTTTCCCAAATGAGACTATTTAGTAAATAGTCTCATTTGGGAAAGGTGTCACCCCATGTGATGGTGTCACCAGGTGCGGTCCGCACCCCCCTAGTGACGTCACTGTGTGAAGTCTCCTGTAACCACACACGCACGCACATACCATTTTGCTACATCCAGGCTTTTAGTAACAGATTGTCTTTCTCACTCTTTGCATTGCCAGGATGGTGTAGATGGGGGTGAGTATAAAGGAACGAAAATGTTATGAACAGTGTTAAATTGTGCGTTTTTACCTCCTCGAATCAACTGCTTGTTATTGCTATATAACTCACCCAAATTTAATTAGCATTATGCATTTTAGTTTTTCCCCAAAGGGCCATGGCCTGAACATTTTTATTATATACAAACGTGAACAACAAAAGTTTGTTGCTCCTTAAAAAAAGCAGGTTGACTAATCAGTTTATTCTGCTTTCGAGCTTTAGAAGCAGAAATTGCAAAGATGCACTTCATGTCAAAGTTACCTCTTAGAACTATATGCGCTCTTAAGAATAACAATTGTTACCACACATTATATATGCTGCATTTTTAATGGAAAGAAACCAGACACCCTCAAATGGTTGTTTCAGTTGAAGTTCCATACTGTAGTGCTTACCTAAACCATGGAGGGCATGGGATACTCGGTCTCCTTTGACATAACACTGAAGTATTCTTTGCTCACATGGAAAAATGATTCACATAAAGATCCTGACTTAATAGCTTGGTCCCCATCTCGAATAATAGAAGGGTTACAAGGTATAGTGTAGTCTTTTCAGCGCCTCTCTTCATTGCTATTTTCACTCATTTCATGACTTGTAAAAAATCCAGTTGGCAGGTGGGAGATGGAAGTGGAGTGTGGAGGCAGAGAGTCGCCAAGTCGATTTGTGAGTTACGGCTAAACACTTATAATGCACTAATCCGGAGGATTGTCCACAGACAGTACAAATATTCTTTTAAAGTATCCTTGTCTCATCCTTCAACATCCTCAGTCACGTTCAAAGCTTACTTTCAGGAAGTGTCCGATGGGTAGCAAGACTAAGGACGTCAAAGAGCATTCTATTTAGAGAATAAAAAATGCACGAGCCAAACCGAAAATATAAATCTAAAAAAACATGCATTACTAACCACAAACAACTGGAGAGTAAAGAAAAAGAAATGTAACTGATCCAATGAAAGACAATGAAACTATCCATTATTCTAATATTTTATTTTATTTAGAGTGAGCATAATTACCCAACACTATGGGATTACGCGAGAGGATGGGATTAGTTGGCTGGAACAATCGCGGATTAAATAGCCAGATTTTTAAAAGTTTATAGAAAAACAAGGTGATTAGTGATTTCTCTCAGCCAGGGAGGAAAATAATTCCTTTACCTTGCAATCAGAATGAGGGCTCCTGGGGGTGGCATTCGTAGAATACCCACCCCCGGGCAGCTTCGGGCTAATGGCACGTTCATAGGACAGGTAGGTTTGCGCTGATTGGCGCGCGAGTCGCGAGACAGTTTAGTATGCAAACGTTAGGTTCGCCAGTTAGTCAGCGTAGGCGGTTGAGGTAGGGGTTGTTTGAATGACTTTTTGTTTGCTTGACTGACTTCTGTCATTGCGTCATTAATTTAATATTGCTATGGCGGAGGCAGCCGCATCCGTGAGGGAAGCGCTGCGTATGCTGTGCGAGGCAGTGAGTCTGGTGACAGAATATTACAGACATTGGCTCCTCAACTTGTATTATTAAAAGCCGTTATGAGCAACAAGGTTCAGAATAATATATCTGTGGTTGGTGAAAAAGAAGATTCAGAGGCTCGGGGATTAGAAAGGGACTTTACATTTGACAAATCTAAAATGAATTGCGCGCCACAGGACAAGGTGGGTAACGTTTCAGAGGTAGCAGGGAAATGGGTATGGGTCCCTAAAGAAATAGATAACAAAGCTAGATTAGTAGGTTTGAAAGGAAAAGAAGTTCCAGAGTCAGCAAGTTTTAGCGACTTGCAGACCCACGCTGGAAAGATGCTGCGAAAAGAAATAAAGGGCAGTAAGAAAGGGTTGAACAGGTCTCAAGCATCCTGCAACAACATGGAAGATGAGAGGTAGAATCTCTTTACGAATTTTCCTGCGCCGTTGGATGCCAAACGTTCCACATACTATTCTAAGGCTATTAATTGGAGTGTTTATGATGGGGGTGTTGGGGATGGGGAATGTCTGGGTGGTAGCAAGAAAGCCAAAGAGGTGCAATTTAGAGGGGTGGTAGAGGAAGACGATGATGATGGTGACTTTGAACCTTTGGAGGAAGGAGAAATTGATGATGAAGGGGTTTGGGCGGAATGCTAAGAAAGCTGTCCCAAGATCATATTTTCCAGGAAAGTGAAAACGAGGGTACTTGGTGCAGAAGAAATGGGAGAAATAAAAAGCAAGATGGGGAGAGGAAGAAAAGCACATCGACTGATGTGGACAATTCATTAAGAACAGGTGAGATTCAAAAATGGGAATTAAACAAAAGGGTATGCGTAAATAAAAATATGATGCCGGAGATTAACGAAGCTGACAAAAATGTTGGGACTGATGGTTTGTCAAATGATAATAAGAAAAGTAAACGGTTTACAAAAGACAGAACAATGCAGGATGATAAAGATAGTGTGCCTAATGCCGATATTGTTAATTTAAAAGGGAGCTCAGAGAAATGCGATAAAGATAAAGAAGAAAAATCAAGTGCAGAAGGTTTGAAACGTCTGCCGTATACAGGACTATCAATGCCTTTAGGTTCTCATTTAAGCAAAAATACTAAAGAAAAAACATGGAAAGGAAAATTCGTGGATGTTTTCAAATTACTCCACAGAGAGATTCAGTCAAAAGAAGGGTCAAGGGAGGAGGCATGGAAATTAGCAAAAAGACCAAGGGTTCCCACAAATATTGATTCTTGGACTTCGGCTTTTCTAAAATTCACTAACGTATATTGCGAAAAGTTTCCAGACAGAGCGGTGGCAATATTTAAATATTTAGATACAATTAGGAAAGCTTATACTGAATTTGGGGGTTTCGCTTGGCTTCACTACGATGAAGAATTCCGAGCAAGACTAGTCCTTGTACCTGAGAAACCCTGGGGGGAAGTTGACAACGAGCTATGGGTTCAGTGGATGTATCCTCAGAGGCCTCCCCCTTCTATGCATGTAGCAAGTGGTTTGGCAGTGTCTCACCAGCCTTTTCTTGGTAGACCCAACCTGGGGGGGGGAATTGGAATAGACCACAAACAGCAGTTTCAGGTGTCTGCTGGAACTTTAATAGAGGTTATTGCCAAAAGAACCCCTGTAGGTACAAGCACGAATGCTCAAGGTGCGGTGGTAAACATGCCATATTACAATGTTTCGGGGAGCAATCGAACTGGGGTGGTTTTGGCCAAGGCAGAGGGAGAGGCAACGCCTTTCAGCCTGGACACAAGGGCTTTTACACCAATTAATGTAAGAAATTTATGTTTTTGGTTAAAATGTTATCCTTACAGGGAAGAAGCAAACAGACTGGAATGGGGGTTCAAAGAAGGTTTCAGGTTAGGTTACTAAGGGCCCCGGTGTCGTAGATTCGCAAAACATTTGAAATCAGTAAATGAATACCCTCAAGTGGTGAGACAGAAATTGTTAACTGAGGTGAAAGAAGGGAGAATGGCGGGCCCCTTTGCATCATGGCCATTACAGGATCTCATGATATCTCCGTTAGGTGTGTTACTCAAAAAAGCAAATGGCGAATTCAGAATGATACAGCATCTGTCGTGGCCACAAGGTTTTTCTGTGAATGATTTCATAGTGAAAGATGGTACTATGGTCACATTTACATCAATAGATATAGCTTTGGGTCTGATAAGGAAGACGGGCCCTAATGCTGAACTAGCAAAATGCAATATTAAGTCAGCTTTCAGGCTTCTACCAGTGCACCCATTAGACTTCCCATTGCTGGGAATCCATTTTGAAGATCAGTTTTTTGTTGATAAGGTGTTACCTATGGGTTGTGCAATATCATGCTACTTATTTGAGGTCTTTAGAATCTTTTTACAATGGTGTTTCTCATTCAGGACTGGTCATACGGAGGTCACTCATTATTTGGACGACATTTTGTTTATTGGTTCAGCAGGCTCTCATCAATGTGCGAAAGCTTTACATAATTTTGAACGTTTGGCAAAGGAATTTGGTGTACCTTTGGCACCCGAGAAAACGGAGGGCCCTGCATGCTGCTTAGTTTTTCTAGGAATTGAGATAGATACTATCAAAATGGAAGCTAGGCTCCCACAAAAGAAAGTGAAGGAGATTGTTGATATGTTAGAACATGCCAAATTGTCTCATAAGCTAACACTGAATGAAGTTCAATGTCTGTTGGGACATCTGAATTTTGCTTGCCGAGTGGTAAAGGCAGGTAGAAGTTTTTGCAGAATGCTAGGTTTTGCCATGTCAGGTGTCACATTACTGCATCACAGGATCAGGATATCAGTAAGCATGAGGGCCAATTTTGAAGTTTGGTTGATGTTCCTAAGAGCGTCTAATGGTGTCACGATATGGTCACTAGATGAAGATTTCGTGTGACAAATTCAAATATTCTCAGACGCCTCTGCTGCGAATGGCTTTGGTCTCTTTTGGGACGGCAAATGGTGTGCCGAGAGGTGTCCATCAAGATGGATGTGAGAAAAAAGGAGTTTAGCATTTTTCGAATTTTTTCCTTTATTAGTGGCATTGGCAGTTTGGGGCGAGAGTCTGGCAAACAAAACAGTGATTTTTCATGTGGATAACAGAACAGTGGTCGACATGGTAAATGGTCAAAAAGCCAAAGAAAGACACTTATTAAAACTGTTACAAAGATTTATGCTGGGCTGCTTAATGCATAACATAGTTTTTAGGGTTAAGCATGTGCCAGGAATCGATAATAACATAGCAGACGCATTATCTCGTTTCCAGTGGCTGAGATTCCGTGGTTTGGCGTCTGGAGCAGATCTGAGGAAGACTCAGGTTCCCCAGGAGGTATGGGATTTAGCAGAATAAAAGCTCAGCTCTTAGTTGAAAATTCCCTGGCAAAAAGCACCAAGTTAGCCTACAGAAGAGCATGGTTTGAATTCCTCGAATCTGGGGTTTCGTTCAAAGCCCACAATCCCAAAGGCCTGGAGAAGCCTAGGGAGGATATCATTAATTTCATAATGGGCAACATAGACAGGAACATTTCTGCGACAACAATAGCAGGAAAGTTAGCAGGCTTTAGTTTCTACGGGAAATTCTTTTGGGGCTATGAACCATCAGCAGGTGAGATTGGGAGACGCATGCTGCAAGGCTGGGCAAAAATTAAGAAGAGGGGACCGTTTACACGAGACCCTATTTCGCTGAAACTACTATTTGAAATGACAAGAATGTTGCCGGTTGTTTGTTATTCGGAATATGAATTTCGTTTAATTAAATTAACAAAGAATCTGTAGATGACAGATCAAAAAACATAACCTAGGGAATGGGGGTTCCGCTAAATGTGAGAAACACAGCCCCTGTTCTGAGAAAAGAACATTTCTTTTCTTGAGTCCCCTCACTGATCAAGGGTTGCCCCTAGGTGACATGCTTCATCATTGGGGCCATCCCCAAACAGCTACTGTTTGGGGCGTGCTGTGACTTGCGGAAATGCGTAGGAGCACTCATCGGCTCCTTTTTTAGGACGTGGAAAAGGGATGCCAAGAGGCAAAATCAAGAGAGGACAACAGGTGCAATGGGCAAACCCCCTGGAGTCAGCGAGGATGAACACGAGGAGTATGGGCCCACCAAACTACCCGACAACCCGCAACAACCCAGTTTAGTTGTAAACCTATCAGGAACCATCCTGTCAACGACACAACTGACGGTCTTGGAGAAAGGACTAGGCTTTGTGCCCACACCAACTTTGGACAAGTTTTTACTAAGCTGTGAGCTGAATGAGTTCATAAGAAAAATCAAACTACAGGTATTCTTTGAAAACAAGACAACAATGGAAAACTGAAGAGGCGATACTGGCCTATATCCGAAATCAACTTTTACACCTCCATCAGTCACCCTACTGGTAGAACTCCTAGTCTTTGAGAAGGCAGTTCTGAAAGAAGTAGGAGAAATGGATTCAAGGACTATAAGAACATTCCACAACACCACCAGGATGGAGCAGGAAGCCATCAAGGAATTGGCCAGCAACACGGACATCACTATAAAACCGGCAGCTAAAGGCGGCGGAATCGTCCTACAAAGCACAGAGGCATACCGAAGAGAATGCTTGAGACTCCTATCAGATGAAAGAAATTACAAACGTATCAAAGATGACCCGACAGAACGGTTAAGGATTGGGATTACCAGCATGGCTGAAGAAGCATTAACACATGACTGGATCACCAAGAAGGAAGGAGAATACATGATCAATACAGAAACCGGTCATACTCTATTTCTACACCATCCCTAAAATCCATAAGTCACTAAAAAAAAACCCAGGACGCCCCATCGTCTCTGGGATCGGATCCATTCTGGAACCACTTTCAAAATGTGCAGATGCCTTCCTGCGCCCCCTGATACAACAAACCAGCACCTACTTGAAGGATACAAAAGCAGTACTTTGCCTACTCAAGGACCTAAGTTTCGACCCTACATGCAACATCCTCATTGGCTTAGATGTGGAGAGCCTTTATACTAGCTTACCACACAAGGAAACTCTGGATATACTAGAGGAGATCCTTTATGGAGCAGAATGGACCTACCAAACACCACAACATCTAGTCCTTGACTGCTGTAAATGGGCACTGACAGAGAATTACTTCCGTTTTGAGGACATCCGGGTCCAGCAACAGCACGGGACCAGCATGGGGAGTTCCTTTGCCCCTAGTGTGGCGGGATTGTATGTTTACCACCTGGAAGACCCAAAAATTCTGTCAGATAACAATCCATACCGCCATAAAATTCTTGAATGGAAAAGGTACATTGACGATGTCCTTGTAATATGGAAAGGTGACGAATCTGAAGCAAATGAGTTCCTCCAATGGCTCAACCTACAGGACCCATTCCTGAAATTCACCCACACCATGAGCAGATCAGAACTGGTTTTTCTAGACCTAAACATCTACACGACTGGTGGGGCACTCAAGACGACAACTCATTTTAAACCTACTGCTAAGAACTGTCTCCTATTGTTCGACAGTTTCCATCCACGACACCTGAAGGAGAACCTCCCATTCGGACAGTTCCTCAGGAGGAACTGCTCAGAAACAAGGGATTACGAAGCACAGGCAAAAGACCTATCCGATAACCTCCGGAACAGAAAATACCCCTCTTCCATCATTAAAAAAGCAAAGAAAAGAGCAGCAAACAATCACAGGGACGCGCTCCTGGAAACATATGAGAAAGAAGACAGAGAAAAAGACAAGAGACCCATTTGTATTACAACATTCAACATAGCATCAGACAAGGTCTCTAAGATAGTCAAGCAACACTGGCGCATCCTTAACAGCGGCAAACTGAACATCCCACTACCGATGTTTTCGCATAGAAGGGGAAAAAACCTAAGAGACATCCTAGTACACACCCGCCCAAAACCTCAACTCAAGAACAACCAACAGGTGATTAGCACGCTACCAACTGGCCACCACCCATGTGGCAACTGCAGTGTGTGTCACCTAACAACAACCACCAAAAAGGTGACCTTCAACACAGGAACAACATGGGAATTAAGAAAATTCACCACCTGTAACACCTCAGGGGTTGTCTATTTGATCACATGCTGCTGCTGTGACCTACACTATATAGGCATGACTACTAGGAAAGTCAGCACGAGGATATGTGAGCATCGTAGCAACATCAGATGCCACAGGGCAAGCACCAGAATGACAGCACACTTCAACGAAATGAAACACACCCCAAATGACATGCGGTGGGTGGTGTTAGAACACATAAAACACTATGACAATTTAGAACAGAAGCTGCTGGAAAAAGAACAAAGATGGGTGTTCAAATTGCACACAGATACGGCAGGCCTGAATGACAATATTCCATGGGGACAGTTCACAAGATGAACTACATTATCCGTACACAAGAGATACTGATATAAAATTCTCAATATCACTCTGGGATGGTTTCTTGTTAAACCATCTCTATAACATCACAGATGGAGTTCCTACCTATTTCCTCTGTTTTGTCCTAAAAAAACCCTTTTATTCATTCTAATTCTCTTCTCTCCTTTCCTATTTGTTGACAATTGACATAACCACGGCTGTGCCTCATGTCCCCTACTCATTGTGTGGACCAGCCGGTACCCATGATGCCCCGCAACAAGCCCTATATGTAGGTACAAATATTTGTTTGTTTACGATATTGCCTTATTTTATTTTATTATAAAAAACCGTCTTCCACTCGTGGTGTATCATTGCACACAGTGTCATGCACTCTTGATATCATCATTGTGAGATACCCTGATCTCCCTTCTTACACCATTCCAATATGGCCCCGATATTCAACACGGACGGCCATTCCGATATTAAGCCCCCCGTTCGAGTATGACTGCATTGACCTCGGTTTTTATTTTTATTTTTATTTTTACTTTTATTTTATTATTTACATTAGCATTTCCTTGGTTTATAATTTATGAGCAGTTAAATCATAGCTCTGTATTTTACCCGGTCTTTCGGAAGTATATCTACCTCCGTGATAGCACCAGGAATATACTCCCAAAATGGCGCCCACGTATTTCCACACAATGCGGCCATTTTGTATGTGACATCTTAGTTGCAGTCCAGCCTTCACTCGCACGCGAGCATTACTGAGCTGTTCCTCCTGTATTTATTCGGTCCCAGGCAGCAGACACGCCAAGATGTGGTCCACCCGGATACGAGTAGGTGTTAATGACGGAGGGTTGCTGAACCAAGTAAGTCCTTTTCCTAAACAGGTACCCAGGAGGCAGATAAAAACGCTGTTTTTTCAGAGATTTCTCCCACCCAGGCTGTGAAAAACCCAGTATAGTAATTCCTCAGTCTTCTTTTCTTTATTTTCTTTATTTTCTGACTCCAATGCTCAGTGTATATATCTCTCTAGGGTTACTACAAGCCCCTCCACCCTGGCAGACCATGAGGCACAGTATTGCCTAAACATAAGTATGTTCCAACAAATTGTGAACATTATGGGGCATATTATCAACAACCAGCGATAATTATCGCTAAGCATGCTTAGCGCGAATTTAAATATCACCGGCTATTGCTGGATTACATCGCCGAGTTAGCACGCTATCATCAACGTCTAACTCCAAGGCGATAAAAAATCCAGCGATAGCGGCGAAATACGTGATTAGCGCTGGAAATCCACCGATAAAAAGTCAGCGATAGTGAAATCCTTGGTAATAAGCCAAGGTGGTCTCAGCCTGACAATCCACCTCCCATAGAAAAGATGGCTAAGTCAGGTTTCAATCAGGCGTTAGGAACCAGCGATAATCGCGGTTAGCGCGACTTTTATTATCGCTACGCGGGTTTGCGGCCGCATTGATAATAGGAGGTAGTCGTGTTAACGACTGTATTCATGGTGTTTCTCGATGGCACCGCCTACTTTGCATCTCATTAGCGATGTATATCGCTGAGATGCTTAGCGTTAGTATTTCGGCTGCTAACATGCGCTAATGCATGCTAGCGCCGCCTTGGTGATAGGGCGATAAAAATATCGCCGCTTTAGCGGGAAAAAGTGCCGCTAAAGCGGCGATACTGACCTTGATAATATGCCCCCATATGTTTATATGTTGTGCTTGTCCTGTGATGTCTTTTTCACGAGTGTTTTTAATAACGTTGTACCACGCTTTCACATAACAAGTGATGTCTAATGTGTTTCATCAGGTCACATTGGATTCAAGCATTAATTAAATATTACTTTTAAGGGAACCTGCACCAACTATAGAGGAGCTCATTGATCTAAGCACTGCATAATGTATGGACCTGCCCACGTGAAAGGTGGGCAGGCAGTGTTTACTAATTCTATTCTGTCTTTTTCCCTGAACAGATACTACGAGTCTGATATTAAACTGTATGTATTTTTATTTAAGGCTCACACAGTAGTTGTGCTTTTCTTTATTATAGGTTTTCACATGGATTGGTACGCATGGGGCTGGTCCCCATGTGGTCCTGAAGAAGAGGTTTAGGGGACACCTCGAAACATGTCGACCGAATACTAGGGACTGTATACACATAACAATTACTTTTTCTCACTACTATTAACCCCTTTTTATACATACCAACTAGGAGTAGGAATAAAATATTAGCTCACTAGTTAGGTAGTTTTAACATCACTTTCACCACTCCCCCAACACTGCACTACACATTTTTCACAAAAAAGTGCTCCTACGCAGTTCCGCAAGTCGCAGCACGCCCCAAACAGTAGCTGTTTAGGATGGCCCCAATGAGGAAGCATGTCACCTAGGGGCAGCCCTTGGTGAGTGAGGGGAATCAAGAAAATAAATGTTCTTTTCTCAGAGCAGGGGCTGAGTTTCGCACATTTAGCGGAACCCCCATTCCCTTGGTTAGGTTTTTTGATCTGTCATCTTCAGATTCTTTGTTAAGTACATGTATGTAGGAGGATGAACCTAACCACCACCTCCATCTCCCCCCATTTCTGTTTTGTTTAATTAAATTATGCATGTGTTGGTTATTTTTCGGAGCCTTTAGAATCTCTGAACTTCTGGGTAAATCAAGAAATGATGATCTCAGAGTTAAGAATGTTAGCTTTCACAAAGTATCAATGGGAATTTTTTTGAAAAATCCAAAACAGACCAGGTTGGTAAGGGAACAAAAGTATTACTACAAAAATTAGGCGGACAGCTGTGCCCGATGAAAGCATGGTTTGAATTTATGGCTGTAGGTGGTGCGTCACCCGAATTTGTTTTCAGACTCCATGATGAGTCTCCCCATAAGGCTTCACAGATGTTAGCAATAATGAGAAAAACTTTACAAAAATTGGGGAAAAACCCTTTCAATTTTGGGACTCACTCTTTTAGAATAGGTGCGGCCTCTGAAGCTGCCAGGTTGGGCTTTTCCATCAAAGAGGTAAAGAATTTAGAGCGTTGGTCTTCCGACTGCTGTCCGAGATACATTAGAGAATTAGAAGGACTATGATATAATTTCCAAGCATATTAATTTTTTGGGGCAGATTTACAAGAAGTGACGCATCGCTGCTGCAACGCAGCGATGCGTCAAAAAATTTGCGGCAACACTGCAGCAACGCAATTCCCAGAGGATGCGGCAAATTTACCTCTTGGCGGACCGCGGCGCAACGCGGCAGCCTGTATCAGAAGAACTGACGTAGGTGCCGCAAAACCGCCGCAAGGCAGCTTGACGCAACTGCCGAAAAAGTCACGTTAGGCAGTTTTGCGTCACGCAACGCCAGCCTGAGCACCCTGCAACACTTCACTCTGCGTGAAGCGGCAAAAAGGCACCCTGAAATCCACGCAATTCACAAAACAATTATTGAGGGACCACAGAGGAGTCTGCAATGGACCAGGAAGGACACTGCAGTAGTCAGGAGCCTCCGGCAACCACCCGCTGCAAAAGCCCAGATGCACAGGCTGAGACTGCTGCAAAGAGGAAATGCAAATCAAATTTTAGTCAGGAGGAGAATGAGATACTTGTCACTGAGGTCACCAATTACCAGCACCAACTCTTTGTGAGTTCGAGGTTGCCCCTTGCCAAAAAGGATGCGATATGGCAGAGGATTGTCCAGAAGATAAATAGTGTTGGACAATCGAAGAGGACTGTCATTGACTGTAAAAAACGCTGGATTGACTGCAAGCGCAGAACCAAAGAAAAGCTTGCGGCAAACCGTAAGGCAGCCTTACAAACCGGAGGAGGCAGCCCAGCAGAGCAGGAGATCCTGGATGACCTGGAGGAGCGTGTGGCAGCTGTCATACCAGAGGAGTTAGCAACAGGAATATCGGGACAGGACAGTGCAGCCGTAGAAAGTGAAGAGCAGACAACGAGTAAGTCACAATAAGTGCACATATGTGAGTAATGGGTCATGGTGGTGATCACAGCTAGAAATGTCCCTGTGCCACAGTCTGATGCGAGCATCTTGGTGTCCTTTGACTTGTTCACAATCACAACTATTCTTAATGTAAGTAAATCACATATGACAATCACACCTTGCAAATGTCTAAACAGCACTGCCATGTCCATCTCTGATGGAGCAGATATACTGGGCCTCATTTATGAATGGCCTTGCACCATTGGTATGTCACTTTTGGGAATGTTTAAAGTGAAGACCCATTGGCGCAAGGACTCCATAAATGATGTCCAACAATAAGTTGTGTCAGGCACCAGTGTTGTACACTTGTGTGTGCTGAACAAGGACAGGTAAAGCCCCCTTGTGTGTCCGAACCTGTGCCTGTAAATAACAACCTATTAATGCTACATGTGGCATGTCAGTGGTGTGACATGTGAACCTTTGTGGATATTTTCCATGCAACACCTGTGTCCACTGATGCATGTTCAGATTAATTAACAATTCCCAATCCAAAAATGCATCTGAGTGCCATGCCACCCTATAGCTGGCCTACTGATGAGGAACAAGGAGGAATTTACTTATGTGCCCAGCTTATTTATTCCTGTCAATTGCACAATGTATTCCACTGCATGCATCGTAAGATAACTTAATAACAACAGATTGTTCATGTGTATGAAGGTGCACCATCATGTACAAAAACAACCTAACCACCAAGCTGGCATCCCAGCACCATGGTGCATGGTTGCCTGATTGGGCAACATGCCTACAAATATATGGGGGGATCAACAAGCAATTTGTCACGCATGTGTATCACTGTAAACAGGATTACAATTAATGCACTGGTGGTTCTAGGTGCTTGTAACAATAACCCTCAGTGCCTGTGCAGGATGTAAAATTACATGACACATAGGGGCATATGTACAAGGAGTTAATGCCGCCGTTGCAGCACTTTTTAGATGGTATGGCGCCAATTTCTTTATCGCCATATGTACAAGCTGCCGCTAACCTCAGTTAGCATCAGTTTACCTGCAAAAATGTTCATTTTAAAGATCGCCACTTCTGTTAGTGACAGTTAAAGAAAATGAGATGCAAGGTAGCCGTTGCTGTGCCAAAATGGCCCTAAAGCCCACTTTGCGACCTCTACAAGGAAATACTTGTATGGAGCAAGTCCAAATAAACTGCCTCTAACTCGAGTTAGAGGCAGTTTTTTAAGACCAGAAAATAGCTGTACTCAAAAATTGAGCAAACACTTGGGGCCTCATTTCAGCAGGTTTTTGTGCTGGACAGCGCTGCAAGGAATGTTGCTGTGCTGCCCTGCAACAAAACTACAGGGCAGGACTGCGCACCATCAATAAGATAGTGTGCATTCCTGGGCCTCATTCATGAAAAGTGTTGCAGCGCTGCAACAAGACAGCATTGCAACACTTTTCACTACGCCCTTCTTGCGACAACATGGATGCGCTGTATTCACTGGACAGCGCTCCATGTCGCAAGTAATGACAGATATTTCTGGAATCCTGACCTATCTGTCAGCGCTAAAGTCACGCATTGCTGCAGTTGTGTCACAAGCATGATTCAACTCCAGCAATGCATGGGGACGGCCTATCCCTGTGGCACTGCGTCACCCTTATGCCTGCCATGAGGCTGGCGTAAGGTCTTGACGCAATGCCGTCCCACAATTGTTGCAGTGAAATCTGATGGATTTCACTGTGCCACTCCTATGAGGCTTTGTCATGTGGGAACGCACACCCTGCATACATCATACTTGAAGCAGGCATAATGTGGCACAGGGTTTCACAAGGTCACGCATATGCCTACATGCGTCACTTTGCAAATATGGTGCAACATGGTGCTAGATGGTAATGGTAATACGCGTATTACTGATTTGACTTTGACGGACGAGGACGTCTCGTATTGCAATGCCCATGATCGCCTTGGCGGCATCCATATATTACACTTCTACCGGCTGGTGAAGTTCCATTATTATTTCAGACCACAACCAACTGGTGTGAGTCTGAGGTGTCGGCTGACGCCTCCACGCAATTTGCTTCAAGTTGGATGCCCAATTACTAGAATCCACAGTTAGCGGCTGTCATCCCCCCTTCCCTGTCCTGATGAAGACCCGCTCCTGATGCCTAATAAGCTGCACATTTGCCAAGGGTCGAAACGTCAACGTTATTGTCACTATTAGTCCACGCAATCCCCCTGACTTAAACAGGAAACTATAACTACTGTTGGAGGGTTATGCATTTATTTTTGGACTTGACCAATAAGTTTCTCTCCCCATTTGTATGTATATGTCATCCATGTCACCTCTGTACAGCACTTTGTCACTTATCACCACAAGTCACTAATTGTACATCGTAGATGTTTGTAGTTTCGTCTTATGTGTACTATGTCACAGACAGCTATCTCCTTTATTTAGATTTGTGTATACAAGAAGTAAAGAATTTCATTTGTTGCATATTTGAGTTGTTCCTTTTTGGTGTGTTACTTGGAAATATGACTAGAACATATATTCCTTAATGTATTGAATACCTTGTACAAATCAATTGACCGACCCGACAGAACCGATTTTTTCACATTGTACTTACCCAGGTTCTGAGGGACACAGGGTTACCCCATTATCTTTAATGGCTGCTCCGTGAGTAGAGCAGCCCCAACAAAGGAAACATGGCATGAGTACCTCAGAAAGTTATCATCATGGTATGCTTCCTCTTCTTGCAATGCTTGAAATCAGTGGGGCAACGCTCCTCTGCCATAGCAGATGAGCCGCCACTGGGGGTGCGTCACCCACAGGGACTAGCCCTGGGCCATACTCTACCCCTGGGCCTCCTCTGTAGCCCTGAATTTAATCTTCCCCTGGGTCTCTGGCTGGTCATCCTGGCTGTTGGGGGGCTTGGAGGGGTTGTTGATCTGTGATGTACTCGGCCCTGCAACTCCATTATGCATTATAATTGTTTTTTTACTCCTATTTGTCATTGGAGGTGGACTTATAGGCTATAATCTGCCTTTTGAGGCAAAGAAAATCATCTGTGGGATGAATAACTTTCGTTTATTTTCTGCTAATAGGCCTGTTGTCAGTGTTTGCTCACTAACATCAGATTTTGTAATGCCTTCACGCTAGTGTTAGCGGAAGTTTTCATTTTGGCTACATGAAGCTATAGCCATGTAGCGACGTATTGGAAATACATCGCCAACAGGGCGATACTTTTTGGCGATAGGCAGCGTTAAGAAAATTGCAGCTAACTAGCATTAGCGTTAGTTTGCGGCATATCTTGTATATATGGCCCATAATGTCTTCGGTATGTTGCATGCCAAGATATCTATAGGATTGCTGTATGGGGTGCTGCAAAGGAGGCCAACACACTGCCATCACACACTAATTTGATTCTGACATTGCAGTGTTGCCATAAAAGTGCACATACCACTAAGAGCAACATTACCAATGCAGTGTATGTCCACGTGTCAGTAACTATAAATACCAACGCCCTGCACCGCACTTGTAACAATAAGTGGTGCAATGATGATGCAAGTGGGTATAAGTCTTGATCCTCAGTCTTCATCAGAACATAGATCACTAGACTGTGACACAGACATCAGCCTTGAAAAACCACATGTGATGCCTTTGTCTAAACATCACTAAGATTAAACATGCAAGCACTAGTAACACATTTCCATCTTTTTTCAGAGGATGCACCTACTACATCCCAACATGTGGATGACACACATGATTCTGAAGAGATGGATGACAATCTGCCCACAATAGACAAAGACACTCTGGATGACATACTGCACACCATACGGTCACCTACACCCCCTTCAGAGAGTGACAACAATGTGGTAGCTGCTCCTGCAGAAACACAACAAAGTCCCACCACAGTAACTGCCACTACACATACAACCCCTAACTTTTAGGAGATGAGGATACAGTTCCAAAGAACAGCTGTTGGTCTACAATGTGAACTACTCCGAGAGGTGCATGTGGCTGTGGAGAGTGTGGGTGGTACACTGTAGGCCATACTCAGAAGCATGAACTCTGAATCTGGAAACATGGCTCAGGAACAAGCCATCAACAACCCAACACCTGGTCTTACACAATCATTATCAAACATATTGTCAATAATGAGTCAGAGGCATGAACAAATGCCACCACAAAGTGGCAGCAGGGATGTTGCAAAACATCTTCATAATATCTATGATATACTGAGAGACATGCAGCAAAAACAGGACATCTACATAGCAACAATGTCTGGCTTTCATAGTGAGTTGTTAACTGTCATCAAAAACCAGAAAACATTTTTAAATGCGCTAATGGCTAACTTCTTTACACATGATAATGCAGTACCTCACAGCTCCTCTGCCACTGCTGTTGGTATCACTACTCCAACACACCCTGCAACTACAGAGCCAACTGAGCAGCAATCTGAAAATTCTCATGAGGATGACTCTTCAGCTACACAATTTAAAAGGAAGACAGGACACTAAAACCACACAGAGTCACATGTGTTGTATACCAAGAGGACTTTTTCTTCATTGATGACAAATATTGCCAAAAGACAATCTCTTCTCTAAACCGGTTACACCTGCGCCACAAATCATTAGTTTCTTCATTACTGAAGTTCAATACATTGTGCCAACAACAATGTATAAATCACTACACAAAGTAAAAATAAGTTTTTCTTTTTCAATACTCACAAACATGTCAACATGAGTGCATCTTCACAACTTGTGTGTCAAGAACAATGTGCCCTTGTTTTATGTTTGATCTATTTCACCATGTCACTATGATCGTTGTGTGTAAATAAATGTGATCACCTGTGAAAGAGTGTTTAAGTACTTGCTCATTGTCTGGTAAGTATGACAATGTAATTATGACAATCCATGTTCAAATATAGCAAACTAAAACATCAATGATGTAGTGTCAAAATAATCAACATGTTCAGCAAGTGAAATTATTCATACCAGTAACCAAGATGTGGGCAAAGTTGTACACGGGTACTACATACACCATCCGTGCCACTCAACTTGTTCTGTATACAGACATTGTGGTGTGCAGTGGTATGAATTTACTACTTGTAACACAATAACTAGCTGTCCATTACCATGAAATAGCTCTAACAACACCTAGAGTGGCAATGTGTAGTGTGTACATCCTGTCCATCTGTGTAAGAGACAACACCTATGTGCCCAAAGATATCATCACCAAACATAGTTGACACTGATTCGTGATCCATAGACATACAGATGTCCTCTGTATAGCCATGATTTCAATCATATCCATATGTATGTGAAGCCACAAGAGTGTGTACACAAAACAGTTGATTCCCAGGTGTTGGAATGACATATACAAAAACATCATCATGGAGCAGCAACCTGCTAGATTTTGCAATGACAATACACTCAAACACAAATCAGAGTTTACATTCCATGTGACCAATTACTCACACATACAACTTTCGAACTGCTGCCCATCAATCAACACTATCGAATGTTGCAATATAACATATTTTTATTAACAATGAAAATAGGTAAGAAATATCTGTAACAAACTATCTCTATAACTAATACTAAAATATCTTAAAAGCTAAAAATCTATCTAAAAAACTATCATAACTATGGGTAACCTACCTCACTTAACTTAACTCATCCTAAGCTAAACATGAATCACGTTAGACCACTAAACATCATCCCCCACTCACCCTTAACACATCAATGCACAATAGACATACACATACTTATCCTATACATAAACTAAGAAATAAAGTAGTAAAACACAGATAGTTTTTTAAAATAATTTTTCTTTTTTTTATAAACAAGTAACAAAACACTAGATGACCCACCCACCCACCCCGAAGTATATGAAAAATAGATTATAACTAAAATTTACACTTATTAAGAATATAAAAACCTAACTAACCTATCTAACACTACCAAATATAACTATACTACACCTACACTATGACTAATTCTTACTATAATTACCTACAAATATATAAAAACTAGATACAAATTGTCCTTTATAATTGGCTCATTAGATGGTCCATACACTGCTGCATGTTGTCCATTTTCTGTAACATTGTAGCCATCTGCATTTCAAGGCCACGGATCTTTAATTTAAAATAATCCACAGTTTGGGTGGACATCCCATGGCTGCAACACTGTCCAGAAATAGAGGGCACTGATATTACGGGTCCTGGTGCTGGTGTTGGTGCATTAGATGTTCCGGGACAGTCCCACCTCCATTGTCATTCACATTTGATGATGGCTTTCCATTTCCAATTTTTTTTTCATGGCAGGATCATTTGCTAGCCATGTTTTGTCCGCCTTCTGCTTCTCATATAGACGAGATGTCCAGCGGAAGCCCTTAGCCACCTCACAGATGTGTGAGTATCTTGATTTTCGTATACGGAAATTCATTTCATCCTCTGCAGTCATGTTATCTTTTGGAAAAGAAGTACACATGTGTCAGTAAATGTGTACATAACTGACAAATGTATATAGAAAATGCATGCAATCATTTGAGATGAATCCAAAAATTGCTGCCCGACATCTGATCACTGTGTGGGCCACACAGAGCCCAAAAGCATACCCCTAAGTTTGTTCAGCACATACTGTGCTATCAGCTAAACCTCATGATTCAACGTAAATCCGTGTTTCCCATGAATGAAAAAAATATAAACACTCATAGACATAAGAAACCAGTTAACATACATCATGTCCTCAGATCATTTCTTCAAAAATTGTCATTATGTGGCTCACCAGGTAACATTCATGTAGTTATGTGGTCCTTAAGCTGCAACAACTGCTGTGATCAGACAGTGTCACAGTGTGTTTAGTATGATGTTTATCTTTGCAAGCCATTTGACCCGCATGTACGTTCATTTCACACATTCATAGATTAATGCACTGTTGTTGCAAGTGCCTTTTTAAGAAGCAGATATTTGTTCTGTGTTTTAACAATGATGCCACATCTAATTAATGACACTACTCATGTTGACTGACATGCAGCATGCCATGTAGTACTAGCAGAGTGAACTACACATGGGCTTGTGAATTAGGCATATATGCCCCTGCATGGGGACATAGATTCATGGGATTGTGTACATTGTTAATTCTACAACACATCAAATTATTTATACAGTTTGATTACAGCTACTTATTCCTCATGTGAAATGGACCAAGGATTCATTTGTGCATTAAGAATTCAGTCTTACACAGTCAGGACTCTGAAGGCATTTCTTGAGTACAAGATGTGCCTCATTTGCATAATGACACAATAAAATCTTGTCCTTAACAATGCACAATGCTTACCCCATTCAATTACACAAGGCAGACTGACAATCCTAGAGCTCAGTTGCATACGAATGAGAATGGTCCATTAATGCATATTGAAAGTGCTACATTGATCATAACTTGCTATTACAAGACATCAGAAATGTGATGCATGTATGACAAATAACGGTCAGATAACTAAACATGCTCACATGGTATTTTGCATATTCATGATGATACAGATGTCAATGATGCACACTGAGCATGGGCATATTGTGATTGGTTGTACTCCGGGGTATTACATTGACTCACAGCAAACATGCATTACAAGCCATGTACTTCCCTATGCCAGCTGACTCTGAGCTTGCACCCACACCATCCCGTTCAACAACTGAACACAACACCACCACTCACATGTAGTGAGGAATGTAGTAAGACTGTTTTCCTCTCAAAACATCATCCAGCTGATGCTGCTGTCCCTACTTGGTTCTACTACTCCAGTCAAAGTCGCAATGGGCACTCCATTATGCATTCTGGACAGCGGGAAGGCATGTCTGACACGTTCATGGATTTTCATAGGTCCAGGTATGTCTTCACACAGTACACCATTCACAATGTGTTTCATCATGTTCTTTGACCTTCAATAGCGTAAGCCAAGATGAGACAGCAGCTGGATGTAGTGATCTTCCTATAGTTCTCCACAGACATAGTCATTATTTTATCCTTGCACATCATCAACATCACATTCAATGATGAATGATACTCACTGGTAGCGTTGGGGTCCTCAAATGTGTCTACCTCCCCTTGTGTATATGGCTGGGGTCCATCTATGAAACATGAACAGATGTACAATCAGCTGTGAATGTTGGACATATGTACAGTATATGCATTTTGTCATAACACATGCAGCTAATTCCCAGACCATGTAACTCTTTTAACATCAAGTACCACAATGTTGCGCCACTGACACTTGGACAGTGTAAATGCTGGGTCACTTCCACATCACAGTTCACTGAGAGTGAAACAATGATGTGTAGCATCCCTGGGAGGTTGCATGTGCTATGCCAGAATCATCATACATGCCCTTACGCAGACACAATAGCACAATGATGGAAGGATGTCTGCCACTCAAAATTTGTTTGTACATGCTCATATGAACACATTCTTGGACGTGATAAGTCACAACAGTTGTTTGACTATCTACATGTTTGCAGCATGTCAACATCTATCTTCTGCCCTGTGTGTACCCAGATTGTGCCTTGCTTGTCACTGTTGCACTTGTTTTGTGCCTGTCTCGTTGTTTTCTCTGCCCGCTTCCCCCTCCATTTCCGCCGCTGATGCACCCGCAGTGCCTCACCCCTGCCAATTTCTGACTCCCAGCTGCGTCTCCCTCCCTCTTCCCTATTTAATGCTGGGTGCTGCATGTCCACGCAGAAGCCGGGCACAGCGTTTGTGCAAAAGGCAAGCCCATCTGCAGCCGTCCGCGAACCAAAAACACAACCATCGCCAGAGATCCTGGATCTCAAAAATCCCTCCGCTATGACTCAGAAAACCTACTTGCACTGAACCCAGACAAAAAAAGGAAATACTGCAAGCTGTACACCCATAGCACCATCCATGGACAGTTATCCTGCCACCACTGCCACCAGACCTTCACCACCGACCGCACACACACAAACACCGCTCACACACCAAACACCACCACCTCTGGAGCCCTGCGATACATCTCCTCAACGTGTGCTCCCTGCACAGACTCACCGTGGAGATCTGGAACCTCCTCAACACCCTCAAACCAGACGTCGCCTTCCTCACAGAAACATGGACAAACTACACCTCTGCCACCAACATTGCGAATGCCATCACCAACGGATACAAGAACCAGAGTAAGGACCGCAACAACCGCCCAGGATGAGGTCTTTCCATTGCACACAAGAGCTACCTCAGACTCATGACCTCCAGCTCAAGCAACAGCCCGCTCACCACCGAACACCTCCACTTCCAGATCTAGACCAGCCACAGAACAACCCTGAGAGGCACACTTGCTTACAGACCACCCGGACCTCAAACAGCATTCACCACCTCAATTGCCGACACCATTGCACAACACGCCATTGCATCCATGTACTACATACTTAACGTCTACATCAAATTCCACCTCGACAACCTCAGTGACCCCAACTCTGCCACCCTCTCGGACAACCTTGCAAACCTCAGACATAAACAACTTGTCACCACCCCCACCCACAAGGCAGGGCACAACCTCGACACATCCACTTCAGCCACCCCACGCAACTCCCATGAACTGACCACCACTGCGTACACTTCCACGTTGAAAAACCATCGGTGCACAAATTTACTCCCCGCCCTCCGCAAAGAAACTGGAACAACATCACCAAAGAGCAACTCAACTCTGCCCAAAACAGCAATGCCACCAACATCTTGACCAACGCAAAACTCCCAAACATAGAGATCCACAGATGGATCTCCAACTGTACATACGAGATTCAACCACTACATAACCTCAACAGACAATGGCACCGGAAGGTCACCTGGTTCCCTTCCAAACTCTTAAAATCATGACGCACCTGCATACGCCTCGAGTATAAGTTGAGGTACAGCAAATCCTCAGAAGACTGCACCACCTCCAAGAACACCATAACAGAATTCCACCTACACATCATATCCACCAAAGGGACCTTCATCACAAACATGATCCTCGCAAACTCAAGCAACACCAAGGAACTATTCAGCATCATCCAGGACTTTGACAACACCCCCAGTGAAAAAACAGACATCTCCCCCTCCCTGGACCCCTGCCACAAGCTCTGCTCCTACTTCCATCTGAATATCATGTGCCTCTAAGACAACTTCAACAACCAGACACTGATCTCTGAAACCACACACCACACAATCCTCCAGCAACGCCAGCCACCCCTCCATCTCATCCTGGACCACAATCACCACCAAAAACACCACATCAACCATGAAAGTCATCCACTCACAAGCTCACATGGACCCCTGTCCCACCCCTCTTCCACAGAGCATCTGCAGCAATCGCTCCATAACTGAAACTCACGATCAACGCCACCCTCAAAACTGGCATCTTTCACAACAACTGGAAGTGCGCGGAACTCAGACCCCTACTCAAGAAGCCTTCAGCAGACCCCACGGTCCTCAAAAACTACCCACCCATCTCCCTCCTCCCATTTCGGCACACAGTCATCAAGAAGACCGTCAATGTCCAGCATTTGGAAATCATTGAATAAAACAACATCCTCAAGCACTCACAATCTGGAATCGGCAGCAACCACAGCAGAGGCCGCTCTACTCACCGCCATAGTCAACATCCTCACCCTCCTCGGACAAGGACACATCGCAGACCTGATTGTACTCGATACCTTGCCAGGTAGTTCGCTCCCCCGCCACACAGCTCCGCCTGTGTTGTCCTGCCCGCTGCTGCTGCTGGTAAGCTCGCCCCTCTGCTGCTGACTCGGTGCCCGTTTGCCTTCTGTTTCCCCTCGTGCCCCCATCTCCTGTGTCCATTTTGCTTTCTGTTTCCCCTCGTGCCCCCATTCTGTGTGTCCATTTGTGCCTTTCTGTTTCCCCTCGTTGCCCCCATTTCTTGTGCCCGTTTTGCCTTCTGTTTCCCCTCGTGCCCCCTTCTCCTGTGCCCGATTTTGCCTTCTGTTTCCCCTCGTGCCCCCATCTCCTGTGCCCGATTTTGCCTTCTGTTTCCCCTCATGCCCCCATCTCCTGTGCCTGATTTTGCCTTCTGTTTCCCCTCGTGCCCCCTTCTCCTGTGCCCGATTTTGCCTTCTATTTCCCCTCGTGCCCCCATCTCCTGTGCCCGATTTTGCCTTCTGTTTCCCCTCGTGCCCCCTTCTCCTGTGCCCGATTTTGCCTTCTGTTTCCCCTCGTGCCCCCATCTCCTGTGCCCGATTTTGCTTTCTGTTTCCCCTCGTGCCCCCATTTTTGTGCCCAATTTTGCCTTCTGTTTCCCCTCGTGCCCCCTTCTCCTGTGCCCGATTTTGCCTTCTGTTTCCCCTCGTGCCCCCATCTCCTGTGCCCGATTTTGCTTCCTGTTTCCCCTCGTGCCCCCATTTTTTGTGCCCGATTTTGCCTTCTGTTTCCCCTCGTGCCCCCTTCTCCTGTGCCCGATTTTGCCTTCTGTTTCCCCTCGTGCCCCCTTCTCCTGTGCCCGATTTTGCCTTCTGTTTCCCCTCGTGCCCCCATCTCCTGTGCCCGATTTTGCTTTCTTTTTCCCCTCGTGCCCCCATTTTTTGTGCCTGATTTTGCCTTCTGTTTCCCCTTGTGCCCCCATCTCCTGTGCCCGATTTTGCCTTCTGTACCCCCGTTGCCTCTCTCCACTCCCGCCGCTGCGTCCCCTGCGGCCCCGCCCCCCTGACTGCCCATTCGCTGCCCCTGCCTCCCGCCTCCCAGCTGCTCCTCCCTCCCACCTCCCCATATATGGCGGCTGCTGCGCGGCCGCGCCGCTGGCGTGCCGAAGGCGCGCCTAAGGCAAGCCCGTCTGCGCCCGTCTGTGCCTGGACCGCGCCCAGTGCCAGAACCCCTGGGCCGCGCGCCCCCCGCTCCAGCCTCGAGGACCGACGCCGCTACGATGCCACCACACTCCACGCTCTCAACCCCGGACGGACACACAACTGCTTCAAGGCCGCCCCAAAACGCACTCATGGCCCCTTCACCTGCCGGAACTGCAGCTACACCAGCCTCAGAGCCACCGAAGCACCCGCCAAGAAGGACCTCAACCACCTCCGATGCATCCTACTGAACACCCGCTCCGCACGCAAACACGCCGTCGAGCTCTGGGACCTGCTCGACACATCATCACCAGACGTCGCCTTCCTGACAGAGACCTGGATGAACGACTCCTCCGCACCCGACATCGCCATAGCCATCCCAGACGGCTATAAGATCACCCGCAGAGACCGCGTCAACGGATTAGGAGGAGGAATCGCCATCGTCCACAAGAACTCCATCAGGGTCTCAACCAGCACAGACGACCTTCTCTACACCGCCGAACACATGCACTTCCAGATCCACACGGACCCAAACACCACCCTTAGAGGCACCCTTGTCTACAGACCCCCTGGGCCCCGACCCCAGTTCAGTGACTCCATCGCCGACTTCATCAGCACGCACGCCCTGACCTCCACCGACTACATCCTCCTCGGAGACCTGAACTTTCACCTGGAGAACAACAACGACAGCAACTCCACCACCCTGATCGACAACCTCGGACTGAGACAGCTCGTCACAACACCGACTCATTCCGCCGGCCACACGCTCGACCCCATCTTCTCCTCAAGCTCCCACGTCTCCTTCAGCCACACCACGGAACTCCTCTGGACCGACCACCGCTGCATCCACTTCACCTTCCAGAAACCCACCACACACCACCGCACCCAACAGATCCCACGCCGCTGCTGGAGCAAAGTCACTGAAGACCAACTACGGGCAAACCTCGCTCTCAGCCCTCCCTCCGACCCATCCAACACCGACGACGCTGCCTGCAACCTCAGACGATGGATAGACGACTGTGCCAACTCCCTCGCCCCACTGAAAAAACTCACCTACAGCGACACCACCAAAAGAGCCAGCTGGTTCACCCCGGAACTCCTGTTGGGTGCGGTGGTTTCTGGAAGGTGAAGTGGATGCAGCGGTGGTCGGTCCAGAGGAGTTCCGTGGTGTGGCTGAAGGAGACGTGGGAGCTTGAGGAGAAGACGGGGTCGAGCGTGTGGCCGGCGGAATGAGTCGGTGTTGTGACGAGCTGTCTCAGTCCGAGGTTGTCGATCAGGGTGGTGGAGTTGCTGTCGTTGTTGTTCTCCAGGTGAAAGTTCAGGTCTCCGAGGAGGATGTAGTCGGTGGAGGTCAGGGCGTGCGTGCTGATGAAGTCGGCGATGGAGTCACTGAACTGGGGTCGGGGCCCAGGGGGTCTGTAGACAAGGGTGCCTCTAAGGGTGGTGTTGGGGTCCGTGTGGATCTGGAACTGCAACTCCTAGCTTCCAAGCATACCTGCCGGAAACTAGAGAAGAAATGGCACAGTGATAAGACACCGGACAGCCACGCAGCCCACAAAGATGACATCCGTAACCACCACCACCTCATCAGGTCCGCCAAGAGAATCTCCTTCAAAGACCGCCTCCACAACAACGCACACAACAGCAAGGAGCTCTTCAACATC
This sequence comes from Calotriton arnoldi, assembly GCA_963921515.1. Taxonomy (NCBI): domain Eukaryota; kingdom Metazoa; phylum Chordata; class Amphibia; order Caudata; family Salamandridae; genus Calotriton; species Calotriton arnoldi. The sequence goes on from CAWUFW010001167.1 coordinate 2,339,279, forward strand.
GTGAAGGAACTCTCCAACCCCAGCTCCAACACCAACGACATCCCGCCTTCGCAAGCCCTGTGCGATTCCCTCGCCACCTTCTTCCACCGCAAGATCGCCGACATCCACGACAGCTTCAACACCCAGACAGCCCCTACTAAGACAGATACACCAGACCCGCCGCACACCATCGACCATGACCCCTTGCCAGCCTGGGCCAGCGTGAACATCGATGACACCATCAAGACCATGAGCACAATACACTCCGGCTCCCCGTCAGACCCTTTCCTGCACCACATCTTCAACAAAGCCAGCAGCTCCATCGCACCCCACCTGTGCAACGTTATCAATCTCTCCTTCGAGACCGCGACCTTCCCAGAGAGCTGGAAACACGCAGAGATCAACGCCCTACTCAAAAACCCAAGGCAGACCCGAGAGACCTCAAGAACTTCCGGCCCATCTCCCTGCTTCTGTTCCCAGCCAAGGTCATCGAGAAGATCGTCAACAAACAGCTAACCCGATACCTCGAAGAAAACAGCATCCTGGACCCATCCCAATCAGGGTTCCGCAGCAACCACAGCACTGAGACTGCCCTCATCGCCGCCACCGACGACATCAGGACCCTGCTGGACAACGGTGAGACCGCAGCCCTCATCCTGCTGGACCTCTCCGCCGCCTTCGACACTGTCTGCCACCGCACTCTACGCGCACGCCTCCACGACGCAGGGATCCGAGACAAGGCCCTGGAATGGACCCCCTCCTTCCTCGACGGCAGAACCCAGAGAGTCCGCCTCCCACCTTTCCGATCCGAAGCCTCCAAGATCATCTGCGGCGTACCCCAGGGATCTTCCCTCAGCCCAACACTGTTCAACATCTACATGGCCCCGCTCGCACGCATCGCCAGACAGCACGACCTCAACATTATCTCCTACGCCGACGACACTCAACTGATCCTCTCCCTCACCAAGGACCCCCTCGCCGCCAAATCCAATCTCCATGAAGGAATGAAGGCCGTCGCCGATTGGATGAAGATCAGCAGACTAAAGCTGAACACGGACAAGACAGAGGTCCTCATCCTCGGCTCCAACCCCTCAGCCTGGGACGACTCCTGGTGGCCAACGACGCTGGGAGCAGCCCAACACCCACCGACCACGCACGCAACCTGGGAGTCATCCTCGACTCAACGCTCTCCATGGCCAAGCAAGTCAACGCAGTCTCCTCCTCCTGCTTCAATACCCTCCGCATGCTTCGCAAGATCTACAAGTGGATCCCGACAGATACAAGAAGAACAGTCACCCAGGCCCTCGTCAGTAGCAGACTTGACTATGGGAACGCCCTCTATGCGGGAGCCCCGGCCAAGCTCATCAAGCGACTGCAACGCATACAAAACGCCTCTGCACGCCTGATCCTCAACGTACCATGCCACAGCCACATCACCCCCTACCTGAGGAACCTGCACTGGCTCCCCGTCGACAGGAGAATCTCCTTCAAACTCCTCATCCATGCACACAAGGCACTCCACAAGACTGGCCCAGCCTACCTCAACAGACGACTCCTCTTCTACGTCCCCAAACGCCAGCTCCGCTCCGCCGACCTCTCCCTCGCCACCGTCCCTCGCATACGAAGAACAACCACTGGCGGCAGATCCTTCTCACACCTCGCCGCCAAGACCTGGAACACCCTTCCACTAAGCCTACGACAGACCCAAGACCTGCTGACCTTCAGGAGGCTACTCAAGACCTGGCTGTTCGACCAGTAGCAGCACCCCCCCTTTTCTCTCCCCAGCGCCTTGAGACCCTCGCGGGTAAGTAGTGCGCTCTACAAATTCTGTGATTGATTGATATCTTGGCAGCCTTCTCCACCATCTCCCACCACACACTCACCGCCAGACTCCACAAATCCGGCATCCAGGGAACAACCCGCTAATGGCTTGGCTCCTTCCTCGCCGGGAGTGACAAAGATTCAGACTCCCACATTTCCTCTCAAAACCCGCATAAATCAACTGTGGAGTACACCAAGGATTGTAACTCAGACACACATCTACATGGCCCCCCTCTCCGCCATTGACAGACAGCACAGGCTCAGCATAGTATCCTATGCCAATGACACCCAGATCATCCTCTACCTCACCAAGCACACCATCTCCACCAGACTCAAGTTCCAGGAAGGAATGAAAGACGTCTCATCTTGGATGGGCAACAGCAGCCTGACGCTGGACTCAGATAAGACATAGCTCCTCATCCTTGGACACTCCACCTCTGCATGTGACAACTCCTGGTGGCCCACAGCACTCGACAGACCACCCCCCCACCACCACGCACAAAACAATGGCATAATAATTGACTCATCCCTCTCCACGTCCCAACAGGTATACTCTGTCACCTCCACATGCTTAAACACCCTCTGCATCCTCAAAAACAGCTTCAAATGGATCCACCATGAATGAATGAAGAGCATCACCCACACACACATAACCAGCAGGCAGGACAATGGAAACACCCTCTACGCTGGGATAAACAAATCTCTACTCTGCAAACTCCAGACCGTACAGAACACTGCAGGCAGGCACATCCGCTGCATCATCCGACACATACACATCACCCAATACCTGCGAGACCTCATAGAGAAGAGAGTAACCTTAAACACACTCAACCAAGCCTGCAAATGCCTCCACAACAGCAGAGCCCAATACCTCAACTACAGATTCTCCTTCCACACCCCCAAGTGGAACCGCCGATCCGCCAAGCATGCACTTGCCAAACCCCGCACATCCACAGAACAATAACGGTCAGAAGATCCTTCTCCTACATCGCAGCCAAGACCTTGATCAACAACAGGCGCGCACCCCACCCTGCACATCTTCATTACAACTCTAATGACCTGACTCTTTGACTGCACGGAGCTGCTCACCCCCCCTCCGCGCCTTGATACCCTCACGGGTGAGTAGCACACTTATGACTTCCATGATTGATTGATTGATGACTCATGCTTCCATAGACATCCTGACTAATGTGGAATGTGACATTTTCTCAAGACAGGGACAGATTTACAAGAAAGTACTGCAGTGAGGCACCACAAGCCCTTTGTCAGTGCCACGCAGCGGCACTTTCAGAGCACTGTAATGCAACATAATCACAATGATATGTTGCATTCGCAACATAATCACAATGATATGTTGCATTCATGTACTCTACCCTGCACTTGCGCACAAACAGCTACCATGCACTGGTCCTCTTTCAATGCGTGCTGTAGAATGCAGCACGCATTGAAAGAGGCAAAATACAAGGTTAAATGAAATCATTTATCCTCATTGTGCCTCGCTACGCCACCCCTAGGGTGGTGTGGCATACTGATGGTTTTCCATGTTTACAATTCTTCGTCAATCTGGAAATGTGTCTGGTTCCATGGGTGTTGCCTGGGAACACCCACAGCAACACACATGGAACACCCCTTTCACGCAAATTGCTGCATGTAAAGGGTCCGTATTTACAAGGACAGGAAAAGCCACGCAGGGTGGCCTTTCATGTCCTCCTACATATGTGCCAGAGAAAAACGCTGCTAGTGCATCACAAAAAGTGACATACTGGCAGCGCAAGATACTTGTAATTATGCCACATAGTGCCTAGATATGTCACCCAAGTGGTGGTGTGCAGTGCACTGACATCACAATATATTTATTTGAAAAGCATTAATGTTAACGTATAAGGTGCGTGGGTATTGAGTGTGAACACACACAGCAACATCTATGAAACATGGCTGAAGAAGTGACACACACATATGTGAAGTTTTTACATGGCCAATGAATATCACACATGTTAGCTTCATACATCACTGTTGATATGATAACACAAAAAGATAGATTGTTGCATCACACAAAGTTTTCCACCCTTGGCACTGTGTGCTTGTGTATGTGCAAAGATACCATTGCAAATAAAAAATAATTTTTTTTAACAACATATGGGGCTGTGACCTTGCAACATGCAATTTTGACCAAGATGTCATGATGTATCTTCTCAGAGACCACTGCGTCACCACTTATTCAAGTTAAATATCTTTCAAGGGGGATCTTTCTGTGGATCCCCCTTGAGGCCAGAAAGACCTTAATACAGGCACTTCTAGTTAGTAGACTAGATTATGGTAACGTACTACTAGTAGGAATTAGGTGGGATCTATCATCTAGGCTGCAAGTTGTGCAAAACACAGCAGCGCGGCTGGCTCTCAACAAACCGGTTCGTACCCCATCACTACCTCTTCTGCAAAAGTTGCACTGGCTGCCCATTAGGAAGAGAGCAGTGTTTAAGCTCTTGACTTTAGTGTTTAAAGCACTGCAAGGGACGGACCCGGCATACCTAAGGAAGAAGTTAATTCCCTATGTTCCTGAACGCCAACTTAGATCGAGCAATCGGAAACTGCTCTGCCCCTGTAAAATCAGTAAAATTAAAATGGGTGGGCGTGCTTTCTCTCATCTTGCTCCCTTCCACTGGAACAGACTACCAGATGAGATCCGAGCCTGCACAACGTTGGTGCAGTTTAAGAAGCAGCTTAAAACATGGATGTTCTAATGGCCATATTGTCATAAGTTACCGGTAGTGTGCAGCCAAGGCGCCGAGAGATCCCTTTGGGGATGATTCGTCGCGTAATATAAGTGTTAATAATAATAATAATAAATATATGGACAGAGCAATGTATGGCATTGCTGTAGACCTCTTACTAAGCAAGAAATTTGTTATTAGACATTTACTTACCAGTTGGCCCACCGAATTCCAGTCCAAGATGGTCCAGCAAGTCTCCCTCTCTGCTGACAAGATCCTGCCAGCGGTGTTTAAGTTGGTGGACAGTGGGTTCCACCTCAAATATCCTGGCCATGTGGTGCTGGACCCTGCCCCACCTCTGCCTCTGTTCTGATGCTGAGTAGCCCTTGCTCACCCTGCCACCCGTGCTGATCATACGTGACAGGAAATGAAATATGAGCCATATAAGGCGCCCAAACTGTCTGTGGGACAGGTTTTTGGACCTGCCAGACATGACAACTTATGAAGTTGTTAGTGAAAATGAAACTTAAAATAATTAGAAAGGAAACTTATAGTCAGAAAAAAATCTAACCCACCCGTATGATTAACCTACACCCATCTACCCCAACTAAACACTCACACCCCAAGACACCACAATTTAGACCACAAAAAAGACTTTGAAATGACAAATGACAGACAAACAAATGTTTAAAGTGCACACAAAATAGAAAAAACACAGTCCAGACTCCAAAAACAATCACAGCACTCCACAACAGCCTCCTCCACCAAGCACACTCCTTGGAATAGGAAGAGAAAGTGAAAGTAACTGTGTACTTCCTGGTTTTCAGCATTGCTGAGTCATTGCATCATTTCCTGCATAGATGCGACACGTTTTGACGTTTTGCGTCATATTTCAGAGGAAGCGTCGTGTTTTCGACTCAATTGCTATTTCAGTTCACATCTGCATGTGTGACGTTTCTGTTTTGTGTGTGTTTCAGCCTTGGTGCATTAGGCCTCATACGATTACAGGCATTTGTATAAGTAAAGCGTCACGTTTTAAAATTTGCATCTACTTTTATACAGATGCTACCCGTTTTTGTATTTGCGGCACTAAATGGTCATATGCGACACGTTTCGGGTGCCTGAGTGACTCAACCCTGATTTGGAGATGCTTTTAACTTTGCGATACTTAACGGTCCAATGCGACACGTTTCGGGTGTTTGAGTGACTCAAACATGATTTAGTGGTGAATAGTTGGAGATGTGTGGTATTGTGCAAGGTATGTGTCACGTAATGCATATGTATGTGTTCCGTTTCAACATGATGCATGATTTTAGGATGGTTTGTGTTAATTTATGTTGACAACATTCACGTACATCATGGGATATGTGTACATAGTTTTGCTAAAAAAAAGATTTTTGTTTGTTTGTGGTACTTTTACGGTGGACTTGCACAGCAAGTGGATTCCATTGCATCATGCATCATCAGCACTATCTGCAGGGCATTTGTTACCATGTCACAGCGAGGCACCCTGTGTGTCTTCACATATGCTTGTGTCAAATACCACCTCTCACACAATATTTTAATGTTGGTGGTAGACATGTGTGTTGGTGAGGATTTAGCATTCAACACACATGTCCACTTTCGCATTGCAACCTTGATGTGCATGAATACATGCATCTCAGCATTCAGTTGGTACACAACTCCTGTGTTGATGTCTCAAGCCACAATGAGATGAAAATTATTTTGTGACACATCCATTTTCACTATTCCAATATGTGATGTTTCACACATTACACATAGTAAGCAATTATGTTGCAAAATGTGTTTTTATGAGTGATGGGAGGTGCCACTTTCTGCAGCTATGCATGTCATCCACACCACACAGCATTCCTTGCACCATGGTGCAAGTGTGCCTGCAACAGCGCATGGCAGCTGTTTGTGCTGCAGCGCAGGGTAGAGCACAGTAATGCAACATATCATTGTGATTATGTTGCATTACTGTGCTCAGAAAGTGCCACAGCGGGGCGCAGGCAAAGGGCTTGCGGTGGCATGCTGCGGCACTTTCTTGTAAATCTGCACGTATGCATTTGTATCATATGACCTGTATATAAAATGGACACAAAGGTGATGCTCTGATGTTTTTTTTATTGTGACATTAGTGCATATTGCTACAACTGTAGATTTGCTACATCATGTGAAGAATTGAGTGACAATGTGTGTGCGACGTCTCATCCCTGCAGCAGTGTTGAGTATGGCTTAACCTTCTGCTTCAGTTTCGTCATCGCCATCATCCATTTGTTCAGGGGCTGTTCCTCTTCATCCCAGGGCACATTTGTTTTGACACATATGTTATGGAGTATTGCACATGTCATTATCATCTTGCACACCATTTCTGATGAGTCGAGTAGCCTTCCGCCTGATAAATCTAGGCAGCGAAACCTGGACTTGAGCATTCCAAAGCTTCTTTCTATGATGTTTATTGTTCGGCAATGTGCATGGTTGTATGCCTTTTGCAGATCAGTCTGGGGATTGCCAAATGGTGTCATCAACCACTTCTGTAGGCCATATTCTTGATCAGCTGTAAGTGGAAAGTAAGATAAATGTGTTAACTTTAATGAGTATTCAGTATACATTTCATGTGGTGTACGTCATGTTTGTACAGAATATAATGATGACTTCTGTTGGTGATGATTAGGTGTTGTGTTTAACATTGAGTTTTCCATTGTTTGTGATACCTGTCACTTGACTTGCTGTCTATCAATTGATGTGCATGACAAGGGACGGTGCTTTGCACTGCATGTTTTTTTGCCTGCAAGGTGTGTGGTGTTGCAATGTGTGAGTGATATCTCTGTAATGATTTAGTTTGATGCACACTTTCCCAGATTGTGCATGGCACATCTAGGCACATTTCAATATGTGAGTGCGTCAGATGTTTTGTCGGTGCAAAAGTGAGTCAGTTGCAAGGCATAGTGATCCAAAACACTTAGTTGATGTTATGGTTTAATGTCTTTGCCCCTGCATTGTCAGACATTTTGTTGTCATGGCCCTGCACAGGTACCTTTGTCACATGGTGCACCAATACCTGCATCCTGTGTATGATAGATTTGGACACGTATGTACACTTTAAGGCATGTACACATTCTATTTGGCTGGTTAGCTATTTCCATGCATGCTTTACAATGCATTACACCTTTTAATAGTTGATTTGAATTAGATGGGATGTGTGCATAAGTCGACAGTGTGACTTATTGGTCTTCACACTTTTTGTAGGATATTTGTGTGCATTTCTATTTGTTATCCCTTAGCACTTTCTGTTATGCTGCTATGTATGTATGCAGCTTTGGACTGTATGTTATTTGGTTATAGTGTATATGTGAGTTGGCATTTTCACATTAACTTATTGCATCATTCTGACACAAGGGCACGTAATGTTCCAGAGTGCCAGCTATTCTTGCTGAGTATAGTTATGTCTTATTGTTATTATTATAGTTATTGTTGCTTACCTACAAGGAAATCATTGCCATATTGTCCATTTTGGAAACGCTCATTGATGATGCTGTTTCTGTAGATATATGAATCATGCACACTCCCAGGATAGTTGGCCAGTACATTGATGAATAGTCCACGATGGTCCACAATGGCCTGGACATTGATGAAGTGTGTGTGCTTCCTGTTGCGGTATAGGTGTGAAGTTGCTGCAGGTGGTACCAGTTGAACATGCGTGCAGTCCATTGCACCAAGTGCATGTGGGAAGCCAGCGATGGCATAGAAGCCTTGTTTAATGTCCATCTGCTGCTGGGGTGTGTTGGCAAAATGGATGTGCTGTGGTGTGAGCTGAATGATGGCATCCAATACAGAAGGGAGGAAGGCAGAAATAGATGCCTCTGAGACCCCTGCCACTCGTGCTGCTGTTGCTTGGAAAGATCCGGAGGCCAACATGTGTAACACCGCCAGTAGCTTTGTCTGCAGTGGAATGTTGCAGACCCTGTTGTTTGGTGTCTGTAGCCGTGGTAAGATCTGATGCAGCAGGGTCAAGATGGACACTTTCTTGAGGCGATAGAATTTAATGACTTGTTCATCACAGAGTCCAATGAGGGTGGTCCTTTGGCGGTAGATGCGCTCCCTTCTCCTGCGCTGCCTTTGTGGTGATGGTGGAGGGTGAGGTTGTGGTATTTGGTCTGGGGGTGGTTGTCGTCTTCTTGGCCCAACTCCCAGCTGCAGTATTAAGAGGTCCATGTTGGCTGATCTGCTGCAAAACAGCTCTGCTGGACTTCTATTCAATTTATGTGGTACTTGCGTCATTTCCTGCGCATGGGTTTATGAGGCGTAGGCTTGCGAGCGCAATTTCAATTTTGCGTGACGCATCTGAAAGATGCGTCATCGCGGGGAATTGTTGTAAATATGCCTGCGTCGGAAATGCGTTTGATTTAACGTAGGAACGCCTACCTTGCATATTTTAATACTTACGTGACGCAGCAGATTCTCGCGCAGCTCCATTCCGTCGCATCTCCGTTTACGTGGCACATCTCCATAGATGCGTCACCTTGTAAATTTTGCGTAAAAAAAACCCACTGATGCGCACCAGTGGCGCAAGGGGCTTGTAAATCTGCCCCTTTGTTTTCTTCTAGGTTACGTTTTGGGTCTTTCATTTCCTTCAAGGGCAGTCTGGATAGTTTGACACTCCTTTGTAAAATGGGCAGCGAAGCAAGCAGAAAAGAGACATTTTGGGAAGAATCTGGGTTTTCATTCGTACGAAATTGTTATTGACTGTCAGGGAAAAAGCGGAATGAAATGTAGTCAGTTAATGCCTTTTTAAAGTGAGTCATTGTCAACAAAGAAACGTCCAGAAGTCCTACTTATCCATCTGGGTGAGAATGATTTAGTTCAGCTATCAGGCCTGGGGTTACTAATAGAAATGAAATCTGATCTTGAGCTGATAGTTAAATCATGGGCCCAAACAAAAGGGATTTTGACGGCGCTCATGCCCATAAGGGTGTGGAGAGGCGCAGAAAGATTTACAGCCATAGAGAGGGCTAGAAGAAAGGTAAACAGGGATTTACATCGTTTTTGTAGAATCAACGGAATATGTTGGTTGGCACATAACGATATTACTAAAGAGGATTTCCAATTTTTTCGTCATGAAGAGGTACACCTTTCCTTTATAGGCAATGAAATGTACATTCTGAACATAAAAGAAATGCTATCAAACATTTTGAATATAAAGGCATGGTTTTAACTGAAAAGCTGTTTAAGCAACAACTTCATCTATTTCCCCCTCCACCCCTCCTTTTTTATATGGTTTTTAAGAAAATTATCATTTTTGCATTTCTAATTAGAGCAAAATATTTTTGCTAACTGTTTGGCGACAGGTTTTTTTCTAAAACAATTTATAATTAATCTCATCATGTTTGACATAGAGAATTTATGCATATTTACAAGAAGAATTTTAAGGGGGGACAGGAAAAACACCTATGCAGGGTTTTTCCTGGTGACAGAATTTGAGGAGATCGAGTCAGGCAGGAAGGGTCGGGGGCATTCAGACTAGCTTCAGGCAGAGGGAAACAGGGGAGCGAGGAATGAGGCAGGGGGAAGGCAGGGGACGAAAGATAGGGGTTCGGGTGGAGGCTTAGTTAGAACAATGTTGGGGAAGTTCGTTGTGGGGAATCGTTTAAGGGCAGGGTGATAGAATATGACTCTGTATTAGTGAGGCCTTGTTTGTATTGTTGTAACACCTGATACTGCTTACCTGTCCAATAAAGCGGCCTTTTACCCCACTTGGCCTGTTTTTGAGTGCGTATTGCCCGAATGAAAATGCCTGACCACGTTGTCGAGTTTTCCTGGTTTTAGGAACTTGTAAGCACCTTCAAGAGATGGATCTGAGGGTTGGTGAACGGATGCATGCAGTGAAGCAATATGAAGAAAGATAAGGCCATTTTGATAAATGTTCTTATGAAAAATGCACAGCTTTTATTAGTACTGTATTTGAAGCCATTGGGAACCAATGGAGTTCGGATAAGTGATGGGGGATTAAGGTAAGGCCTGGTAAGACAAGATATAAATAGGCTGCAACATTCATAATTAATTGTAAATGGTCCCTCGCATGTTTTAAAATGCCCAGTCAAAGATAGCTGCAATAATAAAGGTTTGAAGACATGAAGCAATGTGGATGACTTCAAACTGACAGTTGGAAAGGAGGAATGACAGTTCTGTGTTCAGCATTTTAAGTTAAAAGAAGCAGGCTGGAGAAACCTATTGGTTTGCTCAATCAGTAATCCTGCATTTTGACTGGTTTCAGCAGGATATGCAGGAGGAACCAGGTGTGAAGGCCATAGTTGCTTACACATAATGACGATGAACCACTGATGGCAAGCACATCAGCTTTGTCTGAGTTCAGTTTTAAAGAATTATGTTATCCAATAGGAAATGGAAATCAAGCAGATCTGGAAGTTGGCTAGAGCCACTTTGTGGTCACTGTCCAGACTCAGAATATCATCTGGGTGTCATCTACATACATCATCACGGAGAAACTAAATTATGTAATTAGACTGGTCAAGAGGGATACAGACAGATTAAATCATGTTTGGTTCATAGCCTAACCCCGTGGGGTACCATAATTCAATGACCTTACCAAAGGCTGAAAGGAGAAGTGAAAAACTGCCTGCAAGCAATCAACTAAAAATGAGGGGATCCAATTGAGAGCCTTGCATCTGGTTCTGGACTCATGCAAACCTTCTAAAAGTGTTGCATGTGGCATGTTAAAATACCACTGAGAGATCAAGAGGATAAGGGTGGGACCCTCACCTTGATCCATGATGGTTGTGAGTACTTTGATGCAATGGTAAGGATGAAACACAGCTTGGAAGGCATCCAGAATATTATCAGAGCTATACAAACAGAAAGTTGCTGATTGCCCACCTTTTCAACTTTTATTACAGAGAGTAATAACAAGATAAGGTACAATTGCTAAGAAAGGTGGATCAGAAAATGTTTTTTATAATACCTTTTGCAGTCAATGGGAACAGTGGAACCCGTGAAAAAGAGGTCCTGTGCATCAATTTTGTCCTACAGAGCTCCTCAATGAATGCCTTTGGGGAGAGGATGTAGCCTTACGGCTAGAGCGGTCAACGTCGACGCTGGGGAACTGGGTTCGAGTCTCGGTAACGACGCTCAACATCCTGTGATTCTGGGCAAATCACTTAATCTCCCTGTGCCTAACAAAAATGGATGTGTCCTTGTGTAACGAAACTGGTGCTATGTAAAGCGCTCTGATACCCGATATCTTCGGGTCTAGTTCGTGCTATATAAAACTCTATAAAAATTTTTTAAAAAAACAACAAGACTAAGGGTCTAATTGAGAACAGAGTGGCAAAAGGATTATCTTCGGGAAATTAGTAGAGGCGCATTTTTGTTAGAAAGTGTAGCTTCAGTTGGAGGATTCTCTGCTCGTGTTTTACCATCAGCATGCTGCACAATAAATATAGGAATTCTTTCAGTTAAGATTTTGTGTGGAAATTAATGTTATGGAGTAAGCTACATCACCATTCCTTTTTGGAAGATTATACATTTTCAATGCTCTCTAAATCAGATTCTCAGTTTCTATATTGGACTTTCAATATGCAAGAGCCCTCAGCTGGACTGGAAGGTTGCTTAAGTATAGTAAGCAAATTTACATTCACACTTAGGGTGTGACTTTATAGAAAGCTGATCATGGAAAACCATTTGATTTGTGGATGAAATAGTCAATCATCACAAAGATGATTCTCCGTCATTGGAAAATTGTCTGTCAAACTTGCCACACCAGAGTATTGCTAAAATTGAAATTAGTTCTGTTGCAGGGTTCTCTGCAAATTGAGAATCCAGCAATTGATGATGTACCACTTCTTTAATTAGAATAGGGTATTTTCTGCTACAATATAATTTAATGCTTTTAGTCTCTTTTCTCCAGTGAAAGAATTATCAACTGGGTCTCTTGTCTTCTTCTGGAGTTGTATGACTTTATAATGCATGCCTTTACCACGCAGCCTTTACCCTGCGTGCCTATACCACACAGATGCCATTCCCACGCATGCCTTTCCCATGCATTGTAAGTATAAGTAAGATAAGTAAAACCTCAATCTATATTTTGGCCCGATTCACAAAGGGCCTTTGCACTAATGGCAGAGGCCTGCAGTCATGGTGGGGGGCCCTCACTCGTGGTGGGACCTCTGAACTGCAGTTTGTCATTGCGGAGGATCACGCCATGAGAAAGGGTCCACCGCCATGACTGCGGGGCCTCTACCACGGTTGCGTAGGCCCTTTGGGAATCAGGCCCTTATATTTTAATTTAATATTACATTTATTTTTTACATTGTTTTGGGTGGAACCCCCCTTTTTAATATACTCCTAACCTTTCTTTACCACTAACCACTGCTAAACCCCAAAAGTACCCTTATACCCTTTGTCACTACTACCCCTAAACCCTAAAACTACCCTTGCCATCCTTTACCACTACACACTCCTAACTCCCCAAATTACCATTACTACTCATTACCACTACCCACCCTAAACCCTAAAAATACTCTTACTACCCTTTATCACTACCTACCCCTACACTCCAAAATAACCCTTACCACCCTTTATCACTACCTACCGCAAACTATAAAATTACCCTAACCTCCCTTTACCACTACCCACCCCAAAACCCTTAATTGAGCCATATCGGCATTTGTAATATATATTTATATATTGGCAGTCACACTGGGTAGTTATAGTTAGGAGCACGTTTCATAGGAAAAATACTTTTTGGTTTGCCTATACTTTGGCAGCATATGCCATGACCTATGAAGTGTATGGCGACATTTTATTTGTTATCTGGGTGAGTACTGGTAAAAAGAGGATAATGTCTTGACAGATATGCTATGTGTCTAGCATGTGGTCAAAGGTTATGTCCATCACAATGTGATTGCTGATAGAAAATTGGCCATGGATGCACTGTGTTGAATTACTTCAAGTCCACTACTTCTATAGAACTCTGCCAGAATGGCTGGATGATTTCATCAGTGATATCATCTATTATGTCATTTGAGATGTCATCAATGATGTCATCAATGATAACAATGTCAAGGCATAGTTAGATCAGTAAACTATAACTGGCAAATTTCAATTATTTTTGCGTGTTTTTTAAACATTATTTTTTATCTAATTTCAATACCTCTCTATAAAGTCTTTTTAACCTTTGTTTTTTTCCAGTGAATTTCTAGGGTCTATTGAACGTAAGCTAAGATGCCATTACCATGGCTAACTATAAAGGCACTTTAACCTTTGGTTTGTCAGTGAATTCTTGGGATTTTTTTAATGTAAGGAAAAATTTTATTGTATACCAAACAATAATATGTCTTTAACCTAGGGAGTTATAGTTAGGAGCATGTTTCCATAGGAAATTTACTTTTGAGTATGCTAATAACTGTGGCGCAGTTTCATGAATTTTCATAAATGTTTCCAAAAACATGGGGTGATCCATCAAGTGGGGGTCCCACAGTGCATTTTCCCCCTACAATGTTCGATAGGAAGATGCAACAGCGATACAGAAAAAATGGCTGAAATTAATTACAGCAAATTTGACAGAAAGCTAGCTCTTTACTCATAAACCATGTTTTTTGAGATTTAGGGCCTGATTTAGATCTTGGCAGTCCAACCACTGGCCCGCCACTGCGGCAGTCTCTGAAACACTGTCGAGCTGACAGCGGTTAACCCGCCCTATTTAGATGTATATGCACTAGGCAGAAAACCGCTGCATCGGCGGACTTCTGTGCTTGCGAACCATCCACCATTGCCGTCCTTATGGTAGCGTGCCGCTGAGCAGATCTGGATGTTCCAGTTGGTCTGGCAGTGTCCTATCAGCGGGTACTGACAGGGGGTGACCCCAGAGACAGGGAGACAGGTAAGTGACATTTTTAATGTAAATCACATATATGTTGTGTAGATGTACATATGTGTCTGTGGGATATGTGTTGTGTTTATTATGTGTACATTCTGCACTGCACCCCACCAACATACACACACCATGCAATGTATTCCCACACACACCACCAACACTTACCTTCCAGTCTGTCAAAATGTGGTGCTAATCCATTGCGGTCAAGGTGCAGCAGGACAGGGGGACCTGGATGAAGAAGAGGAGGAAACCACAGTGTGAACTGCAAAAAAGATGAGTATTCACCCCTTTTCATCCATTTACACTGACTCAAAGTAGGAGGGATTCCTGTTGGAATTCCCTCTGAAACAAGTCAGAACCAAACACCGACAGCAGTAATCCTGGCTCAAGTCCCGCAGCATCCTCTTACAGCCCATCCCACCGAAGGGGCAGGGAGCGAAGTCATTGCGGGGTCAAAGAGACTGCAGCAGTCTTATCACCCAGTGTAAGGCAGCATCTAAATCAGGCAGGTAGAAAGCCAGGTAGGCGGGCGGGAAGACAAAAAAGCCCACTCCATTGTGGTCCCATCAGCATCTAAATCAGGCCCTTAGTGTAAATCTGTTTAGTAGTTTTTTGAGGAACTAAGGTTCAAAATAAATAGATATCTGGGTACGGCCAGTGATTTGATTGACAGGCAGCAGCAACCTGTTTTGCTAATAAATTTGGCACCATTTGATGAATCTTCATCTTTGATGAAAATGGAGCAGTCTGATTGGCTGCCAGGGCCTTTTTCCTATCAGCCATCTTGCTCTAGGGGAGTCAGAGTTTCCAGCGAGGTCCGAGAGAGCATTTATTTTGATTGATGGGCACAACACAAACAGAAATGGTGTGGTCACCATTACAGGACTCAGGGGCTCGGTTCCTGTTAGAAATGGGGTTTCTGGTTGGCTAGGGTATGCACCTAAGCCAGGCAGAACCCACCACTCTAGTCAGGGTAAGGGAGTTACACACACAAGATAACCCCTGCTCGCCCCCTTGGTAGCTTAGCAGAGCAGACAGGCTTATGCCAGAGGCAATGTGTAAAGTGTTTGCGCAACACACACACACATTAGTGACACAATAGACACACCACAAAAAAAGACTCCACGCAAGGTTATATAAAAATATCCTTTGTATTGAACATAAAACACTTTAGAACATAATCACAAAAATCACTGTGCAACTAGGCACTTGTCATGAGGACACATAGATCATAAAATCAGTTTGCCACTAGGCAATGGTCATAACAGCATAGATAGTGCAATTGGGTAAATACTCATAGATTGCACATGTTATAAAACCACCATTCCTGTATATAATATGCAGGTCCTGAAATAATGCTCATTGTCCAGACAAATGCAAGGCAAAACGACATACATTAGAACCCATCAGGGCACAATTATGAAGCAGTTGGGAAATGCACCCCAAGAAAACACATGACTCACCATATTCACATTAGTACCGACAATCTCATCCTAAGGCTGTAGGGCACAGTGCTCCTGAACCTCTACTAGGTATTATCCGGTAACTGGGGTTCCCAAAGTAGGGTACAGGCACTCCTGTATTCCTACTACACAGTATATGGTATATAATCGGTCCAACCAGGTCCGGAACTTCCTTCGAGGGTTTTGATCCTGCCTGCCTCCACCTTGGCAGCCAGGCACCCCACCACGTATGTACCACCACAGGGAGGGGGCACAATGCTGAATCCTGTGGGAAGACTGTAGTGGGCTGGCCCCACGTGTTCAGGTGACAAAGTAGACGTAGCCGAGTTGTAGTTGATGTAGTTTATTGAGTCCATAAGTAGATGTTACAACAAGCCCCACCAGGAGCAGCCTCCTAGCTGCTCAGCCCATCTTCCAACTGCCAACACTCATACACCAGGCACCCAAGCATTCCACTCATGTCAATCACACTAACATTCTACACGGAACACTCACACTGGCTGAGCAGCTAGTTACAGAGAAAGGGAACATATATACAGAACCTGAGGATACTACATATCCTCTCCCTTTTACACTGAAAAATAATAAGACCCAAACTAAAATGAAAACAACTATACACAGTAATGTACAAAAGGTGAAAGCAGTCCATAGACCCAGGGATGCATAATAGAACACATCGCGAGAGGGAAAACAGACAAGCAAAAAGGAAGAAAGAAGGATGAAAGGATAAAAACACACACTAACACCATCCTCCTCCTTTAACAGTAAACAAAGAAAAGGTAAATAGTGTAAGATGAACTCACAAGCAACAAGTGAGCAAGACACAAGAGTAAAGGGGAAAACGTACCCCAAGACTCAAACAGTGGGTGAACAGCACCCAACGAAATACTCATCAAGTAAGGAGAACGTGGCGAATAGAAAGACACCACCCTTAATGTGAGGGACACTGACCCAAAACAGAAACAGTGTAACACGTAGTGTTGCATGGGACTGACACCCAAGTAAAACAGATAACGTTGCATGGGACTGACACCCAAGAACTTGTGCAGCAAAAGCAGCACAGTGTGGCACATGCACACATAACGTCAAGGTGAAGCACAGGGTGACTTACACACACACATGATGACGTAAAAACACATGGTGAGGCACGGGGCGACTTACACACACATGACAACGTTGCATGGGACTGACACCCAAAGACATGCGCAGCACGAGAACAACACAGGTGTAGCACAGTGTGGCACACGCACACATTACGTCGAGGTGAAGCACAGGGTGACTTGCACACACTACATTACGACGTAAAAACACAAGGTGAAGCACAGAGCGGCTTACACACTGGACACAACATGACGTTAAAACGTGTAAGTGGGACTAACACCCAAAACACACATCCAAAAGAAAGGATGTACATCAAACCCAAGTAGTGTAAGGGATGACGTAAAAGAGAAATGTCCAACAACAAAAAGTGAAACAGGTTGAGTCACATGGGACTAAGACCCAGGGACAAGTGCATCTAGTGTCACATGGGACTAAAACCCAAGGACATGTGCAGATAAAAAGACTACACAAATGCAGTAAAGTGTGGCAACCTCACACAATACATCAAGGTGAAGGTACAGGGACCAATGTCTTGGAAATGGGGCTAACACCCATACCAAACATAACAAAAGTAAAGACCCTTTAAACAGTTACAAAAACGTGGAAAAGAGGTGTGGGACTAAGACCCACTCCCATCCCTTAGGCAGGGATAACACCTGTAAATAAAACATGCAAGAAACATCAAAGTACTGCATTCGTGAGGGTGAGCACACCCAACAATAGAAATCAGCATAGCAATGTGCACATAACATGACATGTCTTAAAAATACACAACACTGTTTTTGAATGAGCGTAACAAGAAACAACCATTAAGTGAATTGTAAACCTATAAATAGACACTGTAAACTTAACATAAGAAAAATGTCACAGGTGTGCCTGTCACCGCAATTTTGGGGGACAGACGTTCAAAATTCGCAAACAGTACTATGCAGAGTCAAAGAAAATCCAGAAATCTTGCAACCAAAATAAAGTTCTTTGGATCAACAGATATAATGCCCAGCTAGCAGATATAATGCCCACTGAAGACAGAAATACACCTTGGCTCGTAAGGAACGGAGAACTCACCACAAGAATTGTAGGCAAAGTCCGGTGACCAAAAGAAAAATTCACTGCCCAAACGTCGGAGAACTCACCGCAAGAATTGTAGGCAAAGTCCGGTGACCAAAAGAAGAACTCACTGCCCAAACGTCGAGACTGTAGAGGCAGACACTTGAGGGGCAGTACGACCATCTCGTAGAGACTGAAGAGGGAAATCCATGCTGGGAGAGGAGATCCGCACATCGCAAGGCTGCTGAGGAATCTCATTTCACGATAAACTTTATTTAGAGAACAAAACGTGGTTGGCAACTTACAGATAGAAAACGTGCATCAATGAGGGTGAAAGCTGACCGGTATGGCTGGATCCGCCAACTCCAAGATGGCGGCACGCTCAGGAGACGTACGCCGAGTGGCTCACGGCACGCTCCTGCTGCAAAGCGTCAGACGGCAAGATGAAGGCTGGCAGGACTTCATGAAGGGTACTTGAGCAGCTCCGCGCGACAAGGACAAAGTAAGTTGCGCGAGCCGCTTTTGAATTTTGAATCGCAGCGCAACTGTTGTTCTAAGCGGCCTCATTGTAATGAAATGAGAAAAACCAGAAAACTGTACAAAATTCACCCTGATGACAAATCCCTTAGCAGGCAGGCAGACAGGTCCAAATAGGTGAAAACCAGCCGTATTTACTTTAAAAACGCCAGCAGCTGAAAATAAACAAGCAAAGTCCAAGTAGAGTTCACGGCGGTGGTGCGCTTACTTGGAGACACAAAAATCATCAAATGCCACACAAAGAAAAATGAAGAGCTCGTACACAGTCACAGATGAAAAATTCAAAGAAATGAAACCTCACGCCAAACAGAAACAGCAACTGATTACCATACTTGAGGCACAGAAGACGTTTGTAGTGGCACCATAGACGTTTGTTGAGGCTCTGTAGACATTTGTTGTGGCGTAGGATCATCTGCAAAACGTAGGCATCCTTGATAATATATTTATCCGCGTTGTAGACACGCCTGGACTGGGGCTGTCCGGTGTATTGGACACTGGTGGGGCTAAAAGGCGTGCTTGTCCAGGTTCCTTTGTCTTAAGTTTATTGTACCTTACTTGTTACTTCTTTAAGCTTCAGCTTAACTCTTCTTACTTGGCACGTTGAGTTGAAGAAAAATCCCATCAAGATCGTCGCCAAAAATGTAGTGGGCTGTCCCCACGTGTTCAGGTGACAAAGTAGACGTAGCCGAGTTGTAGTTGTAGTTGATGTAGTTTATTGAGTCCATAAGTAGATGTTACAACAAGCCCCACCAGGAGCAGCCTCCTAGCTGCTCAGCCCATCTTCCAACTGCCAACACTCATACACCAGGCACCCAAGCATTCCACTCATGTCAATCACACTAACATTCTACACGGAACACTCACACTGGCTGAGCAGCGAGTTACAGAGAAAGGGAACATATATACAGAACCTGAGGATACTACAAAGACCCCTGCAGGTCCCCTGCATGTGAGATACTGCACAGGCCGCTGCAGCCACCGCGAGGAGCTGCTGCCGACATCACTGCAGATTGCTCCAGCCCTCGGCCGGTGTTGCGATGCATCCAGGGCCCTCCAGAGCCTTTCGGACCACCGTTTGCTAAAATTTTGTAGCGGGGCAGCCCGGAAATACACGTCGGCTTCGGGGATCCAGGCTGCCTCCCAGAGCACTTGTTAACTGCCCACTGACCTGTATGTCTTCCTCGAGCAGGGCCAGCTCCGCCCACTCCACGACATCAGTGGAGTTCTTGATCCCACTTTCAGTTTGTGCCCAAGGCAGGCGGCAGGGTGTACGGGCTGTAATTCCTAGCGGGGAGACCTTGCTGGATCGCCCCCGTGTGCCAGAGTGCAAGGGCAGCTGCCCGTGACCCTGCGGTGCAGCTGTGAGAGGCCTCGAGCAAAATGCGCTGGGAGACACAGCTTTGAGGGGCACATCGCTGCAACTCGGACCGCTACCTCAGGTATCCACAGGAAGTCGACAATCAGCTGAGAGGAGCCCCATGCTCTCTCTTAGATCACTGATCGAAGGCCCATTTCTTTGGCAAGGGCACAATGCTCCCCGGGCGCATACTGGCAGAGGCAGGGAAATAAGCACCTGCCCTCCAGCTACAAGCAGCATGAAGCACTTCACACGCGCTTCTGTGGTTGCTGGTTTGAAAGGCTACTTCGGTGGGCAGGCCCACTAGTAGCATTTAATTTACAGGCCCTGGGTATATGGGATACTACTGTACAAGGGACTTCCAGGTAAATTAAATATGCCAAACAGGTGTAGACCAATCTTACCAAGTTTACAAGAGAGAGCACATGCACTTTAGCACTGATCAGCAGTGGTAAAGTGCCCAGAGTCATAAAACCAACAAAAACAGGTCAGAAGAAATACAGGAGGAAGGCAAAAAGTTCTGGGATAACCCTGCAAAAAGGGCCAGATGCAACAGTTCCTGTGTCTTGAAAATTGAAAATAATTAAGGTATAAGAAGTAGAGTACGGATGATAAAGTTACGTGAAAATGTCAGTTAAAACATACAATTTTAAACTGATAAAACCACTCAAATTCACCAATTATAGTTATCTCAAGTAACTATAATTCGTGCCCTAAATTAACTATAGCTCGTGCCCCCCGCCATGCACATTATTGTCATCAATGAGGTAATTTTATACGTCATAGAACATGTCATGAGTGATGTAATATGTGAGGTATTTAGCAGTGCATTTATAAATATTCACAAAGGATGTTTTCTTTAGATATAAATCTCAGATTCTTGTTATCATTCACAAAGGAAAGTTCAACTAAAATGGGAACATTTTAAAATGTAATTCTCTTCAGCAGCAAACTGCCTCTTGGTAGACTTTCTGTGATCTCCTTGAGGATTGGAACAGTGTAATTTACAGGAAGGTCTTGGGTGTTGCCTTCCTAAAACTAAACAAACAAATCAAAATTCATTAACTCTCTAGTTGGGAAAAGGCAGAACCCGACTCAGTCACCATGGAGTCAAGGTGTTTCTGGATGCTCCTCTTTTTACCCTACACACATAATGGTACTCATTGGTGTTACGGGTGCATAGGTGAAGCTCAAAGTATGAGGGGAAAATGGTAGACTTAGATGTGGCACCTTAGAGCAACACACCACCCTCCTTATAAATTCTGGCAGACTTGCCTTAAGTGACACCGTGGCCCAGGGATTCCTTGATTTTCATGGCCTTTGTGCCCCTGTGGTGTTATTTGTCCTCAAGGAGGTCCTGCCTTCTCTCAACATGGCTCTTGGCCCAAATTGGTTCCAACTATGGGGTATCTCTGGAGTCTGCATTTCCAGTGATTGGTCAGTATCTGGCAGTGCTTCTTCAGCTCTTAACGGTGAACAAAATCTTTTGCCTAAATATCCCTTTGTAAGACCCACTTGTTGGGAGCATTCCTCCTTTCTTGACAGATGCCTGTTTACCAGGTTCCTTTGATGCTATCAGGATGAACGAGGAGGCCAGGACTCCACTTTCAACCTGTCACACTCTCAACTTTCTAAATGCCTCTTTTGTTCTCCCTCGAATATCTTTTTTTTCTAAGCAATACATCTTCCGTTTGATATCACATCTCTCTTTGTCTCCATCCTGTGCTCTTACACACCCTGCAGAAACAGTCCTAAGAGTTATCAATATAAACAAGAGTGCATGGATTGGTGTGCTGCCGTAACACTAAATAAAGGCCATTTTGGACCTTCTGAAATAATGCACTACCTTTACTAGGTAACGTTAACCCGCATCTCAATGTATGGAAGCTCCAGCCTTTCGCATGTACGAACATGTTATGTTATGTTAACGGGATTTATAAAGCGCGCGAATACAGGGAGGTGTCTTGGCGCTGAGAACACAGTAAGCCCGCTCTAGTGTCTAGTTCTGGAATATAAGCAGAGGCACTGCAGTATACCAGAATTCATCAGCTTGACAAACTTTCATTGCATGGTGCAGTGTGTTTGCAACTTGTGGAATGTCACAATGTGTAGCACAGGGGCAAAAGAAAATCAGCTGAAATGCTAATCTAGTCGAGTTGGTTTATGAACACTAATGAGCTCTATGCTTTCAGCTACCTTGAGGACTTCTGGGATCTGCGTATATCGGATCGGACGAGAGCTTTAATTTCCATTACAGCTGTAACCATGTAAACAAATCTCGGTTCATGACAATCAATACGAAAATGGTGAAGCAGAGATTTGGGTTGAGGCTCTGATCACTCAATATTTACTTACAATCATCATGGCTAATATTGTTATATTGAATTGAACAGCTTCACATTAATTGTGCAGCTTCAGAATATACTTGCTCTGCTTGTCATTGATGCTGATTATTTATGGTTGGGAATTTTTGTAATGTTAGTGTATTTTGGGCAACATGCATCGGTGTCAGAAAGTAACACATAGCACGACACAGCAACCCTAGGCTATCATATGCAATCACCAACCTGCTACAACAATACACTATACTTCATTCTAGTGAAAATCACTAATTATACTGAATGTTACCCACATTACCTAACACATGCACTGTGTGCTAGTGAAGCGAATCACCAACATACACTCCACTATTTGTACACTCATTCCACTCAAAACACTGCATTCTACAATCACTAAACCATCATATCTCATTGCACTATGTGAGCACTATCCCACCACACTGAACACGATCCTAACTTCACTAGAAAATTGTGGATTTCTGCACAGGTGTGTGCACACCACACTTCACTGCACCCTAAGAATAATATTCCAGCATTCTGCACTGTATATTACGTGCTCAAACCACCACACTTGCTGCGTCCTACGAACAATAACTCACTATAACTGCTTTGCATGCCAGGGCCACTAAGCCACCACATTTCACCAACTTCTAGAGCCCTTAACACACCATATTCCACTGATCCTAATAACATTAACTTTTTGCAATGCATCCAAGGATCATTAACCCAAAACATCACACTAGTTCCAAGGTAACTTAACTCACTACCATGAACTGTTCCCGGGAATTCATATTTACCCTACTGCACTACTTCTTATAAACACTATCACACTAAACTGCATTGTGGGACCACTAACGGACTATACTGTACTGCATCTTATATGCAATATCCCATCACCATTTACCGTAGGGCACTACTTCCCACATTTGACTGTATCATTGGTATAATTTGTTCTGAACCAGTGTCACTGCTCCTTATCCAAGATACTTTATTGTAGAACAGTGCATCACAGCGACACTAATGTTCCACATTACAATGCAACCGTGGAAAAATAAAGCATCATGCTGCATTGCATATTAGGCATACTAATTAGCACTTTGAATGCTAGGGGCACAGTCCCACCATATTGGACTTTCACACAGAGAGCACCAAACTGCGCTGTGTTGAAGGAGCACTAAGCTTCATGAACAAAAACCCAATGTACACTATTGAATCATATGAAAAACATATTAGCACACTGTGCATGCTGATACTATCATGCAATATTGCCCTGGATTACAGGAAAATTGCATCCTAGGTGTTAGAAATGGGGTCTCTAGTTGGCAGTGGTTTGAACCCTGTTCAATTAGGGACCCTCACTCTGGTCAGAGTAAGGGAGTTACACAGCTAAAACAACCCCTGATCAACCCCATGGTAGCTTAGCGTGAGCAGTCAGGCTTATCTAAGAGGCAATGTGTAAAGCATTTGTACATACACACACAGTAACACAGTAAAAACACCTCAAAAGGAGTCCACACCAGCGTAGAAAAATAGCCACTGTTTATCTGAATAAAACCAGATCAAAATGACAAAAATCCAACATACACAAGTAAAGATATCACTTTTTAAAGGTTAAATAAGTTCAGTCCATAGAAATCAATGAATGCTTTACTTTTAGCACAAAGTAACTTAGATGCGTCAAAAGTAAAGATGGTGCAAGGCACAGGGGAGGTGAGGTGCCAGAAAAGCAAAGCGAAGCGCCGGTTCTTTACACCCAGGTGAGGTGATGCATTGGTTCCGTACTGCCAGGGGAGGTAATGCGTCAGTTCCTTACTGTCAAAGGAGGTGATGCGTCAGTTTCTTACTGGAAGGGGAGGTGAAGTGTCGAGCTCCAGACACGCAGCCTCGGTTCCTTATTGCTGGGCAAAGTCAATAAAGAATTCAGCACGCAGGGACGATGCTTCAAAAATCCAGACGTGCTGCACTGAATTCACAGTGATGCAGCATGCGCTGCGTCGGAGTTGGAGCGGGGCATCATGGACTTCGGTGATGCAATGCTCGAAACTCACACTGCAGCATTTCTTCTGACGCGCTATGACAGAAAGCTGGGGCCTGCGGTGAAAGTCGTGGTCGATGCGCCAATCGGGAACCACGCTCAGGTGCTGACAGCGGAGAATGCATCGAAGTTTGTAGCAATGCGTCGATAAACAGATGCTGGGAGCTGATGCATGGATTTTCTCCTTCAGTTCACCAGATTCTACTTCTAAGGGCTCAGGAACTGGATTTGGCACCACTTGGTAAGTCACAACTCTCAGCAGATAAGGCCAGGAACTGGAAGGTGAAGTTTTGATGGCCTTGAGATTCTTAACAGGAGGCAAGCACACACAAGCCCTTGGAGATCCTTGGAAGCAGGATACAGAAAGCAAAGTCTAGTCCTTTCACTCCCAGGACAGAAGCAGCAAGCAGCAGGCCAGCACAACAAAGCAACAGGCAGAGTGTCAGTTCCTCCTACAGCATCCAGATCTTCTCCCAGGCAGAATGCTCTCACTCCAGATGTTTTCTGATTTGAGAGTTGCAGACGTCCAATACTTATACCCCTTTCTTCCTTTGAAGTAGGCAAACTTCAATGGAAAGTCTTTGTAGTGCACAAGACCATGCCTTTCCCTGACCTGGGTCCAGATATACAACAGGGGGAGGAGACTGCATCCAAGTTTGTAGCGATGCGTCGAAAAATACAGATGCTGGGAGCTGATGCATGGATTTTCTCCTTCAGTTCACCAGATTCTATTTCTAGGGGCCCAGGAACTGGATTTGGCAGGAGACAACTTTCTGTGTGGACAGCACAGCCCTATCCAGGTGTCAGTGACAACTCCTCCCACGACTCTAGCTCAGGAAGGCCCATCAGCCCAGTGATGGCCCATCAGGATATGCAAGGCACACCTGAGCTTCCTTTGTGCCACTGTCTAGAGTGAATACACAAGAGCCCAACTGTCATCCTAACACAGACGTGGAATCTTTAGACAGGCAGAGGCACAGAATGGTTAAGCAAGAAAATTACCACTTTCTAAAAGTGGCATTTTCAAACACGCAATTTAAAAATCAACTTAAAATATGTATGAAATGAGATATATTTTACTATTAGGACATGTAAAACATCACAGCACATGTGTTACCTTTTAAATACACTGCACCCTGCCCATAGGGCTGCCTTGGGCTTAACTTAGGGGTGACTTACATGTAGTAAAAGGGAAGGATTGGGCCTGGCAAGTGGGTGCACTTGCCAGGTCGAAATGGCAGTTTAAAACTGCACACACACACCACACATACTGCAGTGGCAGGTCTGAGGCATGTTTGCAGGCTACTCATGTGGGTGGTACAATCAGTGCTGCTGGGCCACTAGTAGCATTTGATTTACAGGCCCTGAGCACACCTGGTGCACTTTAGTAGGGACTTACTAGTAAACTAAATATGCCAATCATGGATAAACCAATCACCAATACAATTTACAAAGGGAGCACTTGCACTTTAGCACTGGTCAGCACTGGTAAAGTGCCCAGCGTCTTAAACCAGCAAAAATGAAATGCAGAACACAGTCAAAATCAGGAGGTCAGAAGAAAAAAGTCATGACAAAAGATGCCAGGTCTATCACGTGTCCCCCCCAGCTGAAAGTGGGAAGAACTACCCAACCTCGTAGGAGTTCTCTTCACTAAGGCGTAAGAACCTGGACAGGCCATCACTGTTGGTGTGTTCTGTGCCAGGGCAGTGTCCCATGGTAAAGTCCTTTCCCTGTAAGGAGATGGACCACCCCAACAGTTTTGGGTTCTCACCCCTCAATTGCATCAACCATCTGAGGCACCTGTGGTCTGTCTGAACCTGAAAGTGAGTCCCAAACAAGTAGGGTCTTAGCTTCTACAGCTCCTACACCACAGCAAAAGCTTCCCTTTCAATGGCACTCCACCACTGATCCAGGGGAAGTAACATCCTACTAATGAAGGCTACGGGCTGATCTAAGCCCTCTTCATTCAGCTGTGGAGGACACAGCTCCCACACCATGCTCCGAGGCATACGTCTGCACCACAAACACCTTGGAGAAGTCAGGAGCATTGAGCACGGGTGCTGTGCACATGGCTTCCTTCAGGGTGTCAAAAGCGGTCTGACATGCCTCAATCCAGATCACCTGACATGGCTGCTTCCTTGAAGTCAGCTCTGTCAGGGGGGACACAATGGTGCTATGCCCCTTGACAAATCTGCGGAAGTACCCGGTGAGGCCTAAGAAGGCTCTCACCTCTGTTTGGGTCTTGGGGGGTGCCCAAGCCTTTATGGTGTCAATCTTGGGTTGTAGGGTTGACATCTGGCCATTTCCTACCTGGTTCCCCAAGTACACCACAGACCCCTGCCCTATCTGGAACTTACTGGCCGTGATAGCGAGACCCGTGCTTTGTAAAGCCTTCAACACCTCCCGAAGGTAGAACAAGTGGTCCTCCCAACTAGAACTGAAAACCCCAATGTCGTCTAGGTAGGCGGAACTGAGGTTCTCCAATCCAGCCAGGACCTGATTGACCAGCCTCTGGAATGTGAAGGGGGTTCTTAAACCCAAAAGGTATGAACTGGTAGTGCCCTTCTGGTGTTGAGAACGCGAAACTCTCTTTTGCCCCCTTGGTCAAGGCAATCTGTCAGTACCCAGCCGTTAAGTCAAATGTACTAAGGAACTTGGCAGCTCCCAGCCCATCAATGAGCTCATCAGCTCAGGGGATGGGTGCACTTCAGTCTTGGTGACAGCATTGAGCCCACGGTAGTCCACACAGAACCACAGTTCAGGAGTGACACCTGGCAGGGCAGCCTTTGGAACAAAGACCACCGGACTGGACAAAGGACTGCTGGAGGGCTCAATCACCCCAAGGGCTAGCATCTTGGAAACCTCTTCCTTAATGCTAGCCTTCACTTTGAAAGTCAACCTGTAAATCTTGTGCTTCACGGGTGGACTATCCCCAGTGTCAATGTCATGAGTGCACCATTGGGTGACTCCTGGGATGAGTGAGAATAGAGCAGCAAACTGTCCCAGCAACTGGTAACACTCACTCTCCTGCTCTAGGGTCAGTGTAGGGGAGAGGCTCTCACCCTCCACTGACCCATCCTGCTCTTGAGCAGACAGGAGGTCGGGGTGAGGCCCACTCTCCTCTTCTGCCCCATCATCAGTAGTCAAGATCAACTCAGACCTCTTGAAGTGGGGTTGGAGGCAATTCACATTCAGGACCCTCAAGGGGTTCCTTGAAGTCTGCAAGTCCACCAGGTAGGTGATGTCACTCTTGTGTTCCTTCACCTCAAATGGGCCAGACCACTTGTCTTGTAGAGCACGGGGCTCTACTGGCTCTATCACCCACACCTTTTGACCAGGCTGAATCTCAACCAGAGTGGTATTCTGGTCATACCAATGTTTCATGTCCTTCTGGATAGCTTACCTAAAGTGTGCTGTCTGGTTCTGGAAGGCCAGCATGTCACTGACTACATCCTGGGGTGGCTTCCTAGGAGTTTGCTCCCAGCCCTCTTTCACCAAACTGAGAGATCCTCTCACAGGGTGCCCATACAGAAGTTGAAAAGCGCTTAAGCCAAACCCCTTCTGCTGTAATTCCCTGTAGGGAAACAGAAGGCATGGTAAGAAGATGTCCCACTTACGCCTCAAGGGTTCCAACAGGCCTCAAAACATGTCTTTCAAGGTTTGGTTGAACCTTTCAATCAACCCATTAACCTGGGGGTGGCAAGGGGTGGAGTATTTGTGGTTCACACCACACTCCTTCCACATGGCCATCATGTACAGCGACATGAAGTTGGTACCCCGGTCATATACCACCTCTTTGGGGAAACCCATGAGGGTAAAGATCCCCATCAGTGCCCAGGCCACGGCAGGTGCCATCACTCTCCTCAGAGGGATAGCTTCTAGGTACAAGGTATTCTGTTTCCCATGGCTGTCTTGGGATCCAGACGCTCCTCAATGTCATTGTCCACCCAGTCAAAAAGGGTGCTCATGCTAGGGAATGGTTGCAGGGTAGCCTTACATCTCCCCCACTCTTGCTATATGCTTGGCAAGTTTAGCAGGAAAACAGAATGCATCTGAGTGTTTTCTCATCTTGGGCCAGTAAAAGTGGGTAATAGGTCTGTTAAAGGTCTTGCCCTGCCCAAAATGTCGTGTCAGAGGCACATCAAGAGCTAAACCCAGTAGGAAGGCTTTAAAGCACTCGGGTACCACCAGAATAAGGGCTGCCCCAGGCTCCGCAACTTTAAGCTCACTATAGAGGAGATCATTCTCCCAATCGATCAGGTGAGATCTAGACTCTTTGGCAGTTGCTTTATCCTTGGCCTACTGCTGAAGACCCACAAGAGTAGGGCACGCATTCTGCGCTGCACAGACTTTCTTCCTAGTGGTACCCCCTTCCTGCTGCAAGGGGTAAGGTCAGGCACGTTCCCCAGTTCATCCACTTCTTCTCCTGTAGGTTGAGGGGCGTCCCCCTCAGGTTCAGCCTTCTCCCAGACTGAGGGAATTTCTGTGGTGAGTTTCCTGTGCCCCTTGCTCCTTCTCGTCTTGGCAGACACCTGGGCCACTCTTTCAGGCTCCAGGTCCTGCTGATCACCCTGGGCTGCCATGGACTGTGTGGTCATACACGCCCACTCAGACAATCCCAACATATCCAAGTGGGACCTGTATTTCACCTCCCTCCAGGTGGTGTGTTCAAAGTCGGTTACCAGCAGACAATCCATAGGCATGGAGGGGCTCACAGCTATCCTTAAAGGAGCTGAGACCCCCACCCCCATTCAAAGGGAACCTGAGCCACTTTACAAAAGCACCTTCTGTTGACCACTGCAACTACTTGGTAAAGCACTCCAGGGACCACTTGCTCTTCAAACACTAGGTGATACCTGACAGTAGGCACTCTGGCTCCTGTGACTCTCAGAGTCTCTAACCTCTGTCCGTTGATGGTCACCCACTGCCTGTATTTCTTGGTGTTATCAGGCATACAATTTCTCTGGATCATCTCACTGCCCTTTAGTGAGACAAGGGTCATCTCAGCTGTTTCCCCACACCCACCTGAGACCAATTCTTCCCCAAGCACTACACTGGCCATCCACAGTGTCTGCCCACTGGTGCATACTTGGGACACTTGGGACTCCCTCTAAATTGCCCTACATGGCCACAGTCAAAGCGTGTAATTGGTCCCTTCTCTCCAGGCATACCTGGTGGGAAAAACCCTTCTTCTTCTCTATGGGAGGCTGGGAATCCTTACCTTGGCAATTCTTTTGGGCCCTTTAGAGAACTCACCATTTTTACACCTGCCCCCCCTCCTTCTGCTGCTGTGGTCCCTGCCCACCCTTGACGGAGTCTCCCCATACAACCTCTTGTGGCCCCTGGTAATTACCCAGTGGTCCACCTCCGGTGCAAGCTTCCTGCGGTCAGTAAGCCTGCCGTCCATCAAGTGCTGGTGCAGCTCTGGAAAACATACACTAGACAAGTGCTCCCACACAATCAAATTGTACAGCTACTGATACACTGTTACCTCACTGCCCTTCAACCAACCTTCCAGTGCTCTGCAAAACGAATCTACACATTCCAGCCATGTTGGGAATCAAGTTTCTTGCTTTGCCTAAACTGATCCCTGTACTTATCTGGGGTAAGACCATACTGGGTGAGACGGGTTTCCTTAATTTCAGTGTAAGTGAGTTCATGTGCCTTCCATAAGGCCAACAATGTGTCCCTCCCCTCCACTGTGAAATAATTCCACAATCCTGCCCCCCAATTTCTCTCAGGGACCCCATTCCTGTAAAGAGCTGCCTCATACCCCTGAATCCATCTCTGGATATCATCCTTTTTTGTATACTCTTTTCCTATATTTTTGGGAATGTGCACCATATTCTCAGATTGCACTGATGCAATGCTGCCACCATCTGTGCTGGACTTGGCCTTCAAATTCTGGTCCTTTAAGCTCAGGTCCAGAGCTAGGGTAATCTTTTTCTCCTCCATCTTGAGTCTAGCAAGTTCCAGATGAAACTGCCTTTCTTCCCACCTGTCCTCCAGCTCCTCTGGGGACAGACTTTTAGAGGAAACACTGCTTCTTGCCCGGGAATGTGCCCTCCTCTCAGGTGGATCCTTATTCACAAAATGCTCATGGAGGCCCTCTACCACCTCCACATCCTCATGTTTATCCTCAGTATGCCCACCATCTTTCTTTGCTGCTAACCAGGCCCTCAGAACCTTTTGCAGCTCCTCTTTCTTAGTGAGGCCTTTAATGGTACGTTTGAGCTCCTTGCAGAACTTTTTGAGCTGAGGCACCTTATAGGTTTCCAACGTCTCTAGCTCACACACCAAATCTGCAGCTTTAACTGCTGGCTCACCAGCCTGAAACAAGATTGTGGATCAAAAACTCAAGAGTTGCAGAGAAGAGAAAAAGAAAGTATGTGGTTTCATAGTGGTCTGCAATATGGAGTGGTGTACACCAATCACAGTAGGTAAAGTACAAACACAAGTCCTATCAACACTGCTGACCACCAAAGTTAGAAATGGGGTCTCTAGTTGGCAGTGTTTTGCACCCTGTCCAAGTTGGGACCCTCACTCTAGTCAGGGTAAGGGAGTCACACAGCTAAGATAAACACTGCTCATCCGCTTGGGAGCTTGGCACAAGCAGTCAGGCTTATCTCAGAGGCAATGTGTAAAGCATGTATATATACGACACACATAGTAACACAGTGAAAACACCACAAAAGGAGTCCACACGTGTTTAGAAAAATAGTCAATATTTATCTGAATAAAACAAGGCCAAAATGACAAAAATCCAACATACACAAGTAAAGATATCACTTTTTAATAGTTAAATAATTTCAGTCCATAGAAATCAATGGATGCATTACTTTTAGCACAGAGTATCTTGGATGCATCAAAATCAAGGACGGTGCAAGGCGCAGGGGAGGTGAGGTGCCGGCAAAGCAAAGCGATGCAGCGGTTCCTTACTGCCAGGGAAGGTGATGCGTCAGTTCCTGACTGCCACCCAAGGCAGGCGATGCATTGGCTCCTTACTGTCATGGGAGGTGATGCGTCAGTCCCTTAATGGAAGGGTCCTCATTTCCTTACTGCTAGGCTACGTTGATTACGAAATTGGCACACAGGGACAATGTTTCAAAAATCCAGATTCGGTGCGTCGATTCCACAGTGATGAAGTAGGCTCTGCTTCGGAGATGGAGCGGTGCGTTGCAGACTTCAGTGATGGAATGCTTGAAATGCACACTGCTGCAGTTTTTCTGACATGCGGCATAGGGAAGTGAGGGCCTATGGTAAAAAGTCATGGTCGATGCGCCAATTTGGAACCATGCTCCTGTGCTAGCAGCTGCAATGCGTCAAAGTTTGCAGCAATCCATTAATAAAAAACAGACGCAGGGAGTCGAAGCATGGCTTTTCTCCTTCAGCTCACCATATTCTACTTCCCAGAGCCCAGGATATTTATTTGGCACCACTTGGCAAAACTGGACTCTCAGCAGAAGAGCCCAGGCACTGGTGGATGAAGTTTTTGGCTTCTTAACAGGAGGCAAGCACACACCAGCCCTTGAAGAGCCTTTGGAAGCAGGATACAGAAAGCAAAGTCCAGTCCTTTCACTCCCAGGACAGAAGCAGCAAGCAGAAGACCAGCACAACAAAGCAACAGACAGAGTGTCATTTCCTCCTACAGCATCCAGATCTTCATCCTGGCAGAATGTTCTCACTCCAGAAGTGTTCTGATTTTAGAGTTTCAGACGTCCAATACTTATACCCCTTTCTGCCTTTGAAATAGGCAAACTTGAAAGGAAAGTCTTTGTAGTGCACAAGACCATGCCTTTCCCTGACCTGGCTCCAGGCATACTATAAGGGGGTGGAGACAGCTTACTGTGGACAGGCACAGCCCTATTTAGGTGTCAGTGACAATTCCTCCCACCACTCTAGCTCAGAAAGGCCCATCAGCCTGGTGATGGCCCATCAGGATATGCAAGGCACACCTCAGCTCCCTTTGTGTGACTGTCTAGAGTGAATGCACGAGAGCCCAACTGTCATACTAACCCAGATGTGGATTCTAGAGACAGGCAAAGAAAGTGCACACTTTCTAAAAGTGGAATTTTCAAACATGCAATTTAAAA
Organism: Calotriton arnoldi; assembly: GCA_963921515.1. NCBI lineage: Eukaryota > Metazoa > Chordata > Amphibia > Caudata > Salamandridae > Calotriton > Calotriton arnoldi. Next base: position 2,371,657 of record CAWUFW010001167.1, read on the forward strand.
ACCAACTTCCCAAAAAGATGTACTTTTAAATTGAGAGTTCAGAGACCCGAAACTCCAAATCCCTATCAGCTCCCAATGGGAAATTACACTTAAAAGATAATTCAAGGCATTCCCCATGTTACCCTATGGGAGAGATAGGCCTTGCAATAGTGAAAAACAAAATTAGCAGTTTTTCACTATTAGGACATGTAAAACACAAAAGCACATGTCTCACCTTTTAAATACACTGCACCTTGCCCATGGGGCTCCTTTGGGCCTACTTTAGGGGTGACATACGTGTAGCAAAAGGGAATGTTTGGGCCTGGCAAGTGATCCCCATTTGCCAGGTTGAAATGGCAGTTTAACCCCTTGCATGCGCGGCCGATTTTCGCCCTGTGCGGGGCGTTTCATTAAGCGGGCGGGTTCATGACGAGCTCAGCTCGTCATGCGCACACGAGCACTGCGCAGCATGACGAGCTGAGCTCGTCATGAGCATGGAAGGGGTTAAAACTTCACACAAAGACAGCGCAGTGGCAGGTCGGAGACATGTTTACAGGGCTACTCATGTGGGTGACACAATCAGTGCTGCAGGCCCACTAGTAGCATTTGACTTACAGGCCCTGGGCTCACCTGGTGCACATTACAGGGACTTACTAGTAAATCAAATATGTCAATCATGGATACACCAATCACCAATACAATTTACAAAGGGAGTACTTGCACTTTAGAACTAGTCAGTAGTGGTAAAGTGCCCAGAGTCCTAAAACAAGCAAAAACGAAATGCAGCACACAGTCAAAAACAGGAGGTTAGAAGCAAAAAAACAGGGGATATCATGCCAAATGATGCCATGTCTAGCACTAGGGTACTATTCCACCTTCCTACACTCTATCATTATGACACTGAGCTAAAACATTATGATTTATCACCAGGACAATAAATAATCACACTGCATCCTTGTAATATTAAACCACCCACTGCAATAATACTGGTAGCAAAAAATGCTTGATTTAGAGTTTGGTACTAATAGCTTGAGGAAATAATACATCTGGAGTGGAATTGATCAGCCTTATTTTCTTTCCATCATAAGGTTAGTATATTTGAGTAAAGTCAGCCAGTGGATTTCTCTCTGTATTTGGCATTTTTCTTTAGAGATTGGAAAAATTCAATTAGCACCAAACACTAAATCAGGCTGCAAACCACTAATTTATGTTCCTCCTTGCACCACTTGCTCAACACACTTTATTTGATTTTAAGGACAGTGGCCCACCACAGTGCCCTGCACCCTTGACACAAGGACACTCAGGAAGGAATCCATTGATGATGGAGTGGGTGTTTTGAGGAACTAACCCATAAAGTATACATTTAAAATACTGAATTTAAATTCTGCACCTGTATAAACTTTCAGATGAGTGAGAATGAGCAAGACCTGCTCTTTTTCAGGTTAATCATGAGACATAATCCCTACTTTTTGTGGTGGTCTCCAGCTTTATTCTTGTTCACTTACAATTTGTTGTTTTTGTCTGTCCAGGTCCTCAAACAAATAGCAACTCAGTGAAGAAAAGCCAAAAAGAGGATGTGGAATAACAATGGGTTTGCCCAAGGGGATGGTATCTGGCCAGGGTACCAACTTCATGTTGCTGTACATGATGGCTATGTGGAAGGAGTGTGGTGTGAACTCCAAATTCATTACCCCTTACCACCCCCAGAGTAATGGGTTAATTGAAAGATTTAACACGTGTTGTCAAAGTCATATTTTCCTTGTTTGGTGTGTGTGTACTCAGAAGCACAATACATAACTTTCATACACACATTTACATAAATTACACATGCTTTCGCATATTCTGTCAGGGCAGCAATACACCTACTGACATACATGCAAACATCAGCCAACAAACTTGCTGGTGCCAATCCACACAGAACAACAGGCATACAGGTGCCCATGTGCAAAGATGACTAGACACTAGAGGCACTCATGCACACAGGCCATCAATTATGTAGTTTTTGATGCACATTGGGTTCTGCCGCTGTGTCATCTAGGGGCAAAGCTGAGGCTCTCAAGGAAGCTCTTTCCACAGACAATGTGAAGTCTCCATATTGGATTGTCCCACAATGCTGTGCAGGAAGATTGGGACAGGGGTGCCATGATGATGTGGCATCCTAGGACTGACCAGGGGAGCCTGGCTTCTAGAACCTTCTAATCCCACTTCAAACTCCTTTCACAAGGGAGCGAGAGGTGAGAAGACACTGGACTTGGAAGAGATGGCTGCGAAGGAATGCCCAGCTGGAAAGAGGAGCCACCTGATGCTCTACAAGGATGGACTTTGGGACTTTGACTCCAGCTGATCCCCAGGACTAGAATGGGTATTTCCAAGGCCAGTGGAACTGGCTCCCTTATGCCCCTGAGGAACAGTCGGGGAGGGGACCTGCTGGGGAACCCTGGATGGTTCCCTGGACCCTCTATGTACTGGTCCTTGACTCTGCTGACACACAGGTGCCCTTCAAGATGTCAGGACACGCTTGACTTGGGTCCTGAGAAGTACTTTGCTGGTTACTTGCTAAGGGTTGTACAAGATGCCCCCCCAAGCAGGAGAGGAGCACCATGAAGCAGGCAGAAACAGGTCTGGGTGCCTGAAAATACAGCTACTCACAAAAAACACGCCTTAGAGAACAGAAGGCCTAAAGATACTGTTCAGGAGCAAAACAAGCCAAAAATAATGAATATCTGCCATATGGGGCTTTAGAAACGAGCCTGTCAAGTCTGGCCCCGGAGAGGAAAAGAAATGAAAAACTGAGTGCATAGCACTTTCCTGCACATTTCTTAAATATACCCCCCAGGGTGATCCAAGGGTTGACACAGTCCCATCTTTTATATTTGGATGGGGAGGAAGAGTGCTTTGGGCCCCCTCCTTGAATACAGTTTTGTCCCCGGAGGTCCTCATTTCCCCAGGTGCTAGTACAAACAGTAGATATAGGGGACCCCATCCCCCAAAACACAAAACCCCAAAATGCTGCTAAGCACCTTGCCCACCCCTAAGCCCATGTCTGGAAGGCAAGGTTACTAACATTTTTAAATTCCTCTGCTGTGATACTCCAAGAAGCACCACCTGTCTTGGATACGTTTTTTTAGGGGGCTAGAGAGAGTACAGCAGGCCCCCAGAAATATTTTTTAAAACATGCCCGAAGACTTCTGGAGAAATGAATCCCTAACCCTGGGAGCAGTTGTCCATTATTTTATGCTCTCCAAAAGATGAAGAGTTTGCTTTTGGGATCTGGAGTGCAATGACTCCATGTGGCTGCTCCTACGACTGCAATAGCAGTCCGATTATGGTGAAAGTTAGGTTCAGAAATGCATTTTTTTAATATTAAATGCTTTATTGACAACCTAGATATTGGCAATGCAACATTTACTAGTGTAATGAATGCATTCCAATATTGTTACTGTCCCCGTTGCCTCTTACGCTGACCCAATGCTGAATTATGACATGTGACTGCTTCCTTAATGCTGTGATGCTCTGACAAAGCCAGAGGGCCTACCTTATTGATAATGATACCCCCATATATTATATTGTTGCATTTGGTATCAGTGGAGGGTATTCTGATCATAAGGTTCAGAACCCGTTCGGGGTGTAACATTCTATGAGGATGGCACAAGGTATTTCCATCTACATGATGTATATATTTGTCATTTAATGTATAGTATTTAGTAGTCTGTGTGTAATAAAAGTATTTTTTTCCTTTTTGAAAGAAAATTCACTGCCTGGACAATGATTTATTGGGTGTCTTGTTGCATACGAGCGAGCTGTGGTTACTAGCCCACACCACCTCCCCTGAGTAGGCCTTAGACCACTCTTCTTTGGTACCCTGGGAGAGTCTTACTGGTTCCCAGTAAAAAGACAACTGTGAATGTATTACTTGTGAAGGATTCACAACCTTCACAACTAATTACTTAATTTCTTACACACATGGAAGCACAGACATCCAGATACCCATTCACTCAGTGGAGCACAGAGAACCTCAACCTCACACAAGGAGCACACATCCCAACATATTTAGTGTCCCACATAACACAGGTAAGTACAACGGCACACAAGTTGACATAAAAAACTCACAGGGTGACTGAAGGACAGACAGATGGGCTGATAGATTCCTGCAGGTTTCATGCTCATTTAATATTTAGCCCCTCTGTGAAAGTTTGAAGTAGAAAACAACTTGAGTGTCCATATCTATTCAACTTTTGATATATCTGATGAAATATATTTGCTGGTGAAATTCTTCAGTCCCCATAGCCGCCAAGTGGTACAGGTATAAACAAAAGTAGAGTTGCTTTGACCCAAAAAATAAATAAAGGAGGTGTGGAAAGAACAGGACTACTTCACAGCTCTTTGTCAGTCACTTTGCTTTACACCCAAGATATAGAGTGCCAGTGCTTCCTAGAAACTTCAGTGTATTGGTATTTATATTGTGAAAATGTCTCTTTCCATTCACCTAGAGCACTGAAGACCAACCATAACAGAAACACTGTAGTGTGCCCCATCTGGTGCTTAATCAATTGATAATGAGAGACTGTCTTCTGACAAGGGGGATTGCTAAGTGATTGGTGGTAAATCTCTCCATGACCTGTGAATTACTCAGCAATGTATTGCTAAACTGACTATGCACTGATTATAATTGATTCTTTTAAATGGATTGCTGAGTTATATTTGTGTTCGCCCAACACCTCCCACAGTAATCAGTAGGGCCTTTTGACACTGTGATTACTATTTTAAGACTTACCTTTGACAGGTTAAGAGCATAAAACCTTCCCATGCTGTAACATATATTCTGGCATAGCATCATGGTAGTCATGGAAAGTCCACAAATGGGACGTGTAAAGTTCTACAAGAGCGATCATTCATTATTACACACTGTAATTTCAGTTTATATGTGGTCTGTTTCAGCTCAGTCATCTACCTGTTCCTCCTCATTTATTGGTGCATTAAATGGAAAGTCTTGATTTGGCTGAGATGGGCAGGGCAAGCATGTCCGCCGATATATTGAGGGAAAGTTTTCTAAGTTGGCATTAGGGTCTGTTATGTTTGATGGGATTGCTGTGACTGCTCTGTAGGATATTTCCAAGTTCTCAGTTCTGATATTTCTGGAGAATATACTGCAATGGGGGTATCACAGTACAGCAGGCCTTAAAGGTAGATGGACATGAAAGAAAGAATGGCCTACTTAAATCTGTGGATTCACCCTAACATTAGAAACGTATATGTTATAGGTAAGCACTAAGTCAAACATGCTCAGCTGCATACATTCATTCACACCACCGCTGAGATAAAACTCACCACCACTATTTTTCAAAAAGCCCATTTCTGGATTTTAGTTGTTACAATCCATTTACAGATTGAAATAGCTCACGATAAAGAGTGTCTTGGCTATGGTCTGCAGGTGTAAGAAACAATTTGTGGAACTCACCAAGCTATGTTGGTTTGTTTCTCAGGGGTTAGTATGTCATTGATTTTTAACAGGATTGCTAGAGGTGTTTCTACAGTGGGTGACTATACTCATGGATTTCGGATAAAGCATGCATGGAAATTACACACAGGTTACCTCAGCAATGTGAGGTAGAGTTACCCCACTTCCTCTCCAAGCCTCTCTGTTTCAGATTAAGGTTTTGAGTCCTGCGTAAAAATGTTTTCAAGACAAGTGATTTAGTTGCATCGGAAGCATGTTGATGTTAGAGCAACTAATTGACATTGGGTTTCACATAGGGGTTCATCAGTGTTTGGAATGCATTTTGGGGCAGAGAGATTATTGATGATTCTCGATTTCACGTGGTTATTGCCTTCCATTGGACCATTTGACTAGAGCAAAATGCTGGAAGACAATTGGGAAAGTTTTACTTTCCTCAGTGCACTTTGGTGGCCTTGGTTTTGCATATCAGTGCATGGAGAGCCTTAGCAAGGTATGCAGAGATACTGGGGGGCATATTCCCAAGAACGTGTGATAACCACCACAAATTTAGCTTAACGCAACTTTGCATATCGCAGTCCATCGTGGGAAAACAACGCCGTGTTAATGTAGCATTCTCAACCTGGCAGCACCAAGCGATAGTCCCACGATAACGCGTCAAATGTCCGCGTTAAAATCAACGCGACGCCGCAAAAATGCAAAACACTAACGCAAATCAAGTCGCGATGAGGCCAACCGCGATAAAAAAATCAGCGATAACCAGCGACAGGGCTGCAATACCCACGCGTCATGATGGAAAATGCACAAGAAAAGCAGAACAAGAAAAAAAAAAAAAAAAAAAAATAAACTGCGTAGCAACATGGATGCACCCGGAACCAGTGCCCAGGTCAACGCGAACCCCACAAGCCCCACAGACCACCAGCAAGGAACCTCGGGGTCGGGAAAGGCCAAGGAGAAGAGGAAGAAGAAGACGGGGCACAGTCCGCATGACAACCTGATCGTCCCACGGAGGTGACAGAGCACGAACAACAACTGTCCGTCACCTCCACCGTGTCATTGGCAACACAGACGGACAAATGGCATTCCATCGTGAATGCAGTCGGAGCGTCGATGAGGCCAAGATGCGCTGTCACGATGTGAAAAGCCAAACCAAGCAGAAACCCGCTGCCAGCAGGCAGCAATGGCGAATGGAGGTGGGAGCCCAGTGCCACAGGAGGAGCTGGAGCAAATGGCGACCACAGTCATCAGTGCGGAGACGGTGCAAGGAGTCTGGAGTCCTGATACAGCACGGCATGACCGGACACAACATTAACAAGGTGAGTAATGAACAGGGACTGGGGGAACAGGGGGGGGGACGGGCACAATGGCACACATGCACAACGACATGTAGCACACCGCACACCCACAATGACCCTGGGTCATGTCCCTGATCCCCGTGGCACACTGCAGCACACATACAAACATCAAGTAGGCCCCCGTCCACCATGTGCCCAAAGGGGTCACACCCCACACATCACCAAGTCCACGACACACACATGCACTCGTGCGAAAGACAGCAAATATGCGTATGTGAGAGCCACACTGACAATGCAAGTGACACCACATGACCAGAAGCGTGGCCGGAGTACAATCACCATGACATTGTGCATGCCACGAGACTGAGGTGGCTGAGTGTGGACCACATCCGGAAAGGAGCAGGTCACACTGACGGCAACAAGACATCTGCAGACAAACAATGCACAAGAGTGCAAAAACCGACCAAGAGCACAAATGACCCAAGTCGCCAACATCACAGCACCTTAAAAGCCCAAAAGTCAAAGGCACACCGCCTCCAAGGGATAAGGGGCAGCAAAATCACAGCTGCAGGTGCGACCCTCCCAAAATGCTGCACACACACATAGCAATGCCAGCACATCCACATGGACGACAATGTGGTACACAGTGCAACACTTACACTGCAGAACAGAGAACACAACTGGGTCCGCCTGTGCATAGGAAATGGCCAATCACATCTGACCTAGCAGGGAACTGTGAGATGCAAATGGACGTGTACAACCACACCTACGTCATGTAGTCCAAATGTCCACTGTCCCGCATCAGACAGTCCGCCCTTCCCAAACAGTCACAATGTACATTGACATGCAGTCTGTATGTAAACCTGAATAATGCGTGAACATACATGTCAACACAATGTCAACAAGCATCTCCCCTTCACATTGCAGAGGGACAAACAACACCTCCAGCAGAGCAGACCAGACAACTCCACAGGGATTCTGAAGAGGACCTCCACACTTCCGACACCGACGCCCTATAACAGTACATGGACATCTTCGGGCAATCGACCCCCAGGAGCAGGGCAGCCCAGCTGCATCGAGGATACCCCACCCCATGCACAGACAACACAGCTGGACGCACGCACCACCACGGCTGGCTCCCAGCAGCGCACCCAAGCACACATCGCATTCCAAGGCCAGGTGTCAGACTGCCAGAAGGGGGTGTCCGAACAGGTGCGGGTGGGGTCCCACCTCATGGAAGCCGAACTAGATCACATACGTGGGTGTCTAAGTCCCATCAGGGACCACCTACACTCCCCAAAGGAGACCCACACTGCGACAGAGACACCTGCATCTGCACATTTCCATGAGTGACCACACCCTGAGCCACGGGATAATCATCCACACCCCCACACTGGACTGGCGCACGCCGACCCAGTCCACTCCTCTTACGTATTGAGTGGGGGACGACAAAGCTACATGTGCAATGTCCCACACTCTGGCTGCGGTGACATGGCTGCGTCCTCTGCACACGGCACACTGTGATTTGTGGGGCTGTGGCCCGAATGCATACATCATGAGCACACGTACACAATCATAGAGCTCTTGAACCAGCCACGGGCACGTGCGCCCGACAGCTTTATTGGCATGGTCACATGCACAGTGATGGATGTGCTGGATGTGTGTGGGGTGAGTGTCAGCCAGCCCTCAGGGAGTCGTTGGTGCTGGCAACAACTGGAACAGTGATCACAATTGAAGCAGAAACATAATACACCAGCATAACAGAAACAACTGTGAAGCATCATGACGGTAGCCGGAGAGAGTACAGTGTTCACCCAACATGCAAGCAGAATGGTCCTTGATTCGTTGTGCACTGAGTAAGTGGCACCTGTAGGGCTGAGCAAGGTATCAAGCTGATGATGGCACCCACGACAGGTGTGAGCAACTCTGACAGTCGGGCAGTTAGACACTTACGACTCAGGCACCTGTCGTTTGGAGTTGGTCCTGGCGGTGGTGGCGTGTGCATCCTGCGGTGATGCGACGTCCGGGCAGGCCAGGACTCGATCTGATGTGTGAGCCCAGGTGGACCGCAGTTGAGGCCGGAGGCAGTGGACAGCGCAGGGCCACAGAGACATGGCGTTGAGGCCCCCCAGGCCATCAGAACCGAGGCCATCCGACATGCCCTCAGGTTGGGGCCATGATTTGAGCTGCACAGAGTTAGTGGCCCCGGTTGCACTGCGGCGGGCACAGCCACACCGCCACGGGACAGTGACTTGCGGTGCAGTGAGATAGTGCCACGCTAGGGGAGCGGGTCCTAGTCGATGTCGAAGGTGAATGTCGCGGAGGTTTGTGGGGTACAGTGGAAGGGCTTCACCAGGGCATGATGCAGAGGGCAGTAGATGGCCGGAAGCAGCAAATGGAGGAGTGGAATGCTACAGTCTCGTCTTGGCAACATAGTCAGTATCACCAACACGATGATGAAGACAACCCCCAAACCATGGACTCAGTATCCAACAGATCTCAAGAAGTAAGTGTCCATGGATGTCGGGGAACAGACTTAGTGCACCGGAGCTGTGAGGGGATGCAGTCTGCGACGTGGCCAGTACAATGTTATCAGCTCGGCCATAAATGATTCATGACAGAGTTCCCAATGTGTGGCCTACTCGACCGCTGTGTGGTCCGGAGGCAGCGGGCAGCGCGGGCCAACCGCTGTTCAGCAAGCTCCTCCTGGAACACTAACACACGGCGTTGAAATGGCATGTGGTGATGACTCGTGGTTGACCGAGGCAGTAGCGACAGAGCTGAGCGGGTGTTTGGCCAACGACGATGCCGTGTCCTGCCTGGTCCAGCTGGATTGGATTTATGTGAGGCATGCAGGCCCGCAGTGTGGTCCGAAGGCGTAGTCTCCAAGGGCCCACAGACACGTGTGGCTGGGATGCCATGCACATATTTCGTGTCACCACAGAGAAGGGAGTATAGTGAGTTAAACTTGGCATTTGCGTGTGTACTCTGCCATTGCCAAATCAAGACTCAGTTCCACATGTGTGACCTACTTGACCGCAGTGTAGGCCCGGGGCAGCGGCCAGTAGGGGCACACATCCATGGGTCGTTGGCCCGCGATGCACAGAGTTAGTGACACCAGGGCAGTTGTCGTCAGTGTCCGGACACCTCCGTGGAGATGGTCCTTTTCTCCTCCGGACTGAACCGCGTCTTCCTCTTACTCGTCTCCGTGCGTACAATGATATGGACTCCGCCATGCAGATATCACGGCTCAGTTCCACATGTGTGACCTACTTGAGCGAAGCGTAGGCCGGAGGCAGCGGTGCAGTACGTAAAAGGTAAAGGGGTGAAGCGGGCCTGTGTCGCGGGCCGTGATGGTGTGAGGAGGCTGCCAAGGACTCAGGGTTTGGGCTTGGAGTTTGCGCCGGCACGTGGTGGGCCCTCTTTGGCACACGCCGGTGTCGGCAGGTGAGCTGTGAGGCCTGTATTTGCAGGGGCGGGCATGACAGGTTGGGAGTCCAGCGGCCCATGGTGCAGCAGGCGCATAGGTTCGCAGGCCACAGCGCTCACAGCGAGGGCGTCGGCCTCGTGGCGGGCTAGGAGGGGCCGCACTGGCAGGCACGTTTGCCATTCCGGAAGAGGACCACGTCCAGGGCTACATGCTTTTTATTCACACCCCTACGCTGGCCTTGCGTACACCGGGCCAGGCCACTCCGCACACGCTTGCAAGGGGGGACGTCACAAGCTACATTTCCGCGTTCTTCCCTACTGGCTGTGGTGACATGGTTGCGTCCACTGTCCACTGCACTCCACACATCAGCAGTGCATGTGGGCATGGATATGCCTGTGGTCTGCATACTGCTATCTGTCCAGGACATCTCCGCCACAGTTGGCATTGTGTACATTCTCATTCATGGGTCACTTGCCTTCTCGCACATACCTGGTTCCCACCTCTCCCCACATTCAACTATTGTGTGGCTGCGGTGCCATGCCATTGATGGTTCGTGTACATGGCTGAGCAAGGTTGCCACAGTGAGTTGTGCTGTCGTGTCTGGTGGGTGGGCATGTTGTCTGGCATGTTGTATGTGATTTTGTGACGTGCGCATTGCCAGTGTTATGAGTTGCATGATTGTGGAGTTGAGGTGTGTGCTGTTTTTATTTGGTACATACCTACATACAGTGCATTTCCATGGGTGGCATCCTGGTAACGCTGGTTGATGATGGACTGTCGGGGGATGCTGGAATCATGCACACTGGCTGGGTAGTAGGCTGCAACCTTGGTGTAGGGTCCCTGCTGGTCCACTATTGCCTGCACATTGCTGGGATGCGTGTGCTTTCTGTTGCGGTAATTGTGTGTTTTTTCTGCAGGGGGCACTAGTTGCACATGTGTGCGGTGGATTGCCCCCAACAGGTGCGGGACTCCTGCTATGGCGTGTAGTCCTTGCTTGGTCTCCAGCTGTTCCTGCACATTGTGGGGGACGTTTAGGTACTGGGGTACCTGGCTGGTGATGGCATCCAGGACAGGTGTGGGCAATGGATGGGGCTGGCTGTGTGTCTTCTCCGACTCTGGCGGATGTTTTTTGGGGGGTACAGGAGGCCAACTTGTGCAGCACAGCCAGCAGCTTTGTCTGCGGAGGGATGTTGGTTGTCCGCTGTGTTGGTACAGTCAGCCTGTGGGCAATGGTGACCCGGATGCGGTGGATGGTTGTCCTTTTGAGCCTGTAGTGGGCATTGACATTGTCTGGTGGTAGGTCTGTGGGGCTGGTGCGTTTCCTGAGGGTCCGCTGTCTTTGTCTGCGCTGCCTCTGTGGTGGTCCGGGGAGGGGGCGGGGGGTGCTGGGGCCCTGGGGGGGTGGCGGAGGGTGTTGTTGCCCTCTCGGGGCTCCGGGATGCATGGTGAGTAGCTCCATGCCATCTGTTGTTCTTCATGTGTGGGTGTGGACTGGTCTCCCTTTGATGGTGCAGGTTGTCGTCCGACTTTACACCAGGTCAGAGCAGGTGTTAGGTTCCTGCTGCTAACGCGCCTCATCGCCTGTTTTGTGGTCTTATCGCTGATCAGGCTGGTCGTTGAGAGTGCTGTGGTGTGCTGTTGTCGCCGATTTTTGCTTGGGAATGCCTACTCTGCATCTCATTAGCGATAGTTGAGGGGCTCATCTGTGGCGATGTTTTTTGCGGCTGCTATCACGGGTAAAATGGTGTTATGGGCTGTTAACACCAGCTTGTGAATGGTGCGATGAATTTATCGCCACTTTGGCTGCGATAAAGTGCCGCTAACTACGCGATGTGTCCTTGAGAATATGCCCCTGGGTCCTATAAGAAACTCAAAATGTGGTGTCATGAAAAGAGCTTTGCTGCTGGGTTGGCTTTGAAGTGGCCCAAACAATTGTGTTGTTGCCCGTGAGCGATGTATGCAGTGGTGTTGTGCAATTGGAGTTGTAGTGTGTATCAGTTTGCAGTTCGGGAAATGGCAAAGTTGTGGGTGGTTCTGTGGTGTAGGAGTCCACTGCTTAGTCTAGTCGACTTTGTGGATGATCTCTTCAAAGAGTGACATACTTTTATTATTAATCTGCATCATAATGGACTGTTTGGTATAGATAGCAAGTGTAAGTTTCCGAAATGAGCACATGTTGAATAGCATTTGGAGTCTGTGATCTTCTTGGAATCCAGATCTTAATTGTGGTGGATACTTTCTGTAACATTTCCAATTAAATAACCAGCGTGTTCGTGGAAAGAAATGAGGCCAGTATTGGTTTAGCCTGTCTTCAGGCTACTACATATGCATGCACTGAGCATTTTCTTTAGGTTACCTCCATGCATTTCGAGAAAGGAATTTTTCAGCACTTTTTCAGCTATATTCATCCCATACACAATGCATAGCTCACTACACACAACTTCCTTGTACTCAAAAACCAGTTGATATGCACCCATCGCCAAACATAGTGGAAACAGTGAAATGACGCTTAAAGAAATTTAGACAGATGATCGTAAAGGAGGTAGGAGTACGACTACGGGGGGTGGGGAGTGCCAGGGTTGAGGAATAAATGGAAGGAATGGGATTTAAATTGAAGGCGAACAGGAGACAAGACGAACAGATTCAGTGAGTCACAATGATAGGTAGTGAAGAGATTCGAAATGTAGGATACTGTTGCTGTGTTTTTTTTTATAAAGTATTGCTGAACTTGTAAGAATTATATAGTCTACTCATAAACAATGAAGAGAACATATTTCCTTTCCATCTCCCATTAAAGTTTTGGGCTTGATTTTGATTCAAATGCTATTGCCTGCTGTCATGAGTAATGACTATATTGAGAATAACGAACTGATTGAGCACCTTGTCTGTTGATTTATAACCCTGGTTTCAAGTTGCACCTCAATCAATGTCATTCAAAAGGAACATTAAAATCAGGTATCTTGCTTCTTTCGGAGATTATTTAACAACATGAAACATATGTTCACTTGGTAAGTTTAAATGAGCAATTTAGCTGTCAAAGAAATATCAAATGTGGCTCAGCATGCGGTACTGCAACATATATTTACTTGCTGATAATGAACGATTGTAAAGAAAAAACTTTTAAGGGCCGAGGTGCGTGACAGAAAAAAAACATATTTTTCTAAATGCCAATATATTATGATTTATTTTATAACAGGCATGCTTCAACGCACAATTTGGGAGATTTCTGGCTGTGACATGTTATCATTAGATTTGAATTGAAGTAATGTAGACGCTTTGGAAAGAGTAATGAGTTTGTTTGAATAGCAAAAATCAAGTCATGGCATAATAATGTTCTGGCATAAAGTCCTAAATCTGCAAATGAGAATTATCAGAAGCTTCAGTAGTCACGTCTTCCTTCTGTGCCTTAGGAAGAAGCCATGCAGTTATTGCAGAATTGATAAATCTGGCGAGAAGCTGATATTTGATGCATCTGGCTGCTAATTAAAATAGCAATGAAACGCCAACAAAACACGATCTACATGCGATATAGGATTGCAAAGAACATAAAAGAGGTTGTATGTAACACACACAAAGGGGGTAGGGAGTGAGCAAGATACATGTCCACACAAGCCCAAGCAGTCGATTCCTACCAGATGGACATTAGATGAGATGATATCCAGTAGCGGCCGGTGTTTCGATAGAGTGGCGGGGTGAGGAAAAGGAGGGGGCCAGGGGGGATGGACGGATGATGAGAAATTTAAAAAAACACCACTTACCTGTTGCATCGCCGCATTGCGCTCCTCTCCACTGCAGGCACAGGCTCACAGAGTCCACTGCGGTTAATCCTGACACTGCTTTTATGCTGCTGAAAGCAGCCTCAGAATTGGCCTGAACGCCGATGATTTGTGCTCCCAATTGGACTGGGAGCCTGTGCCTGCTCTCTCCTACCTGGCAATGCAGCCCAGGTTGGAGAGAGCTTCAGTGCAAAGGACGATTTGGCCGGCCTGAGACGGCCATCCAGACCAACATACACCCTCAATAGCAGTGCAACCACTCCGCCACAAGCCTGTCATCCCCCTGGCCGCACCCCCAAGCCTTGGCTCTGAGAGCAAAAATAAAACGATAATAAACAAGGGTTTATTATCATATTTTTTTTTTTTTTTTTTGGGCTGCTGTCAGGTGGGGAGTGGCTCCTCCACCATGGCAGAGATGGAGCCGCTGATGGTATCTCGCATTTCTCTGGAAAAATAATATTGAAAGCTCTGTCTAATCAACCCAACATATATGATTCTCATAGAGTAATTGAAAACCCATGAGAAACAAGCACTGTCAAATTCAGTAGTTCTGACCTTTTTAGACAATTGGTGAAGTGTAAATGTGTGAAAATCAGAAATTAAATATTTTTGAGTCTTTGTTTGTGAGTGCGCATCCAAAAGCAGGTGCAGTTCAAAAACAGAGACAGTTAATGGGTGGGAAAGTATTTTCTCTACATTTATTTTTTGGTATTTGTCTTGGTTATATGACATAATGTCAGCCACAATAATATCAATTTACTAGAATATCACCAAAAATATTGTGAACAAAATCATTGCCATCCTATATTCAAACATGAAAAACACAAATATCAACTTCAAAGTTATTGCCATAAATATCTCAAATACACTGAGATGAATAACAAGAATAAATAAAAACAAACATTAAAATACTTAAAAAATATGAAACACTACCCATTTATCAAAAACAATAATATTGAGTACCAAAATATTGTTAATAACTATTAAACAATTAAAACTATATTTATATGTCATGAAACTAATATAACAAAATTAAAACAACTACTAAATAACACAATAAATATTACAAATTAATTAAATAAATATATAGACACCAAAAATTATAAAAATTATTCCAAAATTAATCAGAAAAATAACATTGAACCAAGATTAAAAAAATGAAAACGATATGACATCTATAAAATGAGTACATATTAAAACATAAAACAACTAATAAAGTTAAAACTTACCAACCAATGCTAACACTTTTCCTTATAAATTACTACTATAAAAGCAAACAAGAATGTGCATTATTCTGCAACTAAAATTACAAGACTCTGTTGGATTTGACACAGAAAAAAAAATTCAAACAAAAAGCCTATTCTATAAAGAAAGATGGTTTAACTAAAAAATTAATATGGTTATTTCTATTTATATTTCCCTCGTGTAGGTAAGAGCAGTGGTGTAAATTCGAAAATACAAAGCAGAAAATAACAGAATCATCTTTCTAAACTACAAGCTCCACATACACAAGTAAATATAACTTTGCAATAAAAACCCTAAAGCTGTGTAGTTTAAAAATATAAGTGGCATGAAAAAGAACACTTAAAATAATCAAAACCATTATTCAAACAAATAATTCTAAAAAGCCTTTTTTAAACAGGCAAAAATGTTTCGCCTATTCATAACTTGCAAAAATCAATGGAGACCTGAACAAACATCTCTTCAAAATAAAACAACATCTAATCAATAACAATAACATTTAAAAAGTAAAAGCAAGCATTGCTTCTCATGAACCTATATGAACTATTTAAAAAAATATCATACCAAAAGTGCTCAACTACATTACAGGGCAACTCCCAGGGACGCAAACTTTAAAGAACTTATAGCTTTTACCAGAAAATCTACATCTAAAACTACCACTGTTCATAAACGAATTCCAAGACATAAATATCCCCGATAACTTATCTACAACACACAATGAGGGACCTTACTTATGTCTGATTGCAGTAATACTAACATGCAAAAATTATTCTATCCAGCAGAAAACCTGCTAAGAGAGACACAAGGTGGAACATGGGTGATAGACAACACATTTAAATCTTGCCCTTCAACATTCACACAAATAACACCATTCATATCTTTAGCGTAACACTTCTGCCTAACAAAGTGCTAAACTATTAGCTCAAAATAAATTTAAAAAAACAATTACTCTCCCCAAATGATTATTATTAAATTCAAACAAGCAATGAATAGTTCCATATTTAAAACATATCCCATACAACTATACAACACCGTTAATATCCTTTCAACCCTAGAATTTGGAAAAACCTCAAAAAATGCACACTAAGGGCCTGATTACGACTTTGGCTTTGCGATGCCGATGGTACCGCACTGGGTCCGCCGCACCGGCAAAGCCATGGAGAGGCTGCCTGCCAGATTAGGAGTTTCCTCCTGACTGGCGGGCTTTGTTTTTGATGTTCCCATGGCAGTGCCCTCAAAATGGGCATCACAATGGGAACACCAAAAACAGTTCCTGCACGGCATGGACTGTAAAGCTCATGCCGTGCAGGAACTGGTGTGCATGCATACAGGGGGGCACATGTTGACAGGGCACAGAGGCTTGTTTACTCTCCGCCAAGATTTTCATGCAGGAGCAACCGCCATGAGACATGTGGCTGAGAGGAAACTTGTAATATGCTTGGTGGGAACGTGGGAAGCATATTTCTTCCTCTACACCGCTGCACGAGAACCAGGGACTGGTGGTTCCCTGGCAGCTGTAGCGGGGCAATGGTGGTCCAAACGCCCTAATTGTAATAGGGCGGACGGGAGACCGCCAGACTCGTACTCAAGGCCTAAGTGTGGAGTATGCAACAAATGCCCAATTTGTTTACAAGATACAAAAATGAATTGCCCTAGCATATGTACCAGTTACTTGGGTTGACACACTGCACCGTTCTAGTCACAGACGCCAATCAAAGTATCAAGTACCATAGTGGAATGTATATCTCAGCACCACGGCTTAACAAGCCAAAATAAACAACGCAACTGAATTGTGGAACAATGCCTTCCAAAGCACCATAGGCAGAAGCCACCCTCCCCTCTATCAATTCCTAGAAATATTAAAAGTTGAACATATTTACCAACAACTTAGAATGGAACAATCTATTTCCCAACTAAAACCTAAAGTGTTTAAACCAACCAAAAAATGTATTAAATACTGCAGTGCAAGTTACAAACGTATTATCAACCAAGGTTTACCATACATCGAATCCATAGCAAGAACTCTACTCTAAAAAATCCTAGTAATCCAATTTAATCTAAAATAAAGCTGTAATAAACAAAAATATACTATTTTAGTTTATTTATTAATATAGCTTTTATTATTTTGTATATATTTGAATAAAATAGAATACTGTCAGACTGAAAAGCATAAATACAAAAATAAGTATTGTTAATATTGAAAAAGTCAGCTGATATGAATAAAGGTACATTCATGTATAGAAACAAAATCACATCTTTATTCACAAATTTGCCCGTTGTGAACTCCACATCGACTGACTCAGAAATACGTAGTTAGGCAGGCCCAGAAACCCAGGCCCAAGGTCACTGATTGACAGATAACAGGTGGGGTAGCATGTAGCCAGCAGACAAACGCTCAAACAGGAAATCTCACATCGATCCCACAAATAGGCACAGCGACACCACAATGGTTCAGGAGGGAACTTTTGACACTAACATACTTGAACACATGAGAACATACATACAAACCAGATACACAGGTCAAAAGAAAGATAAAAGAGAGGCATTATTAGAACTATGGGCCATCTTTGAGGAGGCCCAGATCGACAGTCCACACTACAGATAACAAACAAGGTGTCAGCACCTCCCCACCATATGCAGATATGAAGATGCTCTCATCCACTCTCCACACATTAGGATACTCTCATCGGCCAGTTGAAGACGTCGGCGGGCCCCCCACCGCACAGCGAGTGGTTAGGCCCAGGCATGAGAGACTAACAGGACAGCAAGCCCAAGCAGTCAGAGTGTGTGAAAGTCATCCTTTTTTCCCTGATAACCCCCATCTTTGCTTGGTATTTGTGGTAAATGACTCTGACTGCGCCCTGGGCTCTTCTTTCAGGCCCAGGGCCAGTGATCTGATTATAAGGACATGCAAATTAGGTGTAATTATAATTGGTACTGGCAGCCTAGCTGTAAATCCCTAGTATATAAAAGGGCATGTAGGAATAGAGGCCCAGTAGAACTAATGCACTTAAGTGTGCACTACTGTGGTGCCTGCTGTCATTTAAAAGGCAAACACAAGGAGATGATAGACGGAGCGCGGAAACTTTTAAGACACTCACCCCCAGTCACAGATCTGGGTTGGACTCCATCATCGTTCTTTAGCTCATTTCGCCACCCCAGTTCAGACCTAGCCCTATGCAAATCAGTCTTGACCCTGTTTCTCATGGGAACAGTCCAGCTTGAACTGCCAAGCCAGGTCTTCCCTGGACCGGAAACAAGCATCCTGGGACTGGTTTCCGGGTAACACCCCTCATCAGCCAGGTTAGCTTGAATCCAGTGGCAAAGTGATTTTTAGCATGGGGTGTTGGTCCCGCAGTGGAAAATCTGCATGAACCGCACCAGGTGCAGTGCAAGAGGGCACTCCTTCTTTCTGCCGCTGCAGTAGATTTTCCACTTGAGTGCAGCTTCCTCAACGCGAACGGATGGTTTCTCAATGCGAGCAGACGTGACAATCCGCAACTACCTGCGTTGAGAAACTCGCTGGGAGGTGGTCTAGCATTGGATTTCCCTCGCTCGAACTCGCTAACTTATCATTTGCGAGCGCGAAAGAGGAAAAAACTCTGCTCCGCGGAGTAGAGTTTTTTGAAACTCCGCATGCTCCGCGGAGTGTGGAAAACTATGCGAATGGAGCAGAATTCACCACCCAGAACTATCCAAAGGCTAACATTATACTTTTATTCAGGTATAAATATTGACAGGAGCCACATAAAAAATATAGTTCAAGGTATCTAATTAATAGTTAAGAAAAATCCAACAACTTGCCACTGCTAGATCTATAATAACTATGACAGAAAGAAGTTATTAAACTTTTTTTCTGTGAACCAAAATCCAGCGTTTCAGCTGCTCTCTCCTGATTGGCCAGACTCTGCCCAGGCTGGCCAGGCTGCTCTAATCAGGTGTAAAAGCCCTGCTAGAGAGAAAATGGGTTTCCTGTGGGCATAGAAGTACAAGCTGCAGAGCAGATGACAGAACGAGGTTGAAGGGTAGCCAAACTGATCTTCAAAGGGAGAATGACACTTTAGGACAGCACAGGCTGACCCACATCCTGCCACCCCAGCCTCAGAGGCCTCCCTTTAATTTGATTAGGTAGAGGGTTTGAAGGGGATTGTTTAGGAAAATTCTCCCCACTAGTAGGATAGGTTAGCCTGATCCAGCTCCTCTGGAGAGACTTTCTCCATTTTGGATTTTGAGAGAATAGTGCTTTCTGGCACAATAATATGCCACAGTTTGGAGGAAGTGGTCATACTCCTGAGTGGCACTCTGAATCCCATAGGTCAGGAGTGCCCCCCTGCTTGACACCCAGGAACACTAGGTAAATATGGAACAGCTGCATAGCTCCTCAGATCTGCTGCCTGAAACTACCAGGAGAAGAATGACTACCCTGATAGAATCTGCATCTGCACCCAAAGGACTGCACTCTGAAGTACTGCACCTGCTGCACAAACTAATACTACAACCCTAAGGACTTTGCCTTGCTTTAAGAAGGATTAAGAATTGGTCTCCCTACAAGCTACAGGTTAACAGAGCCCACTTTTGTTATCTTCATGAAGAGTTCCCATCCAGTGGACTTTTAAGGATTTGTCTAGGGACAATGTGGGAATCTCAAAATTTTTAATCAAAGCCTCCCGCTTAGTGTAATCGACCAGGGCTGCATCATGGTCGGTCTCAAAATTTGGCTTTGCCCCAGTTTAGCGTGACCAGATGACCCAAAGTGGTGATATACATTTTTAAGCACTAGAAAGTGTTTATTCTTTAAGAAAAAATGTCACCAGTTCCCTACATTGGAATTTTGTTGTTTTGGTGTCTATTTGTTCATAAAAATATAATCTATTTTTATAAATTGGAGTTGGATTTTTATTGTGTGTTGTGTCTTACTTATTTAATGTATTGGTGTGTTTAAATTCTTTACACACCTGTCCCCTAAGTTACGCCTGCCTGCTCATTGCCAACAACCAAGGGTTGAGGAAGGGAATACGTTATTGAGACCTTGTCTGAACCTTTTATTGTGTTTGTGGCCTTATTACTAGTGGTAAGTCACTACTTATCACTACTAATAAACCACTTTCCAATGCAGAGCAACCCCAGTCTGGTGCAAGAGCTCCCAGAAGTTCAACCCCCGTTCGCCGCGCCCAAGATATATAACCCCAGTGGCACGAAGAACACGCACCCTCACTGATCTAGGTGAACACACACGAGTGACAGGGAGGTTTAAAGTGGTTCTATACAGTGACTCAGCTAGCGGTAGTGAGGCCCCAGTCCCCCAGGATTTCATGACAAGGTTGGAGCCCTGGTGGTTGCCCAGGTAGCCGAGGAAACAACAGAGAGTGAATTTGAGGGCAAAGCCCAACCGAAAGAACAGCGCATAGCTAAAAGTGAAGGAGGCAACCTAGACGGGATGTAGAAGAAAGGCGTGAGCTAAGGAGGGAGAGAGAAAGAGCTTGCACCCAGGAAAAACAGTGAAAACACATAGCAGCGTGCCCCCCACATGAGGAGAGCGGGGGTAGGCACCGATCTGGGAAGAGTCGGTGATATAATTAGATGAGAGACTTTTGGCTGGGATCCAAGCCTCACAAAAGTTTTAAGGAAGGAGGGGGGCTGGCCGGGAAATCAGGGACCAAAGTAGCCTGGTTGTTACCCAATCAAGACATAGGAAAAACAGGGATTGCACCTTTGTGCATGCACGAGAGGAGCAGCAACGAAGACGTATGCTACTCCATCTGAACTCACAATATAGATATCAAGGGAAATAGTGGCCAGAGAGGAAGGCAAGACCTTTGCACGGCCATTCTGCCACCTGCTAGCCCACTTAACCAAGGGAAAAGACCAGTACGATAGACCTTGGCTGAAGGAGTGATCCTTCGAACTAGAGGACAAAGCCATAGGGGAAGGCTGCATCCTGCGTGGAGAAGGAGGTCCCGAGTGGAACTTCCCCTGCATGCAGGAATGCCTAAAAAGATGGGAACGCCATGTTAAGGAGAAACCAGTGGAACTATCCAAAGCAAAGATGAAGCCACTGCTACCGAAGGGCACATCAGAGACCCTCTATGTGCTGTGGGCTCAAACGGAAAAGGAAAGTCTAAGGACAAAATGACCACCATTGCTGGATGGAGCGGGGAAATGGATCTCATGCTTTGAGAAGAACACTGCAGGAATAAACCTAGCTATAGGCAATATCAAAAGTCTGCTAAGTAGTGTTATCGGAGAGCAGACTAACGCAGTGTTTGCCCCAGCTTGCAACCCAGCAATTACGCTGACAAACACTGAGCATGACGGGGCCACATTCAATTCATACAGGCACCGAATATGGTTGGCCCTGCGGGAGGTATTCCTTGATCACCCTGACATAGGAGGGCTAATGGCAGAGGCTATGAAGCCAAGGGAGACAATAACATAATTTCCGGAAAGGATGAGTGAGTGAACGATGGGGGCTAGAGACAGGACATCCGTGGCTGAGATGGGCCCACAAGTTGCATTCTTTTACAATATTCTCAAAAAGGGGCTGCCCACCGAGATACAAAGCGGGTTGGAGAGCATGGTTGGGTTAGACACTAAGCCCTGGCAGGAGATACAAGCCCATATATTGTATACCCACATAAAGAAACAAGAGAAGGATAGAGAAAAACAGGAACAAGCCCAGAGAGACACTGCTAAATTGGTCCAACACAAATTGAAAAAGACAGCCATTGAGGGGCTGCGTTGATTGGGAGCGTGCAAGTGGCACCAGTCTTAAAGGGGGGTCCACCGCAAAACCCCAGAGGTTTCAACCTTGCTATACTGGCAGAGGCCAGGGAGATTGGCAGCAACCAGTCCTTAGGGAATGTTTCTATTGCCACAGGATGGGCCACCTGGCAGACAGATGCCAGTTAAAAGCATACCACAAACAGAGATCGATGGGCCAGGGCCAGCCACCACAAAATCTTAATCCACAAGCCAAGCCCAGGGAAACCCAAATGCACCTTATATTCAGCCACAGGGAGGCCAGTCAGCAGCTGCACTCCCACAACAGGGAACAGGCAGTTGGACAAACACATGACAACAGCAACTACAGACAGGGAACTTAGACCAACAGGGACCAGGGCCACAGCCCCGGCAGGGAGGGGTAACTGTCTTGGGAGGTAATGCCTTCACACAAACACAGTCTAAATGTGCAGGAAGATAAAACCCCAGAGTAAAATACCACCCATTCACCCACATCCCAAAAATTAACTGTACCAAAGCCAAAAGAAAGACCAAGGAGACACCGATGGGAATACAAACTTTTGCTTGCATCTGGGGATTTAGGGCTGCTATATGTGTTTTGCCGATCGGGTATTCTCACTAAAGTCCACCATTAAGGATGCCTGCAGGAGCCAAGGTCCCACTCTGCTGCTGCTCTCCCAGGGCGGGGTTGGCTAGCCAAGCCCCAGGGGAAGGGCAGTCTGATGAGGGGATGGGGTGGCTCCTAGGCCAAAAGCTTAAAAAGCAGGCACCCAGGGCCCTGCATCCAAAGTCAATGAAACGGACTCCAAATACAAAATCGAAAGATCCCAATCTCAGATATTCAGCCTGGGACCCATGTTTCTTTCATGGTGTGAAAGGCCAATAACACCCCCAAAAACTAGAAGCCTCCGGCCAGATGGAGACCCCCTTTCAGTTCTAAAACAAAGCTGTCCTCAAGTGGTGAGATCCAGGATTCCTGTACACCTGGGATACAGAAGATCCCACAACCTCACCAGCACATGCACAAGATTCACTATGTTACCAGATACCCGCATGGTGCAAGACCACTGACCTCCTGGTCAGGGACCTGCTCTCTCCCCCGGCAGCTCCGCTAGTAAGTGCCGCCTGACCTCTGTGCCACGCTCTGCCCTGTCAGGGTTCGTGGCCCCGCATTCTGCCGTTTTTTTGCTCATTCTGCTTCTTCGCTTTAAACTGCTGTTTCCCACTGTGCTGTAAATTCTGTATTGTTTATACTGTTAATATTTTTCACTGTGCCGTTATCTCGTCTGTTTCCTTTTTTCTCCCCGATTTCTGTGCCTTTTCCCTTCCCGCCGCTGCTGCCTCCCTGGCCCCTCCCCCCTGCTGAATCCCCGCTCCCGCCTCCCAGCTGACAGTCCCTCCCCCATCCCTACTTAGTGGAGGCCGCTGCCAGGGATCACGAGCAAGACCACTGACCTCCTGGTCAGGGACCTGCTCTCTCCCCCGGCAGCTCCGCTAGTAAGTGCCGCCTGACCTCTGTGCCACGCTCTGCCCTGTCAGGGTTCGAGGCCCCGCATTGTGCCATTTTTTGCTCATCTGCTTCTTCAATTTAAACTGCTGTTTCCCACTGTGCTGTAAATTCTGTATTGTTTATACTGTTAATATTTTTCACTGTGCCGTTATCTCTTCTGTTTTCTTTTTTCTCTCTGTTTTCTGTGCCTTTTCCCTTCCCACCGCTGCTGCCTCCGCGGACCCTCCCCCCTGCCGAATCCCCACTCCCACCTCCCAGCTGACAGTCCCTCCCCCCATTCCTACTTAATGGCGGCCGCTGTGCGGCCGCGCTGCTGGCGCACCGAAGGCGTGCCAAGGCAAGCCCGTCTGCGCCCGTCCATGACCCGACCACGACCAGTGCCAGGAAACCTGGATCTACTGCCCTCCATCGCTACCACCCCAACACACTCCTCGCACTCAACCCCGGAAGACACACAGATTGCCAACAGGCCTCACCGAACATGACCCTCGGCCAGTTCTCCTGCCTCGGCTGCCACCGGACCTTCACCACCACCAACACCAGCACCGACGACACCCTCAGCTGCATCCCCCTCAACATGTGCTCTGTACACAAACACGCCGTGGAAATCTGGAACCTACTCGACTGTCTCTCGCCCAACGTCGCCTTCTTCACAGAGACCTGGACATCGCCGCCTCTGCCCCCGATATCAACACTGCCATCCCGGACGGCTACAAGATCCAGAGGAAGGACAGCCCCAACCACCCAGGAGGAGGCCTCGCCATAGTCTACAAAAACACCCTCTGCCTCACCACCTCCAGCGAGGCCCCCCCTCCACCGAACACCTGCATTTCCAGATCAAAACCAGCCCTAAGACCACACTCCGTGGGACACTCATCTACAGACCCCCCGGCCCCCCTTCGCCACCGCCATCACCGACTTCATCGCACCCCACGCCATTGCATCAACGAACTACATACTCATTGGAGACCTCAACTTCCACCTCGACAACCCCAGCGACCCCAACTCCACCATCCTTCGTGACAACCTCGCCAACATCGGACTCAACCAACTCATCAACACACCGACACACAGAGCAGGGCACACCCTCTACCCCATCTTTGCTGCAGGAAACAGCGTCCACTTCAGCCACACAACGCAACCACCTTGGACCGACCACCACTGCGTCCACTTCACCGTTGAGAAACCCAAAGCACCTAAACCAGCCCCATGCCCACCAGGAAGGAACTGGAGCAAGGTCACCAACGAGCAACTGAACTTCACCCTCTCCTGAGGCAATCACACCTGGGCATCCGACGCAAACACCGCAGCCAGTGAACTCCACACATGGATCTCCAACTGCGCAGACGAGCTCGCCCCGCTATGCAACCCTGGCAAACAACGCCCCAGAAAAGCCACCTGGTTCACCACTGACCTCCAAGAAGCCAGGCGCACCTGCAGACGCCTGGAAAAGAACTGGAGGAATACCAAGACAACCAACAGATACTCCACCTACAAGAATGCCATGACGGACTACCACAACCAAATCAGAACAACCAAAAGGAACTTTATCCACAACAAAATCCTCACCAACTCCACTAACTCCAAGGAACTCTTCAACATCATCCAGGAATTCACCAACCCACGCAGCGAAGTCACAGACATCACCCCGTCCCAATATCTCTGCGACAAGCTCGGAGCCTACTTCCACCTCAAGATCAGAACACTCTACGACAACTTCACCGACCACCCACAAGACACCTCAGCCAGCCCCCCGCCTCCCGAAGACACCAGCCATCCCACCATCTCCAACTGGACACCAATCACGACCATGGACACCTCCGCGGCCATGAAAGGCATCCACTCGGGGGCCCTCACTGACCCCTGCCCCCTGCACATCTACCACAGAGCCGCAGACACCATCGCACCCCAATTGCAACACACCATCAACACCACCTTCAAAACAGGCACCTTCCCAGGCGACTGGAAGCGCGCCAAAGTCAGGCCCCTGCTCAAGAAGCCCACGGCCGACCCCACCGACCTCAAAAACTACCGGCCCATCTCGCTTCTCCCCTTCGCAGCCAAAGTGGCAGAGAAAGCAGTCAACAGGGAATTGACACGGTTCATCAAAGAGCACGCCGTTCTTGACCCGTCCCAATCCGGATTTTGAGCCAACCACAGCACCGAGACCGCCCTACTCACCGCCACAGATGACATCCGCACCCTCCTGGACCAGGGCCACTCCACGGCCCTCATCCTCCTCGACCTGTCTGCAGCCTTCAACACCAACTCTCACCGCACACTAATCACCAGACTACATGATGCCGGCATACAAGGAACCGCCCTAGACAGGGGTCATCTCTGAGCCTGACCCTCTTCAACATCTACATGGCCCCCCTTGCAGACATCGTCCGACAACATGGCCTCAACATCGTATCCTATGCTGACGACACCCAGCTCATCCTCTCCCTCACCGAAGACCCCACCACCACAAAACTCAACTTCCAGAGAGGAATGCAAGAAGTGGCAGTCTGGATGACCAACAGCTACCTAAAACTCAATGCTGAGAAGACAGAAGTCCTCGTCCTTGGAACCACCCCTTCAGCATGGGACAACACCTGCTGACCCACTGCCCTCGGAAGCCCACCTACCCCCTCAGACCATGCCAAGAACCTCGGCATCGTACTCGACTCAGCACTCACCATGAACCGACAGGTCAACACCATCACCTCCAGCTGTTTCAACACCCTCCGCATTCTCCGAAAAACCTTCAAATGGATCCCCCCAAATCGAGAAAAACAGTCACCCACGCACTCATCACCAGCAAACTCGACTACGGCAATGCACTCTACGCCGGCATCAACAAGTCCCTACTCCGCAAACAGCAAACAATACAGAACACCGCGGCCACACTCGTCCTCGGCATCCCCCGGCACGAGCACATCAGCCAACACCTGTGGCGACTCCACTGGCTCCCCATGGAGAAGAGAGTCACCTTCAAAATCCTCACTCACGCCTACAAATGCCTGCACAACAACGGACCCAAATAACTTAACGACAGAATAAACTTCCATGTACCCAAAAGAAACCTGCGATCATCCAACCTCGCACTGGCTGAAACCCCACGTATCCACAGAGCCAGATTGGGCGGAAGATCGTTCTCTCACATCGCAGCCAAGACCTGGAATGAGCTACCGGCAGACATCAGGCGCGCCCCCTCCCTGAACACCTTCAGGAAGACCCTCAACACCTGGCTCTTCAGCTGAACGGAGTGGCGTACCCCCCTCCCCAGCGCCTTGAGACCCTCACGGGTGAGTAGCGCGCTTACAATTCCCTGATTGGTTGATTGATTGATTGATTGATTGCAGAGTTGGCCAAGAGGTTCATCAGGTTAGCCAGATGTCCCGAAGTCACAAGGTAGTCCCAGTGCAGACATCATTACCTAGGCAAAGTTTGGCAAGGGTTCTTGGCCATGGCCCCCCATGTTCCTATGATCCCGGCAATATTTTCTGTTCTTTCCTTTGGGTTTTCCGAATATGCAAAGTCTGCTCACCATGCCATACCCCTCCAAAATAAGTGACAGAAGCACACCCACTCATTAGAAGTCCCTAGCCACAAGCCAGGAACCACAGAGCAAAACATGACTGTGAAGACCTGGTCCGAGGGAGAGGGGGGTGTCTGGGAGAGGGGAGGCCATAAAGTCCATTACAGCTCCAGGCGAGAGTAGAATGCAGAAAGTGATCACTCTTGTATGAGGCCTAGCAATTGACCAACTCACCAGGCCTCACATACACCATCCGGAGAAAGCAGTAAGCCCCAACCTCAGACACCACAAGACGGCGGTCCGGGGTACATGGGAGCTTTGGAATGACTTTCTGACCTCATGATGTGAAATAGCAGGTCAAGTGTCAGATATAGTGATGTGCCCAAAACCCAAAAAAGTAGCCCAAAAAAAATCCTCTAGAGAAAGGATGGAATCAAGATATCTGGCACCACAAGGCAGAGGCACGTTACACGTCGCATGCTGAGACACACGTGATCTTTGGGCACAATGCAAACACCAGCAACACTTACTAGTGACATGCCCCTCCCAGTACAGTCCCACACACATGTAGGTTGAAAGCAACCCTCAGTGATGGCACCCTCAGGCACACATCAGGAGAACAGGGTCTGGGAAAACTGGCAATGCCGATAGAACCAGAGATAAAACTAATAGATCCATCCTTATGATCACAAGAACACTCGATAAAACACTAATCCAAGCACCCAGTTAAGTACGAAGGCTCATAAAATAGATTAATTCATCTGATTGCCCATAAGCCACCTTCAAGCTTTAACCATCAAAAGATACCATCAACGGGGCCACCTTCCGCTGCCCCACAAAAAGAAATGTGTAAATGGAATGTGGAGAGCACACCCCTGAGGGAAATACAGGAACCTCAAAGAAACAATCATTAACAACGGCATACATGCAATGTTTTTCTGAAATAACAAATGAACCAAGGTCTTATCCAACAGGTCTGCAATCGCACCTCCAAGTGCACCACCTTTTAGATACCACGTCATCACCCCAATGCAAACCTAGAGTGTGTGAATCAAATCTACGAACTGCACTGTGAATTTTTAATTGAACTGTTGAACAAAAATCACCCGATAACCAGAGGACCACAGACATCTCTCCTGGATCCATATCAAAGACCTGTAATGTTCAATTACAAGTAATGCATTTTTGTATTTCTATGTACCCTTTGTCTAGTTTGGCTGCCACACCTATTTACTAACAAAGAGCTGCATGGCCAAATGGAGTCTGTTCAGAAACTATCAGAGCGCTTGCGTAGGGATCTCTCCCATGTCACTTATAATTACACCAACCTAAACACTAGCATTCTACATGTACTACAGAGCCCTCTTACACAACACCTGCTATCAGTACATGA